>OY757021.1:91007966-91607966 GCA_963580285.1 Lucinisca nassula | reverse complement strand
ATAAGGATAAATACTTATCTGTGGCAGGAGAACCAGGTCCCATCCTTTACAGTATCACTGTCCAAATAGTTACACAGACGGTTTCTAAAATTCTTTTTCCTCCAAGGATAACTGCAGCTTGGAACGAGCTAACAACCGAAGCTTTGTCTTGTGAGACAGTTGAGGGGTTAAGTCCAACATATAAATAACCTAGGTAATTTGAAGGTGTTTACTCTCTTGACAAACTTAGTGATCATGATATTGTTTCCGGATTTATTTTTTAAATCTTCATTCCACCCGTTAGCTCAGTGGATAGTGCACTTGCCTCTGATGCTAGCGGTCCCCTTGAAAATTAGGCCAAAGTCAGCAAAACCTAATCAGTTCTTCATCCTGTCCCAATGTTATAGCCATGCAAATTTGATTAAAATCCAACTAGTATTTTGAGTTATCTTGCACACAAGTGCCACACGGATGCATATGCCGATGCACCAAAAACAGTATTCCCCATCCCCATTCGGTGGGGGAACATAAAATAGTCAAAAGACAGGTAAGGTGAAGAGAATGGGTAGCCGAAACAGACGCTAAAAGGGGAAGGAGACTGATTGGTTGATTCAATGATGTATTCAATAAAACTGAGAATACATGTAAGGAGGTTTCATTAACTGGAAGATCCGTCCCATTCATGGACAGTATTGTTACTTGAAGACTGGAATCCTTCTTATGCTTTTGGACCTGATGCACTTTATCAAGAGTTCTAAAGGTACTAGAAAATGAACTAAGCTATCTGTTACAGAAATTTCTTGATACGGGTGAAATCCCCAAAAGAATGGCTTCTTGCAAACATTCCACTCTTTTAAAAGAGAGATAGGGCTCTTGTTCCTAATTTTTGCCCAAGTGCCCCCGACATAAGTGCCATGTAAGTTGCTTGAGCATGTAGGTCACTCAAATATTATGACCTATTTGGATAACACAAACTTTTGTCAGGCAGGCAACATGCATTTAGCAGAAGACGCGATTGCGAAACTCAAGCAAACACTCATTTATGACTAGGTAAATATCTTGGACAAAGAAGAATAGGTGGACACAGTTATTCTGGTCTTCGTGCTTTTAAAATACACTCACATGAACAGTACTTAACCCTTTTTGTACCAAATGGAATCTCCCTGCTTATATATATGGCAAGAGTTCATTTCAAAATTTAGGGGTGTCAGGTTGTGTTTTCATCAAAATTGATTTGGAAAATGAATGAACTTTTAGCAAACTGTGGAGGCCCTGATCAGACGGTGCAATCTGCGGCATCTGATCCGGGCCTGCGCTGTTTGCCAGGGTACCCGTTTTGGGGTTTCCAGTACTAAATGGGTTAAAAGCAAATTACTTGGTAATGGCATTGTCGTAAAGAATTTCAAATAGACAGATTTTCTTTCTTTGCTACAGAAAACAGTGACGTTAATGTGAAACTTCTTAGTGGGCTCCAGTTTTGTCTGGTGTTCCCCAAAAGGGACCGTTCTTGGCCCCTTGTTATTCTCCATGTACTTTAATGGCATTTTCACTGACATGGACTCAGAAATTAAACCGGATGAATGTGTTTGTTACCATGAAATAAGAGATTTTTTGTTTGATTTGAGGTTTAACGTCCCCTTCGACACTGTAAAGGTCATTTTGGAGACGTTGCTTACAATTTTTTGGGACTTTTACCCAACTTTGAGATGAAATGACATCTCAAGCCCTGTCACCCAATGAAACCAATAGGGTTTTAAGCATGGACGGTCCGACTCGCACTGCTTTGCCTGGGCAGGCTTAGATCCTCTAAGCGGTTTACCAGTACACGTGTGCGGATTCAGCTCTGCGTGGAAGCATCATGCAGCCGATATATTTCTTCAAGCCCCGATGAGCGCGGGCCGAAAATAAGAGATACAGAGGACTGAATGAAACTTAGGCTGTCAGCCAAGAAAATGGGGTATGAGATTTCAGCCCACTAAATGTTATTTGCAGATGACCAGGAACAGAACCAATAAAATTGAGGCCTCTTACACTTTAGAGGAAACGGTCCTCAAAAATGTGGATTCCACATAATTCAGGATTTCATATGGTTGATAATAGAGGCATCAGAACACTTGGTTTCCTGAGGCAATATCTTAATCAGTATCCTCATGATGTAAAGGAGGTAGCATATCAGGGACTTGTTTGCCCAATCTGAGACACCCAGGGAGTGGTCCTTAAGAAGGAATTGAAAAACTTAAGAAGAACAGAGCTGCCAGATTTGTAACTAGCAATTACTGTTTGGAATAATAGAGTTGTTAAGATGGGAGTCTCTAAAGAAAAGGTTGCAGTGGTTACGCTACTCGCCTTGTAAACCAGGGGTCGCAGGATTGATCCTGGGCTTCTCCAGACTTTCGGATGAGTCTTTAAACCGAGGTCCAGTCTCCGTATGACCTTAGCTGTTGGTGGGACGTAAAACTCACTCTCAACATTACGTGAACAAATCCGTAAAATGAAGACTCCTTAAACCCCACTTTGTATAGAGAAAGCTGGGGTTTAGGGGGGTATAAATTATTTTTCTTAATTCTGCTCCAAGACATAGGTTGTGGGTACTCGTTAGAACAGCCTCAGAGAGGCGGTTCTAACGAGCACCCTCAACCTGTGTTTTGAACATAAATAACAAAAATATCAAGGATTTTCATCAGAAAAGTAGCCATTTTGGAGATGTGAAAAATGCACTATGTCGCACAGATAGTTATCGTAATGAGAAAAGGAGAGGCACTAAGCATATACAGCTATACAAAGGTGTAAAGGGTGCAGCTATCAAACTTCCCCAACTTCAAGAAATGACATTTTCAAGAGATCCTTCACCTCTCGGCACATTACAGATTGGAGTGCACTTCTGGATTTGATCATTTCCTCACCCGCTTTGCAAAGGACAGTGTAGATACGTTTACCCCTTTGGTGAGAGCTAGGCACTTTCAATGGCACAAGAATTGGTGAAGGATGTAAAAGGACTTATATCTTCCAGTCTTTTGGGATCATTGATTTTATTGCAGAATTCGGGAAAATATTTGAAGGTCACTGATGAAGCCTAATTGTCCAAACTAGCTAGTCTGGGCCAGAAAGATCTTGTTCACTCTTTAGTTTTCAGTTCTGTGCTGTAGTGCTTACCCGCCATTTCAGAACATTTTATTTCACCACAGCTGTTAAGGGAACGTGTGGCGACCATAAAAAGTCTCCCTGCCCTTCATCATAGTATGGTGATTTACTTTTGCCCTTTGGGATGACTGATTTTACTGCGGAATTTTGGAAATATTTGAGGGTTACTACAGTCGAACTTCGATGGCTCGAACACCGATCGCTCGTTTACCATGGCTGAGTCGAACCCCTTTTTTAGTCCCTAGGGAATTCCTCTGCATAAGAAAAAGTGTGGGATAATTAAGGAGATTTTTGACTTTTATCTTGCAAATGTATGCTGTGTTTACTCATTAGAATCGCCTCAATGAGGCGATTCTAATGAGTACACACAGCATACATTATGTTACAGAACACCAAAAAGAAGTCAAAAATACCCCTGTTATATTTTCTGGAAGTATGCAACAGTGACTCGAACTACCGCTGTTTCGAACAAATTTCTAAGGTCCCGAAGGGGTTCGAGCCATCGAAGTTCAACTGTAGCTAGTCTGGTCCAGAAAAATCTTGTTCACTCCATAGTTTTCAGTTCTGTGCTGTAGTCCTTGCTTCCAAGAAATTACCCCCTTTTTAGATCAAAGGGAATGTGTTGCGGCCGTAAAAAAATTTCCCTGCCCTTCATCATAGATTGGGTTATATCTTCTAGTCCTTAGGGATCATTGATTTTACTGCGGAATTTTGGAACACAACAACCCCTGGCTTTGCAAAAAGTGTAGAGCCAGATCAGATGGCTTGTTCAGATCAGTATCTATACTATTTGCCATTCAGTTTGTGAACTGAAAAAATGTGAATTGAACAAATACCTATATCAAGTGATTTAATTGCCTGAAAATCAAAAATGGGTGTGGTAAAATTAATTTATTCAGTTGGCAAAGGGTTAATAACGTTTGTTACTCGATCCCCTTATGGAGCTATGAGAATGGATAAATAAATATACAAATATGTACTATGTAGTCTGTTTTAAATGTTTTATTTAAATATTTCTCTAGCAATGAACTATGAATGCAAAATTCGTAATAAGACTGTAATAATCCTAAGTATTGGGACAGACAGACTTGAGCAAACAGTGCTGACCCAGATCAGACTGCTACCGAAGAGCAGTCTGATCAGAGTATACTCTGTTTGCCATTCCATCTGCACTTTTTGGACTCTTCGCTGGATTATGAAACACATTTGTTAAAATTTTAGGATTACAGCAAGGCCCAAAGGTGTCCATATTTTTAGGATTTTTACTGTATATCTTCTTCATAAGAAGTCTGCTAGAAGGCTACTTGTATGCTGCAAGTGTAGTTGCCAAATCTGACTTGAACATTAGGATGGCAAATTGACAAAATACATTCTCCATCAATGGTACAACAAAACCCCTTTATGACACAGTTGTTGTAGTCCAAAGCAGAAAACATGTTCTTGCACACCAGACAAGGAAATCTGTGATTTTACCCTGGGATAGAAATTTATGTTCTGACCCTGGTGTTCCGACCAAGGCAACTAACATAAATGCGCTTCAATTCTATTCAACTGCCTGAACTACTTCCACACTACTTTTATTTTGTAAACAATATACATGTGCGAGCTGTCAAAACTAAGGAGGTGTTGTGCAAGAAAAAGAATCCAATATGGGGTTCTGTTATAGATGGGTGTTTCCAACCCTCGGGATGACCGTGCTGAGCGGAACCTCGGCGTAGCCTCGGTTCCGCTCAGCACGGCCATCCCTCGGGTTGGAAACGCTCATCTACAACAGAACCCCATATTAGATTCTTATATTATTAAGGGGAATGGGAACACCTAGCAGATTTTCCGCCATTTTTCAAAGGGAGAAAAACTTTTGGGACTTCCTGATCGCTTTTCTATAAACCCTGTCCCACTGAAAAAGAGTCCTCCTCTTGAAGGAAAGAATCCCTTTAAAGAGTTGACCCCTATTGACATGGGAGACAAAAATACTCTTGCTTGAGTTGCCTCCTCTGAAGGTGTTCCCATTCCCCTTAAGCAACTGTATTTTATTAAGAAGTTTAAGTATATTTTTCAGATGAAAAAAATATTATGTACATATATATCCCCTGAATCATAATTCTAATACAACAGAGCAGAGTAGTTCGGTGGTTAGTGCACTTGCCTCTGATGCTAGAGGCCCCATTTCCATCCCAAGTGCTCCATTGGCATGATTTGCAGGGATGAATGCCACAAAGTGCACCGTCCTTCAGATTGGGATGTTAACTGGAGGCACCTGTGTGCAGGGAGTATCATTCCCGGTTATACCGAAATCACAAGATTACTTTGTAGGCCTGCATCCTGCAAATCTGGATTTATGTAATGTGCACCTGCAAGTAATGGTCAAATGTGACTGACTGCAGTAACAGTAGGTAAATAGATAATGCACTAGTGAAAGTAATGTCTCTGTCTATAATCCTTGACACACTATTCTCCATTGTTGATTGTTGACATCCTAACACTACAACATGACATTAACTTATGTTCGATTGATTGATTTGGAATTAAATGGCCCAGTCAACACTATTAACCCTTGACCTGATGAATATTTATATATGCCACACCCACCACTGCTTATCAACCTATCAGATTTCTTGATGCAAATCATTACAACAAATTCACAAACTGAATGACAAACAATGAAGATCCTGATCAGATGGCTTCTTCAGAAGCCATCTGATCTGGATCTTCATTGTTTGAAAGATAAAGACATATACGGGCTCAGCAGGACAAGGGTTAAGGCCATTGAAGACTCCATCAGTTTACCATTCCACTTTTCTAGGGCTGGCATATACATAAGCAGCTAGCTAGTACAGAGCACATTTTCTTGTCAGAAACTGACAATTGCTCCACATTAGTCAGCGACATGGATGATATAAAAAGAATAAGAATGGTGGGCAATGAGATATGAACATGCATTGATGTGAAGGCATACAACTTCTGGAGAGACAATGACCATAAAAATTCGGACACTTGAGAACTTGCTGTAATTTTCCTAAAATTTTAACAAACATGTTTCATGATCCAGCAAGTGGTCCAAAAAGTGCAGATGGAATGGCAAACAAGGTACATCCTGATCAGACTGCTTCCCCAGGAGCAGTCTGATCTGGGCCTGCACTTTTTGCTTCTAAAGATCTGTCCCAATACTTAGGATAATTACAGAAGTCTAATTATTCTGCAGCTGTTATCAATTCTGGTCTACTGTTGTTAAATGCTAGAAAGATTTGTTTCTGTATTTGAAGTTTAATGACCCAGTCAAAAATATATACAGTGAAATTACTCTAATAAGACCACCTAAAATTAAGACCATTTCTGCTTTAAAAAGCTAATTTAGAAGGTTTCAGGTATTATATCTGTTTGTTTTCAACAACCAGTGTCCTCTAGTCAGTGACCACCTTTGGGACAGTCCCAAAGGTTGTCTTAATGTAGGAATTTTACTGAAGTTCATATCAAACTAGTCACTTTACCTAACCACACTTTTCTTGGACGGGCTTATATACGTCTTACTTGTAAAAAAAAAAAATGGTGGTAATAGTGTAAGTCGTTTCCATTCTCACTATACTTTAACCCTTATCCTACTGAACATGACAACCCCTACCATTGCAAACAATGTAGATCCTGATCTACACTATTTGTTATGCAGCTTGTGAACAGAAAGAATACATAGTATTAAGTTATTTGACTGGTAGATAGTTAGGAATGGGTGTGGCTAAATTAATTTATTCAGCAGGATAAGGATTAAGCACAAGGTAGATAGTCAGTGGAAAATATTTCACGATCAGTCTCTATGAAACAATAGATCCAGGGCCAGAGGAATCATACTGACAACCTGCTGATTAACATACAGAACTGAGCCACCCAGACTGGAAAAAATTGCGCTGAAGGGGAAGATGCTGCTCTTGATGAGTAGACCCCTTTTTGATAAGGTCAACAGATTTTGCCTCACCTTAAGGTGTATACATATCCCTGTATTAAACAAAACCAGAATTGATGGACATGCAAATGAATGAATGGAATGATAAAATCATACAGCCCTTGACATACTTTGTATGCTAGTAAAGTAACTGTCTGCACATATGCACAACAAACAACTTCCAAGGGGAATGGGTACACCTTCAGGGGAAGCAACTCTTCCAAAGTATTTTTGTCTCCCATGACAATAGGGGTCAACTCTTAAAGGAAAGAATTTGCTCCAGAGGTTCAAATTCTTTCCTTTAAAAGCTGATCCTTTTTCAATGGGACAGAGCTTATGGAAAAGCAAACAGGAAGTTCCAAAAGTTATCTCCCTTTGAAAAATGGCGGAAAAAAGTGCCAGGTGTTCCCATTCCCCTGAATTTACTACTAAATTACAAGAACTCCAACAAGAACAATGTGGCCAATGCTGATGTCATTTCCTGCTGGAGTGCATGTCAGGGGTTATAACTCCTGCTGTTTACAGTCGAAGCACTTGCAGCACTTGTGGGTTGATTGTTGTGGGTTGATTGAGTGTAAGCTGGAAAAAAGGCCATACTGTTTCTTTTAAACCTTAATTTCCTGTACTGTAAGCAAACAGTGTAGACCCTGATCACACCTTGCCTTCTGCTGCTGCATCTGATCTGGGTCTTGGGTCTCAACACATGATTACAGTCCAAATTCTATTGATAACCCTCTTATGCAACACTGAACTTACATTGATAAAAATAGCACTGCTACTTCTATAAATAACCGTTAGCTGGGTTTCCTACAAATCAATGATAGTCAAATGGACGTCAGTGATAGTCACATGGACATCAGCAGCAGTGCTTCTGTGCTTAGTAACTTTGGCATAGCAACATTCATAGAGGATCTTACATGAGTGTTCATGTATTATTGAATTTATTAAACGAGTTGAGGAAAAGGGATGAAATGCGAGGCTTTGCCGAGCATTTTATCCCTTTTCCTCAACGAGTTTAATAAATTCAATAATACATGAGCACGAATGCAAGATTCTATATATCATATGACATTTAAAACGTATTTTATTCAAGATTGTTTACAAAAAGGTCAATATTCCGCCATTAGTAAACATGTAACGTTACGGGACGTATCTAGCTAATTTGCATATTTAATCCACTAGTAGATTATCGAAAATATTACATGACGTTATTACACTCTCAGACGCGACGTCATATGATAAAAATATATAAAATAAACACTTTTTTTTGTCATCATAGGTCAGATGGCACAAAAGACATGTTTCTTGTAACAAATTGACACATGAACACATCACACATCTTATCTGGCTGTGTGAACAAACCCATGTCCCAAGATTTTAACACTTGTGCTGCTGAATAATTAATTCTGCTACACCCAATTTCTAACTATCAACCAATAAGATTACTTGATAAAATGTATTTATTCAAATCTGTAATCAACCAATCAGATTACTTGATATAAGTACTTTTTCAAATTTGTCAATAGGAAGACAGTTTAGATCCTGATCAGACAGCTTCTCCTGTATCTAGACTGTTTACAAAGGTAGGGGCTAGCGCTACCATATTCCGCAGAACACTGGCTTAAACTTTTTATGCTCATCTAACTTGAGTAAGAAAGTCGTCCTGCTCATAACTATTAATATACAGTGAAATTCCGCTATTAAGACCACCTAAAATTAAGACTAATTATGCTTTAACAAGCTTATTTAGTCGGTTACAGTTATTTTTCTTTATGGTTTCTGCATACAGTGTACTCTGGTCAGTGACCACCTTTGGGACTGTTCAAAAGTGGTCTTATAGACCACTTTTGAACAGTCCCAAAGGTGGTTCTAATATAGGAATTTTACTGTACTGACAATAATTGGCATTTTAATAATATATGAGCAGGACAAATAAAGTTTGTCTACCGATCTGAACATGCAAAATACCTTCTATACTGGTATTTAATATTTTACGAGTAGTAAAAATTTTACGCTCAAGTGAGTTGAGCATGAAAAAAATTCTACCACCTTGGGGCCAGGCAAGTTTTAGAAACACAACCATTTATGTTTTGGATCCAGTATTTTCACAGCACTTAAAGTATCTTGACTTAGTAAAACTATATTTTGGACCCACCAGTGTCATGACACCAGAATCAGAATTGTTACTGGTGAAACTTCAAATGACATTCATACACCATGCAACATCATGTACTCAATACTCACATACATGTATACAAGCACTGTCTAAAATTGTTTGACCAATGTCAAGTGAAAAGATCTGTTTAATGACCATAGTCCCAGGAAAGAAAGAGTACTGAGTGTAATTTGGGGATATTTTTTTCTTATTTCGTCATAAAAACATGTTGTGGTTACTTGTTAGAATTGCCTCAATGAGGCAATTCTAACAAGTGCCCACAACATGTTTCAAACAATAGTTATTTATTAACCCATTTTATATGGGTAAACCCAGAATGGGCCATTGGCAAACAGTGGAGACCCATATCAGATGCAGCATTCTGCGGTATCTGATCAGAGCCTGCGCTGTTTGCAGAATGTAATCTAGAACCATTTTCTAAATAAATTACTAAAACACCCAACCTGACTCCCCTAGATTTTGAAATGGACTCCTTCTATACATAGTAAGGATGAGTCTATTCACTACAAAAAGGGTTAATTACTCTTCATTAGGGCTGGCTAATCGGAGCTGAAAAGATAATCGATTATCAGTCTTGTCATTGCGATCGATAATCGATTAGTAGTCGCTAAGATTTTTGTCATTATTTTACCTGTCTGGCTTTCTGTCTGAGCTTGACTTTTACCATATGTTGCACTTTACCATATGTATATTTGAACAGACAGGCCTGAGCAAACAGTGTAGACCCAGATGAGACGCCGCATAATGCGGTGTCTCATCAGGGTCTGCACTGTTTGCCACTCATCCAGCTATTTTAGGCATAACTTTGGGTAGTAAATTGTACCTATCAAGTAATCGATTAAAAGCAAATCAGAAATGATAATCATTTTTGTTGAATTTATCGATCGATTAATCGATTATACGATTAATCGTGGCAGCCTTACTCTTCACTATCCTCGTTACTCCCCTTTATCTGAAGCTGATACTTGTAGGTCTTCCGGTCAAGGGAGATGACTCTCACCAGTTTTCTTCCAAGTCACTAAACAACACGTAAAGGGAAGATTTCTTAGCTTCAAATGCATTTAAGGTTCTTTTTCATTCAAAAAATACTAACATTATTCTTATTTCCGCATGGAAACATACAAGCGAGGCACTTCTAATGAGTACCCACATTATATGGACCCCGTCAAGCGATTTTGGTACTTATCGCCTATGCGAGCAGCGAAGGTTCAGGCGAGCCTGCGCATGCGCGCAGTCTCGCCAGAACCTTCGCTGCTCGCTCATACAAGCAGTGAATCAAGAGGAACCTTCAGACAGAAAGCCATATCCCTGGCCCCTCTGAAAGGCTGGGCATGCGCAGTTAAAATTTGTCATGACGGAATGCTCGAAGACACAAATTCACTTGGCCGGGCTCATATGTTGCTGTGCAGAAATAAGAATAATCATATGCTGATCCCCATCTTATCTGAGGCTATGAAAGAAATTGCTTCTAAGAATCAACTCTTTCCAAAAAAAAAAAAAAAATAGATCCCGATTGAAAAGGGGACAAAAGTATTTCTGTACAAGTTGCCTCTCCTTGAAGCATATCATTTCCTTTTAAATCACTAATCCCCATGATCCCCTCTCTCATCTCTGCTCCCTGATACTGAGCCGCCCCGTCTTCGTGACTCGGACCTTCTTGTCGATCCAGACCGTCTTTTTGAATCGCCATTTCTCTGAGGACTAGGGGACTTGCTGCTGGCTTTAGGTTCTCGCCCGCGCCTTGGCGATTTTGAAGATGACCTCTGGCTCTTCTGTCTTGACCTTGAGTAGGATCTGCTCCTGAAAAGGGAACAAAAGTACAATGATGGCACAAAATACTGAATCAGCTTAGCCAAATACTGGGGTAAAATTGTGACTGCACAACCTCGAGTATAGCCTTATACTAATGACTACCCAGTACCCAGCTACCCACAACATATTTTCAGGCAGAAATAAGAAAAATAGGAGAAGTTTTCAGATGAAACAAGTGTTTTATCCGAGCTATGATTTGTGGAAGACAAAATCTGGTTCCATGATTATAAAACCTTCCTCATGTTCACCTCAGCTGAGCATGAATTTTGCCCTGTCCATGTTTTTTAAACTGCCAACAATTTTAAAATCCAGGAGCCAGACAATTAACCCTTTTTGTACCAAATGGAATCTTCCTCCTTTTTTATGGCATTTCAGGTTGTGTTTTCTTCAAAAATTTATTCGGAATATAGCTGAACTTTTTGCAAACAGTGTAGGCCCTGATCAGACGCCGCGTTCTGCGGTGTCTGATCTGGGCCGGCACTGTTTGCCAACTACCCGTTTTGGGGTTTCCAGTACAAAATGGGTTTACAGTCTCAGTCCCTATATGAGAAGGAAAAATGCCTCTTTTGTCTGTATATTAACCATTTTTTTTTTTTTTTTTTTGTTTTGGTTTTACGGCCCTTTCAAGATTATTTCACTCATATCGAGCCGATTGTTAATCAGAGTTGGGCGAAAACCGGAGTACCCGGAGAAAAAACACCTGACCTTCCGTTGCAGAACTTGGCGTCTCACATATGACCCGAGCTAGGCTCGAACCACAGCGGTGAGAGACCTAATGATCAAGAGTCAGCGCTCTTAACCACTATGCCACGGAGGCCCAATATATTAACCATTATCCTGCTGAATAAATTAATTAAGCCACACCCATTGCTGTATTTGTTCAATTCACAAACTGCATCACAAACATTGAAGATACTGATCTAATATCTTCTTCAATAGCAATCTCACTGTCAGATTGCAAAGGTAGGAGTTGTCATGTTCAGCTGGATAAGGGTTATCATATGACGTCGCGTCTGAGAGTGTAATAACGCCAGGTAATATTTTCGATAATCCACTAGTGGATTAAATATGCAAATTAGGTAGATACGTCCCGTAACGTTACATGTACGACGTCGTGTTTACTATGTCGGAATATTGATATTTTTGTAAACAAACGTGAACAAGAGGCTCAATGAGCCTAAAGCCCCGGTCCCACAGACCTTGCGACTGCGATGCGACCTCTCTGCAACTGATTTCGTTGCAACTGGCCCGCGACCTTTGCAACTGTTGCAACTAAATTTGCTCCGTAAATGTGATCGCCGACCCTTCGCCGACTAGTCGGCGACAGGTCGCCGAACAATCGGCGATTAATGTTGCCCAGTCGGCGATTGATCAGCGACTTGTCGCCGAAGAATCGCCGTATGATCGGCGACTGACTTGCAACAAGTGAAACATGATCGGGGACTAGTCGGCGATTAATCGGCGACTCTTCAGAGACTGGATAAAACCGATCGGCGACTTGTCGGAGACTTTTTTTGCGTTTTTTTTTTTTTTTTTTGACACAGACCAAAATAAACTAAATTTTCGACTGCTGAGAGTCTTCTCTGGGCTGCTGCAAGTCCTCGTCATCCGAAATTGGTGACCGAGCCTTGCTTCCCGTTTTTTTCGGCTGCGCCGCCGTTTTCTTTTGCCCGCCTCTCTGAACCATGTTGCCTCTTTGAAAGCTGTCGTCGAAATGATGCTAGGATGTTAACAGTTTTTTATTGTAGTTGGCGCTATAATCGTTCGGTGGTTTTAACACCTTTTTACAGCTTGTCGGCGACCAGTTGCAGACCAATCGCAGATCAATCGCCGACTTATCAGTGATCAATCTCCGATCGATCGCCGACCCATCGCCGAACAGTTGTCGACTGAATGCCGATAGATCGTGGATCGATCGCGGATCAGTCGGCGATTAGTCGGCGATCGGTCTGCGACCAGTCTCCGATAAGTTGCAATAGGGTTGCTAGAATTTACAGCCAAATTTGCATAAATTCGGTCCGGGATCGATCGGTGACTGTTCGGCGATCGATCGGAGATTGGTCTGCGACGTCTAGAAAACCATTGCAACTAGTCTGCGATCAAAATCAGTCGCAGCCAGTCTTTTGTGCATGCACAAAAGACGATCGGCGACTTAATTTGATAGGCGACCTACCCGCGACCTTGCTGCAACCTTTATAAAACCTCCGTGCGACTTCTGAAACCGCTCCGCGATTGCCATTTTTTTAGTCGCAGAAAGGTTGCATCGCGGTCGCAAGCTCTGTGGGATCGGGGTTTAACCGCTCACCTGAGGAACATTTTAGTTAGCTGTTTGACTCATGGTCTCTGAGCATAATTTTTTTTTTGAAGTTCTTCCTAATGGAACACGGCATTGTCAATTTGGACCCTAGGGGCAGGTTTGGTAGGATTAATGTAGGGGACCACTTGACATTGCTACATGCTTAATATGTAAGCTCTGGGCCTAGTGGTTTCAGAGAAGAAGATTTTTGAAGTTTGTTTTTTTCCATTATAAGTCTATGGGGGCTAAGGGGCCCCGGGGCATGGCCAGTTTAGACCCCAGGGGCATGATTGGTACAATTTATATAGGGGACCACTTGACATTGCTACATGCTTAATATGTAAGCTCTGGGCCTAGTGGTTTCAGAGAAGAAACTTTTTTAAGTTTGTCCCATTGTAAGTCTATGGGAGCTATATGTTGCCATGGCAACACCAGTTCCAATATGAATTACCCCAAAACATACTGCATCTTCTCCCCCAATCAGATAATGCTTCTCATGAAATTTAATCATGATTGGCCAAGTGGCTTTAAAGATATACTTTTTTGAAAATGTGAACGGACGCCGGACCATTGGCATACCAAAACCTCACATGAGGCTTTGGCTCAAGTGAGCTAATAATACTAGCGGTTTCAGAGAAGAAGATTTTTTAAGCTTTTTTCCATTATAAGTCTATGGGGGCTAAGGGGCCCAAGGGCTTGGCCAGGATAGATCCCATGGGGCATGATTGGCACAATTTATGTAGGGGACCACTTGACATTGCTACATGCTTAATATGTAAGCTCTGGGTCTAGTGGTTTCAGAGAAGAAGATTTTTTAAGCTTTTTTCCATTATAAGTCTATGGGAGCTAAGGGGCCCTGGGGAGTGGCCAGTTTAGACCCCAGGGGCATGATTGGCACAATATATGTAGAGAACCACTTGACATTGCTACATGCTTGATATGTAAGCTCTGTGCCTAGCGGTTTCAGAGACGAAGATTTTTTAAGCTTTTATTTCCATTATAAGTCTATGGGGGTTAAGGGACCCCGGGGCGTGGCCAGTTTAGACCCCAGTGGCATGATTGGCACAATTTATGTAGGGGACCACTTGACATTGCTACATGCTTCATATGTAAGCTCACGGCCTATTGGTTTCAGAGAAGAAGATTTTTTAAGCTTTTTTCCATTATAAGTCTATGGGGGCTAAGGGGCCCCGGGGCGTGGCCAGTTTACACCCAAGGGGCATGATTGGCACAATTTATGTAGGGGACCACTTGACATTGCTACATGCTTCATATGTAAGCTCATGGCCTATTGGTTTCAGAGAAGAAGATTTTTTTAGCTTTTTTCAATTATTAGTCTATGGGGGTTAAGGGACCCCGGGGCGTGGCCAGTTTAGACCCCAGGGGCATGATTGGCACAATTTATGTAGGGGACCACTTGACATTGCTACATGCTTAATATGTAAGCTCTGGGCCTAGTGGTTTCAGAGAAGAAGATTTTTTAAGCTTTTTTTCCATTATAAGTCTATGGGAGCTAAGGGATCCCGGGGCGTGGCCAGTTTAGACCCCAGGGGCATGATTGGCACAATTTATGTAGAGGACCACTTGACATTGCTACATGCTTAATATGTAAGCTCTGTGCCTAGCGGTTTCAGAGAAGAAGATTTTTTAAGCTTTTATTTCCATTATAAGTCTATGGAGGTTAAGGGATCCCGGGGCGTGGCCAATTTAGACCCCAGGGGCATGGTTGGCATAATTTATGTAGGGGACCACTTGACATTGCTACATGCTTAATATGTAAGCTCTGGGTCTAGTGGTTTCAGAGAAGAAGATTTTTTAAGCTTTTTTCCATTATAAGTCTATGGGAGCTAAGGGGCCCTGGGGAGTGGCCAGTTTAGACCCCAGGGGCATGATTGGCAAAATTTATGTAAAGGACCACTTGACATTGCTACATGCTTAATATGTAAGCTCTGTGCCATTCAGTTTCAGAGAAGAAGATTTTTTAAGCTTTTCTTTCCATTATAAGTCTATGGGGGTTAAGGGACCCCTGGGCAAGGCCAGTTTAGACCCCAGGGGCATGATTGGCACAATTTATGTAGGGGACCACTTGACATTGCTACATGCTTCATATGTAAGCTCACAGCCTAGTGGTTTCAGAGAAGAAGATTTTTTTAGCTTTTTTTCCATTATAAGTCTATGGGAGCTAAGGGGCTCCGGGGCGTGGCCAGTTTAGACCCCAGGGGCATGATTGGCACAATTTATGTAGAGGACCACTTGACATTGCTACATGCTTAATATGTAAGCTCTGTGCCTAGCGGTTTCAGAGAAGAAGATTTTATAAGCTTTTATTTCCATTACAAGTCTATGGGGGTTAAGGGACCCCGGGGCGTGGCCAGTTTAGACCCCAGGGGCATGATTGGCACAATTTATGTAGGGGACCACTTGACATTGCTACATGCTTCATATGTAAGCTCACGGCCTAGTGGTTTCAGAGAAGAAGATTTTTTTAGGTTTTTTTTCCATTATAAGTCTATGGGGGCTAAGCGGCCCTGGGGTGTGGCCAGTTTAGACCCCAGGGGCATGATTGGCACAATTTATGTAGAGGACCACTTGACATTGCTACATGCTTAATATGTAAGCTCTGTGCCTAGCGGTTTCAGAGAAGAAGATTTTTTAAGCTTTTATTTCTATGGGGGGGTTAAGGGACCCCGGGGCGTGGCCAGTTTAGATCCCAGGGGCATGATTGGCACAATTTATGTAGGGGACATCTTGACATTGCTACATACTTCATATGTAAGCTCTGGGCCTATTGGTTTCAGAGAAGAAGATTTTTTAAGATTTTCCCATTGTAAGTCTACGGGAGCTATATGTTGCCATGGCAACAAGAGTTTCCAACTGATCTGCCCCAAAACATAATGCATCTTTTCCCCCAACCTGATAATGCTTCTCATGAAATTTAATCATGATTGGCCAACTGGCTTTAAAGATATACTTAGTTGAAAATGTGAACGGACGACGGAGGATGGCCGACGGACGACGGACGCCGGATCATTGGCATACTCATACCTCACATGAGCCTTCGGCTCAGGTGAGCTAATAAAATGCGTTATAAATGTCATATGATAAATAGAATCTTGCATTCGTGCTCATGTATTATTGAATTTATTAAACGAGTTGAGGAAAAGAGATAAAATGCTCGGCAAAGCCTCGCATTTTATCCCTTTTCCTCAACTCGTTTAATAAATTCAATAATACATGAGCACTCATGTAAGATCCTCTTTGACCATTACAGTGCATGACAAAACCTATAATAAGACACATGCTATGGTCGAAGACTCAATTCAGCCAGCAAGTAAGGTCAGCCTGGTCGGAGCATTCTCTTGTTGTCCTATGAATAGTCCAGAGGCTAAAGAAGGCTCATGCGAACAGCGAAAACTCAGATCAAACTGCACGGATGCGCAGGCTATCTGAGACTAAGCTGGTCGCCCAGCTCTTCATGTAGATTTTGTCGTGGGCCGGCTCAAATATCATCCTCTACTGAGTTCAGCATGAAGAAATAAGTTTTAATTTCCAAATATACTGGTTAACCCATTGTGTAGTGGACTCTTCCACTGCCATATGCTGAACAAGTCCTTTTGTCATATAAGGGGTGTCAGGCCTATTTTTTCATTTTTATTCTATTTTTGAGGGAAAATAATGTTAGCTATTAGTGCAGGTCCAGATCACACACCATATTCTGCGGCATCTGATCTGGGCCAGGCTTATACATATGTGGTATACAGAACAGTGCACATTCTTTTGACAAAAACTAACATTCTTGAACCCGCATAGGGGATTTTGACAAAAACTAACATTCTTGAACAGACACAATGACAGCAGAAAACATTTCATGATGATTGAATATCCATGTAAGAAAATTGCAAATCCGGCAGGGATCTCCTGTTTTGTTTGTTTGATTTGAGGTTTAACGTCCCCGTCAACACTGTAAAGGTCATTTTGGAGACGTTGCTTCCAATTTTGTGGGACTTTTACCCGATATTGAGATGAAATGACATCTCAAGCCCTGTCGCCCAAAGAAACCAATAGGGTTTATAAGCATGGACGGTCCGCCTCGCACCACTTTTCCTGGACAGGCTTATATCTTCTAAGCTGTTTACCAGCACTAGTGTGCAGGCCGGATTCAGCTCTGCGTGGAAGCATCGTGCAGCCCATATATTTCTTCAAGCCCCTATGGGCGGGGGCGGGCAGGGATCTCCTGACCATCTATGCTACATGAAGTATGATTCCTTTCCAGGTTTCTTCTTTAATGAAGATTCTAACTGCGTATACAGTCCGAAAGCAAATACAGTAGAACTTCGATGGCTCGAACACCGATGGCTCGTTTACCATGGATGTGTAGAACCCATTCTTGAGCCCCTAGCGAAATCCTCTACATAAGAAATAGTGGGGCATAATTACGGAGATTTTAGTCTTTTATCTTGCAAATGTATGCTGTGTGTACTCATTAGAATCACCTCATCGAGGCGATTCTAAGGAGTACACACAGCAAACATTTTCATTAAAGAACACTGAAAAGATGTCTAAAAGTATCTCAGTATGCCTTCTGACAGTAACCTCAGTGGCTCGAACTACCCCAGTCTCGAACAGATTTTCGAGGTCCCAAGATGTTCGAGCCATTGAAGTTTGACTGTATCTGCCACTCTATGCAACTTTGTTCACTCACTATCTATGAGTTATGACAAGCTTATCAGTGGTACTTTAGCAAGTACAATAGCCAATACCCTGATTTTTTTTTTTTTTTTTTTTTTTGCAAAACTTGGCATGTTTGCCATATTAAATGTTCAAAGTTTTAATGATATGTTACGTAAGTAATGTCATCGTTAGTTTTTACCAACTGGACCCTCATTTGCTAAGATTTTTTTTTGATATTTCCTAATTTTAACTCTTACCCTGCTGTTCAAGTCAACCCCTATCTTTGCAATCAGTGTAGATCCAGATCTCTGAAGAAGCCATCTGATCAGGATCTACACTGTTTGACATTCAGTTTATGAATTTGAAGGAATAAATTACATCAAGTCATCTGATTGGTTCAAAGACAGAAATGGGTGTGGCTAAAGTGAATATTCCGCAGGATAAGGGTTAATGTATCAAACGAGCCCATGACCTGCGGAATGTTGATATATGATCAAGAATAGCACTTGCAAGCTTGTGCTGATGCAGTCTTGCCTGAGAACTCGCTGTTTGCATTTACAATGACCCAGACTAGAGTACCGTAAAAATCCTAAAATTTGGACACCTTGAGGACTTGCTGTAATTCTCCTTAAATTTTAACAGATCTGTTTCATGATGCAGCAAGGAGTCCAAAAGGCGTAGACAGAATGGCAAACAGTGTAGACCCTAATCAGACTGCAGTCTGATCTGGGTCTGTACAGACCCTGAGCAGACTGCAGTCTGATCTGGGCCTGCACTGTTTGCATAGGCCTATCTGTCCCAATACTTGGGATCATAACAGTAAGCTTAAGGGGAATGGGAACACCTAGCACATTTTCCGCCATTTTTTCAAAGGGAGACAACTTTCGGGACTTCCTGTAAGCTTTTCTGTAAGACCTGTCCCACTGAAAAAGGGGTCAACTCTTAAAGGAAAGAATTTGCTCCTTAGGAGCAAATTCTTTCCTTTAAGAGTTGACCCCTATTGACATGGGAGACAAAATACTTTTGCAGGAGTTGCCTCCCCTGAAGGTGTTCCCATTCCCCTTAAGACAAAGCATATTCAAACTGCACTCACAGGTGTTTTTAAGTGTTCTCATTGTGCGTACAAAACCTCTTTACAGTAATATTATCTGGCTCAAATGCACATGTCCAAAACAATGTTATGATGAGCTTTAAGCCATTGCATGTGAGAAACACGAAAAAGGGTACCTTGGCAAAGAGTGCAGGCCCAGATCAGATGCCAAAGAACATGGTGTCTGATCAGGGCCTGCACTATTCGCCAACAATAGACTAAAAACGAAAAAAACAGGCCTTGTCGGAAGAGTCGGGTTAAACTGTGTTATATCCAAAACTGTTAAAGAATGAAGAGAAATAAGGAGGTCATCAGGAAAACAGGCCTATATAATTTTGACCCCCTTGAACCCCACTTTTATATAGTAAAACTGGGGTATACAGGGGTAAACCTTTTCTTATTTCTGCTCTAAAATATAGATTGCGTGTACTCGTTAGAACCGCCTCGATGAGGCGGTTCTAACGAGTACCCGCAATCTATATTTTAGAGCAAAAATAAGGAAAATATCACAATTTTTCATCCTAAAAATTTCTTTTTTTGGCTAAAAAAATTACACTGTAATAGTATAGGCGTGTTTTCGTAATGTATGGTGTATATTTTAAAAAGTTCTTCCATGTTGTATCAAGTCATACCTGCTTCTACTGTCCCTGCTCCTTCTCTGCCTGTCTCGAGACCTGGATCGGGTTCTTGAACGTCTTGATCTGCAAAAAAACACATTTCTGTTAAGATAAGCTGCAAACTTGTTTTCTGAATAGAATTAAATGATTTGCATGATTCACCTCGATATCTTCTACTCCTGCTGAAAAGAAAAAGACTGAAAAACTGATTTATAACTTCAAGCTGCTCCACACTACCGGGAGTAGTTAGCACTTTCACAGTGTTCACTACACATCACGAAAACACACCTATATAATTTTGACCCCCTTCAACCCCACTTTTATATAGTAAAACTGGGGTTTACAGGGATTAACCTTTTTTTTCTTATTTCTGCTCTAAAATATAGATTGATGGTACCGTACTGGTTAGAACCACCTTGATGAGGCGGTTCTAACAAGTACCAACAATCTATATTTTGAGCAGAAATAAGAAAAATATTACAATTTTTCATCTAAAAATTATTTTCCTTTTTTCGGTGGTAAAGTTTACAATGTATTTGTATAGGCGTGTTTTCGTAATGACATGTAGCTAAGATGGGTATTTGGTGATAACTGACAGATAATTTTCCTTATTTTTCCATATAAAGCTATGTTGTGGGTAATCAATTGAACCACCTCGTTGAGGCAGTTCAACTGAATACCAACAACAGAGGTTTTTATAGAGAGTTGACTTAATTAACCCATTGCATACTGGTGGACTCTTCCATTGCTATATGTCGGACAAGACCATAAATTGTCATATATGTCAGGCCATTCTATTTTTGATGGAAAATTCCGTTAGCAAATAGTGCAGGCCCTGCACTGTTTGCCAAAATGACCCTTTAGGGGTTTCCTAGTCTGGCTCCAGACCCTTTCTTTACTTCTCTCTTTTTCTTTTTTTCTGGAAGGGACATAAAGCTTGCATGGCTTATAGAATTTTGTTTTACTTCAGTCCCTTGGCTAAATTGGATTAAAGAGGAACAGGATTAAATAATGTAAAGAATGAGAGAGATAGATAAAACAAAACGACTGGAGCCAGTCTAGGGGTTTCCCACAAGCAATGGCTTACACACTTAAATACCCACCTTATGTGGTTACAGTCAAACTTCGATGGCTCGAACCCCTTTGGGACCATGAAAATTTGTTCGAGACAGCGGTAGTTTGAGCTATAGAGGGTAACTATTAGTGCCATACCAGAAGAGATAATGGAGATAATTGTGGATATCTTTCAGTGTTCTGTGTTATAAATGTATGTTGTGTGTACTCATTAGAATCGACTCATCGAGGCGATTCTTATGAGTACACACAGCATACATTTGCAAAATAAATGGAGAAAATCTTCCTAAATTACCCCTTTATCGTATTTGGAGGAATTCCCTGCGGACTCAAGAATTGGCTCGACTCATCCATGGTAAACGAGCCATCGAATTTTCGACTGTATTTGGTAGATGAGGAATGATGAGGATATATGTGGGGGGAGTTCCCTAGGGACTCAAGACCATTTAAACCTTTATCCCACTGAATAATAAATTTAGCCATACCCATTTCTGAACTTTGAACCAATCAGATTACTAGATGTAATTTATTCCTACAAATTCACAAACTAAATGTCAAACAGTGTAGATCCAGACCAGATGGCTTCTTCACGCTGTTTGCTAAAGAAGGGATTGCCGTAGTCAGCGGGATAATGGTTAAATCAGCCATGGAAAACAAGCCACCTGAAATTTATCCCTTATCCTGCTTCATAAATTAATTTGTCCCAAGTAACATAAATTGAGCTCTTAACCTTTAACCTGCTGAATATTCAATTAAGCCACACTCATTTCTGACTTTGAACCAATCAGATTACTTGATGCAGCTTATTTCTACATATTCATAAACTGAATGTCAAACTGTGTAGATCCTGATCAGATGGCTTCTTCAGAAGCCATCTGATCTGGATCTACATTGTTTGCAAAGATAGGGCTTGTCGCCTACAGCAGGGTAAAGGTTAATAGGTCTTGAGAAATAAACTTGACAATGTGGGTGAATGCCAGGGTGATCGTAAATTTTCACAAAGTCAGTGAACCATGAAATAAAGGTCAAGGTCAAATAGATACCAGTTTGTACCAAGTTACATTAATTAAGCTTTTATAACTCTTGAGAAATATTATAAACTCAACCATTTGGGTGAACGCCAGGTGGTCGTAATTTTTCAAGAGGTCAGTGAACCATGAAATGAAGGTAAAGGTCAAATATGGATGCTTGCATTAAAGCTGCCTTCCATAGATACAAGTTTGTACCAAGTAACATTAATTAAGCTCTATAGTTCTTGAGAAAGAAACTTCACCATTTGGGTGAACGCCAGGGTGGTCGTTTGTTTGTTTGATTTGAGGTTTAACATCCCTGTCAACACTGTAAAGGTCATTTTGGAGACGCTGCTTCCAATTTTGTGGGACTTTTACCCGACGTTGAGATGAAATGACATCTCAAGCCCTGCCGCCGAATGAAACCAATAGGGTTTATAAGCATGGGCGGGCCGACTCACACCTCTTTGCATGGGCAGGCTTAGATCCTCTAAGGGGTTGACCAGTACTTGTGTGTGGGTCGGTTTCAGCTCTGCGTGAAAGCATCATGCAGCCCATATATTTCTTCAAACCCAATGGGCAGGGGCCACCAGGGTGGTCATAAATTTTCACAGTCAGGGAGGAACCATGAAATGAAGGTCAAGGTAAAATATGGATGCTTGCATTAAAGTTGCCTTCCCTAGATACAAGTTTGTACCAAGTAATATTAATTAAGCTCTTACAGTTCTTGAGAAATAAACTCGACCATTTGGGTGAATGCCAGGGTGGTCGCAAATTTTCACAAAGTCAATGAACCATAAAATGTAGGTGAAGGCCAAATATGGATGCTTGCATTAAAGTTGCCATCCCTAGAGACAAGTTTGTTCCAAGTCCCTTTCATGAAACTCTTATAGTTCTTGAGAAATAAACTTGACCATTTGGGTGAATGCTAGGTTGATGGGATCGACGAACGAACGGAAATTTGAACTCCTGTATCACCCCATCCATATAGCAGGTGCGACAAAAATCCACTTGATGTGATCCAATGGGACATATCTGCAGAAATAATATGAAAACACATGTATCATATTTCAGGATTCTATCACACAGTGTATTTTAGTTTTCCTTCAAGCAGGTTCAATCAAGCATAATGGATGAATGGATTGATGGTTGATGATTAATAATGTAAAAACGTAGTTCATCAAAAATAAAATAAAAACAAACAAAAAGCCCTTTGCCAACATTTTAAGGCAGCATGCATACTTCTGAATACCCAACTACAAAATGATGCTGAAAAAAGAGAAACATAGAAAATATTTCCATTGCTTTAGCCATAACAAAATCAGATATAAGGAGTGCATAAGATTTTGTCTGTGGATGGATAAGATTTTGTTTGTGGATGGGCATATGCCAGATGGCATATTGCTGTACCTGCTTATAACTCATTGACTGTTCAACATGCCTATACAAATCCACTGTACCTTTATCGCCGAAAAAATGAAAATTTCAAGATGAAAAATTGTGATATTTTTATTTCTGCTCAAAATATAGATTGTTGGTACTCGTACCCACAATCTATATTTAGAGCAAAATATAGATTGTGGGTACTCGTTAGAACCACCTCATCAAGGCGGTTCTAACGAGTACCCCAAAATTATACAGGCGTGTTTTCGTGATGTGTAGAGAGAAGTTTAACTTTTTCAACCCTGTTGACTCTGGTACAGATACATATGCCAGCAGTTAAAAATGTTACTGTACATGTAGCAAGTTATGGTCACATAAAAAACATGTGTACATGTATCCCAGAATTCAACCTCAGCTGAAAACAATAATACGTTTATAATTTTGACCACATTCCCTTTTCTTCCTGGATGCATTTGTTTTCAGTTGTCTACACATGCACTTACCTTCTAAAATTATCTCAATTACTGAAATCTAAACCATTAACCATAAACCATTTACCATTCTCAATTAACCAATCAGACATCAGGCCTCCATTTGATGCACCAATACCAATCCCTAGCATGGATCAAAGCCAATTATTCATTGGTTTTCCTCCAATCAGACAACCAATCAGGCATGGTTTTAGACTTTGACCCATCACCTCCATTATCTTTTCCAAACAATTTTACCACTACCAATACCATATGCCTAATAAAAATGCCAAGTCAGAACTAATGAATAAACAATATATGGAACTTTCTACAGAAAACTCTAATACTGCAGTCCTATGGAAGTACACTTGTCAGAGTAGAAAGCAGAAAAACACTCTTAAAGTTGAGTTGCCAAGATTAGACTGCAAATGAAAGAACACCGACTGATAGCAGGAAATTAGGATTGCAATATCATTCATGGTGCAGTGTGTGTGTTTGACTTTTATGTCCCACCAACAGCTAAGGCAGCCAGGCACGGTAGAAGTCATCATTCATAGGCTTTTGAGACCCTTTCTGCAATTACTGACATTAATAAAGAATCTTTCTTCCCCCGAACCATTAGAGATTGGAATGCCTTCCTGATTCGATTATTTCGACAGCTGAAGGTGCTAAGGTATAGCTAAGTTTATCTCTTTGATTACAGCTAGGGACTAACTTCCCATATCACAGATCCTGGTGTATGAATGTCATTCGACGTGTCACCAGCAACAATTCTGATTCTGATTTATGGTCATACGTTCATGGTGCAGTGTAAGGAAAACTAAACTACACAACAGGCCTTAAGCTAAAGGATAGTACCAGTGATGTGTCTTGATTAGTTACAGACTGACACTTAATATGACAGAGGTAAGGCTGACACGATTAATCGCATAATCGATTAATCAATCAATAAATTCCACAAAAATGATTATCATTTCTGATTTGCTTTTAATCGATTACTTGATAGGTACAATTTACTACCAAAAGTTATTCCTAAAATACCTGGATGAGTGGCAAACTGTGCAGACCCTGATGAGATGCCGCATTCTGCGGCGTCTCATCTGGGTCTACACTGTTTGCTCAGGCCTGTCTGTTCAAATATACATACGCTCAAGTGCAACATATGGTAAAAGTCATGCTCAGACAGAAAGCCAGACAGGTAAAATTATGACAAAAACCTTAGCGATTACTAATCGATTATTGATCACAATGGCAGGACTGATAATCGATTATCTTTTCAGCTCTGATTAGCCAGCCCTAGACAGAGGGGATAAATTGAGACTGAGTATCTGGTGAAGAGTTTGTCTCAAGTACATGTACAGGCATCCATAAACCAATTTGGAGTGTGCGAACAATAAAAGCTGAAATTAAATATTCAAGTCTATCAAAAAAATTATGCAAAACCCCAAACCAAACAAACAGCTGTACAAGAAATGGCAGAAAATACATCTTCTCACATAGATCCAGATAAACAAGAATTAACGAAAAAAAAATTTTTTCTTATTCCTTCATATTAGGCCTAATGAGGAAAATTTTGGGATTTTTTTTTTCTTATTGCTATATAATATGTTACTGCTACTCGTTAGAACTGATTCTAAGAAAATACCCACAACATACATGTATGTTTTCAAAAAGAAATATGGAAAATTTTCAATAAATTATCTATGTCACACCTCCTCACCAGGAGCAATGTTCTCCATAAAAATGTACATGTATGTTGTGGGTACTTGTTAGAATCGCCTCACTGAGGCAATTCAAACAAGTAGCCAAAACATGTCTCAAACAAACAAGAGGGCCCAGAGGGCCCTGGTACGCTCACCTGATCCAATGTATAATAAGTGGGCCCCGAGCAGGGTCAATTTTGGCCCCAGGGCTATAATTTAAACAATCTTGGTAGAGGTCCACAAGATGAAGCTTCATATCGAATATGAATAACGTGGGCTTTGTGGTTTCAGAGAAGAAGATTTTAAAGGTTTACCCTGCATAAAGAAGTCTGTGTAAAACAAGATTTTCCCAATATAAGTCTATGTAAAACCAAAGGCCCCCGGGGCAGGGGCATTTTTGGCCCCAGGGCTATAATTTGAACAATCTTGGTAGAGGTCCACTAGATGAAGCTTCATAACAAATATCAAAGACCTAAGACTTGTGGTTTCAGAGAAGAAGATTTTTAAAGACTTCCATATATAAGTCTATGTAAAACCAAAGGGCCACATGGCGGGGGCATTTCTGGTCTCAGGGCTATAATTTAAACAATCTTGGTATAGGTCCACTAGCTGAAGCTTCATAACAAATATCAAAAACCTAACCTTGTGGTTTCAGAGAAGAAGATTTTTCAAGATTTTCCCTATATAAGTCTATGTAAAACCAAAGGGCCACGGAGCAGGGGCATTTTTGGCCCCAGGGCTATAAATCGAACAATCTTGGTAGAGGTCCACAAGACGAAGCTTCATATCAAATATCAAAGACCTGGGCCTTGCAGTTTCAGAGAAGAAGATTTTTAAATTTTAGATTTTTCCATATATAAGCCTATGTAAAACCAAAGGGCCCTGGGGCGGGGGCATTTTTGGCCCCAGCACTATAATTTGAACAATCTTGGTAGGGGTCCACTAGATGAAGTTTCATACCAAATAGCAAAGACCTGGGCCTTGCAGCTTCAGAGAAGAAGATTTTTAAAGATTTTCACTATATAAGCCCATGTAAAACAAAAGGGCCCCGGGGCGGGGGCATTTTTGGCCCCAGCACTATAATTTGAACAATCTTGGTAGGGGTCCACTAGATGAAGCTTCATACCAAATATCAAAGACCTGGGCCTTGTGGTTTCAGAAGAAGATTTTTAAAGATTTTCACTATATAAGCCCATGTAAAACCAAAGGGCCCCGGTGCAGGGGCATTTATAGCTCCAGCACTATAATTTGAACAATCTTGGTAGGGGTCCACTAGATGAAGCTTCATATCAAATATCAAAGACCTGGGCCTTGCGGTTTCAGAGAAGAAGATTTTTAAAGATTTTCCCTATGTAAGCCTATGTAAAACCAGTACGCCCCGGCGTGGGGCCATTTTTGGCCCCAGCACAATAATTTGAACAATCTTGGTAGGGGTCCACTAGATAAAGCTTCACACCAAATATCAATGTCCTGGGCCTTGCGGTTTCAGAGAAGAAGATTTTTTAAGTTTTTGATGAAAAAAATCTATTTTTGGCTCTGTGTACTATATGTGCAAGGGACCGGAACCATTTGAACAACTTTGAAAGGGGACCACCTAAGGATCATCCCTGTAAAGTTTGGTCAAAATCCGATGGGTGGCTTAGGAGGAGATGTCGTTTAAAGAAAAGTTTACGGACGCACGCACGGACGTACGCACGACGGACAAAAAGTGATCCCAAAAGCTCACCTTGTCACTATGTGACAGGTGAGCTAAAAACATCATGCTAACAAGTCTGTGAAATGAATAACCCTCTAAACCCCACTTTATATGGAGAAACCCGGGGTTTACAGGGGTATATATTATTTTGCTTTCATTATTTCCGCACCAAGACATAGGTTGTGGGTAGTCATTAGAACCACCTCAATCAGGCAGTTCTAGCGAACACCCACAACTAAGGCTGGCACCATTAATTGGATAATTGATTAATCGATCGATAAATTCCACAAGAATGATTGTCAGTACTGATTTGCTTGTAATCGATTATTTGATAAGTACAATTTACTACTCAAAGTTGTGCCTAAAAAAGCTGGATCAGTGGCAAACAGTGCAGACCCTGATGAGATGCCGCATGTTGCGACGTCTCATCTGGGTCTACACTGTTTGATCAGGCTTGTCTGTTCAAATATACTTATGGTTAAGTACAACATATGCTGAGAGTCAGGCTCAGACAAAGCCAGACAGGTAAAATAATGATCAACTAGAATTTGTTTTTCTACAAAAACACAGATGTCTCCCCCGTTTAGACTGTTAAGTATATTTAACCTTGACATTGGAGGTATTGAGCTGGGTCTTGTGTGCAACACATCACCTAATGAAGATGAACATTTCTGCATAGTAACTTTAAAAAATGTTCATAGAAAAATAAAAAGTTATTGGCCGTAAACAAAAAAGGACTTTTTTTACCTTTGACCTCTAAGTATGGCCTTGACCTTTGAGGTACAACACATCATCTCATGATGGTTAACATTTCTGCCAAGCAATTTCATAATCCATCAAAGAATAAGGAAGTTATTGACTGTCCCTTTTTTTACCTTTGACCTCTATGTATGACCTTGACATTGGAGGTATTGACCTTGGTCTTGCACATGACTCATGGTCTAATGACGGTGAACATTTCTGCATGGTTACTTTATAAAGTCCATCCAGAAATAAAAAAGTTAATGACTGAACACAAAAAAAAAACAAGTTTTTTTTACCTCTGACCTCTTAGTATGACCTTGATCTTGAAGGTACCGATCTGGGTCTAGCCTGCACCACATCGTCTCATGATGGTTAACATTTCTGCCAAGTAATTTCACAATCTATCCAGGAAGAATAAAGTTATTGACTGAACACTAAAAAAGGCCCCTTCTTGTCCTTTGACCTTTTGTCCTTGACATTTGAGGTACCAACTTGAGTCATGCACACAACACATTGTCTCATGGTGGTTAACATTTCTGCCAAGTAATTTCAAAATCCATCTAAAAATAAGAAAGTTATTGACCAAACACGAAAAAAGACCCCTTTTTTACCTTTGACCTCTATGTATGACCTTGACCTTTCAGGTACCAAACTGGGTCATGTGTGCAACACATCATCTCATGGTGGTTAACACTTCTGCTCAGCAATTTTAAAATCCATCTAAAAATAAGAAAGTTATTGACCAAACACGAAAAAAGGCCCCTTTTTTACCTTTGACCTCTATGTATGGCCTTGGCATTTTAGGTACCAAACTGAATCATGCATGCAACACATCTTCTCATGATAGTTAACATGCTTGCCAAGTAACTTCAAATTCTATCTAAAAATAAGCAAGTTATTGACAAAACCCGAAAAAAGGCCCCTTTTTTATCTTTGACCTCTAAGTATGACCTTGACCTTTGAGGTACCAACCTGGGTCATGCACACAACACATCGTCTTATATTGGTTAACATTTCTGCCAAGTGATTTCAAACTCCATCTCAAAATAAGAAAGTTATTGACCAAATACGAAAAAAGGCCCCTTTTTTTACCTTTGACCTCTAAGAATGACCTTGACCTTTGAGGTACCGACCTGCCTCATGTGCACCACAAATCGTCTCATGGTTGTTAATAATTATGCCAAGTAATTTTAAAATCCATCTCAAAAGAAGAAAGTTATTCACTGAATACGTAAAAAAGGCCCCTTTTTGACCTTTGACCTCTAAGTATGACCTTGACCTTTGAGTACCGACCTGCCTCATGCACACCACACATCGTCTCATGGTTATTAATAATTATGCCAAGTAATTTTTAAATCCATCTCAAAATAAGAAAGTTATTGACCAAATACGAAAAAAGGCCCTTTTTTGACCTTTGACCTCTAAGTATGACCTTGACCTTTGAGGTACCGACCTGCCTCATGGGCACCACACATCGTCTCGTGGTTGTTAATTATTATGCCATGTAATTTTAAAATCCATCTCAAAATAAGAAAGTTATTGACCAAATACGAAAAAAGGCCCCTTTTTTACCTTTGACCTCTAAGTATGACCTTGACCTTTGAGGTACCGACCTGCCTCATGCGCACCACACATCGTCTTATGGTTGTTAATATTTCTGCCAAGTAATTTTAAAATCCATCAGAAAATAAGAAAGTTATTGACCGGACACGATTTGCCCATACATATATACATACCTGCAAACTTCCAAGGGAGATAATTCAAAAAGTATAAATGCAAAAGTTATAGTTCTTGCGCACTGCACATCGTCTAATGCTGATTAATATTTATACCAAGTTTCGTGAAGATAGCTCTAACGGTTTTCAAGTTATAGAGCGGACACGAAAGTGTGAAAGACGGACAGACAGACAGACGGACGCCCAGGGGAAAAACAATATGTCTCACCGAAAAAAAAATTTCCGGGGGAGACATAATTCTTGAGTGATTACGAATCGATTATCGATCACAATGTAAGGACTGATAATCGATTATCTTTTCAGATCCGATTTGCCAGCCCTACCCACAACCTATATTTGGAGTATAAAAAAAAAAAAGATATTACAAATTTTCATTGGAAAAGTAGCCACTGTGGAGGAAACAAAGAATGCACTATGTCACACTGGCGTGTTATTGTAATGTAAGAAGATAATCTCTTATTTATCTGTGTTAGTCCTCTGTATCGCCAGACCCAGTGGATTTGTCAGGTGTGCATTCAACTGGACATCAGAAGATCGCGGGTTCCATACCTGCCAGGTAGGCAACATTCCTTCACGGTGATTGAATAAATGGTCATTCTTCACCCTTCAAGAGCAGCTGTCTGTTTTGGTTAACCACTTTTCCTTGAGCCTGCCCAGGAAAGTGTGGTTACATGTAGTAAACCAACCCGCTCAATATCAGGGCTCTAGAAATTTTGAAATCCGAATCAGTGCGGCCAGCTGACCGATGACGTCATCATCAATGTTCACCTAAACCTCGTTATAACAAGGAACTTTGGGTCCAACCAATGGACGTGTTGGTTAACCAAATAATTGTGCTATAAATGCCGACCGTATTTGTCATGAATCAGTCTATTCTACTATTACACTGTAAACACAAGCCTCTAGCGGTATCGATAAGTCAACAATTTTCCGCATTACAAGGTGTGAAAATAAGATCAAGTTTTGTCTCTAATTTGCAATATCTAAATATTGTTGAATTTGCCATTTAACTTCATCACAAAAGCTTCTTTGAAACTTGTTACATAAAGAATTCTGAATAACCTATTTCATGGCATCATGTACCACAAACTGTACTGGGAATGCTTAAGTTGTAACATTTTAACAACTGAATGAATATCCCAGTTCAATAAATAGCATTAACCTATTACATCTCATGCTAATCTTCATTGATACCAAACCAGCAGTCCCTGATCCATGGGAGACAAAAACTTAAGCAAAAACTGTACAACTAAATAGGACCCTTGCTATAACGGCAATAGTTGTTCTCACAATGTTTACCGTGTCAAAGACTTTGACCCTATAAAGCATATCCACAATGTTCATATTGCTAAATTCAGAGAAGAAAAACACTCTAGTTAGCCAAAACTGATAGGTAGCAAAAGGCTTGCTGTTCTCTTATTTACTAGAAGACAAATATGTTGTGGATAATTTTTAGAATTGGAGTGTTTCATATATATTCTTGACTTTCTCTTTGTAACCATATCATCGACGGTCATCTGTACACTGAATGTCTGTATAAAGAGAACTGACTGTACAGCCAGACTGAAGTTCAGCATATACATACAGTCATGTACATGTAAATACAAACTACCGCAGAAACTGTGAATAATTCAAAGAACTTATTGATTATCAATATAAATTTAGACTGAATATAGGAGTCATTTCACAATTCTTGACAATTACAATATGCAACACTTAAAAGTGTTGTCAGAGGACAACATAGCTCATCTTTAGGGGCCTAAGCTACAGGAGTGTGTTACTAAAAATGAAATTTCAATTTTGCAGTTTTTGCCCCAAAATGACATTTTCATTTGTAAAAGAGCTTAACAGACTACAGCAATTAAAAGGGAACCAGAAAGTACCCCTAAGAATCACTGAACAAGAAATCTTGTACGTTTTTGCTTAAAACAAATAAAATTTCAATTCGGCAGTTTTTTGTGTAAAAAAGCCATTTTCTAAAGTAAAAAAAACTAAATAGAATGCAGCATTTGGAAATACCAATAACAACAAATGAACAAGAAATCCTGTTTTTAAGCCTATGCATTTTAAAAAATAAAATTTTATTTTCCAGCTTTTGAAAAATACTAGTAAAAACAAAATCTAAAATGTTGCAAGTCAAAAAATTGCTCAAGTGTTTTCATCACGGAAAACAAAAGAAATTTGAACTCACAATCTGCTGGCTAATGCCCCCGCCCATTGGGGCATGAAGAAATAAATGGGCTGCATGATGCTTCCACGCAGAGCTGAAACCGACCACACATGAGTACCGGTAAACCACTCAGAGGATCTAAGCCTGCCCATGCTTATAAACCTTATTGGTTTTATTGGGTGACAGGCTGAGGGCTTGTGATGTCATTTCATCTCAATGTCAGGTAAAAGTCCCACAAAATTGGGAAGCCATGCCTCCAAAAGGACCTATACAGTGTTGACTGGGACGTTAAACCTCAAATCAAACAAAAACAAAACAATCTGCTGGTTGAGAGTCCCACTAAACTCTTATCAAGGGAGGTAATATAGATGAAATTATTAACTTCTAAATTAGTTCAATTTAAGCTAAGAACTTGGGAAATAGACTAAGAAAAAATATGTAAAATACATGTATTATTTTTTTTCCTGTTAAGTCCATTTGGAAATAAATTTGTAAAATACAACAAATAAGAGCTTGTAGGTAAACTTTAACCAAATGCGGACACTGATGCCAAAGACGGTAACAATGGATGCCTTGGTTTGGCAATGACTTTGAACAAGACATAAACTATAAAAAAACAAATTAAGGGATTAACAGATACATCTATCTATGTGTCAAGGTTGCAATGCATATGACATACTCACCATTATTTTTCAAGGGAGGCAATGTGTATGACCACTTGTTTGCATTTGTGCTTCACATGTCTACTTATTTTTTATGTTGTTTGATTTCAGGATAAATGTCCCCATCAACACTGTTCAGGTCATTTTGGAGACATTGCTTGAAACTTGGTTGACATTTACTCTACACTCAGATGAAATGACATCTCAAGCCCTGCCGTCCAATGAAACCAATGGGGTTTATATGCGTGGACAGTCTGACTCATACCACTTTGCCAGGCCAGGGTTAGACTTCCTTAGCAGTTTACCAGTACTCATGAGCAGTCGGTTTCAGCTCTGCATGGTAGCACCATACAGCCAAAGCAGAAGTAAAACAAAGATCAGGAATCGATACAATTAACTTACTCCACCCATCAAAGACACCAAAGGGAAAGAAACACAAACATTAAGCGACCAGACCATAATGGAAACCTAAACAAAGGAAGGCCATAAGGACAGTTACTTTCCCACAAAATGGCCATATGACCATCCAAAATAAAAAGACACAAGTGATCCACACAGTAAGTAACAAACAACAACATAAATAAATCGCCACAGAAGAACCGCCTTGGAACGGTCAGTGGAAAGATTTCCACTGGGGGGCTTAAATCGATTTTACATGGCTACAATCCTCGCCCTTACTTCCGTCGCGATTTAGACAAATAATATGTTCAGTCCGCATGAAGGCCTCCTAACTCATCAGTGCAACATCTCCGTGAACACAAATAATCAAAGAACCACAGAGGTGAGACAACGGCGAGGACTCGACAGCAAGAAACCACTGAAATGCTGGAGCAAAAGAAAACCAACAGTTAGACTCTAAATCTATTTCTTCAAGCCCCACCACCCAATATTCTAAAAGAGAAGAATTTGTTCTGCAGTCATTTGTTCTTCTTTCCTTTGTCCCTTTGGGTGCTTTGAGTATTTTTCTCATATTTTTTAGAAGCCTCTGTGGTGTAGTGGTTATGCTACTCGTCTTGTAAACCAGGGATCGACCTGGGCTTCTCCAGACTTTCAGATGGGTCTTTAAACCGAGGTCCCGTCTCCGTATGACCTTAGCTGTTGGTGAGACAAAAAACTCAAACACTCACTCTCACATTTTTCAGAGTACGTAAGGCTAGACATTGCATGTGAATCGTCTGCTTTGCAGATGATTCACATGAAATGTCAAGCCTTTTTTCTCTAAACAAAAATTCTGCCTAATTAAGGCTATGTTGTGTCTGTGATTGCAGTTCTAAAGAAATGGACCTGTAAATTAGGAGTGATGCTAAAGTTGATGCAAATGTTGACGGATTGCAAAGGAACCATCCAATGAATGGAAAACTGAACCCCTATATGATGCATTGTGTAAAGCATGCTTGACAAAATTGTGAAAAAGAACTAGATTGACAAGCCCTAGAATTTTTTTTTTGTTGTTGTTGTTGTTTTGGTTTCAAGATTAATTCACTACTTATTTTTTAGCCAATCCTTAATCAGTTAACCTGACCTTCCCATGCAGAACTTGGCGTCTCACATGTGGCCCGAGCAAAACAAAACCACAGCCTAATGATTAGGAATCGGCGCTTTTACCCATTGGGTATGGAGGCCCATCCTCTGTTCTGAAATATGTTACAGTTGGAGCTTCTGTAGATCAGAAACGACAAATGTATGCTCAGTTTATACTAATTTATTTTTATTGCGATGAAAGCTTCAAGATTATTGAATCGCTCTCGAACACTCATTCAGACTGGTGTTTTCACGTGTGCGAGAGAGGCAGTGGCTTTTATACCACTGCCACCCATTTTCACCTGGTGGAGTGGGGTAGTGTCATTACGTGTCTTGCCCAAGGCCACATCTCGATACAGGTGGCAGGATTCAAACGAACAACCTCTCGATCACGAGTCGAACGCGCTAACCACTGGGCTATCGAGGCTTGCAGCAGTCACCTCCTCTGACAGTGTTCTTATTTCCCTGACTTACCTGTAATTTCTCTCCCTGTTTCTCTCTCTCTGCCGCCATATTTCATCACAGTCTCTTGAAAAATGGCCCCTCTCCCCACACTGGTAGCATCTAAGATTTGGATCAAATCCTCTCCGTTTTCTACCTTTAGTCCTCGGCCTCGCATATGAGCATCTAATTCTCCCGCTTGATAAAACCCTGGAACAGAATTTGGTCATTTTGAATGTAAATATTTATATTTTCAGCGCATTTGCACAAAAAAGTTCTAAAGTAAAATATTGTAATGTAATAATGTACGTACTTCAACAAATATATTAACTCATACAACCACATGATCATTATCCCATATAGTACCAGAAACCCCAAAACAGGTAGTTTGCAAACAGTGCAGGCCCAGATCAGACGCCGCAGAACGTGGCATCTGATCAGGGCCTACACTGTTTGCAAAAAGTTAAACTATTCTCCAAATAAATTTTGAAGAAAACCCAACCTGACACCCCTAAATTTTGAAATGGACTGCAGGAAGATTCCATTTGGTACAAAAAGGGTTAAGTGATGTCTAATAAATAACATGGTTCTCTCCAATATAATTGGACAATGGCAATGTTATGACGACAACTTCACCCTTGTGACGATACATGTAATTTGAAAATTGTGTGCAATAACTTTTTGGTTTCAAATCTAGTCATCAAACCAATGTTTGAATGGCAGATGATGAATGGATATAATGTAATCATACCACCACCTCTTTTTAAAACTCTTCATTATGACAGAGTTTTGGATACAGCACAGTTTAAAGATGCTACCCCAAAATGTTAAGATTATATGGACCCCATCAAGCGATTTTGGTACTTATCACCTATGCGAGCAGTGAATCAAGAGGAACCTTCAGACAGAAAGCCATATCCCTGGCCCCTCTGAATGGCTGGGCATGCACAGTTAAAATTTGTCATGACGGAATGCTCGAAGACACAAAATCACTTGGCAGGGCTCATATAGAAAAATGACTATAATTAGTCAATTTTCTACATATATGTGTACACACACACACATCTGTATATTTTTGTTTTGATATAACATCAATTATTTTTTAACTAATACAGTTTCTACTTTGGAACCCAACAATGCAGAGGACATCTGATTTTTTTCTGGGTCAGATCGATTTTTTTTTTCACCTAATGAACACCAGAAAAAGTTTTTTCACATAAGTGAAGATATAAAATTTGGTGTTTCAAATAGTTCTGGCACTGCCAGGAAGTATCAAATTTTCTGTTTCTTTTATGCTTTATACTGCAATTACTAAAGCATTTCAGTGGTGTCAGCTGTCACCACAGAGAACAAACTTTTTTCCATGGCAATTTCTCGTCAATTAGGCGGTCACAGGGTATAATGCTAGGTGTAAAACGAAAGTTTGCACCTGGAAAAGTAGCTTGGATTGTTACTTTAACTGAAATTTGCAAATAAACAATGTCCACAATTAGCTTGCTGGCTAAACATCATGTGTATCAATCCTGTTAAGTTGGTCCTATGTTGTTAAGTGATGCCATCAACATGATCTTAATAATGACATGCAAAAGTGTTTGGTGTAATTTCTGATACACAGGGTTCTCACTAGGATTTTGAAAATTGGAGTAAAAATGATGTTCTCCAGAAACAGTTGGAGTTTTACCATACCTTTCTATTGAGACTTTCCAAAAAGCTTGGAGTCAGAAATGAAAAGCTGGATAAAATTATTCCAAATTTGGAGTTAACGAGAACTCTGATACATTTTAATAATGTTCCGCACACTCATAACTGACACCAAATAAACAAACAATATATGACAGTTTTCGATGAATCAAATTTACAAACAGTGAAAACATATTTTCAAAATTTGAAACAGTGAAAATATGGTTGTTATTTTACCAAGAAATCTTGAGTATTTCACTGCTAGGCATAAAAGAAGTGCCGTAATGGCTTAGAACATGGGTAGGTAAAGGACAGACAAACAACATTCTAGTTACATGTAAGCATAACTCCAGAAAATGTGCTTTCTTCATCCGAAAAGTACTGATACATGTATTTTTCTTATTTCTGCACAAAAACATATGTTGTGTGTATTCAACAGAAATGCCTTGTACTCACATGGTTTTGTGCAGAAATATGGAAAGTAATATGTGGATACTCCCTCTTATCTGAGGCTACGAAATTAACCCTTGTCCTGCTGAGCCCGGATATGTCTTATCTTTCAAACAATGTAGATCCAGATCAGATGGCTTCTGAAGAAGCCATCTGATCAGGATCTGCATTGTTTGCCATTCAGATTGTGAATTTGTTGCAATAATTTGAATCAAGTACTCTGATTGGTTGATAATCAGTAGTTGGTGTGGCATATATAAATATTCAGCAGAACAAGGGTTAAGGTCTAAGAAGACCTTTGTAATGAGCTATGTCGAAATGATGTCTCAGCTCAGCTTAGGCATCCATGTGGTCTGATCAGTCTTCACTGTTTAACCCTTGACCTGCTGAATATTTATATGAGCCCCGCCAAGCGAATTTGGGTCTTCGAGCATTCCGTCATGACAAATTTTAACTGCGCATGCCTAGCCATTCAGAGGGGCCAGGGATATGGCTTTCTGTCTGAAGGTTCCTCTTGATTCACTGCTTGTATGAGCGAGCAGCAAAGGTTCTGGCGAGACTGCGCGGATGCGCAGGCTCGCCTGAACCTTCGCTGCTCGCATAGGCGATAAGTACCAAAATCGCTTGACGCGGCCCATATATGCCACACCCACTACCGATTATCAACCAATCAGAATTCAGATTACTTGATGCAAATTACTGCAACAAATTCACAATCTGAATGACAAACAATGTAGATCCTGATCAGAGAAGCCATCTCAACTGGATCTACATTGTTTGAAAGGTAATGCATATCCGGGCTCAGCAGGACAAGGGTTAAAGTAGACTTCTATAATGATGCCATAATCCTGGGGTTATAATAAAGAGCCATATATCAAGATTCTGTTGGCTAGCCTGTGTGAATTACTCTGAGAATCAGTATTTGTTGGTCATATAGGTCCAGATGGGACCATCAAATACTAATTCTCAGGTTTTCTGTCTTTTTAATGTGGAAAATACCAGTAATGCTTCACATACTGAGCCATTTCAAAATCACGCCTATACAAATACATTGTAACCTTTATCGCCGAAAAAATGATAATTTTAAGATGAAAAATTGTAAATTTTTTCTTATTTCTGCTCAAAATATAGATTGTGGATACTCATTAGAACCGCCTCATGGAGCCGTTTCTAACGAGTACCCACAATCTATATTTTAGAGCAGAAAGAAAAAAAATAAGGTTAACCCCTGTAAACCCAAGTTTTACTATATAAAAGTGGGGTTCAAGGGGGTCAGTGTTATACAGTCGTGTGTTCGTGATGCCAACATCAACATACTTTCCATCCATTTCTCTTATTGCTGCGTCAGCATCCTCTTTGTACTTATATACAATAAAAGCAAAACAAGGTGGATTCTTGGCAACCCAGACTTCAATCATTGGCCCATATTTCTCGAAGTGCTTCTCAATCTCCCTTTTTGATGGGTCCAATCCTAGGTCGGCTACGTGGACACGGTATCCATCTGGACTCTCACTACGACTCCTATCACTACCTCTGCTTCGGCTTCTGTACCTTCTACCCCTGCTTCTGCTTCTCGAATGTGACCTTGACCTTGATCTACCCATTGTGATTTAAGATTTCCACTTTCTATTGACTGCAAGAAAACAAAGGAGATCAGGGCCCAGTTATTCAAAGCGTTGTTAGCTTAAGAAGCTTGTTAGTGGTCAAACTGTTAACTGTTCTAGTAAGTACAATATCTAATACTCTGGTATTTCTGTTGAAAAATGATAATTTTTCAGCAAAAATGTTAGAGCATATGTCATATTTAATGATCACAGTTTCAGTGATATGTTAAGGGGAATGGGAACACCTGGCAGGTTTTTCTGCCATTTTTCAAAGGGAGACAACTTTTGGAACTCCTGCTCACTTTCTATAAGCCCTGTCCCACTGAAAAAGGGGTCTACTCTTAAAGGACAGAATTTGCTCCTTAGGAGCAAATTCTTTCCTTAAATAAGAGTTGACCCCTACTGACATGGGAGACACAAAGGTGTTCCCATTCCCCTTAGGTAACGATGTCATTAGTATTGAACAACTGGCCCCTGGTTCGTAGCACAAACAAAAACCACAATATGCAGAAATAGCAAAATAGCAACTGTGACCTTGACCTTGAGGCCACAACCTTGCAAGTCCAACTTGCTCGCGATACTATCATCAGCAACACCTATGTGAATTTATATTAAAATCTGTCAATAAATGTAGGCTCTAGACCGATGACTTAAGTATGTACATACTGTATGGGACAAATGCTGTATCCCCATTCAACTTTGTTGTGCGAGGGGATAATTAAAATCAAATGATGACTGCACATTGATTACTGTAAATTTACAAAATACTCTCACAAAGGACAACAAAATAAAGGCAAGTACATTTATGTATGAATGCACTTAGTTTCTTGTTCAATTTTAAATTACTCAACGGGGACTGTGTTTTTTCATCTACCCTAACATATATGGCTTGAGATAGTCTGTTGCATTACATTTTCTGTTTGTATGATCAGACACAAAGATCAAGTGGCCCTGCATTAAGATTAAAAGATGCTGATGCGGACTAATCTGATTTAGATTAGCGTTTCCCCCAGGATTCAAAAAGGGCATGGTAAAGATTCTGAAAAAGGGCACTTTTACCCGCAAACTCCAATAAAAATGGGCACTTTTAAGAAGCACTCCAATAAATGCTTAAATGCTTTTGAAAAAGGCCTTTTAAACCAGTAAAATATTATCCTTTGTATGCTTATTAGAACAGTGACAAAATAGACTGATACAATGATGCCCTATAGATGAGTTTAGGCTGATTAACTTCCTTGGTTACGCTGCGCATGCGCAGTCTTGTGTGGCAAAAAGAAATCAATCGAGCGCGTGTGTGTACAGTAATCTAAGGAAAAAATTAGATTGTTTAAGCATTGTGTTTGTCATTTCATCCACAACATTCATAGACTTTTATACTGCAGTTCAGTGGCCCAGCCCATCGGGGCTTGAAGAAATAGATGGGCTGCATGATGCTTCCACGCAGAGCTGAAACCACCCTGCACACGAGTACTGATATACCGCTTAGAGGATCTAAGCCTGCCCAGGCAAAGTGTTGCGAGTCTGACCGTCCATGCTTATAAACCCTATTAGTTTCATTGGGCGGCAGGGCTTGAGATGTCATTTCATCTCAATGTCGGGTAAAAGTCCCACAAAATTGGAAGCAACGTCTACAAAATGACCTTTACGGTGTTGGCGGGGTTGTTAAACCTCAATTCAAACAAACAAAAACTGCAGTTCGCAATCTTTTGAATCACAACCGTACTTAGCAGACACCATGTCCGAATTCTTTGATCGTATATGTTATTTTACTATTCCATTATACATGTAAATGCTATTTGTTGTTCACCACATGCCGTATGTTTTAAATGAATCATATCCTGAGTTAGGGGGCCCTGAATAAATCTTTGACCTGAAAAAAGAGCAGTTATGCAAAAACATTACTGGCAGAGTTTCAGAAGCGATACTTTGAAAAACCTGAAGATGAAAGTCCCATAGCCAGACTAGTTAGCACTAAGTCTTGGAGATTCGGGATAAATCTAATTAGGCAGCGTGGGGAGGGTGTGGGGGCGGGGATGTAAAAGGTCGGAGGTGTGACTTGGTATCACAGGCGGTAGAGTGTTTGTAAGGTATACGAGAGGCCCTGGGTTCGCAGAGCTAAAACTGACCGCACATTAGCACTGGTAAACGACTATAAATCCGGCCCCGCCCATCGAGGCTTGAAGCAATATATGGGCTGCATGATGCTTCCACGCAGAGCTGAGGATCTAAGCCTGCCCAGGCAAAGCGGTGCAAGTCGGCCCGGCCCGTCCATGCTTATAAACCCTATTGGTTTCCTTGGACGGCAGAGCTTGAGATGTCATTCGGGTAAAAGTCCCACAGAATTGGAAGCAGTGTCTCCAAAATGACCTTTACAGTGTTGACGGGGACGTTAAACCTCAAATCAAACGAACAAAAACCTCTTTAAACCACATGTTTTTTTTTTATTTGGCGGCAGGGCTTGAGATGTTATTTAATCTCAGTATGGGTATAGGAAGCAGAGTATCAAAAATGACGCAAATAGTGTTGGCGGGAACGGAGATTTGTCTGTCTGATTTGAGATTTAACTTCCCCATCAACACTGTATAGGTCATTTTGGAGACGTTGCTTCCAATTCTGTGGAACTTTTAGCCGATATTGAGATGAAATGACATCTCAAGCCCTGTCGCCCAATGAAAACAATAGGGTTTATAAGCACGGATCGACCGATTCGCACCGTTTTGCCTGGGCTGGCTTAGATCCTCTAATTGGTTTACCAGTACTCGTGTGCTCCGCGTGGAAGCATCATGCAGCCCATCTATTTATTCAAGCCTCGATGGGTGGGGGTCGCGGGGATGGTGAATTTCAATATCCAAACAACCCTGTTACTGGTTGTAAACAACTGATTCCTTATCACCCGCATGTTGAATCCGCCAGGGTGTTAATCCTTCGATTCATCTTCACTGTGGCATCGTTGGTCTTGCGATTAGCGTAACATGTCGCGATCATTGTCAGTTAATCATTCGAATATAAATTGTTAAGGGTTTAACGACACGTCAACCCCTGTGGGTAATTTTGACTCATCTCCCATAGAAAGGGAGAAAAAATATGGAAGAGATCATAGATTAAAGTAAAGGACAGAGTGGAAAGATGAAAATGAATGGAAGTGTTGAAACAGAAGGAATAAGAGCACTCCCCTCTACCCTTACCTGCTGCAAGGACTGTCATCCAATATCAGTTTGACGCCACAGTGACGCAAGACTTACGTTACCTTCACCTTACGCTCTATTTAAAATTTTCAAATTCAAAGAAATTAATGACTGCTATCGGATCAGTCGGAACAACGGTTATTTTTTGCCACACAAAACTGCGCATGCGCAAAAATACGGAATCGTGGGATAGCATTTCCTTAGCGACCGGTGGCGTCCTAAACTCATCTATTCACAATCAAGTTCAGCCTACATGTAGTCGTTGCATGATCAGTTGGAGACATTTTTTATCTTCTGAATTTTCCTTAGTTTCTTCCTCTATCATTGAAATTGATTCATTGTTTTTGCATCCTTTGTTTTCTTTTTCACCTATCTGGACTCACAGAAAGTATTTTTTCCTCTACCATTCTTTTTGCATCCATTGTTTTTCACCTACCTGGACACACAGCAAGTATTTTTCACACCTCCATGAATCATTAGTTATATGTGGTTATTGTCAAGATTGAGCAGTAAGTGTCAATAAACAAAAGGATTAAACAGTGTTTGATTTAAAAGATACATTTTGTAAACTCCACGCATGGAAATAAAATTGTGTAACTTTGTTATTTCTGGTCCAATTTTCATGAAATTTTCACCAAAATAAAGGGCTTTTAATGTACTGTTTAAAAAAGGGCATGGCGCCATGGAAAAAGGGCATGGCGCTATGAAAAAGGGGCATGGTGCGGCGCCATGCTAAAATGGGCTGGGGGAAACACTACAGATATTTACATAATTATGAACTGATCTGACAACTTTTGCTACAGTAAACACAACAGGTGGTAGTTTCTGACATAAGCAATTTTATCACATAAGTGACATTTAGTTGGATTATTAATTTGGTGTTATTTTTAAACCAACCAGTTGCCTATACCGATGGATATTACTTCGCTTTTGAAAAGCTGAACCTACAGACATAGAAAAAATGTTCGAAAAAAAAAAAACAGGGCAAAGTCAACTTTGACAGCAAAAATGCTAGTTGTCAGGAGACGCAACCATTCTTTTATATCACCCGCAGGTACATTTGCTGAATGATTTGTTCAAATTATTGCTTCTGAGTTTGAAATAAAAACCTAAGAAATCAGTTGTTTTTGCAAACAAAAGCGTACATTGTAACTCAAAATCATCTTTAAAAGGTGGGAAAAGCCACTTGCCAGCTAAAAACATTATACACCATGTGCTGAAGATCTGCTGACTTATTTGTTGCACTGTCAGATAGTGAAAAAAGGCAATGATATCAAACTTTTTTGCCCACAGAAAAGTAATGTGAGTTTGTCTAAAAAAGGGCGGGAAAAAGCAATGTGCTGGTTTAATTCACAATATGCCAAAAGCAACTAAGAAATCAGATGTTTTTGCAAAACAAAACAACCTTACTTGAGACCATCTAAAAAAGGTGGGAAAAGCCACATGCTCGCTAAATTCATAATATTCCATGTATGATGATTTGTTGAATCATTTGTTGCATCTGAGAGTGGAAAAAAAACATGAAATCAAAAGTTTTTGCCAATAAAACATAATGCAAGATCATCTTAAAAAGACTGGAAAAAGCCACATGCTAACTAAAATCACAATGACCTAAATGGTGTTAATGGGGACGTTGAACTCAAATCAATTTCAAACAAACAAAACAAAATTCATAATGTACCAAGTGTTTTATTTTCAACCCCAATTCATCATTTTTTTTATTTATGGACATTATAATTGTCACTTTTGACGGCTTTTGCACAACTGATTTAATAGTTGTGACAAGCACTCCGCATACTAGGTGTACAATGTACATGCAGGTGAATGCTTGATCTTAGACACCTTTTACAGATCTAATCCTTTGTTTGGTCTACGTAAGTGACAAACGCTTGGGACCAAACGTGAGAAATTTAAGAAGTTTCATTTAGAACTCAAACACTCAGAATTTAACTGACAATGTGTGTCAAGAAAGAACTAGCAAACAACATTTCAGTCATTTATTTTCATTTATATTATTGTTATGAATATTTCATAAACTGTTCCCCACGTATATTCCATAAACCGTTTCCCAAGTATCGTTACGTATATTTCGTAAACCGCTTCCCATGACTATATATTATGTAACTCTAAGCCTTTAAGAATGTTCATATTTGTAGTCGCGGAGACATGCGCAAATAGACATTCTGTGGTGAATATAGATAATTTTAGCAGCCAATGAAATTGATTGTTTACGACAGCAACTTAACTGCTGGAAATCGATAAAATGTGTGACATTCAAGTTTGGTAAACAACTCAGTTATTTAGCTGAAAATCAGCATTTTAAACCTCGGGAGGAATAAAAGGGGATACAATCTTAATTTGTTATCATCAAAATCATTAAAATACCAACATGAAAGTAAAATTTGGAGCCGAAATTTATGGTAATAAATTATGCCATTAACAGACTTGCCTACCCTATGAGACAGAAAATAGTAAGATCCCACACAAAAAATCGTAAGATTCAAATTATATTTGTAAGGGTTTTAAGGTATCCGATGCGAGGTCAAAATAAGCCCATTTCCCCTGGCTTTTATTTGTTTGACTGCAATGAATTGGCCGATTTAGCTTTTCTTTTTTCCCCCTATTTTTTTTTCTTTGTTAAGGCACCCATCTTGCCGATCATACCGAAACGAATTTGTTAAATGAATTGTGATTGGATTACTTCTCTATCAATTGCCAATGAAATTTAATTTCGCAACGAGAGTAAGCCAGGAACGACAAATTTTGTCTTGTTCCAGTATAAACGTGCGCTTACCCAAACCGAACCGGGATAATCGTGCCGATTTAATGATTTTTTTTACAAACACCAAAAATCGTACGGAATTCGGCCGGGGTCGTAAGGTCGTAATTTGGACATGAAAATAGTAAGCCTTACGAGCAAATCATAAGGGTATGCAAGTCTGCATTAACAGTGAAACACACGCTTCCGTTGTTGGCTAAATATCACAATATTTGGCTTCTACGCCAATTTTACAGAAAGTATTTGAGATTTTATTTTTATTTTAGAGGGAAATGAACAAAACAGGACACAAAGATAAGGTATTTGAACCGGTTCAGGCAAAAGCAAACCCAAGGTTTTTTTTTTGGTTTTATGACCCTATCAAGATTATTTCACTCATATTGAGCCGATTGTTAATCAAAGGTGGAAGAAAACCAGAGTACCCAGAGAAAAACCATCCGACCTTCTGTTGCAGAACTTGGCATCTCACATGTGACCTGAGCGAGGACAACCACAGTGGTGAAAGACCTAATGATCAAGATTCAGCGCTCTTAACCACAAGGCCATGGAGGCCTGTAAACCACATTATGACATTAAATTTCTGGGAACCGCCGTTTCACCAGTATACTGTTGCACCCCTATTCTCTATGCAAATCTTATTCTTAGCTCCTAACCAGAAAAAGAAGATTTTCGGTGTCCAAACATGCTCCCCTGGCAGCATGTCATAATTTGTTTAATTTGTGTTTAACGACCCCATCTAGACTATTTAATATAGGTCACAGCAGAGCTACAGATAATTTTAGGCCAAAGAGTATTTTACACCCTGATTTTATTTTCAAAGGGTATTTCGGGTCCTAGAAATTTTCTGAAAGAGTAAACCGTTTCACAATATTTTGGAACGAGTATTTTGACATTATGCTTTTTATTTCCAAGTGTGTCAGTTTTTATAATATTTATAATAATAAAATAATAATCATAGCTCCAGATAAGGCGCTTTTTTCATCAGAAAAGTACATAATTATATTTCTCTTATTTTTGCACAAAAACATAATTATATTGTTGGTATTCATTAGAAGTGCCTTACTGAGTTAGGTAGTTCAATATATTGCCCGCATTTGCTGGCATTTTTGGTCTAAAACGAACGGACTTCGACGATTCCTCCGCCATTTGTTTGCATTGGAAACCAACAGAGTGATCTCCCCTGCCGAATACAAGTGGCAACGAAAACGAAAGTACCAATCAGACAACGTATTATTGATGCTGTTGATAGAACCGGATATGAAGTTGGGTGCGCTCGATTTGCCTAAACGAAGCTGGCTTACTCCAACTTTTATTTTGCACCCATCGGGACCATGACGTACCCGTTTTTTCTAATGCGTATCGGTACATGAAAAATCGATTTTCAATGCGTTTTTAATGAAAATTAGTGCGTATTTACGTGGATACGTACCTTATCTGTAGCTCTGTCACAGAGGTGTAAAATTTCCCTCAAACATACACGTATCGTCTAAAAATGAAGAAAAAGTAAGGTCAGTTTTGAAAACCCTACTCGCCCTGCCTAAAACTTACTCGCAAATGTGAGTGGGCGAGTGGAATTTTTACATCCCTGGGTCATTTTGGAGATGCTGCTTTCACTTTTGTGGAACTTTTACCTGACACTGAGAAAGAATGACATCTCATCTCTGCCGCCCAATCAAAACCAATAGGACAGACCGCTTGCACCACCTTGCCTATGTAGGCTTAGACCTCCTAAGTGGATGTGCGGTCAGTTTCAGTTCTGAGTGCAAACGTCATACACTCCAGTCTATTTCTCCCAGCCCCGATGGGCAGGGTCCCTAGGTGAAGTCCTTCGGTTCGGGAAGTTAACTGATTTGATTGATTTGAGGTTTAACGTCCCCGTCAACACTGTAAAGGTCATTTTGGAGACGTTGCTTCCAATTTTGTGGGACTTTTACCCGATATTGAGATGAAATGACATCTCAAGCCCTGTTGCCCAATGAAACCAATTGGGTAAATTAGCATGGACGGTCCGCCTCGCACCGCGGTTCCTGGACAGGCTTAGGTCCTTTAAGCGGTTTACCAGTACTAGTGTGCGGGCCGGATTCAGCTCTGCGTGGAAGCATCATGCAGCCCATATATTTCTTCACTGGATTCTTTTTCTTTCTACCGATACTGTGATTGGTCACATTTGGCCATTACTCGCAGGTGTACATTACATACACAACAGGATTTGCAGGATGAAAGCCTACACAATAACCATGTAATTACCGTAGGGTTCTATAACCTGCACAGGGGAGGGTTCTCCTTGCACAGGGGGGGGGGGGGGGGGGGGGGCTCCAGTGATTTTTTACAAATCTGCCATTATGAGTCCTGGGACCCACTGGGTCCAGAATTAATGCATCCCAGACCCAAACCATGCATCCAACCCAGGACCCATGGTGAAACCTTCTTTTGCACCCTAGAGTAAGTCAGGAATGCATGAATTCTGGATTGTAGCAATTCCTGATCATTGCCCGTTTTCAGTTTTACTGTATTTAAACTTGTATATATACCGTATTCAGGCGTGTATTACCCGCAGTTTTTCCCTTCAAATTACAGGCCCAAGTTCAGGGTGTGGATAACCTGCCCGAATTATATCGGACCATTTTACTTTTACTTTTGTCAGCTGAAAACACGATGCATCTCATGTTATGCTCTATCCTTTTACAATTCCCGACATAAATAACGTTTAATTTAATAATTGTTCACTCAATTTTACTTACACATGATTAATATAACAATTAGAGGTGAAACGATTCACCGAAAACTCGGTTCATCGCGGTACATAAGCTACGATTCGGTTCACGGTTTTGTTTCCTCCATTTTCGGTTAGGTTCGGTTCGACGATCAGTTCCGAAAATCGACAAATGGGCCGAAATTGCCGGTCGATGATGTTGGCGCTTATATCAATAAATCAAGGGAAAATTCAGAAAATAAGCAAAAATTACCTCAAAAATAGCCAAAATTATTTTTTTGACGGTATGCCTATCACTTGTATGCGTATTTATTCGCAATTGCACTTGTAAAATGTAAAAATATTTCTCGATTTTGCATTACGGGAGCGACACTCGGCAGTTCAAAATGGCGGATCGCGAGATCGAGAATGCGCCGGCAAAATACAAATCAAAAGTTTGGCAATATTTCGGATTTGAAAAGACTGATGACAATGGAATCAAGTCAGTTAATAAAACTAAAACTGTGTGCAAAGTTTGTCAGTGTGATATATCGTACGCTTCGGGCACCACATCAAATATGTCCACTCATCTACAAAGAAAACATCCACTGATTTATCAGGAACTGGAACAAGCGAAATCGAAAGTAGAACCGAAAGTAGAAGCTGCAAAGCCGGGACCAGTTATCAAAGCAAGCCGTGTAGTCCCAAAGGGTCAGCTTAGGTTACATGATGTTCTTAAAACAAAATAACCCTCAAAAAGTCCCAGAGCCCTGTTTAATTTTACAACCAATTTTTACAGTTTAATGTTACAATAAATTTATTTTTGTTCCACATGCAGCTTTCTTTTCCACAGAGATCCTAAATAAAATGTATCGCGATATGTATCGTATTGTGAGCCATGTATCGTGATAGGTATCGTAAGTTGAGCGTATCGTTGCAGCCCTAATAACAATCTCCATTACTAAGCAAGCCCGATTTTTGTGAATTTTTATTCCTGAAGCTCTGACTTTAAACGAAATAAACAAGCAAGCAAGTCCAATGCGAACATCGAATTCCGGCATCCAAACTGCAGCCCACAAACCACCCCTAGTTTTTTTCTGCACGCGATCGGTAAATGACATCATCGGACCCCTACAGCCCCACACGTGTCTATTGTTTTGTCTTAATGGGGCGTATCTCTTTCATAAAAATTGTTTGGAAACGGTACAAAAAATTCTCGACAGCCAAACGGTTGTGGAAAACAAGCTTTCCGTAAGCTCCGTGTCAATAACCAACAGCATATAGATGTGTTAACCCAGATTAAAGCGTTCAACTTTTCTCGGCAAGCGTCTGCTATTTGGCGCCAAAACATAACCATTCACGAGATAGTAGAATAGTCAAAGCAACTCGTCTTAGGAGCAATTAAATAATTTTCACATTGATTGCGGATTAAATTTTATGATTGAGGAATAAACGCAAACTAAAGACATAACTTGACCATATTTTCACACCTTATCGACACGCACCGCAGGGTGGCAATTATATGACAGGGATTAACATTAGTGTCATAATTGAACCATTATAAATTATCAAACAGTTTTAATCCAAATCAGACGTCTGCGGCGTCTTTCTGAGGTGTCTGATCTGGGACTGCAGTGTTTGCCGATGTCCCAAAAAAGGGCCGCGGGCATATGTGGGTTAATAAATAAATAACAATGGTGAACAGGTAAAGTTTTTTCAACATTTAAATATAGGAGCTTTTTTCGTGACGTACTTCCAGTTCTAAAAATAGAACGGGAAAAGCCCTGGCCGTCATCTGTCGTATTGCTTCAAAGGCAGTGGGACAGATAAAGTGTTAATTACAGCGTAAAACAGTGGAATTCTTTTAAAATTTTCAAATTAATTTTCAACTTGTTTGGCGAATTCTAATGTAAGAGCCCTTTGGTGCAGTGGTAGCGCATCGGATTAGTGATCAAGAGGTTGCGGGTTCGAGCCTCACGCTGACCAAAGTGTTGTGCCCTTGAGCAAGGCACTTCATCCACATTGCTTAAAAAAAAAAACAAGAGGCCCATGGGCCACTATGCTCACCAGAGCTCAGGTGGGCACTGCCCAATGGCAGCCTTGTATTTTAACATGATATCATTTTAATCTACCAAATGAACCCCCATGCCCAAGTGAGCACCCATGTGGACTCAGTATCTGAGACATTAGGCCTTTTATGAAGTAGAGGGGGTGAGGCATGGACCCAATGGAGCCCTGGTTGGTATCACTAAATGCATCTTATCATAAGAAACAAAAATATATACGGTTTAGCAATGGGGATCTGTAAGGCCTCTTAAACAGTTGAGGCGTTGGGGCATGTCCTGTTGATCCCAGGAAAGCCGAAATTGTTGTCCCTAAATGTGTCTTATCATAAGGACCAAGTATATATATGGTTTAGTGCTGGGAATCTGAACGGTTTCCGATATTTGAGGCCCTTTTATGAAGTGGAAAGGATAGGAATGGCCCCTGCGGAACCCCCTACAGTAGGTGTGCTAATAATAAGGAACAAGAACATTTATGATTATGGGGTGGGGATTAGAATGGTTTCTGAAATATAAAGCCTTTAATTAAGTGGAAGGGCGGGGCACATTGCCTCAGCACAAAGAGACCCCCAGGTTGGTGTGATTGAACGAGTCTTATCATAAGGAACAAGTATATGGTTTAGGGGTGGGGATCTGAACTATTTCTGCGATATATGGCTTTTAATGAAGTAAAGCGGTGGGGCATGGCCTGGGCGTGCCCCGGGCACTCCCAAGCTGGTGTCACTGAATGCGTTTTATCATAAGAAAGATGAATATATATGGTTTAGGGTGGGGCTAAGAACATTCTCTGAGATATAAGGCCTTTTGTGAAGTGGAGGGGAAGGGGCAAGGCCCTGGAAGACTACCAGGTTGGTGACAATGAATGTGTCTTATCATAACGAACAAGAATATATATGGTATAGGGGTGGCCATCTGTAGGGTTTCAGAGATATTGTGATATTATGAAATGGAGGGGGTAGGGCATGGCCCCAGCACATCCCTGGGGACACCCAGGTTGGTGTCACTGAATGCGTCTTATCATAATGAACAAGAATATATATGGTTTAGGGGTGGGGATCTGAACAGTTTCTGAGATATATGGCCTTTTGTGAAGTAGAGGGGTGGGGCAAGGCCCCAGCGCATCCCTGAAGACCCCCAGGTTGATGTCAATGAATGTGTCTTATCATAAGAAACAAGAATATATATGGTCTAGGGGCGGGGATCTGTAAGGTTTCCGAGATATTGGGCCTTAAATGAAATGGAGGGGGTTGGGCATGGCCCCGGCGCATCCCAGGGACTCCCAGGTTGATGTCACTGAATGGGTCTTATCATAAGGAACAAGAATATATATGGTTTAGGGGTGGGGATCTGAATGGTTTCTGAGATATTGGGCCTTTTATTAAGTGGAGGGGGTGGGGCATGACCTCGGCGCATCCCTGAGGACCCCCAGGTTGGTGTTACTGAATGCGTCTTATCAATAGGAACAAGAATATATATGGTTTAGGGGTCGAGATCTGAATGGTTTCTGAGATATATGGCCTTTTATGAAGTGGAGGGGGTGGGGCATGGCCCCGGCACAACCTGTGGGACCTTCAGGTTGGCATAAATGCATATGGCTAAGAGAAGTGTACTCAAGAAACATTTCTATAAAAGTTTTGTCAAAATATCTGCAATGACTTGGCAGTAAATGCCATTTTTCAATTTTCCCCATTATAAGTCTATGGAAACTCTAAGTTGCCATAGCAACCAAACTAATGAGCCGATTTTCATAAAAAACACAAACTTTCAATCCCCCAGCCCAAGGATGCTACAGATAAAATTTGGGCCCAATCGGCCCAGTGGCTTCAGAGGAGAAGATGTTTGAAAGTGTTGACGTCAGACGACAACGACGACGACGACGCCGGACAACTGCCTATCCTATAAGCTCCCCCGCAGCCTTCGGCTCTGGTGAGCTAAAAATTGTCTAAATATCTGCAAAGGCTTGGCAGTTAATGCCATCTTTCAATTTTCCCCATTAAAAGTCAATGGAAACTCTAAGTTGCCATAGCAACCAAACTAAATAGCCGAATTTCATAAAAAACACAAAATCTGTTGAGGCTAATAAGGAGAATATTTTCATTAAGTCTCAGCCTCATAAAGCATACGGTTTCTGAGGAGATGATTTTTAAGTTTTATTTTCTTTTTTTTGCATTTTTGTCTCCGTGGCAACCAATAAAATTGAGCAGTAGGCCTAAAATCATATAGCAGATGCTAGATTGCTTAAGGAACATTTCTATGAAGTTTTGTCCCTATATCTGCAAAGGCTTGGCAGTTAATGTGATTTTTTAATTTTCCCCATTGTAAGTCTATGGGAGCTCTAAGTTGCTATAGCAACCAAACTGAAAAGCCGATTTTCATAAAAAACACAAACTTTTAATCCCCCAACCCAAGCATGCTACAGATAAAATTTGGGCCCAATCGACCCAGTGGTTTCAGAGGAGATGTCGTTTGAAAGTGTTGACGACGCAGACGCAGACGACGACGACGGACAACTGCCTATCCTAAAAGCTCCCCCGGAGCCTTCGGCTCTGGTGAGCTAAAAAAAAGAAAACAGAAAGTACTGGTTACCACCCAGGAAATCCTGCTCGTAATGCTCAGATGTGAGCGAGTAGCAGTAATAGGAGAAAAAAACAAGAGGACCATGATGGCCCTGGATCGCTCACCTGATCCATAGAGTAACAAGTGGGCCCCGGGGAGGGCCATTATTGACCCCAGGGTTATAATGTGCATAATGTTGAGGGAGGTCTAAAAAGGTGAAGCTTCATACCAAATATCAACAAAAGACTATAATTTGAACAATGTTGGCAAAGGTCCACTAGATGAAGCTACACAAAAAAAATATCAAAGACCTGGGCCTTGTTGTTTCAGAGAAGAAGATTTTCAAAGATTATCTCTATTATAAGTCTATGTAAAACCAAAGGGCCCTGGGGCGGGGGCATTGTGGCCCCAGGGCTATAATTTGAACAATCTTGGTAGAGGTCCACTAGCTGAAGCTTCAAACCAAATGTCAAAGACCTAGGCCTTGTGGTTTCAGAGAAGAAGATTTTTCAAGATTTTCCCTATATAAGTCTATGAAAAACCAAAGGGCCCAGGAGCGGGGGCAATTCTGGCCTCAGGGCTATAATTTGAACAATCTTGATAGAGGTCCACAAGATGAAACTTCATACCAAATATCAAAACCCTGGGCCTTGCAGTTTCAGAAAAGAAGATTTTTAAAGATTTTCTCTATATAAGCCTATGTAAAACCAAAGGGCCCCGGGGCGGGGGCATTTTTGGCCCCAGCACTATAATTTGAACAGTCTTGGTAGGTGTCCACTAGATGAAGCTTCATACCAAATAGCAAAGACCTGGGCCCTGCAGTTTCAGAGAAGAAGATTTTTTAAAGATTTTCCCAATATAAGCCCATGTAAAACCAAAGGGCCCTGGGGTGGGGGCATTTTTGGCCCCAGCACTATAATTTGAACAATCTTGGTAGGGGTCCACTAGATGAAGCTTCATACCAAATATCAAAGACCTGGGCCTTGCGGTTTCATAGAAGAAGATTTTTAAAGGTTTTCCCTATATAAGCCTATGTAAAACCAAAGGGCCCCGGGCGGGGGCATTTTTGGCCCCAGCACTATAATTTGAACAATCTTGGTAGGGGTCCATAAGATGAAAATTCATACCAAATATCAAAGACCTGGGCCTTGCAGTTGCAGAGAAGAAGATTTTTAAAGATTTTCCCTATATAAGCCCATGTAAAACCAAAGGGCCCCGGGGCGGGGGCATTTTTGGCCCCAGCACTATAATTTGAACAATCTTGGTAGGTGTCCACTAGATGAAGCTTCATACCAGACCTGGGGTAATTGTATTCTGTATTCGTATTCGAATACTATTCGAATACATTTTTCAGTATTCGTGAAGTATTCTGTATTCGTGGATTTTTTAGAATAAAAGTATTTGTATTTATATTCGAATACATTTCAAAAGTCATGTATTCATGAATAGTTTTACGAATACATTATGAATACTTTTGCACTTTGCAGAAAAAAATTATGAAACAATACATAAATGTTTTAATAGATGTCACTAAAGTCCTTGACTGCTCATGTAGGAACTTCTGAAATTACTATTAGATGGTTTAATACAATACATATCAGACAGCCAAGCATATTTATTGATTCATTTGGTTGCATTGATGCAAATAAAAGCTTTTAAGATGACAAACATTTAATTTTTATGAAATTATATCACTTTTAAAGTGACTGATATTATAATTTGCTGACTAGGAGAGGTGTGAAAAACAGAAGAGAATAACATTATTCTGTTCTCAGTTAGATTTTTTTATTCAGAGACACTTACTTCAATCACAAATTACCTACAGTCATGGTCCATCACTGTGGCACGTGGCTCTTACAAATGTATCCATTTGTCAATATATGATGTTTTGGGCTGATTTGTGCTGATTGCATAAAATAATTTCTGCTACCCATTTATGTCCCATGAACTCTTCAATTTATATTATTAGACAGAAACATTTCAATTTATGAGGTGTCTGCTTACTTTTTATTATTTTCTTCAAAATTTTATGATCTCTAGAAAGTACTGTACACTTTGATCAGACACTATATTCTGTGGCATATGATCTTAATCTACACAGTCAAGGTCCCCTTTTAAGGAACTGTAGGCATTGATGTGTTAATCGGTAAAGTTACCTGTATGTCATCTTCCAATAGATTGCCTCAGGATAGAGAGATAGGGACAAGACCTAGTGTTTTTACAACTGAGTCATGCCAAAGCAAAACCTACAAATTACCCTCATAGTTGTAATTCCAAATACTGGTAAATTGATTAGCTTTGTTTGATAAGAACATTCTCCTTGTTGATAACATTTAAAAACCATACACCAAAAAAAAAAAAAAAAAAAATGTCTAGGTAGTAAAATGAAAGTGAAGCCAAAACTGAAATCCCAAAAGTAGAAATAGAAGGCAATGGGCAAACTGATTATTTTATTATGTGCTGGCCACTTTGACACTTGTTTCTCACAAGAAACAGAACATAATAATGTCCCTTATTTAGTTTCAGCAGTAAAGAAAAAACATGCCTATACAAATACATTGCAAATTTTATCGCCAAAAAAAAAAGAACACAAATTTAAGATGAAAAATTGTGATATTTTTCTTATTTCTGCTCAAAATATAGATTGTGCATACTCATTATAACCGCCTCAATGGAATCCAGGACACAATACCCCCACCCCACCGGGCAAAATACCTAAAGGCGGACAAAATCTACACCCACCATTTGTTTAGGTCCTGGACATAATCCCCACTGCTGTTTATAAAGGTGGACAAAATCAATTATGATCATCACCTTTAATTTACATCATAAAATTTATAAAGAAATGTTTTGAAAAGTCATCACAATAATCAAGCAGAATTTTTAAAAGACTTAAAAGTGATACATTATCCTAATAAGGCGGTTCTAATGAGTACCCACAATCTGTATTTTAGAGCTGAAATAAAGAAAAATGGGTTTACAGTAAACCCCAGTTTTACTGTATAAAAGTGGGGTTCAAAGGTGTCAGAATTATATATGTGTTTATGTGATGTAATGTAATTCATCAATCATTAGCTTTTGATTGATAAAGGCTCCAGAAACTGCAAAATTTAATGACCTGTTTCATACAAGATCCTGTACACCTTCTTTGATTGTGTCTGAAATTGTTCTAGATAAAACAAAGAGATGTGTATCTGTCTATGACCCAAACATTACTACAGTCACCAGTTGCTCTTGTTTTGATGGAAATGTATTCAAAAGTATTCTAAAAGTATTTGAATACATTTGCAAAGTATTTGTATTCTCATTCGAATACATTCATAAAAAATGTATTTTTATTTGTATTCTGTATTCGTGAAATGCAAAGTATTTGTATTTGTATTCAAATACTTTTGAAAGTAATCGACCCCAGGCCTGCTTCATACCAAATATCAAAGACCTGGGCCTTGCGGTTTCAGAGAAGAAGATTTTTAAAGATTTTCCCTATATAAGCCTATGTAAAACCAAAGGGCCCCGGGACGGGGGCATCTTTGGCCCCAGCACTATAATTTGAACAATCTTGGTAGGGGTCCACCAGATAAAGATTCAAACCAAATATCAAAGACCTGGGCCTTGCAGTTTCAGAGAAGAAGATTTTTAAAGATTTTCCCTATATAAGCCCATGTAAAACCAAAGGGCCCCGGGGCGGGGGCATTTTTGGCCCCAGCACTATAATTTGAACAATCTTGGTAGGGGTCCACTAGATGAAGCTTCATACCAAATATCAAAGACCTGGGCCTTGCAGTTTCAGAGAAGAAGATTTTTTTAAGTTTTCGGTGAAAAAAATCTATTTTTGGCTCCTGTGACCCATATGTGCAACGGACCGGAACCATTTGAACAACTTTAAAAGGGGACCACCTAAGGATCATTCCTGTGAAGTTTGGTCAAAATCCGCTCAGTGGTTTAGGAGGAGATGTCGTTTGAAGAAAAAGTTTACGGACGGACGGACGGACGCACGCACGGACGACGGACAAAAAGTGATCCCAAAAGCTCACCTCGTCACTACGTGACGGTGAGCTAAAAAAGAGAAGATAAAGGGAGAAACACCGATATGCTGCCAGATGTGAAATTTCGCATTAAGAAAATGATATATTGCACATACGACCCAACAGGGTCCTCTCTCTCTCACTCTCTCTCAGCGCACCAACAATTAGCGAGCGCAGGCAAATGTAAATTACAGTTTGTCGTTAAATTACGCCACATCAACCGACATGTAGCGTGTCAACAACGTCGTGTCTACATCAAACCAACTTCAAAGCGATGCATTGAATTTGACATTGCAACGTCGATGAAACGTCAGAACGTTGCGTTGGCGATTAATAAAATGTCATTTGCCCAGTGCTCGGACCATTAAATTCAAAACAAACGTAGAACACCCTTTCAGTGCATAAAAATGAAACACTCCTTCGCAAGTGCAAGATTTTACAGTAAAATCTGGTAGATTTGTAGATTGGTTCAACCTGCCCAGTCATTAGGTCTACATTAACCCATTTGGTACAGGAAACCCCAAAAGGGGTAAGTGACACACAGTGCAGGCCCAGATCAGACGCGGCGTCTGATCGGGGCCTACACTGTTTGCAAAAAGTTCGGCCATTTTCCAAATAAATTTTGAAGAAAACACAACCTGACACCCCTTAATTTTTAAAATGACTCCTGCTATATATATAAGGAGGAAGATTCCATTTGGTACAAAAGGGTTATGGGCTTCTTGGATACAGGGATCAATCAAACCGCTCTCTCATCTCAACGGTCACGTGACATTGAAGTGAGTTGGAGTGGTTGTCGACGGCATGACGTCGAGCCAACGTTGACTCGACGCCCGTCTGTAAGTCCACTCATTGGTTGTTGTTTTTGTCGATTGTCAGTGTGTTTATTTGTCTGTCTAACAGTCAGTCTGTTCGTCTGTTAGTCAGTCATTCAGTCGGTCTGTGTGTCGTCTGTCTGTCTGTCTACTGTCAGTCAAACCTCTCCCTCTCTATCTCTCTCTCTCTCTGTCTCATGCCAACGGTGATGTGACAATGAAGTGAGTTGGAGTGGGTGTCGACGGCATGACGTCCAACCAACATTGACTCAACGCCCCTCCGTCAGTTTACTCATAAGTTTATTTCGACTGTCAGTATGGACATTTAAATTGCACATGTAGACAGATCGTTGGACATATTTCTAAAGAAAGAAAGACTTGGATAGCGAATAAAACGAAAGTTACGCAAAAACTTATTTTGTAAGTAAGCTTTCGTGAATAACGGTATCTCAAGCCATTGACATGGGTCATTCACGAAAAGATTTTCGTCAATTAAAAACGGATTAAGGATAAATGAATTTCGGTAATAAAAGCGAAATATCATTCTTTCCTTCTCGAGGCATTATTTCAATGAAAACGGGTATATTTTCTCTCAAAATGTCTGAATATTGTTACCATTTTAAGTTCCGCCAATGCATTTGAATAGCGATGGCCGTTTCAATTGACGGCCAGTACTTTGCGCGTGCGCAAGAATGACGTCATAAACGGAATTCCTAAAACCTCCTATAAAATACATGCTTTCTGTGTATTGGACCGCACAGGTAGAATCGGTTTATCGTAGAACTACGACGCCTCTATCAAATATTGCACGCAAACACCGTTTTTTAATTCCGAAAACAAAAGTAAGTGTTCATAAATCGAGCGTACATTCATCCGAGAACTTTTATGTGTCCCAGGACCCGCCGACGATATTTTTATGCGTCTTCTGACGAAATTATTCGTACAGGATGCACGCCTAAAAAAATCACTGGGCCTCCAGTTAACATCCAGATCCAAAGGACGGTGCACTGTTTGACATTCATCCCTGCAAATGATGTCAATGGAGTGTATTGCCGCTGCCAGGGATTGCGCCCGCGACCTCTACCATCAGAGGCAAGTGCACTAACCTATCACATTTACTGATTACATGTTTACTTTGTAGGATTTCATTCTTCAAATCTGGAGTGTGCAACAGCGAGTAATGGTGCAATGAGACCGATCGCAGCAACAGTAGAAAGACGGAAAACGCCCACAGACCTAACACGAAAACTAATGACGCTCATGTGGAACTCACCAACACCGAAACAAAGACTATTTATCGCAGATTTTCAACAGAACATCGGTGTATTACAAAATCTTATTTCATATGACAAGTTGTTTCAGAAAATTGCATTCTTTGTGTCGAAAACTAACATAAAATTACCACCATACGCTGCGTCAACGCGATCGATATTGATCGTACTCGTTCAACTATAAGACGTTTTTGCGGTTTGCATGTAGTTGTATATGCCGGAACTAAGCGGAAAAAGACGGGACCATATCCAAGTTTGAATGCTTCCACAAAGGAGAATACGGAACGTTTTGGCCCTGAATCGGCCGGACATGGGTCGTTTCGCATGTGAGTCGTTTTCGCCAGTGAGTCGTTTTCCCCGTGGGTCGTTTCACCCTGGGTCGTTTCGCCTGTTTGGTCGTTTCGCCCTGTTTTGTGGGTCATTTCGCCATTATTTTTTTTCCAAGCCCTATGAATTGAGGTTAGATATTTTTTGGTATATGTAGGGGTTGCTGACTGTCAACATGGTTTCCGGAGTCAAAGGTCTTGCGAAACGCAGCTTGTTCAATTTTACCATGACATTGTGAGCAATCTGGATGGGGCCATAAATCGTGGCCACAAACAGACTGACTTGATCATCATGGACTTTGCTAAGGCCTTTGACAAGGTACCTCACAGAAGGCTATTACATAAACTGGAGTACTATGGGATAAGAGGACCCACGTATAGGTGGATTAGCTGATGGTTCTCTGGGCGCTCACAACAAGTTGTACTTGATGGCCAAGCGTCTGATCCAGTCCCTGTTTTATCTGGAGTCCCCCAAGGTTAGGTCCTTGGACCGGTCCTTTTCTTGGTTTTCATTAATGATCTCCCCGATAATATCAGGTCATCGGTCCGTTTGTTTGCTGATGATTGTGTCCTGTATAGGAACATATATTCTCCTTCTGACTGTCTTATTTTACAAGATGACCTGGATCAACTTGCACAGTGGGAGGCCGATTGCCAAATGAAGTTCAATGTGGCCAAATGTCACTCAATGAGAGTGTCACGACACCCTCCGGACAAGCAAATTTAGTTTGACTATACTCTTCACCAGCAAGTTTTGGAGCATGTTCAATCCGCCAAATATCTTGGTATCACCATCACTGACGATCTTGATTGGGGTCAACATATCTCAGAGATTACATGTAAAGCAACTAGGACTTTGGGATTCCTTAGACGGAACTTGGCTTTTGCACCTAGGCAGACAAAGGATGTTGCATATAAAACATTGGTTCGCCCTCACCTCGAATATGCATCACCCATTTGGCACCCCTATGTTAAAACTCAGACTCAGCAGGTGGAGAAGGTGCAGAGGACAGCTGCTCGATGGACCTGTAGGCGATGGCGAAATAGAAGTAGCGTCGGTGACATGCTTAATGAGCTAGAGTGGCCGTCCCTGGAGGCCCGTCGTGAGCAGTCCTCTTTAACCTTCTTCTACAAGATACACTCTGATTCAGTGTCTATTGATAAAGATAGGTACTTGACCCCTGTAACACTGTCGACTCAAACAAGGGCATCAAAAGTAAACGACTCACAATATCGTAGATACCAGTCCTATAGTGATGCCCTGAAGAACTCGTTTTTTCCTAGAACTATTCCCCAATGGAATAGTCTTCCCTCCTCTGCGGTGAATGCCAAGTCCGCAGAAGAGTTCAAAGCCCGCACAGTGTAAGATTGGGTCTCAGAGGTATGCGTTTTAGGATACCTCTGTTATGCAGATTGTAAATAGTTTTAAGGACGCATCCAGTGCCTCCCTTTTTTTTCAGCTAAATTCTAAATTTAGCCACCCAATCAACTGAGGTAATGGCCAGATATGACCGACTCAGTATAAGAAGATAGATAGATAGATAGGGTTTATGTGGGCATGGGGAGTCCCGGAAAGTATTTAATATCCTCGCTTGGTGCAGCTGGACGACCTACTGACGACTTATTCGTCAGGTTTGGACAACTGAGCTACCACCTTTTTGAGAAAGATATTTGAGCTCACATAACGTTAACAAGTCTTTGCAATATAATGGATTTTTTGCTTTGAAAATGTTACATATTTCTCATTTCTGCTCAAAACATAGATTGCGGGCTAGAACCATCTTATCGTCTATGATTTAGAAACAGAAATAAGAAAAATAAAGTATATGTGAGAATCCACTTTTCGCTGTATCAAATTCAGAATCAGAATTGTTTACTGGTGACACGTCCTTAGACAACCCTTCATCAGGACCTTCGACCGACAGAGCTGGTCCCTAGACCTCACAAGGGTGGTGAATCAAGAGATTGAGTCATCTGCACCTTCTGCAGACATCAAAAGAGGAGAGGGGAGCTCGTTCCAATCTGAGATTGTCCTATGGATGAAGCAAAATGTGTAGATGTCAGTCCTAGTGCCAAGTTTTGGGAGGGTTAGTGAATGTTTTTTTCCGTAGTATTGTCTTTAAAGGGGAAACAAGGTCATCCACGGGTACACTGGCTTTACCCTTTAGATCTATTATATAAAAGTATCAGCCTACTTTGTTTTCTCCGCTCTTTAAGAGACTCCCACTTTAATTGTTCCAGAATGCCAGTCATACTCCCAGTTTCAAACGTGTATTTTCCAGTTACAAAACGGACTGCACGTTTTTTGGACCTTCTCCAGTTCCCCTGGCGGGTAACAGTAGGTGGATCCCAAGACGTACTTGCATATTCCAGGACGGGAAAGTGGGATTTAGCAGGGGTGGTCTACATTTAATAGACTTGCTAACATAATGTTTTTTATTTACTTAACAGCTGTTCTTTCTGCACAAATAGTGACTTATGTCCGCGTGTATTGAAACGTAAATTAAGTACTGACACATCGATTCATACAGTAGAAGGGCTATATAAAGGGTTACATGTTTTACCTAAACTGTGTTGACGGGGACGTTAAACCTCAAGTCAGACAAACAAAATATTTACATACAGTAGCGTCTGAACTCTAGTTTACAAAAAATGTCTCTTGAAGTGTAATAATCAATTTTACACATTAAATGCACGCCATGTGCAAAAAGGTTTGTCTGAACCTGGATAGAAATAGAAACATAACACTTTATACTTTGCATTATTCTCCGTAAGTTTATGCATAACAAAACAAATATATTGCCCATATATATATATGAAAAATACCATTTTTTCTTTTTTATCAGAAGAACAGTTTTTGGTGGGAGAATTTTTCAAATATATTTGAATAGGGGTGTTTTCGTAATGCATATTATCAAACAGATTATGGGTACTACCAAGTAAGCACATAACGAGTATGTAACGTCGTGTGAATGTAATGTTTTATATATATATATATATATATATATATATATATATATATATATATATATATATATATATATATATATATATATATATATATATATATATATATATATATATATATATATCAATAAAAACGTAGAAAAACCGAGGCAAGTGGATTATATACAAAAGAGAAATGACATCACACGGAAAACACAGTAAATAATATTATTCCCAACCGGTTTCGTTTATAACTCATCAGGGGAATAGTTATAAACGAAACCGGTTGGGAATAATATTATTTACTGTGTTTTCCGTGTGATGTCATTTCTCTTTTGTATATATATATATATATATATATATATATATATATATATATATATATATATATATATATATATATATATATATATATAATATATATATATACAAAACAATTAAAGGAGCAAACACATATATATTTCCTCGTTGTATAAAGATGTTGGATTATGATGATGAAACAACGATTCAGAAAGACGAATAACTTTATCCGCAACATGTTAATGGCAAACATTGGCAACCACTTCACAAATCTCGATCTTTAGCTTGTTAACCCTTTACCACTCAGGGATTTTGTGAATTTCGCTGATTTACACAGTGTTGCACCTGACAGCAACTTCAACCAGCCATTGTTTCATAATGGATGGTCTGTTTTACACCAAACTCGATATGAATGTTCATTAGGCAGTAGCCTGTCGAATGAAACCTTTCTTGACTTGATCATTGTTGTCATGGTGAAGAGGGGGCATCTCAAAGTTGGCAAAAAGTGTGTTTTCACATGAATTTTTGACCACATTTTAATCTTCGCACAGCTGTCAAGGCAACAATTAAGGTGTTTGGCACTGGCCATTTTCACTGTTTGCAGCATGTTTTATCAGCATCAATTTTCAGGCATTTTTGACCCCAGACACCCTCAGATATAAATTTTAGCGGCCGGCTGGGCCATACACCCAAAATGTTTCCGGATGTGAGGGGGGGGGGACATTGCCCCCCCCCCCCTTCAAACTCCCTAGAAAATTTTTAGTGGGGAGGCGCGCGAAAAAACAGGTCACTTATTGCCCAACAAATCCTAAAGCCAACATAACTATCCAGGGGTTGAAATGCAGACTTAAGGTGTTTCTGAGGCTTAAAATTGTGGGGGGGGGGGGGGGTGCAGACACGTAAAAACGCGTATCTGAGTGGAAGAGGGTTAACTGAAACTTGGAACATACTGAATTTTAGTCTATGATGCATTAATTATATCTGAAATATTGTTTCTTACAATAAAATGATGAAAAAACATTATTTTGGTCAGTTGGGATTTTCTTCATTAACCCTTTACCACTCAGGGATTTTGTGAATTTCGCTGATTTTCACAGTGTTGCACCTGACAGAACTTCAACTAGGCGTTGTTTCATAATGGATGGTCTGTTTTACACCAAACTCGGTATGAATATGCATTGGGCAGTAGCCTTTGAAATGCAACCTTTCATGACTTGATCATTGTTGTCATGGTAAAGAGGGGGCATCTCAAAGTTGGCAAAATGGGTTTTCACTTGAATTTTTGACCACATTTTAATCTTCACACAGCTGTCAAGGCAACAATTAAGGTGTTTGGCACTGGCCATTTTCCCTGTTTGCAGAATGTTTTATCAGCATCAATTTTCAGGCATTTTTGACCCCAGACACCTATAAATTTTAGCGGCCGGTTTGGCCATACCCCCAAAATTTTTCGGGATGTGAGGGGGGCGTCGCCCCCCCCCCCCTTCAATCCTCCCAGAATATTTTTAGTGGGGAGGCGCGCGAAAAAAAGAGATCGATTTTTTGCCCAACAAATCCTCAAGCAAACATAACTATCCAGGGGGTAGAAATGCAGATTTTAGGTGTTTCTGGGGCTTAAAATGGGAGGGGGTGCAGACACGTAAAAACAAACACGTATATGAGTGGGAACGGGTTAACTGAAATCTGGGAACATACTGAATTTTAGTCAAAAATGCATAAATTATATTTGAAATATTGTTACTTGCAATAAAATGATAAAAAAAAACATTATTTTGGTAAGTTGGGATTTTCTTCATTAACCCTTTACCACTCAGGGATTTTGTGAATTTCGCTGATTTTCACAGTGTTGCACCTGACAGCAACTTCAACTAGGCATTGTTTCATAATGGATGGTCTGTTTTACACCAAACTCGGTATGAATGTTCATTGAGCAGTACTTAGCCTTTGAAATGCAACCTTTCATGACTTGATCATTGGTGTCTTGGTAAAGAGGGGGCATCTCAAAGTTGGCAAAAAGGGTGTGTTCACATGAATTTTTTATCACATTTTAATCTTCACACCGCTGTCAAGGCAACAATTAAGGTGTTTGGCACCGGCCATTTTCACTGTTTGCAGCATGTTTTATCAGCATCATTTTTCAGGCATTTTTGACCCCAGACACCCTCAGATATAAATTTTAGCGGACGGTTGGGCCATACACCCAAAATGTTTCGGGATGTGAGGGGGGCGTTGCCCCCCCCCCTTTTTCAATCCCCACCCCCGAATATTCTTGTGGGGAGGCGCGCGAAAAAACAGGTCACTTTTTTTCCCAACAAATCCTAAAACAAACATAACTATCCAAGGGTAGAAATGCAGATTTTAGGTGTTTCTGGGGCTTAAAATGGGGTGGGGTGCAGACACGTAAAAAGCACGTATCTGAATGGGAAAGGGTTAAGGAAGAGTTTGCATAAATGTTTGATTAATCGCCATCTTTACCTCAGATTAATTTCAAATGTCATAGCTATGCGCAAATCAGTCACTTTTTCCTGTCAGTAATGTGTATGACCACGTCAAGCAGCACAGCACTCCTGGCATCGCCGAGGCATGCTACGAACCAAATTTTGAATACATAGTAAAGCTAGTGTTTCCCGCTCATGTCTAAGGATGTTTGTAAGATCTTGAAAAGTCATTGGTGAATGATCGCCCTGTGAGATACGTCTGTTAAGTTTTGTTTTTGTTTGATTTGATGTTTAACGCTCCGTCAACACTGTAAAGGTTATTTTGGAGACTTTGCTTCCAGTGTTGTGGGACTTTTACCCGATATTGAGATGAAACGACATCTCAAGCCCTGTCGCTCAATGAAACCAATAGGGTCTATATGCATGGACGGGCCGACTCGCACCGCTTTGCCAGGGCAGGCTTATATCCTCTAAGCGGTTTACCAGTACTCGTGTGCGGGTCGGTTTCAACTCTGCGTGGAAGCCGTATGCAGCCCATCTATTTCTTCAAGCCTCGATGGGCGGGGGCCGATGTCTTTAACGAATGTCCCACACATGTTCTATTGGGATTTAGTCAAGAGAACGTGCCGGCCAGTCCCTTACTTCAATAGTCTCACGATTAAGGCAATCTATGTACACTCTAGCAGTATGGGGCGCGTATTATCCTGCATCAGAATGAAATTATCACCGATTGCTAGTCAATGATCGAATTTATTACATGACGTTATTACATTCTCAGACGCGACGTCATATGACAAATATGTTTATTTTATACTTTGTTTCCTTCCAAATAAAGTTGTTTATTTTTTCCACCGTAAATAGGCGGGAAATTTTTACATTGCGCTCTGCGAATAAGTGACTTCATCATTTCTCAGGTCTGGTTGCGCAGTTTACATGGCTGCTTATTAACGGCGCAACAAATGCCGGGACTCAGAGCAAGCGATGACGGTAATACGGAATCGGAAAACGCGACTAGCGAGGTACGGGATACTGTATCTTTGTGTCGGAAAACTGTCAGTATACAGAAGTATTTTTGAACGCCATGTAATATTTTCGACAATCCACTGTTGGATTAAATATGCTAATTAGCTAGATACGTCCCTTAACGTTACATGTACGGCGTCCTTAACGACGTCGCGTTTATTAACGGCGAAATATTGACATTTTAGTAAACAATCGTGAATAAAATGCGTTTTAAATGTCGTATGATAAATAGAATCTTGCATTCGTGCTCATGTATTATTGAATTTATTAAACTCGTTTAGGAAAGGGGATAAAATGCTCTGCAAAAGCTCGCATTTTATCCCTTTTCCCCAACTCGTTTAATAAATTCAATAATACATGAACACCCATGTAAGATCCTCTATTTATTGTATACTTTGTTTGCTTCCAAATAAAGTTGTTTATTTTTTCCACCGTAAATAGGCGGGAAATTTTGACGTTACGCTCTGCGAATAAGTGACTACATCATTTCTAAGGTCTGGTTGCGCAGTATACATGGCTGCTTTCTAACGGTGCAACAAATGCCGGGACTCAGAGCAAGCGATGCTGGCGATACGGAATCGGAAAACGCGACTAGCGAGATACGGGATACTGTATCTTTGTGTCGGAAAACTGCGAGTACGAGGTTTACATTAGACTTTACATTGGAAATGTAAATATTCATAGATGACGGTGAAACTTCAAGCATTGGAAAGGGCATAAAGGCATTTAGTATACAGTGAATAGTTTCGGCGGGATTTCTTCTAACAATGGTTAAAAGGTTGGAAGGATTGACGGAAACAACAAAATTAATGTATGGCAATAGATCAGCTTTAGTCTGTGAATTGTTTCAATAATAAACCACAGGTTTCATTACGAAAACACGCCTATACCTTATCGTCGAAAACATGAATCTTTTAAAATGAAAAATTGTGATAATTTTCTTATTTCTGATCGAGGCGGTTCTAACGAGTACCCACAATCTGTATTTAAGAGCTAAAATAAGAAAAATAAGGTTTACCCCAGCAAACCCTAGTTTTACTATACACTCCTACCAAAATGTGACTAAAGTTTCCTCAATTTGAGTGGCTTTGATCTTTACAGCTCCATCAATTAAAACAAACAGATCCTAGCAAAAGACTATAAATCAGATAATATGTCAGACTATCTGATAAAATTCTAGAAAAAGCAGAGTATAATTAGTTTTCCAGATTATAGCAGAGTTGAACATTATTTAGTTTCCATTGACCAGCCTGCTCAAAACTTTTTTTTTTTTGTTTTCATCAGGTGAACAAGTCTGTGAAATGAACGCCCCCCCCCCCACCAAACCCCACTTTATATAGAGAAAACTGGGGTTTACGGGTGTATACATGATTTTCCTTATTTCTGCCCCAAGACATAGTTTGTGGGTACTCGTTAGAGCCGTTTCAATGAGGCGGTTCTAACGAGCACCCGCAACCTAAGCTTGGACTATAAATAAGAAAAATATCAGAAAAGTAGCCATTTTGGTGATGTGAAAAAAATGGACTATGTGTCACGGCTGTGTTATCGTAATGGCTGTGGTTTTACGGCCCTTCCAAGATTATTTCACTTATTCAGTTGAGCCAAGATATAATCAGAGGTTGGCAAAAACCGGAGTGCCCGGAGAAAAACCACGCAGAACTTAGCGTCTCACACGTGACCCCAGCCAGGCTTGAACCCACAGCCGCTTACTCATGTGTCGTCAGTTTCGGCTCTACGTGGAAGCACCATTTAGCTCAATATATTTGCCAAGCCACGATAGGCGGGCGATTTTTGGTTTGATATTGTGTGTGATAACTGAATAGTCGATTCTATGTGAGCATATTTACGTAAAGTCGGAGCCGAAGCGTAAAGTCGACATATTTTGATGGGGCCAAAAATAGACCTTTCCTGATATGACCCTTTATAAAAATTTAGGTTGAAAAATAAATCTGGAATAAGGACAAAGGAATAAGGAAAAAAAACTTATCGCTCGGTGCAAACAGTGCAGCCCCGTATCAGAGACTGCAGAACAAGACGCCTGAGCAGGGCCTTAACTGTTTGCTTAAAGTTCAACCAATTTTTATCAATGATTAAATTCTAATCAGCCAGGAACCCCTTAACTCTTAAATGCATCCCTTCTGAAAGTGGGATGGGACATCTCATTCTGTGCAAAATGGGAAAAAAATTTTCTTTTTCCCTTTTTTTTTATTTGTAATTTTTCCTCATTACTAAAACCTCTTAGTTACTTATAAACATTCTTACTTTACCTTATTTACTTACCTACCTGCTATTGAATCAATGTTGAAACATAGTTGAGTCAGTGTTGTGTGCCTGCAAGATTACTTGCTTACTTACCTACTCACCCACTCGCTCGCGTGCTCGCACACTCACTCACTCACTCAAACCTGTTTCTTTTAATTTCCTCTGTATAGTTAAAAGCCATCTGTATTGTCCTTAGCTTTAGCAACTTCTTTTGAGTGTTTCCAGATTTTCGCCAGCCTCTGGTAATAAAATACCCATTCTGACAGTCCAAAGCAGAAAGATGGTTTAGTTTAGAGATTAAAGTCTGATAACAAAAAAGAAAAAATTCAGAAAAAGTCCGTATTTTGTAAGAGTGTATATAAAAGTGGGGCTCGTATACAGAAGTATTTTTGCAGGAATATATAATACTTTCTCGTAATAGTTTAAGTATAAAAAATGCAAATAAGTCATCTAAAAAGTCATAGCTGTCTTATTTAATTCATGCGTTTACCTTGTTATCTTATGAAAGATTGGCGCCAACAGGTTATGTAATAAAGTCATAGATTCTGTTGAGATTCAAGACACTCTTCTCAAAATAGTTCGCTTTGGCATTGTTTCCTGGCAAAGATTGCATTTGGCGACCCGCAGCATTCGTATCTGAAGATATAGATGGTTATGATAGACAAATAAGATTTGTGGGGCTTACAGGTCATCCCCATTTAGATGGGCCGTGACCTGTTGAGTAATCAACCACAGTTTGGAGGCCATATGTAAAGTAGATCAAATAAAGGGGGCGTAATGCGAGTGATGTGTCTACTTACAACTGACCGACCATCACGAAAACAGGCCTATATACAGTGGTTTTTATTTGAGTCCGAAAGGTTTGCTATCTGATCGATCGGAAACCCAATCGTCTACAGCGTCTGTCAGGTAAACAATCAAATGAGAAAAACCACCATCTCAGCAGTCACACTTAACCAATCAATTACATTTCAGCCGTAGCTCCGCCTCTAAATATTGGACAGTACTTACTGACCGCAGATAACTCGACATAAGAGCGTCTTTAATTTTAACTGTTCATTAGCCCTTTCTGCCCTGCTGGCTCGACGTTAATGGGAAGGCAGACTTGGGTCCTGACGATATTTAACATGTCTACCCACAAACCTACGCTAATTTTACCGAATCACAATAAGTGTGACTGTTATAGATCGGGAATGCAAAAGCGTCGGACTGTGATATATCACATTAACAAGCCCATACAATGAACTTCCCGGTAAACCCCACTTTATACAGAGAAAAGTGGGTTTTTCAGGGGTGTACAATATCTTAATATTGTTCTTTGTTCTGTCTAAAACCAATTATTGTGGGTACTCGCAGGTGGTTCCGTATCGAAAACCCATAATCTGTGCTGATGAGTTTATAATGAATACTCGCAATCTATGTTTTAAGTAGAAATAAGAAAAATGTCACAAATCATGAAAGAAATCATAAATAAAAGGGAAGGTTTTGTTCAATATGTTTTCCATGTCTTATGACCGTTCCGTGTATCTTAAGCTCCGCTGAGCAAAGCTCGCGGGGAACTTATAGGATGGTAGCCTTGTCACAATGCAAAATGCAATTCTACATTTTGCGTGGACGCTGTTATTTTTTTTTTACATCAACGCAAAATGTAGTTATTTCTATGTTTTTTTTTTTTTTTTTTTTTTTTTTTTTTTTGCGTTAAGCACCGACGCAAAATGTAGAAATTACTACATTTTGCATCATCACGTTAACAAGTCCATGTAATGAACACCCTGGAAAACCCCAGTTTATATAGAGAAAAGTGGGGTTTAAAGGGTATACATTGTTTTCTTAGTTCTGCTCCAAAACGTAATTGTGGACACTGAGGCGGTTCTAACGAGCACCCACAATCTATGTTTTTAGCAGAAATAAGACAAATATCACAATTTATCATATGAAAAGTTGAGAAGTCTTTTTTTCAGAAGGTTTAACATAAATATATATATTCTATATTCTGCTCAAAACAGACTGTGGATACTCGTTAAAACCTCGAGGCTGATCCTTGTACATAACCAGCAGTCACAGTGTTGGTGCAGAAACGAGAAAGATTTGTTTTTGATTTGTCTGATTTGAGGTTTAACGTCCCCGTCGACACTGTATAGATCATTTTGGAGACGTTGCTTCCAATTTGGTGGGACTTTTACCCGACATTGAGATGAAATGACATCTCAACCCCTGCCGCCCAATGAAACCAATAGGGTAAACTTTATGAGCATGGACTCGCACCGCTTTTCCTGGGCAGGCTTTGATCCTCTAATCGGTTTACCAGTACTCGTGTGCGGGCCGTTTTCAGCTCTGCGTAGAAGCATCATGCAGCCAATCTATTTCTTCAAGCCCCGATGGGCGGGGGCCAAAACGAGAAACAATGAATGAACACCTGTATATACATGAATTAAAGTGGCCGAGCAGGCACTCGACACTGAATTGAGCGTGGTAGCTCAATGGTTAGTGCACTTGCCTATGATGCTAGAGGCTCCCGGTTTGATTCCCGGCAGCGGTAATAAAACTGCGGTGTCCGAACATGCTCCGGGTGAATGCCACAAAGTGCATCGTCCTCCGCATCGGGACGTTAACTGGGGACCCCCTGCACGTGCAGGCAGGCGCAAGTGCATTTTTTTTTTTTTTTTTTTTTTTTTTGGTTTGGGTTTTACGGCCCTTTCAAGATTATTTCACTCATATCGAGCCGATCGTTAATCAGAGGTGGGCGAAAATCGGAGTACCCGGAGAAAAACCACCTGACCTTCCGTTGCAGAACTTGGCGTCTCACACGTGGCCCGAGCGAGGATCGAACCTACGGCGGTGAGAGACCTAATGACTAAGAGTCAGCGCTCTTATCCACTAGGCCACGGAGGCCCGTAGGGAGGCCCATTATGTGCAGGTTTAAGATCTCTAATTACTGTGTATGTTTTCATGCTGCAAACCTGGAGCGTCAGTGACCGATCACACTAGAATTGAAAACGCTCCGATGTTGATTCGACCGATAGTAGAAAGAAAGAATTGAAAACGCTGTTCCAACGTTGAGTCAAGTTTTCGTTGGGGAGGGGGTGGTAGACGGTCAAAATTATGTAGGTGTGTTTTTATGGTTCGTATCAACGACGAGGCGCATAAAAACCCTATTGGTTTCACTGGGCGGCAGGGATGGAGATGTCATCTCAATGTCGAGTAAAATTCCCACAAAATTGGATGATAAACCTCAAAGCAAACAAACAAACAAACAAACTGACAGAAAAGCAGAAATATTGGTCAATTAAAGTCTTTTATTGGTCACATGAAATCTTGCAGAAAAGGAAAAATATTGGTCTCTTGAGGGGAATGTCAAGACCTGGCATTTTCCACCATTTTTTTCAATAGGGACAACTTTCGGGACTTCCTGTTTGCTTTTCTATAAGCTCTGTCCCACGAAAAAATGGATCTACTCTTAAAGGAAAGGAATTTGCTCCTCAGGAGCAAATTCTTTCCTTTAAGAGCTGGCCACTGTTGGCAGAAAATAAATAAATAAAAAAAATATTTGTCACTTAATTGCTCGACTCGACGGTTACTAAGAACTCATCCGTAAAAGATTTGGGCGCATTTTTGCGTGCCCACAGGAGACCTGTTGGGTCCACACTTTTAAATCTGCACAACTTCAACATGTTGAAATTTACACCGAACAGCTGATCTAAGGGTGACTTCAGCAGCTCTCTAAGAACAAAATAGGGCGGTACATAGGTAGCTGAAACCGGAAACCTTTCGAATACAATTCGAATTTACTGTAATATTTACCCCCATGAACCCCACTTTTATATAGTAAAACTAGGGTTTGCTGGGGTAAATCTAATTTTTCTTATTTCTGCTCTTAAATATAGATTGTGGGTACTCGTTAGAACCGCCTTGATGAGGCGGTTCTAACGAGTACCCACAATCTATATTTTGAGAACCGCCTCGATGAGTACCCACAATCTTTATTTTGAGCAGAAATTAGAAAAATATTACAATTTTTCATCTTAAAAGATTCATGTTTTCGACGATAAGGTATAGGCGTGTTTTCGTTATGAAACCTGTGGTTTATTATTGAAACAATTCACACACTAAATATGTTCTATAAAAGTGTTATCCTTTGGAAGCAAGGAATACACCACGAAACTGGAAAATATTGAGTGTACATGTTTTCTGGGCCAGACTAGCTAGTTTCGGCCAATTAGGCCTCATCAGTGACCCTCAAAATATTTTCAAAATTCCACAATGGAATCAATGATCCCAAAGGACAAGAAAATATAAACTACACTATGATGTAGGACAGGGAGACTTTTTACGGCCGCCACACATTCCCTAAAGCTGATCTATTGCCATACATTAATTATGTTGTTTCCTTCAAATCCTTCCAACCTTTATGCCATTGTTAGAAGAAATCCCGCCGAAATTATTCACTGTATACTAAATGCATTCATGTCCTTTCCAATGCTTAAAGTTTCAACGCCATCTACGAATATTTACATTCCCAGTGTAAAGTCTAAGGTAAACCTATAGAAAACAATTGCGTTCATACTTCCATGAACGCATCGAATCACATGATTTTCAGTGACATTAAGTGACGTCATTCTAAACCATTGTTCTCTACGGGCGTTGATGACGTCAATGCTGCAACGCTCTTTGTAGAAAAACAGCGTGTAAATGTTTGTTCAGCTTTAAAAGTTTGCCCTACAAGCATTTTTTCGCTCAGTGATGAGGGCAAATACATGTAATGTAAATATAAAAATTAAACTTATTTTATCCCTCTTTTTATGAAAGTACGAACGACAGTTGGTCGCTAGCAAAGTTTACATGAACCCCTTCGGGGTTCATTTACTTTGCACGCGACCCACTGCGGCCATGCTTCCATGAACTGCAGAAAAATAAATTTCATTTCTTAAATGACGTCACAAAACGGCGGCTTTAAAACTTTCGCTATACGCTCTAAGGCCCTTCAGTTTATCACAGAAGGAATAAACAACGGTTCCTTTACAGCGCTGTGGTGCAGTAGTAAAGCATCGGAAGTGAGATCGAGGGGTAGTCTGTTCGATCCCCATATGCGCCATCAGTTGTTTCCTTGAGAAAGAGACTTTAACCACATTGCTTAGTACTGGTTCATACCCGGCCGCGACATACCAAAGTCGTTAAAAATGGTACTAGCTGCTCCTCGCTTGGCACTCAGATTTACGGGGTAGAGCTAGGACTGGTCGATCCAGTGTCAGGATAATGTAACTGGGTGTGGTATCATGTAATGTGTCTGGGACATGATACTTCAGTGAGGCAGCACTATAAAAGTGAGCATTGAGCTCCCTGTCGCAACCAGACACCGTCATGATATGACTGAAAAAAATGTTGAAAGTGAAGTTAAACCCGAATTCACACAAACACACAAACTGGTTCATTCCCAGGCCCCGCCCATAGGGGCTTGAAGAAATATATTGGCTGCATGGTGCTTCCACGCAGAGCTGGTACTGGTAAACCGCTTAGAGGATCTAAGCCTGTCCAGGAACTGCGGTGCGAGGCGGACCGTCCATGCTAATAAACTCTATTGGTTTCATTGGGCGACAGGGTTTGAGATGTCATTTCATCTCAATGTCGGGTAAAAGTCCCACAAAATTGGAAGCAACGTCTCCAAAATGACCTTTACAGTGTTGACGGGGACGTTAAACCTCAAATCAAACAAACAAACAACAAATTCCCAGGAAAAGAGGGCCACATGGAAGATTAGTACTGGTACTAAATGTGTTACCCTTTATAAATAAGGTCGATCATCATTATCTTTTATTAATTCGTCCTTATGGGCGTGCTGTATTAAAATCGTTACTTTTGCATGCCCGTGTAAATGCTAACCCTTGTTTATCCAATTGTGCACAGACAAGTGCACATCGAGCATTTGTGCCTAGAAAAGATTGACCAGCCTGCGCATATGCGCAGTCTGGTATGTTTTCTCCACTGAGTGTATAATTTTATGTGACGGAGAAATATAGTAGATCGTTTCATACATGCAAAATTTTATTGTAACCAAATTAACTTTATTCCCGACCCCAAAAAATCTGAAGAGGCACTGATGCGTCATCGAGCGTGTGCCTGGAAAAAAACTTGGATCAGCCTGCGCATATGCGCAGTCCGGTTTGTTTTCTCTGCTGAGGGTTTAATTTTATGTGACGGAGAAATGTAGTAGATCATCTCATACGTGTAAAATTTTCTTGTCACCAAAGCAACTTAAATTTATTCCCGACCAAAAAATCTGAAGAGGCAGTGAAGCGTCGTCGAGCAAGTGTGCCTAGAAAAGACTTGGATCAGCCTGTGCATTTGCGCAGTCTGGTTTGTTTTTTTCTGCTGAGGGTATAATTTTTTGTGACGGAGAAATATAGTAGATCATTTCATACATGTAAAATTTTCTTGTGACCAGCTTGACTTTATTCCAGACAAGAAAATCTGAAGAGCACTGAAGCGTCATCTGAAGACGGCCCTGATATGATTCTTAGTCTAGTGGGTCCGTTGGGGTTCTAGTGTCTTATATTGTATGAAATTCATTTTCAGGCATGAACAAATCATTTGCCTGGTCATGTTACAATAAATAATTTGGTTAATGATAGGGATGTAGTCATTTACAGGCTTTAATACGCATGCGAGCGTCTGCGTTTTTCTGGCTCAATTACTTAGCTGCAGCACATCATAGGAGTCTAAAAGGAATTCAAACGCTTGGAAAAATGTTTAATATATGGACCCCGTCAAGCGATTTTGGTACTTATCGCCTATGCGACCACCGAAGGTTCAGGCGAGCCTGCGCATCCGCGCAGTCTCGCCACTACCTTCGCTGCTCGCTCATACAAGCCGTGAATCAAGAGGAACCTTCAGACAGAAAGCCATATCCCTGGCCCTTCTGAATGGCTGGGCATGCGCAGTTAAAATTTGTCATGACAGAATGCTCGAAGACCCAAATTCGCTTGGCGGGGCTCATATCATATTTTACTTTTAAAAAGGGCCCCAAATGCGTTTTAACACTTCTTGTCACCTTGTTCTTGTTCTTGTTCTTGTGTATTCTCCCTCTATTGTTTCAGAGGAGGCACCACCCGATGGGGCGTAAAAGTTCATTCATAAAAGTTAAAAGTTACTGTAAAAACCTTTAAAATCTATATACACACTTGTTTTGGGTGTGAGCAGACAGCCATCATTCCCGTTCCTTGAGTAAACGTAGTCTTTTAAGATGTATCTTATAGAAAAATGTTCTTGAGAGAACTTCTATGTCAGCAACTGAGGTAGAGAGTTCTGGCACAATATGATTGATACAGTCTGGACAGACTAACATTTTCAGAGTAAAAGACCAGTCCATGAAATATGTAGCCCAGATGTTGGTACTGCACTGTTTCCCCACCAGCAACTTCAAACGCTTAACTGTAGCCGTTCGAATATCATGGTAGGCAGGACAACGTGTTGCCAGATGATATATGTCTTCGTCTTCAAGCCAACAAAGCTGACATGTTGGCGTAACAGTTCCGCCAATGAATAGATGTCTGTTGACTTGTAACAGGTATACGCCGGTCAGGAATCTGGCTTTAACAATGCCCTTCTTCACCTCTGCCTCAGATTCAATACCATTCCATACTAGATGTGTAGATCCTATGCGCAGGGTACTTGACTTCAGCAATTTCAAGGTTTTCTTTGATTTGAAATCCTCTACATACAAACTTGTCCAGAATTTCTCTATAGCTTTTTATACATATGCTTCCACTGTCCTTTACTGGTATTCGAGGTAAGTAATACACTGTAGTAGGTAGGCTGTACTTTTCCAGAACTCTTGACATAATGTTGAAAAAGCTCTGCTCAACGTTAAAACTACAGGCTAACTGACGTTGTAGAGTCTCTTGTAGACATTGATTTTCACTAGTAAGGACTGAGTGCAGCAAACTTGATTGTCTTTTGTGTACCGCTGCTTCTATTGGTAGAGCACCAAGTAGCATAAATACTGCAGAAGATGCTGTACGTTTCGGAAGAGACTGGATCTGGCGGAGAGTATTAAGGTGATATCTTTCTAGCTGATAAAGTTGAGCTTTTGTTAAGCTGATCACTTCCAGGCCAAACAATAGTCTGGGTATTACGTATGCTCTGTATATCACATACGAGGTTTTGGGATTAAGTCCATTGGTACCATGTAGACCGGTGTTTATGAGTGAGTATGACGTTCGTCTGGCTAGACTTATTCTGTCCTTAAACTTCAATTCTGATTCCTTTTTCCCTGCTCTAATGAGACCTAGATGCACTGTATTATCCGAAAGAGTTGATTCATTTTCACCTAAAGACCAGGATACACTTTCATCCTTTATGACAGACGGTGTTGTAACTTGGGATTTAACTGGATGTATCCGATATCTGCGCTGACCCGACATCAGCTGTAGTTCATCTTTAGACTTTGATAGAAATGCCAGATCATCAGCGACGGTGGGGTCGCCAATGTATACGGTACCTAGTCGTAGTCCCAGCCTTTTATCCTGTAGGATCTTCACAAGTGGGCCGATATAAGATTTGTACAGATGGGTAAACAGGATGCCACCTTGCTTGACACTCTGCTTCACCGGAAAGCTGTCACTGTATTCAGCAGGCCACTTTACTTTTGCCGAGATATTTGAGTAAAGATTCTTAATTATTAACCAAATGTCTTTCTGTACGTTATTTTCAGCCAGATTGTCCATGAGAACGGAATGATGGACAACATCGAAAGCCTTCTGGCTATCAAGCGTTGCCATAAACAGTGGATAATTGCTGTGTAAAGCTTCTGCCTTTGTTTCGCTGACAAGTAGTCCTGCCATAACTGGAGACAGCCCTGACGTAAATCCGAACTGATGATCGGCCTGCGTTAAGTTCAGTCTGTTCAAAATGGAATATTCAAACAGTTTCCGTATGGCAGATGATACAGTTATTCCTCTGTAATTACCCATGATCTTAGAGTCTTAACCTTTCTTCAGCACTGGGGTTATAACACCTGTTTCAAATGAGTCTGGAATTTCTTTTGTCCATATGATTTGATTAAACAGTTTTGTTATTTTTGGTACAATTACTGGCTTTGCCGACTTAAGATGTTCAGCTGACAGACAATATTCGTCAGCTGCTTTTCCGTTGTTCAGCTTGTCGATAGCAGAGCCAACATTGTCTTCAGTTATGAATATCCCTGGTTCTGATAAAGAGTCAAATTCAGTTTCTGCCACATCACAGCGTACATTGCACAGTTCTAAAAAGACATTGTCATTGTTCAAATCTTTTGGAGATGCCAAATCTTCATAGTATTGGGAAAAACACTTTCTTTGCTGAACAGGATCAAAGTATCTAGTGTCCTGAGCTTGAATACAAGCTGTACTAGATTCAGATTTTGACTTGCTTTTTCTGATCAGTTTATAGAACATTTTAGAAGACGGATTTTCCATCAGTGAGTCATAAAACGTCTTGCGGCGGGTCACTTCTTCCATTCTCTGCTGGCTACGCAAGCACTTTTTAGCCAGTTTATTTTAAATAAACAGATGACATGAACGTGGCTTTCCTGCTTGTTTCCAACGATTATAGGTCGATTTAACTTCATTCAGACGCTGGAGGACCTGACCCGAAACACGTCGCCTTGAGCCCTTAAAAGTAATGGTTTTCGTAGGTACGGAAATTTGAGCTGCAGCTTTTAATGAGCTTGTCAGACATTCAATGTCATCGTTTATATCACCGGAACAGACGTCCTGGACGTTTGCTTTCAGGAGTTCATTAAATTTATCTAAATATACCATATCCCATGTATAGATAGTTCTAGATATTTTCTTTGGATTTGCGTTTGGTAGGTCACGCTCTGTAAAAGCAGTTTACGATTGAAGCACGAGCTGCACTGGTACATGTGAAGAGACATTACTAGTATCTTTCTCAAGGATATGATAAGATTGAAATAGCTGCGGGTAATTTGATAGAAAGTAGTCAGTTTGTGACGTGACAACACCGTTAAAATGATAAAAGGTAGGATCTGATAAGCAGTTAGGTCCCGTAGATAAGAGTTGTTCCTTAGCAAAGTCTTTTAAGATGACATCATGTTTATTATTCCTATTGATTGCTAGGTCCCATTTAAATCTCCACATAAAATTATTTTGTGATTCAGTTCATGTCTGCAGATAATATCGTGGACCACGTCTAGGCATTCCCTATATCTAAACTCAGAGTAGAAGTAAAACAAAGATCAGGAATCGATACAATTAACTTACTCCACCCATCAAAGACACCAAAGGGAAAGAAACACAAACATTAAGCGACCAGACCATAATGTAAACCTAAACAAAGGAAGGCCATAAGGACAGTTACTTTCCCACAAAATGGCCATATGGCCATCCAAAATAAAAAGACACAAGTGATACACACAGTAAGTAACAAACAACAACATAAATAAACCGCCACAGAAGAACCGCCTTGGAACGGTCAGTGGAAAGATTTCCACTGGGGGTGGGCTTAAATCGATTTTACGTGGCCACAATCCTCGCCCTTACTTCCATCGCGATTTAGACAAATAATTTGTTCAGTTCGCATGAGTTACATCAGTGCAACATATCCGTGAACACAAAACATTAAAGAACCACAGAGGTGAGACAACGGTGAGGACTCGACAGCAAGAAACCACTGAAATGCTGGAGCAAAAGAAAACCAAGTGAGACTCCGATGGGCCCAACCAGAGACAGAGCATCAGGCGCCAACCAACATTACCTTGAATTAGATCTCTCTAATTCTCAATAAGCCTTTACGTTGGAGCCGTCATAGAATCTGAGGCCTGACCCACCGGCGTGCAATTAAAGAGGGAAGCAAAGTTGCCAACCGTGATTGGGTTAACTACCATGCATGCAGTCTGTCGTATAACATCCATGTTGTACCCAATCGTTTTATATCGAAGAATGATTTTACGAAATTGGGTGCTGAAGTAAATTGCGGTTATATATTTTTCTGAATTTATATACTAAGTCACCATAAAATTCGGGTTCCGATAGACCTTGTTGCAGAAGAGATTAAAGTCCAATATTGAATTTTGAAATTAAATCAGAGTGGCGTCTATAAAATTTTGAAAAAGGCTAACGATTATTCCTGATTCTAGGATAAGGACTATAATTTCTAAAGGACCGAAATATCGGTTTCCTTCTAAAATTGATTTCAGTAACTGCAGAGATGAAATCGCTGCTTCCTTGAATGAATTCGGTAATCGATGGTGTAAGCGAGAGTATGTTTAGCATAAAGCCCTTAAGGACTGGAAACATAGCATTTTAAAACTAGTGAATAAACGCATTTCTTTCTATTCTCAAAATACTAACTTATTACCTCCTAAGCCCAAGACGTCTTTACGTCATCTAAAACTAGGAATTCAAGAATTTCATAAGAAGTTTGTTTTGGCCTCTGCAGACAAGGCCGCTAACAACGTCGTCGTTGTGTGACGGCTCCACTATGTTAACACGCTTAAGCAGGAGCTTGATGGTACTAAGGCGTATGAACTTCAGTCTTTAGCTGAAGAGAGAGCTATAGTAGATAAACATGTTTGTCATTCAGCCACCAAGTTTGCTGTGTGTGTTACCGAAGGCCAAGACAAGCTTCCTACGCTACTGGTTACCAAAACTTCATAAAAGACCTTACAAAGCACGGTTTATTGCAAATTCTAGCTCTTGCACTACCACTGAACTTTCTAAATTATTAACTTCCTGTCTTACTGCTATTAAAACGCATGTGATTAAATATTGTGATAAAGTCTTTGAAAGATCAGGAAGAAACCTGTTTTGGTCTATAAAAAATTCGAATGAGGTTTTAAATAAATTGAAATCCAGACATTTTCGTGCTTCAAGTCTGTCTACTAACGATTTTTCCACTCTTTACACTACACTTCCTCATAATCTTATACAAGAAAAGTTTAATGATTTAATTGAATGGGCTTTTCACAGGGAAGATTCTCTCTATCTTGCATGTAATGTCAGAAATGCATTTTTCACTTCTAAAGAGCATTAGAATTATTCACTTTGGTCATGTCAGAAAGTGTGTGATGCCCTCACCTTTCTACTTGACAATATTTATATTAGATTCGGTACTAAGTTGTTTAGACAAATTGTGGGTATTCCGATGGGTACGAATTGCGCACCTATTGTGGCTGATCTATTCTTGTATTGTTATGAAAGAGACTTCATGTTGTCGCTTTCCATTGATAACCAATCTGAAATTATTGAAGCTTTTAGCTCCACTTCTAGATATTTAGATGTTTTATTAAATATTGATAATACCTATTTCGATGGTTTGATCAGTCAGATTTACCCCCCAGAACTTCAGTTAAATAAAGCAAATTCTTCTGATACCGAGGCCCCGTTTTTGGATTTACATCTGTCTATTGTAGATGGGTTTGTTTCGTGCAAAATTTATGATAAACGCGATGACTTTGACTTTGAGATTGTAAATTTTCCTTTTTGGATGGTGATGTACCTCGTGCGCCATCCTATGGCGTTTATATTTCGCAATTAATTCGATTTGCTAGAGTGTGTAGTCATGTAACTGACTTCAACACTCGTAATAAATTATTAACGGCTAAACTCCTTAATCAGGGTTATCGGTACCATAAACTACGCAAAGCCTTTTCAAAATTTTATAGACGCCATTCTGATTTAATTTCAAAATTCAATATTAGACTTAAATCTCTTCTGGAACAAGGTCTATCGGAACCCGAATTTTATGGTGATTTAGTTTATAAATTCAGAAAAATATATAACCGCAATGACTTCAGCACCCGATTTCGTAAAATCATTCTTCGATATAAAAAGATTGGGTACAACATGGATGATATACGACAGACTGCATGCATGGTAGTTAACCCAATCACGGTTGGCATCTTTGCTTCCCTCTTTAATTGCACGCCGGTGGGTCAGGCCTCAGATTCTATGACGGCTCCAACGTAAAGGCTTATTGAGAATAAGAGAGATCTAATTCAAGGTAATGTTGGTTGGCGCCTGATGCTCTGTCTCTGGTCGGGCCCATCGGAGTCTAACTGTTGGTTTTCTTTTGCTCCAGCATTTCAGTGGTTTCTTGCTGTCGAGTCCTCACCGTTGTCTCACCTCTGTGGTTCGTTGATTTTTTGTGTTCACGGAGATGTTGCACTGATGAGTTAGGAGGCCTTCATGCGGACTGAATAAATTATTTGTCTAAATCGCGACGGAAGTAAGGGCGAGGATTGTGGCCACGTAAAATCGATTTAAGCCCCCCAGTGGAAATCTTTCCACTGACCGTTCCAAGGCGGTTCTTCTGTGGCGGTTTATTTATGTCGTTGTTTGTTACTTACTGTATCTATCACTTGTGTCTTTTTATTTTGGACGGCCATATGGCCATTTTGTGGGAAAGTAACTGTCCTTATGGCCTTCCTTTGTTTAGGTTTCCATTATGGTCTGGTCGCTTAATGTTGGTGTTTCTTTCCCTTTGGTGTCTTTGATGGGTGGAGTAAGTTAATTGTATCGATTCCTGATCTTTGTTTTACTTCTACTTTGCGTAGTTTATGGTACCGATAACCCTGGTTAAGGAGTTTAGCCGTTAATAATTTATTACGAGTGTTGAAGTCAGTTACATGACTACACACGCTAGCAAATCGAATTAATTGCGAAATATCAACGCCATAGGATGGCGCACGAGGAACATCTCAATCCAAAAAAGGAAAATTTACAATCTCAAAATCAAAGTCATCGCGTTTATCATAAATTTTGCACGAAACAAACCCATCTACAATAGATAGATGTAAATCCAAAAACGGGGCCTCGGTATCAGAAGAATTTGCTTTATTTAACTGAAGTTCTGGGGGGGGGGGTAAATCTGACTGATCAAACCATCGAAATAGGTATTATCAATATTTAATAAATCATCTAAATATCTAGAAGTGGAGCTTAAAGCTTCAATAATTTCAGATTGGTTATCAATGGAAAGTGACAACATGACGTCCCTTCATAACAATACAAGAACAGATCAGCCACAAGAGGAGCGCAATTCGTACCCATCGGAATACCCACAATTTGTCTTAATAACTTAGTACCGAATCTAATATAAATATTGTCAAGTAGAAAGGTGAGGGCATCACACACTTTCTGACATGACCAAAGTGTATAATTCGAAGTGTGGAACGGATATCCCATCAGAGTCCTTTTTGTTGGTTGGCAGATAAGTGTTCACCAGACAGATTTTTGGGTTAAAATCCAATTCAACAGCTATAACCCGCTCGTTCCCTACGTCAAGCTTGGTTATTTTATCTGAAAAATTATCTGTCCATAAAATAGCTACACCCCCTGGCCACGGGTACATTGAAATTCGTAATTAATTCATTCGAATCATGACACCTTACAAAAGCCTTCATGCCGTACAGATTATTTTGTATCCAATCTTTCTTAAAGTCCCACAACCAGTGCATACATATAATATCGTTCGCCTGGCAGAGTTGTTCTAGGTAAAGTTTATTTGCGATAACTCCTTCAATGTTTATAGAAATAAGCTTTAAAGTCTGATGATTAGCATTTCCGGACATAGCTCCGTTTCCAGACTTGGAGTAAGTTAATTGTATCAATTCCTGATCTTTGTTTTACTTCTACTTTCCCTATGTCGGGTGGAGCCTTCGTCGGGCTGGTTAACCATAAAAAATCCTGATTGAAACTATCATTATCTGGCATCCGATCCAGTTGGGGAGAATTGTCTACGTTCATAACAGAAGTACTGCTGTCACGTTTTTCTATATTACCGCCTTCCTTAAACTCTGCAACGGATCTGTCATGCTCGTGTTGCGATAGAGAATCTTCCCAGCGAAGCGCTCTGTTTTCCCTTTATAAGGTGTGGATATTTGGATTTGTCTCATGGGGAGTCTCCATTTCCGCGTTTTGAGCGATATTGGTCAAACCATGGTATATCCGTTCCACACTTCGAAATGAATGTGACTGTTTCTCCTGCGAAGTTGATGCAGTCGTGCAGTGTACTTGCTCCACATAAACATGAGCAGACTTTGCAGGCGCACCAAGGGGCAATTGATTCACATCAGAAGCTGAATGTGACGACTTCTCATGTGAAGTTCTTGCAGCCGTGACACACCACTCCACAACAGAATCAGGACCAGAATTGCTCCCAGCATTCAATACAGGGTCTTTTCTAATCTCTGATCTAACCTTAGATTGCCTTAGTCGCCTATTTCCTGCGCTAAACTGTTTTGCATCAGAAGCGAGCTGAAATTTTGAACTAGGATTTCTAGATGTATTCTCGTGCTTCGTATGTTGTGAATGTCTCTGATGTCCCATATTAGTATGTTCTCTTGGGATGACAGGTACAACCGAAGGATGCATATGGTTTCCAGGCATGCTTGGGGGACCATAATTTCCCATCATGTGTGGAGGCGCGACATATGTTGGAAATTGTTGCTGATATATATGGGGTTGAAGTCCCTGTAATACACCCGGACCCATACCAGCTACCCATGGATTCATAGGTGCATGAGGCAACGGTGCTATGTATTGATATGGAGATACTAGTCTTTCCCTTAAAACAGCTTGTAGGTGTAATTGATTTTGTAAATTCACGTTGTTCATCATTTGATTTTGAAGTTCCAGCATGTTTAGCCTCTGCTCTAAAGATTTATATTGATACTGGTCATTTTGACTACATGTAAGGTGACTAGAGGTTGACCTAGTAGCATCTGTAGCGTTTGATTTTTTGTAAGATTTTCACCATATTATCCAGATGGTTGACCCTGCCTTCAAGGCTGGAAATATAATATTTTTGTGCTATTAAAGTTTCTTGATTTTCTGGCCCTACAGGTTTCTTTGAGGTATTACTGGATTTTTTAACTTTAGCTTTTTTACTGAAATCTTGACCAGATTCTGTGCTATTACATTTATCCTGATTCTCCCCAACACCATTAGCTAAATTGTCAGTTTTTGTGTTTTCAGATACACCGGGCTCATTACCTTGAAATATTGGTTCAGATATTCCTGATTGATTAGAGTTCATTTCAGTTGCCATAACAGAGTCTTGTCCATTTATTTCAGTTTTGGAGCTTACAATTTCAGGTGGTTCTAGGTTAGTTACATTATCCGTATACAAGTGACTGTCATTACATTGTAGACATATATAGGGTACGGTATTTGGTATTGAATCAGCGGCAGTTTTGTCGATTCCAGCACAGGTAAAGTGAAACCATTCACCACATTCCTCGCAGGCAATTGTGTCATAACCTACCGTCTCTTCACAACAGGGGCACTGGTAGATTTTCTCATATGCACCACCTTGAGAAAGTGTCAAATTGTCAGATTGTGACACAGAAACCTCCTGAACAAAGCCATCATTGACAGCCAATGTACCTTTTGAATTTTCAAGTTCAACCGCTGTTCCTGAGCAGCTATCAGTGGAACCTATGCCTTCGATTGCCTTACATTTATTAGCTTTCCGCTCAATATCTGACAGGGCGATGGAAATTTGCTCATTGACGATAGTTAATTTTGCTCCATTTGCTCTAGTCCTGTCGCAAACACCTTTAAAGAGTTCATTCTCAAATATTGCCACGTGGTTGCCATTAATAAGAATTGTAGAGGTAGTGTGATAAAAGTTTATGGTAAACTTGTTATTAATGCCTTTTGCACCGTCTTTTTCCGATTAAAAACCCTAAACATGGAACCTACTTGATGCCGACACTCATCTTCATTAATTGCAGATTCTATAAAATAGTTAGAGATAAAAGGTTCACTGTACAGCTCTTCAACAACAGTCAATTTTGCCAATTCATTGGCTGCAGGGCTGAGACGTAAAACAAAGAGTTTGCCTTCATTTCATAGGATAGATGGGCAATGTCACACTGGGCCAATTTCTTCTTAAGCGCTTTCACCTTGTTTAGTACATATGTGTTTGAGTTAATAACAATGTCTTGGTCTGAGTTTCTGTGGTTGGCTCTGGTCATCACTTTACAAAGTGCGACAGACATATTTTCTTGTGACATGGCCACGGCAATTAGGCATAATTTCAGCTTCTGAGAGTAAATTCCACAGTTAAATATATTTAAAAGAGTTTAAGAACATAAGTATGTAGTACTTAAGATCATGGGTACCTCCGTTAAGAACTCAATGTCTGCATAAAGATTAAATTTTTCAACGACGGGTTAAATGGCTGCCCGCTCCTCCAAAATGGCGCGCCCTTAAGACTTTCTTTGTTTGGTCGAAGATGACAAATTCGTGAATTCTCCAGGTAAAAGAACACTATCCCGGGTACAAAACGTATGTACAAATTAAAATAGTTAAATCTAGACTAAGAATTAGTTCACAAGTGTGGATAAAATTTTAGAATAAAATGTTAAAATCTGTGAGTTAAAAAAACACGTCCTTCTCCGACGAGCGCCTTTCATCACCATAAAATAGCTCTTGTCACTTCTTGTCACCTCTTGTCACTTCTTGTCACCAAATAGGGAGACCGTCAGCAGCAACAGAAATGAAAGAGACTGAGCCAGGAAGCAACTCCTTTTGCCAACTGGAACGTTTTGGATTTCTTCGCAATTTCTTTGCGAAATTCCTATCGTATATCCGGCCGCCCGTGAGCGGGCCGGAATAAGTAGGTCAAAAGCCAACTTATACAGCTACGCCGAAAAATGACATACCACTACTCCCACATTTCCAGGACATTTTCCGGATAATTCCCGGACATTAGTGTGCCAAAGTTATCAATGCTTTTTAATGAGCTTGGGTATTGAACATTTCCGCTTTCGGGACATGGCATGTGATACTGGTTCACCATAGTGCCTGTAATTACCTGCAAGTGCTCACTTATTAAGACCAGATGTTTGCTCCTGAGCATTGACCAGTGATATCTTTAAATCTATAAAAAATAAATAGGCTTCTTGGTGCTATTTACAAACGCCTGGTTTAATCTAGGCTAAATTTTTAAAGGCCTTTGAGTGAGTATAGTACAGAATATTTCATCCAAAATTGCCTCCTCTCACTCTTAATTTCCCTACTGCCTCATATATACAGTATATTCATTAGATAATTGGATAAAATAATGATTTTAAAGGTCCATACCGGTTATTCCAGGTCCGTTCCGGTTATTGGGTCCATTCCCGGTAGGTATAATATGCGAAAGCAAGTTAATTTCGCGAAATCAGCCCGATTTAGCGAAATCAACTTATAAAATCAAATTTTTTAAAAACAGGCAAAAAATTGTTATTGCATATTATCTAGAATGTTATTATACATTTATGAGCCAAGTTTCATGACAAAATTTCAATATTTAGTATGTATTTGATAGGAAATTCTATTCTGCCACTTGATTTCGCTGGCAATCGCATGTGCGAAATCAACTCATTTTAGCGAAATCAATGTATAAAAAACCTTTTTCACAAAACTGAATAAAACATATTGGTGCATATTATTAAGAATGTTGTTAATCATTTATGAGCCAAGTTTCATGGTGAAATTTAGTATGTTTTTTTTTTTTTTGAGGAAAATCTATTCTGTCACTTGATCTCTCTGGCAATCGCATGTGCGAAATCAACTCATTTTAGCGAAATCAATGTATAAAATACTTTTTTCCCAAAACTGACTACAACACATTTGTGCATATTATTAAAAATGCTGTTTATCATTTGTGAGCCAAGTTTCATGATGAAATTTGAATATTTAGTAGGTTTTTGAGAGGAAAACTATTCTGCCACATGATTTCTCCTGCAGTCTCATGTGCGAAATCTACTCATGTTCACTGTGTATAACCGGACAGTCGCCACATCGGAAGCGGCATTAGACCTAAAAATCACTAGCGGCATATAAACAACCGTTGCTGTTGGTTACTTTCTGTCGGGTATGAAAGCAACGGAATGTGCGATTAGACTGCGGTTTTTGGCATCGGAGGAAGAAATGAGTGTACTTTATTCAAATGATTCTCATTACTTCTGATAGTGGTGCATTTTTTGTGTAGACCTCATCTTGTATGGCTCAATCAATGACCACTTGAAATGCACCAGTCACATTATAATGACTGTACGACTAGCGGCAACTGTACTGCATCACTAGCGCCACAAGTGCAAAAGAAAACTGTCCGAATAGCGACGATAATTTATTTTACATGTGTCACAAATAAAAGTCGATGGAGTTCGTATGAATACACCAACGTATGTTTAAAGCAAAAGACACTGTTTCTCTGTTAATTGGTCATCTGGTGACGTGATTTAGCGCTCACTGTATTTGCCAGATTTTTTTAATATCACGTACAAATGTTGGATTTTCTTTTTCTGTATGTGTGTGTTTGTGTGTGCTTGAACATTTTTTATTTAGCGGTAATGAAGGGGTGGATGGGTAAGGCAAAGGTGACGTGTGTCTTGCGTCACTGGGGCGTCCAACTGATATTGGTTTACAGTTGACAAGGCCTGTTGTCCTTGCAGCAGGTTAGGTTAGAGGGGAAATATTCTTTCTTCTGTTTCTACACGCCCATTCATTTTCCATTTTCTCCTCTGTCCTTAAATTTCATCTCATCTACTATCTCCTCTATTTCTTTTCTCCCTTTCTGCGAAAGACAGAAAATGACCCACAAGGGTTTACTTGTCGTTAACCCAAAACAATCATTTATCGGCACTGGAAAATACAGTTTGTCAATGCTTTGGAAATTCTTCTGCGTGTGATTGGCGGTGTAAACCAGAGAGAGAGAGAGAGAGAGAGAGAGAGAGAGAGAGAGAGAATGTACTATATAAAAAGCAGAGCAATGGTACGAGCACGCTTTGGTAATCTAGTTTTGCATGCCATACGTGTAAATTTTGCAACGCCACTCTATGGCCTAGTGGGCAAAAGCATAAGGTATCTCACTGCTGTGGTTCGATCCTCGCACAGGTCACATGTGAGACGCCAAGTTCCGCAACGGAAAGTTAGGTAGTTTTTTCTTCGGCTACTTGCACGGCTTGGCATTGAGGACCTGGACCTCATCCTAAAAGAGAGAAGGCTCCACTGGTATGAACATGTGGAACGCTCCAACGATGCAGTCAAGACTGCCTGTCACACACAGGCAGACGGAAGGCGTGAGCCTGGGTGGCCCAAGATGACCTGGAAGCAGCTGACAAAGAAGCTGTCTGCTATCGACCCTCATGATAGACATACCTGGAGACCTGGTGTGAGATCTGCTATGCGTGCAGCAAACCAGTTACATGGAAGGGGGGCGCATTTATGTTAATTTGGACCCTGTACCTGCACGTTAATCAAAACTCCGATGATGATGATAATGATGATGACGACTCCTTTTCCGCCCACCTCTGATTAACGATTTGCTTGAAATATTGAGATTATCTTGAAACGTTCGTAAAACAAAACCAAAATGCGCGCTTGCGTGCGTGTGTGTGTGTGTATTTACGTCCCATCAACACGCACCTAAGGTCATATAGACATGGGACCTCGGCTTAAAGACTCGTCCGATAGTGTGGAGAAGCTTGTAATGACACTCCGGCACCTTGTTTACAAGTATAGGAGGTTTAACGCTACACCACGGGGGCTTTATATTTTGCGTGTGTTTGTTTTTGTTCCCAAAGTCCATCTGCAACTCTACTGATCGATCAGTAAAGTGAAGGGTATTTGCCAGCAAAAATAAATACATAAGTGTAACAAGGCCTTGTTTGTTTGTTTGTTTGTTTGTTTGTTTGTTTGTTTGAATCGAGGTTTCAAGTCGGCGTCAACACTATTTAGGTCATTTTAGAGACGTAACTTGCAATTTCATTGGATTTTTTTTTTTTTTTGGTTTGGGTTTTACGGCCCTTTCAAGATTATTTCACTCATATCGAGCCGATCGTTAATCAGAGGTGGGCGAAAACCGGAGTACCCGGAGAAAAACCACCTGACCTTCCGTTGCAGAACTTGGCGTCTCACACGTGGCCCGAGCGAGGCTCGAACCTACGGCGGTGAGAGACCTAATGGCTAAGAGTCAGCGCTCTTATCCACTAGGTCATTGGACTTTTACCCGCCATTGAGATAAAATGATATCTCAAACCATGTCGCCCAAACAAACTAAAAGGGTTTAAATGTAGGGACGGCCCGACTCGCACCACTATGCCTGGGTAGGCTTCGACCCTCTAAGCGGTTTGCCAGTACTTATGTGTGATCGGTTTAAGCTCTGCGTGGAAGCATCATGCAGCGCAATCTATTTCTCCAAGCCTCGATGGGCGAAGGCCCGAGGAAAGAGGAGTTTCCTATGGTGAATACATCAGTGTCATTGTCTTTGCTCAAAAACACAGATTGTGGGTACTCGTTAGAACCGCCTCAAAAAGGCTGTTCTAACGAGCACCCACAATCTGTAATGCATGTGTAGACTTAAATAAAAATGTTACTTTTGGAGATAAGGCAGATGCCATTTTAGCACACGGGTGTGAGTGAAAACTTCTGTACCTGACTCTAATGCAGCAACGCCACATGTGGTTTAATTGAGTGTATATTTGAAATAATGGCGGCTGCGACATTTCCAAATCAGCCCATCAGCCTCAACACTATTTAGCTGTTGTTGTTTTTGTGATGGGGTTGGGGGTGGGGGTTACGGTCATTTCATTATTAAATGAACTCATATCGAGCCGATCGTTAATCAGAGGTGGGCGAAAACTGGAGTACCCGGATAAAAACCACCTGACCTTCCGTTGCAGAACTAGGCGTCTCACGTGTGCATGACTCGAGACAGCGGTGAGAGACCTAATGATTAAGAGTCAGCGCTCTTATCAACTAGGTCACGGAGGTCCGTTGGCGTAAACATGAGATGCAACAACAAGACTAAGCTTTCACAAGAAGGAACAAAACGGCCCATAACCAGTAAGAGCTTTCACACAAAGACATAAAAAGGGGCCAACGAGCAAAACTCTCGTTCAGAATTGCTACCACATTTGTACAAGCCCATTTTTGCTGTCATTTTTATACAGGCTAATAAGAAATATACATTTACAAACTCTAGACAACAACGGACGGATGTTAGCGAAATCAATCTATAACACATCTTTTTTTTCCAAAACTGGCTAAAACGTTTTTTATGCATAATGTAGTTGGCAAACAGTGCAGGTCCAGATCAGACGCCGCAGAACGCGGGCCTACACTGTTTGCAACAAAATAGAAGAAAACACAGCCTGACACCCATAAATTTTGAAATGGACTCCTCTTATATATCATGAGGAAGATTCCATTTGGTACAAAAAAAGGGTTAAGAAATGTTGTTCTACATTTATGAGTCACGTTTTATGAGAAATTATTGATGTTGAGTTCGAGCTTTTGTTTCGGGCGTTATATCACCAAAAACAAGTAAGAAGAAGAGATAAAGGAAAATATCATTAGAAGGACCGGGCGATACATCACCAAAACACGCCTGTATAATTTCGATCCCCTCAAACCCCATTTGTATACAGAAAAACTGGGGCTTACAGGGCTGTAAATTATTTTTCTAGTTTTTGCTCAAAACATAGAATATGACTCGTTAGAACGGCCTCACTGGTCCAGTCCGAAGGAGTACCCACAATCTATGTTTAGAGCACAGATATGAAGAATATCGGAATTTTTCGCCAGAAAATTTTCATTTTAAGGTGGCAAAATGTTCAATATAATTGAATGTGTGGATTTCCGTTATTTATCACGGATGCGTTATCAAACTGTTGTTTTTATTATTATTATTATTATTATTATTATTATTATTGTTATTATTATTATTATTATTATTATTTCACGGCCCCCGCCCATCGGGGCTTGAAGAAATATATGGGCTGCATGATGCTTCCACGCAGAGCTGAATCCGACCCACACAGGAGTACTGGTAAACCGCTTAGTGTATCTAAGCCTACCCAGGCAAAGCGGTGCGCACGAGTCGGACCGTCAATGCTTATAAACCCTATTGGTTTCATTGGGCGACAGGGCTTGAGATGTCATTTCATCTCAATGTCGGGTAAAAGTCCCACAAAATTGGAAGCAACGTCTCCAAAATGACTTTTACAGTGTTGAAGGGGACGTTAAACCTCAAATCAAACAAATCAAATAATTATTTCTAATAATAAAAAAACATGCATTAAATAAGCCCTAATTTGACGGGTGCATCGTCGGACAGACAGACGGACGAACTGACTGACTGACGAATGGACGGACGGCTAGATAGATAGATGGACATGTAGACAGGGCTGAATAAACAGTGTGTTTGTTATTCACACCATCACAGGTAATAACGTGTGAAAGTCAGTAAACCGCAGTTTGATTTAATTACTTGGCGAGTGTTCGTTAATCTCTTTACTTGCTGTGTGGAGCAGAATGAGGCGTCTGATCAGGGCCTTCATTGTTTGCTAAAAGTTCAGTCATTTTCCAATTAAATTTTGATGGAAATATAATCAATTCAACCAATTTAGTATCAGAAACCCCTAAAGGGGTACCCTGGCAAACAGTGCAGTCCCAGATCAGACACCGCAGAATGCGGCGTCTGATCAGGGCCTCCATTGTTTGCTAAAAGTTGAGTCAGAATCAGAATCAGAATCAGAAATGTTACTGGTGACACGTCAAATGACATTCATACACCAGGACCTGTGATGTGGGAAGTTCTAGCTCAAACCAAAGAGGTAAATTTAGCTACGCAATCATCAGCACCTTCAGCTGTCGAAATAATCGAATCGGGAAGGGCATTCCAGTCTCTAATGGTTCTGGGGAAGAACGACTCTTTATAAATGTCAGTTCTTGCGCAAAGGGTCTGAAATGCCAACGAATGGTGATTTCTACAGTGTCTAGTTGGGGGAACAAGGCCATCTGTTGGAATGCTTGCAGCACCCTTTAGACCTTTGTATAAAAGGATTAGCCTACTGTCATTCCTCCTTTTCTTGAGAGACTCCCATTTTAATTTCCAAGTATTCCAGTCATGCTCCCAGTTTCAAAGCAGTAATTACCTGTTACAAATCTAGCTGCTCTATTCTGAACTTTCTCAATTTCATCGTTAAGGACCACTCCACTGGGGTCCCAGATACAACTACAATATTCCAAGATTGGGCGAACAAGACCTTTATATGCTGCCTCTTTTACATCCTGAGGGCACTGATGAAGATTTCGCCTCAGGAAACCAAGCGTTCTATTTGCCTTAGTACACGTGTTGCTAATATGAGTATTCCATCTCAAGTTGTGTGAGATTGTCACTCCAAGGTATTTAATGGAGTCCACATTCTCGAGGACCGTTCCCTCTAAGGTGTAAGAAGCCTCAACTTTATTAGGTCCCTTCCTAGTTATCTGCATAATATTGCATTTAACTGGCTGAAATCCCATGCCCCATTTACGTGCCCAACATCCTAATCTATCTATGTCAGCCTGAAGTTTCAGTGAGTCATGTGTATCTCTAATTTCCCGGTAACAAACACAGTCATCTGCGAACAGTCTTATTTCTGAGTCAAGAATAAATGTGTCCACCTGTCCCCCTTTGTCCAAGATTTTTGCCCAGTCATTAATAACTGTGCTTAGCTGAGTTTCACAACTGTGCCTTTTCCTAAATGCATGTTGTCTGTCTGACAAAAGTTTATGTTCGTCCAAGTGGGCCATGATGTTTGAGCAGACTATATGTTCCAGCAATTTACACAGAACACAAGTCAGAGACACAGGGCGATAATTACCGGGCAAGAGCCCTATCTCCTTTTTTGAAGAGTGGACAGATGTTTGCTAAGAGCCATTCTTTAGGGATTTCACCCGTATCAAGAGACTGTTGAAACAAGTGTGCAAAAACTGGACCCAACTCATTTGCAAGTTCCTTCAGGACTCTAAGATGAAGCTCATCAGGTCCTAAGGCCTTACTGGGGTTTAAGCCTTGAAGTAATTTGATCACTCCTGCAGCTGTCACAACAATATTATTCATGAATGGGGCCGATCTTCCAGTCAATGGAACCTCCGTGAACTCAGTTTTATTAAACGCATCTGATGTCTGATTCAGCAACCCCGTCCCCTCCTCTTTTATTAAGGGGCGGGATACCTTGCCTGTCTTTCTTCTGGCTATTAATATATCTGTAGAAGTCTCTTGGATTTGCCTTTACATCACCTACCAAGTTATTCACATACAAATCATGCTGATTTTTATATCAGTCTTGATTTCACATCTCAAGTTTTCAAATTTTATCCGGAGTTTACCACTTCCCGTCTTTTTTGCCTTTGCATGAATCCCATTCCTTCTGCGAATTTTCCTTCTTATCTCTGGAGTGATCCAGGGAATAGAAAATACAGACCTACTAGTTTTTGAGGGGATATGATTTTCGGCCGAAGTATGTATGAAAGAAGTTATCAAATCAAAATTCTCCTGTACAGACCGAGCATCTGAATGACCATTAAAGTAATTCTCCTTTGCAAATCTGAGTGCATCCTTCCTCATAGTTTCATAGTCACCTTTCTGATATGAGTACACCTTCCTCCGAGGTTTCTTTATTGGTGGGATGTGAATTTTTAAATATCCGGAGACAACATTGTGGTCACTTAGTTTATTATGGGAATGAATGTCTTCGAATTGTCCTGGCAAAGTCGTAAGGATCAGATCCAATGTGTTCTTATCACGAGTGGGGAAGTTAACAATTTGTTCATGGCCATAATCGTTCATAATGTCAATTAATATTTGTCCTTCCGACTGACTCAGCATTGTGCCTTGTTTGCTGAGCCTGTCGGGCCAAGCAATGTCTCTGAAGTTGAGGTCACCTAGAACATGTACAGCCGGGAGTTTTTTACCCTTATGCTGCGATTTAATGCAATCCAGTTGGTCTTTAAACAACTGGAAGTTTTCCATTGTACCATTTGGTGGTCGATACCAACTAGCTACGAAGTGGGAAGTTTTAGTTGCAAAAACCTTAACCCAGACCGATTCGGTGTCATTTTCAAGTTCCATGAAAGGCATGTGAGGGATGTCTCTATGAATGAGCAACATTACCCCACCGCCATGAGAGTTCCTATCTTTTCTGTACACACAGTGCTGACAGGTTTCAGTGAAAAGCTCAGATGTAGTTATTGAACTGTCTATCTTTGTCTCCTGAATAGCAACAATATGAGGTTGAGATGTATCGAGGAAAGCTAAAAGTTCAAGAATTTTCCCTCTAATTCGATTTATGTTTATACTGCAAAGTTTCAAACCTTTCACAAAATTTGACTTAGTTTCATCAGCAGTCGAAGATTTGCCTCTCTTATACTCTGACAGAGGTTCAAACCTATTGGCTTACTCAGTTCTACATATTCATCAAAGAAGGAGTCTGAAAAGTTACAGACCTCACATTTTGAACATATCCAGTGGCAGCTTGAATTCACCAAAGTGCCATATTCTGCATCTGAAATGAAGGAACAGTCAGTGTGTATCCACATTTCACATTGATCACACTGAACAGCTTTGAGGCCATTAAGGACAGTCATTTTCCAATTAAATTTTGATGGAAATATAATCAATTTAACCAATTTAGTATCAGAAATAATAACATTCTAGATATCATGCAATAACAATTTTTTGCCTGTTTTTATAAATGTTGATTTTATAAGTTGATTTCGCTAAATCGGGCTGATTTCGCGAAATCAACTTGATTTCGCATATTATACCTACCATCTATCTATCTATCTTCTGATACTGCGTCGGTCACATTTGACCATTACCGCAGGTGTATATTACATACACTCCAGTTTTGCAGGATGAAAGCCTACACTTCATTTCATTTCATTTCAAAGCCTTCTACTGGCCGAGATTACTCACAGTAATCATGTAATTACGGTAGGGATCTTTAACCTGCACAGGGGATGGTTCTCCCTGCACAGGGGGCCTCCAGTTAACGTCCCGATCCGAAGGACGGTGCACTTAATGACATTCATCCCTGCAAATGATGTCAATGGAGCGTGTTCGGACACCGAAATTTTATCGCCGCTGCCGGGGATCGAACCCGGGACCTCTAGCATCAGAGGCAAGTGCACTAACCACTGAGCTATCACGCTCCGCTACCCGTTCATTCCGGTTCATTCCGGTTAGTAAACGTACCGTGCGACACATCAACCAAAAGCAGTGCACAGGAGCTTGACGTATTACAATATTAAAGGGTTCATCTCTACGTTTCTATGTAATAGAAACGAAGGACGGACACTGTTTCAGAGATCCGTTGATTTTCATGCGAAAACCTCAACATCTACATATTGCTCCGTTTAAATACAATATTGCTTACGTTAATGAACGAACCGTAAACCTTCCGCCGCCTATTATAGAACTGCTTTGTCATATAATTCACCGTAAAGTGTGTGTTTCTTAAAGATACCCCCTCGCACAGCTGCAGGTTACGCCGCCATTTTATTTTCGTTAGGAGGATCGCATTTCAACATTTTTAGCGTTTTGATTGGTCACCAAGCACGTGACGATTTTCTTGGGTTGTTTTAGACCAATCAGACGACGCGCCTGGACTCACTCCGAGTAAACAAACATGGCGACGTAACCAGCAGCTGTGCGAGCTGCAAATTTTAAAGAAGCAGACGGAATGTCGTGGATTCAAGAGTAGCGAAGTATTATTAGGTGCGGCGGAAATTATATTGCACATTAATTAAATGTTTTAACGTTGCATTTCGACGGAGCAATATGTAGATGTTCAGATTTTTTAATGAAAATCATCGGACCTCTGAAACAGTGTCCGTCCTTCGTTTCTATTATATAGAAACGTAGGGATAAGCACTTTAAATTTTATTACGTCAAGCTCCTGTGCTCCAGGATCATTTTCTGTTCCACTGTCAGAGATTTAAATCAGAAAGGGATACTTTAGAGTATAATGTTGAAGAGATTCTGGGCAGGGAGGAGGTGAAAATGGTAACAGACATTAACCTGAAAGTGTTGACAGGCATGATTGAAGACATTAGTAAGCAAGGATATACTCTTGCATATTTCTACCAAATGATGAAACGATAGAGCTCAAACAACCTGTGTCTAAGCTGGCTTCCATTCTCCTTGGTGAACTAGCCGCTATCAAGATGACACTAGATTTTATCCTACAAGAAAAGATGAAAAGAAAGATTGATACAGTTTTGATTTTTAGTGACAGTCAGTGTGCAGTTGGTATTCTACAGTTAGGCTGGGATGACAAAAAGTACAAGAAAACAAGCTCTGACATCATCCAAGTTATGTCAGAGGACATGGGACAGAAGTAAAGATTCAGTGGAGTCCAGGGCATGCAGATATAAGAGGGAATGAGATAGCGGATAGGCTTGCCAAGGAGGCTGCAAAAGAAGCAGAGGAAATGCCAGAAGATATAGAAGATGCAACACAGGCACAAATACAACATGCAGCAAGAGAAGCAGTCAAGGGGAAATGGCAACGAAGATGGGAAATATCGGAAAAAGGCAGAAACTTGCATCAATACCATCAAGTAGTCAAACTGAAGAAAATCAGTTTCAAGGGCACAAGAAATCAGAGGGTGATATTGCAATTGCAGAGTGGTTACTGCAGACTCAAAGACTACCTCCACTCTGTTGGTGTGGTTGATGATCCCTCTTGTGCTTGCGGTGAGAGAGAAACAGTAGACCATTTTCTCCTTGATTGTGAACTCTACGATGCTCAGAGAGAAATTATGAGGCAAGAGCTCTTATTAAACTTGGGTACAAGTGCCCTGGACTTGAATACTTTCTTTGACGAAAACCAAAACAAAGATGACGAAGAACCAAAAATTCACCGTGAAGACATCTACCAACAATTAGATGTTTTCATATCATCAACAAACAGATTTTAAATTTAACGGGGGGTGGGGGGGATGCTAGGACATTTCAAGGTAATGGGGTTGTTTGGCGTAAGAGTGATGCAATCATTATTTCTTCTGAAGAGCAGGAAACGGCTGATACGGCTGTACCCGCCCTGACGATATACATACATTCATCATACATTATGGGAATGGGTGTGGTTCACATTCAATTACTACATCCATCTTGATATATTGAAATCATCATTTGTTTTCATGGTTATATCTGGAGGACAGGAAGTGGCCGCCGTGACTGTACCTGGCCTTCCCCCCCCCCCCCCCCCCCAAAAAAAAAATAAAAATAAAAAATTCATCAAACATTATGGGAATGAGTGCAGTTCATGTCTTCATGGTCATGGTTATATCTGGAGGACAGGAAGTGGCCGACACGGCTGTACCTGGCCTTCAAAATTCATCAAACATTATGGGAATGAGTGTGGTCCATGTTTTCATGGTTATATCTGGAGGACAGTAAGTGGCCGACACGGCTGTACCTGGCCTTCAAAATTCATCAAACATTATGGGAATGAGTGTGGTCCATGTTTCCATGGTTATATATGGAGGACAGGAAGTGGCTAACACGGCTGTACCTGGCCTTCAAAATTCATTAAACATTATGGGAATGAGTAAGGTTCATGTTTTCATGGTTATATGTGGAGGACAGGAAGTGGCCGACACGGCTGTACCTGAATTCAAAATTCATTAAACATTATGGGAATGAGTGTGGTTCACATTTAATTAAGTACTACATATTCTTTGATGTATTGTAATCATTATCTATATTTATGGTTATATCTGAACGGCGGGAAGTGGCAGACACGGCTGTACCTGGTCTGAGGATATACATAAATTTAACATACATTATGGGACTGAGTGTGGTTGACCTTTAATTGCTACATATTCTTTGAAGACTTTGATATGTATTGCAATCATTATTTTCGGGGCACTCGGTTTGTTTTTCTTTACAGATTGTTCTCCTCAGATGCAGTGGTATCTGGTGGGGTGGTTGCCCGTGGGTCCTGGGGTGGGTGCGGATGCAGCGGAGTCAAAGAAATCTGGAAATGTGATTCATTCTGCAGGTGGTGCGGTTGGAGTGTGTTTGGGCGTCGGCTTTTTGTGGCCGCTGCCGGTATCAAGTCCAGGACCTATGGCGTCGGGGGCAAGTGGATTAACCACTGAAATATCACGCTGCTTTAATCATCGGTCGGGGCACTAGACTGGAATTTTTTTCCCTACTACAGTGGTGCCTGGTGCCGGGATGATTATTGCTGCAGCCCATGGATGGACCAGATTAAGCGGAGTCAAGAGGAGCTAAAAATCTGACATGTTTAAATGATTCTCTCCTAAACATTTTAAATATTGGTTTCTTTGTAGGATAGAGGAATGAAGTAGCACGGCATAATAAATCGCCTTATTTGGAGTGCAAAACCGACCGGTCTGACTGGCCCGAACCTTTTGGCCTGGTGTTTGACTCGCTTGCTTTTTGGCCTCAGGGTCGTGGGCTCGGTCCCCGGTCGGGGCACTTGGTGTTTTTCTTTACAATTTTTCTCCTCAGATTGCAGCGGTGCCGGGATGGTTACCGAGAGGTGCAGATGCAGCAGAGTCAAAAGAAGCTAGAAATGTGATATGATTACATGAGTATCCCCTGAACATTTGAAAATAATAATAATAATGATAGTAATAATAATTGTCTCTTTGTAGGATGGAGTGCAACAATAAATATGTATTTAGAGTGCATGATTGATGGTCTTATCTAAATCTTAACCCTGTTGATTGCTGTTTATGTCTGATTTTCAACATGTTGGGTGAAAGAGGGAGGGAAAAAAAATATTCCTCTATACTATGAGTTATTACGCAGACACTACTTGTAAAAGATTATACGTGTGAGTTATCTCGGCCAGTAGAAGGCTTTGAAATGAAATGAAATGAAAGGAAGGAAGGAACTGACAGATGCACTGATGGAATTCATCAGGAGCACAAAAAGATTTTGAATTGCATTGTAATATATGTATCATGAGTTTTTCACATAGTGAAATGTACAAGTGACTTATTAAAGTACCAAGTGGCTATAGGCAGCGATAAAATGCCTTATAGATATACAACAACGGGTCTCACTATAAAGCGACAAGAAGCGTCAAGAAGCGACAAGAAGCGTCAAGAAGCGACAAGAAGCGTCATGATCATATTCCATTTGAAATATACATTCCTGTATTAGATTTTTTATGAAGTCATAAATAAATTGAGTATTTCAAAAGATCAGGTTTGAATAGTTCAAGAAATATTGCATTTTCTTGTGTAAAATAAAAAATAAAAATCGCGTGCATAACCGCGTTCGGTTGAGAAAAAGCGACAAGAAAATGTTTCGACTGACAAAGAGTAAATGTTAGATATAAGTCTTGTTTTTCTCGAATTGAAGTCATATATATTTATGTCTCTTATATGCAATATGCATTAAAGGCATTGAAATGTGTAGAAGACTAACATGCTGCAAGAAGAAAGGCAAACCGCACAAGCATATTGAGTGGTGAAAAAGCGACATGAAGAAATTACGGTGCGATTTGAGTGCTAGAAAAAGCGACAAGAAGATTTTTCACAGTTGAAGCGATAACAAGAAGCGTCATGAAGTGTATGGAACATATTCTAGTATGTATTTTATGCATTAAATCCGTAGAAGACGCATTTTGGGGTACGAAAGCATGCAAATCGCCCGATAAATTGAGTTCTGAATAAGCGACACGAAACTTCATGAGTCCATAAAAAAGCGACATTAAGGTTAAATGGCGATTACACAAAGATGAAGAACCATCAAAATCATATATCCATTCCGGGCAATACATCGCAAGGTAGATAATCAGCTGATAAGAAAAAAATGAAAAAAAAAAAAAAAAAACAAAAAAAAAAAAAACGCACAATAACGTCGAGAGCTGAAACACGGGAGCTAAAAAGGCGACAAGAAAATTCAACGGGGCTATATGAGTCCTCAAAAGGCGACAAGAACTTAGGGGCTGTGCAAAGAAGAACCCAAAGGATTAAATTTAATTATGCCTTTCAGGCAGAAGAATGCGAAAAAGACAATCAATCGGTAAGAAAATAGTCAAACCGACCAATAACCCCATCGGCTGAAAAAGCGACAAGAAGAAATAATGGGTTGATGTGAGTACTGAAAAAAGCGACAAGAAAATTTTGCATAGCAACCAAAATTAAACATGAATACGATACTTTGTCGGTCCTCGTTAGAACGGCCTCCGTGATGCGGTTCTGATGAGTGCCCACAAACTATGGTTCTATGGAGAAAAAAATGTTGGATTTTATGTGTATCCATTACATGGACTTGTTGACTTGGTTTATGTAAAGTGACATGAGAAAGCGACAATTTAAGAAGAAATAACGGGACGGGGCGAGTTCTGAAAAAGTGACAAGATAATATTGCGGGGCGAGCGAAATTTAAAGATGGATAAGATAGAGTGTGTGTGTTCGTTTGAACGGTCTCCGCGAGACTGTGCTAATGAGTACCCACAAACTATAGTTCTGGGGAGAAAAAAAAATAAGTTAGATTAATGAATATCCATTACACGGACATGTTGTCGTGGTTTATGGTAAGTGACATGAAAAAGCGACAAGAAGAAATAACGGGACGAGGCGAGTACTGAAAAAAAGCGACAATCGACCAAAAATTAAAGATTAAGTGTGCTCGTTCGAACGGTCTCCTCGAGACTGTGCTAATGAGTACCCACAAACTATGGTTCTGGGGAGAAAAAAAATAAGTTGGATAAATGAATATCCATTACACGGACTCGTTGACGTGGCTTATGTAATGTGACATGAAAAAGCGACAAGAAGAAATAACGGGACGAGTTGAGTACTGAAAAAAGCGACAAGAAGAAATAACTTGACGAGGGGAGTACTGAAGAGTTGGCACATTACGTGTTTGCAACGTCGTATCAACGTCAAAACAACGTCATGACGTTTCTCTCTCTCTTCCAATACAAGGTTGTGGGTCAAAATAATATAGGCGTGTTTTATTGCTGCTGAGTTTGAGGACAAGTATGTTTGTTTCTTCTTGTCGCTTTTTTCTGTACCCATAACATTTTTTTTTTAATTCGGAATCTCATCGATAACTGCTGTTATTCTTATCCGGTTCCTTTGTAGGATAGAAAAAGAAAGAAATAAGAACAAAATAAAGAAATATCTCGTGGGTAGTCATAATCGTCTTACCAAGGATTCTAACGGGTATCCACATGAAAAAGATAGAAAACATGTGGTGGGTCTCATTACAACTTACTCCCACAGGATTCTAATACGTACCCTCAACAAATCCGGCCCCCGCCCATTGGGGCTTGAAGAAATAAATGGGCTGTATGATGCTTTCAGGCAGAGCTAAGCCTGTCCAGGCAAAGCGGTGCGAGTCGATCCGTCAATGCTTATAAACCCTATTGATTTCATTGGGCGACAGGGATTGAGATGTCATTTCATCTCAATGTCGGGTAAAAAAAATCCAACAAAATCGGAAGCAACGTCTCCAAAATGACCTATACAGTGTTGACGGGGACGTTAAACCTCAAATTAAACAAACAAAACCCTCAACAAATCTTTTTAGGAAAAAAATGAAATATCTCAAATAAGTGCACTTATTTGTTACTATATTAGAAAGAGAGGGAAGAAAGAACGAAGGAAAGAAATAAAGAAAATTAAAATAAAGGAAGGAAAAGAAAGAAATTGGCGGTGCTATGAAGAAATACACGCTCGTGAGCAGTCCTTTTTAACCTTCTTCTACAAGATACACTCTGATTCAGTGTCTATTGATAAAGATAGGTACTTGACCCCTGTAACACTGTCGACCCAAACAAGGGCATCAAAATTAAACGACTCACAATATCGTAGATACCAGTCCTATAGTGATGCCCTGAAGAACTCGTTTTTTCCTAGAACTATTCCCCAATGGAATAGTCTTCCCTCCTCTGCGGTGAATGCCAAGTCAGCAGAAGAGTTCAAAGCCCGCACAGTGTAAGATTGGGTCTCAGAGGTATGCGTTTTAGGATACCTCTGTTATGCAGATTGTAAATAGTTTTAAGGACGCATCCAGTGCCTCTCTCTCTTTTTTTTTTTTTCAGCTAAATTCTAAATTTAGCCACCCAATCAACTGAGGTAATGGCCAGATATGACCGACTCAGTATAAGAAGATAGATAGATAGAGTCTCTTGTTGGCACATTATTGCAGTTGGAAAACTTTATTGAGGAGACTATCCCATTGGGGAATAGTTCTAGGAAAGAACGAGTTCTTCAGGGCATCGCTATAGGACTGGCATATACGACACCGCGAGTCGTCCAATCTTGATGCCCCCGCTTGGGCCGACACCGTTACAGGGGTCAAGTACCCATCTTTATCAATAGACACTGAATCAGAATGTATCTTGTAGAAGAAGGCTAAAGATCCAAAATATTCCATACTTTTATGGTTACCACAGCAGACTGACGTAAATCAGAATTAAAAATGTCAGAAAGCCAATAATTCAAAGACAACGTCTCCTACCATATTCTTTACGGACCTCCATGGCCTAGTGGTTAAGAGCGCTGACTCTTGATCATTAGGTGTCTCACCGCTGTGGTTTGAACCTCGCTTGGGTAACATGTGAGATGCCAAGTTCTGCAACGGAAGGTCGGGTGGTTTTTCTCCAGGTACCCTGGTTTTCGCCCACCTCTGATTAACGATCGACTCGACAAAGTGAAATAATCTTGAAAGGGCCGTAAAAACTAAACAAAAAAAACCTACCATATTCTAGTTCTGATGTAATTGTGGTGTTACCAGCTTTGATGGCTCAGTGGTGGAGTGTCCGCTTTGGGATGAGGTTGTAGGTCTCGATCCCCGGCTATGTCATGCAGTTGATGTTACTTGTTTCTGAAAGATATCAGAATCAGATATCTTTCAGATATGTTAAGTTAAATAAAGTTTTTATCCTTATCACTGTTTATGAGCTACTATGCTTTGTTATTACAGCATCAGTTTCGTGGAATTATATAGTTGCATAGACTCGTGTATGCTATGCTGTGCTCGCTCTTAGGCTAAGCCTATTTACATATTACATTTAAGTTTGCCAATGTCTGGTCTTATCTTATTACCAGAAAGATTAAATACACGTGTTAAAATATGTTCTTGACGCTTTCTTGTCACTCAATACTTGTCTAAGCTTTTCAGAGTCGGGATTGCACAGTTGTTCGGGGGTACGTTTACTAACCGGAATGGACCGGAATGGACCCAATAACCGGAACGGACCTGGAATAACCGGAACGGACCTTTATTTTAGTCATAAGTTAGAGAATTATATGTCTTTGGTAATATGTATTCTGCTATTAAGTGTAGGTTGACTTTAGAAGTATGCTAGCCGCTTTAGGTATTGAAAGTATTGAGAAGTCATATAAAGTGTAATTTACAGGTTTTTAATAAGAACATAAAAACATATTTACATTTAATTAAGAAGCCTCTGTGGTGCATTGGCAAAGCTCCTCGTCTCATAAACCAAACAGATTGTGGGTGCTCGTTAGAACCGGCCCCCACATTGTGGTTCTAACGAGCCCATCGGGGCTTGAAGAAATATATGGGCTTATAAACCCTATTGGCTTCATTGGGCGACAGGGCTTGAGATGTCTTTTCATCTCAATGTCGGGTAAACGTCCCACAAAATTGGAACCGACGTCTCCAAAATGACATATACAGTGTTGATGGGGACGTTAAACCTCAAATCAAACAAATCTAACGAGTACCCACAATCTATGGTTTTGTGTAAGAATAAAGTCCCATCTCCATATGACCTCAACTATTAATTGTTAGTGGGACGCAAAACTCAAACATACACTGTACCGCAGTCTTATATTGCTGGGTAAGCTATTACAAAATAAGTTAGCTGAAAATGCCAAGTGAGACTCGGTGAAAGATTATGGGGAGTGTGTGAACTTGGCTCGGGATTCGCGGCTTGGAATATCGATTTTGCGTAACATTCGCTAATATTTTACTTTACTTTACTACGACGGAATAAATTGAATTCCAAACTCCATACTCCAGACTCCAAGCCAACTTCATACACTTGATTATGGGTTTGAGCAAACGACGATGAAACAAACGATATTATAAATATAGCACATTTTACATAGTAGCACATCAAAAGCGCAACACAGACAGGAGACAATGGTATTAGAGGACTGACGGTAATGTAATGTTCGGCACTTTCTGGAGAGATATATCATTAAAATTAAGGATAAATAGGAATTTCAGTGTAGCACTAATGAGTATTTGATTACTGATTGAAATTTTATGAGCTTTTACTATGCAAATAAGATGTGACCGTTCCTACCCAGCCGGGCTTCTCAACATCGAGAAATGGGACCCCCTTGAACCCACTTTTACATTGTAGAATGGGGTTTAGAGGATTTAAGTCTGCCCAGGCAAAGCGGTGCGAGTGTCGGACCTTCCATGCTTATAAACCCTATTGGTTTCATTGGGCGATAGGGCTTGAGATGTCATTTCATCTGGTAACTGGTCAACTCGTACCTAAGTCAACTCGTACCTGAGTCAACTCGTACCTGTTTTTGGTCAACTCGTACCCGTTCGTTGGTCAACTCGTACCCCCTAGTCAACTCGTACCTATTTTGGTCAACTCGTACCCCGGGGGTAGGTGGGGTACTCTAGTTTTTGCCGAACAATAGTTGAAATGGGTTATAACTTGCCCCGAGACATGTCTTGAGTTCACCGGAGACCAGAAAGAAGTACTTTGGGTCCTTTTATTGTAACATGGTTTTCACAGCGCGGGGATTTGCGATCACGCGCCATCAACCTGCTCTAGTTATTATTATTTTTATTCTCATTTTTATTATTATTATTTTATTAGTATTATTCACTTTAAACCCATTCCGTCCCTGAAACCCACAAAGGGGTACCTTGTCAAACACTGCAGGCCAAGATCCGACGCCGCAGAACGCGGGGATATGCGATGGCGCGCCATCAACCTGCTCTTGTTATTATTATTATTATTATTATTATTATTATTATTCACTTTTAACCCATTCAGTATCAGAAACCCACAAAGGGATGCCTTGTCAAACACTGCAGGCCCAGATCAGACGCTGCAGAACGCGGCGTCGTATGATCAGGGCCTACGCTGTTTGAAAAAGTTTAGCCACTTCCCGAATAAATTTTGAAGAAAACACAACCTGACACCCCTAAATTTCGAAATATATAAGATGGCAAATTCCATTTGGGTAGTCAAACACTGAATGCCCGCAGAACGCGGCGACGTCTGATCAGGGCGGACGCTGTTTGAAAAAGTATAGCCACTTCCCGAATAAATTTTGAAGAAAACACAACCTGACACCCCTAAATTTCGAAATATATAAGATGGAAGATTCCATTTGGGTTAATTTAATTAATACTTTAGTTAATCGTGTACCGATTAATGTGGGTGTAAAAAAACGATTATCGGTACTAGTTTAATCTAATCGTCCTTCATTAAAGGCTGTTTTTAATTGCTTTAATTTTGCCGGCGAGCGGCTGTTTTTGTTCTGACAAAACTTAAAACTAAATCCCAGTTTTACTATTTATATATAAAAGTGGGTTTTAAGAGGGACAAATTCATATAGACTTGCATTCGTGATGATTGTTTTTATTTAAGAGTTTGTTAGTTAAACGGTATAATAAATGTTTATAATTAAAGCAATAAAATTATATAAATAACTGAATTTATTTTTATTTGCTACCTGTACATCCCGCTGTGTTTATACTCACCGACATGAAACCGGTTTTGTCCGTGCAATGGGCGCACCCTAAACCTCACTTTATATAGAGAAACTCGGGTTTACGGGGGTATACATTATCTTTCTTTATTTATGCTCCAATACATAGGTTGAGGGTACTCGTTAGAGTCGTTCCAACTAAAGATCGTAGCCTATGTTTGAAGTATAAATAAGAAAAAAAAAAAAAACAAACAAAAAAACACGGATTTTCATAAGAAAAATTGCCATTTTGGAGATGTGAAAAACGCACCATATTGCACGGGTGTGTTATCGTAAAGTAACAGTAATAAGGAATATGCAACATTTATGTTAGCCAACATTTATGTTTTGAGCATATATGAGAACAAATTATAATTGTATAACTACATTTTATTTGCAACTGAGCATGAAATGTAAGTTCTACAATTATATTTTTCTCGTTATTTTCATTTACATATTTACATATGAAGTTCGTCTTATGTTGAGCATGGTGTTATGTACCAATCACATCCCTCTGGAGCATAGATCTAACGATCACCCATAAATTATGTCTGGCTAAAGGGATATGGGGGTCATACACATGAAAGGCGCCATTTTGGCGCACGTGCGTAATGGCGTCATGCACACACTATGTATCGCCTTCATCGTCGGGAAAAGGATCAGGAGTCTGCATAGACCATAAAGTTGACCTGTATATATGTGTACTTAAGCCAAACTTACCCCAAAACAAATTTTATTTTTACTAAGGTACGATTTGACTTAGGTACGAGTTCAGTTGACTAAGGTACGAGTTGACCAAATTCGGGTACGAGTTGACTAAGGTACGAGTTGACTTAGGTACGAGTTGACCAGAAACCTTTCATCTCGAGGTCGTGTAAAAATCCCACAAAATTGGAAGCAATATCTCCAAAATGACCTTTACAGTGTTGACGGGGATGTTATACCTCAAATCAAACAAAATCGTTGATGAATGTAAATTGTAGATTGTTAATTTTTTTCTCATGTAGATTGATTACTTTGTTGACATTCTTTCCCGCCATTGGTTGGTTGGTTGGTTGATATAAATTCCGCCGAATCCGACGCATGTCTTGTAGAGTCGAAAAGAATCTTCTTAGGTTTTCAACACTTGATAATATGTACAGTCTGTGGTTAAAATGATGAATGTCCACCACCCTATTTTACAGCCTTAAAAATGTCTTAAAACCGATTAAGTAACTAAGGTGCACCACGGCTTCCATTTATATACAGTCAATATTTCGTAAAATGTGAATCAAGTCTTTTTACATCTCTATGTGGCACCAGAGAAAGTCTCTTATATCTCGCGATATGCAGCGCGAAGCACAGCCGATGTATAGGAGCTTTTTTCGTGACGTACTTCCGGTTCAGAAAATAGAACGGGAAAAGCCCTGGTCGTCATCTGTCGTATTGCTCCAAGGGAATCCGGGACGTTTCGGTCCTGAGTCTTTTCGGCCGGGTCGTTTCGGCCTGGGTTGTTTCGGCCCATATTTGGACCTGGGTCGTTTCGGCCTATTTCGGTGGGTCGTTTCGGCCCTTGGTCAATTCGGCCTGGGTCGTTTCGGTCCGATTTTATTAGATAGCATTTTTTTCTGTATAAAACATATTGAATAGTAATTATTATTTAAATTTGGAATATTATTTCAACGACCTGTCATGTTAGCCATGGTAATGATAGCCCAAATAAAGTGTTTTAAAAGTTTTATCCATAGCCATGTTTCCAGTTAGCACCAACGAGGAGGTGTCACTAGGACTTGATTAATGACTGAGAATGATCCGTATTTACAGTAAAATTCCGCTATTAAAGTGAATGACCACCTTTATAACATAATTACTTCATTTGCAAGAAAAAGTTACTGTAAAGATTAATCTCTGACTTTTATTACCAATTGAAAAGTAGAAGTAAAACAAAGATCAGGGATTGATACAATTAACTTACTCCACCCATAAAAGACACCAAAGGGAAAGAAATAAAAACATTAAGCGACCAGACCATAATGGAAACCTAAACAAAGGAAGGCCATAAGGACAGTTACTTTCCCACAAAATGGCCATATGGCCATCCAAAAATAAAAAGACACAAGTGATACACACAGTAAGTAACAAACAACAACATAAATAAATTGCCACAGAAGAGCCGCCTTGGAACGGTCAGTGGAAGATTTCCACTGGGGGGCTTAAATCGATTTTACGTGGCCACAATCCTCGCCCTTACTTCCGTCGCTATTTAGACAAATAATTTGTTCAGTCCGCATGAAGGCCTCCTAACTCATCAGTGCAACATCTCCGTGAACACAAAAATCAAAGAACCACAGAGGTGAGACAACGGTGAGGACTCGACAGCAAGAAACCACTGAAATGCTGGAGCAAAAGAAAACCAACAGTTAGACTCCGATGAGCCCAGCCAGAGACAGCCTGCTAAGGTAATTAAATCAACATTTAATGGTTTCAGTGAAGTCTTCTGGCAGCGGCCATATTTTCCCCAAGGTAATCCAAATCTTTCCCAGGGTTCAACATGTTTGCTAAAGTCCTGATCTCATGGAGACTGTAGTAGCTCTATGTCTCTCTATGCAGCTACTAAAGAAGAAGTGATTAGGCTCTCTAATCAGGTTGAATTCTCAAAAATCCTTTGAATAGGCTGTCAGTTCAGCATCTTACATAAGGCTTCATTATGTCTTTGGACGAAAATAAAGACTTTGACGACAGTTTTCCTGAGTTTGATACTGAGGGCTATCAGTATGAGCCCGAGTTCACAGAAGAGGAGTTTTTGTAGGTAAAATGGGGATTTAAAAGGACATATGTATATATTCTGATAATTTCTCCAAAACATAAATTATGGGTGCTCAAAGGAATCGCCTCATTGAGACATTTCTAACGAGTACCCACAATCTATGCTTTAAAAATATCACAAAATACTATGTAAAAAGCAAATAAATTTTACCTAAACTTGTCAAGGCGTGTTAATGTAATGATTGGTTAAATGATAATGATATGCATTAATTAACCCTTTTTGTACCAAATGGAATCTTCCTCTTTATATATAGCAGGAGTTCATTTCAAAATTTATGGGTGTCAGGTTGTGTTTTCATCAAAATTTATTTGGAAAATGACTGGACTTTTAGCAAACAGTGGAGGCCCTGATCAGATGCCGCATTCTGGGCATCTGGTCTGGGCATGCAATGTTTGCTAGGGTACCCATTTTTGGGTTTCTGGTGCTAAATGGGTTATTGAAGAAAAGAAAATAAATAAGTAATCAAGAAACCATCAAGTACACTTGAAAATAGCTATCTTCAAAATGTTTAGCACAAACAATGTTATGCTTTGCATAAACAAATGTCTTGATGTTGAGATTCTCTGTTCCAAGATTATGAATTCATTTTTCACATTTTAACTCTCTATGTTTCTTAGGGTCAGGGATAGCAAAACAGCTAATTCCTTGTCGTCTTTTCACCGTGCAGTATTTGGCCATACAAGAAGGCATTTTTGTTTTAATGTTCACTTTCTTCTCTTTAAACCTCAGCTGCTAAAATACCGAGATTTGTTGCAGTTGCCGTGAGGTCACCCCAGGAGATATACTATGTAAACATGTCTGACACCCTATCAGCAACTTAAATGCGCCATTACAGTTAATTAGAGAAACAGTTTAGATGAAGAATGCGATTTTATCATTCCTCAATGGTGTTACTATAAAATGGATCTGGGGGAAAAAAATGGTGGTCATTCACTTTAAGATCACTTTCTAGACTTCTAAAAAGTGGTCTTATTAGCGGGGTGGTCCTTTATAATGGAATTGGTGAAAAAAATATTGCTGGCAAGACGGATTTAAATATTTTTTTATGTGCACTGTGCCTATTTTATTGCTTTTTGGTAAATCTTGCTGTCTTTAACTTTACTGTTCTTTTCCTCATTATATGTAATTATAGACAATATTACACCAATAAAAATCACATTAATGATAACAATTGTTCCACAATAATCTTCTTTCTGAAGAAACAGAGCTGCACATTACCAAAATTATTAAAACTATTTATTCACATAGCATAAAAAATCTTTTCAAAACAACACACTGATTACTACAGGTAAACTGCTGTTTTTCACACCTTTAGAGAAATGTGTGAACATTACCAAGATCTGTTGTAATGATGAGGAATCCAGCAAAAAATTATATTGACCAATGAACTGAGAGATTCAAATTAACTTGACTTGGCCAAAAAGTGGTCTCAATAAAGAACAGTAACGGTAGATTCGGTTGAAAGCGGTCTTAATACTGGATAGCGGGGTGGTCTTAATTAATTATATAAGAAATAATTTGTGTCTGGCGAAAACCGGTCTTAATAGCGGAGTGGTCCTAATACAGGAGTGGTCTTTAAGCGGAATTCTACTGTACTAGTATCAATGACACGCACATTTTGAGAACAGCATGCGAAATATTTGCTAAATGTAGCCTAATTATTTTATATGATCAGCCTGCATATGTCGTTATGATGCCTTCAAAGACTTAATAACCTATACCTATGTTCATTGTCATCATAGTCTACACAGTTTGAAAAAGCCATCTGTTTTCTGAGCTATTTAAAAACTGAAAGATGTAATTAATTTTTATGATCAGCCTGCATCTGTCGTTGTGATACCTTCAAAGACTTAATAACCTATAAATCGGTTCATTGTGATCAGAGTCTACACCGTTTGAAAAAGTCCCCTGTTTAAGAATATATACATACATGTAAATAAAGTGATAGATAAATCAGGCCGAAACGACCCACCAATTTGGCCGAAACGACCCACACCCGAAATCGGGCCGAAACGACCCAGGCCGAAACGACCCGGCCGAAACGACTCAGGACCGAAACTACCCAGGGACCGAAACAACTCAGGACCGAAACGATCCGCGACCCTCCAAGGCAGTGGGACAGATAAAGTGTTAATTACAGCGTAAAACTGGAATTCTTTTAAACTTTTGGCGACTTCTTATGTAAGATAATGGGAGAAACACCGATATGCTGCCAGATGTGAAATTTCGCATTACGAAAACGATATATCGCAACGTCCTCTCTCCCTCTCTCTCTCTCTCTCTCTCTCTCTGAGTGCACCAACAATTAGCGAGCGTAGGTAGATGAAAATTACAGTTTGTCCGTCAGCTGACATGTAGCGTGTCAACAACGTCGTGTCTACATCAAACCCACATCAAAGCGATGCACTGAATTTGACATTGCAACGTCGATGAAACGTCAGAACATTGCGTTGGCGATAATACGGCGTTGCTTAATAAAATGTATTTGCCCAGTGCTCAGACCCATCAAGACTCTGTGGGATTGGAACATTAAATTCAAAACAAACGTAGAACACCCTTTCAGTGCATGAGAATGAAACAATCCTTCGCAAGTGCAAGATTTGACAGTAAAATCTGGTAGATTTGTAGATTGGTTCAACCTGCCCAGCCCTTACATTAACCCATTTGGTGCCGGAAACCCCAAAAGGGGTAAGTGGCAAACAGTGCAGGCTCAGATCAGATGCCACAGAACGCGGCGTCTGATCTGGGCCTACATTGTTTGCAAAAAGTTCGGCCATTTTCGATCGCATGACGTCGAGCCAACGTTGACTTGGCGCCCGTCTTTAGTTGTTTTTTCGACTGTCAGTATGTTTGTTTAACTGTCCGTCCGTTCGTCTGTTAGTCAGTCAGCCATTCTGTCTGTCGTATGTCTGTCTCCTGTCAGTCTGTCAGTCAAACCTCTCTCTCTCATCCCAACGGTCATGTGACATTGAACTGAGTTGGAGTGGGTGTCGACGGCATGACGTTGAACCAACGTTGACTTGACGTCCGTCCGTCAGACCACTCAAGACTGTGGGATTGGAACATTAAATTCAAAACAAACGTAGAACACCCTTTCAGCGCATGAGAATGAAACAATCCTTCGCAAGTGCAAGATTTTACAGTAAAATCTGGTAGATTTGTAGATTGGTTCAACCTGCCCAGCCCTTACATTAACCCATTTGGTGGTGCGCATGCGCGCGAATTGTGCGCTTCCCTATTTTCAGGGACAAATTTTGGATTTTTTTGGAATAATTAGGAATACCCTGGATGAGTTGTTTAGCTATTTATCTTAACTTAACTTATTTATTGTCCTGAGTCTTCTTTTTCAGCTCTAGGTTTTTTGTTTGTTGAATTCAATACCGAGGCCTTCAATACATCCTTGGCTAGGATAATGTCAAATGGAAATGCCCACATATTGGTAGGAGGGGACTTCAATTGTGGTGATATTGAATGGTGCAACCAGCAGGTACCCCATGGGGTGTCTAAAAGGCAAACGCAACAACAGCTTTTGGATATAGTAAAAGAACATTGCCTCTCTCAAGTTGTAAATATACCCACCCGGCAAGAAAAAACCCTGGATTTGCTATTTACAAATTCTCCATCCCCAGTTAGTCGTGTCAAAGGGATGCCCCCGATCGGCAAGGCCGATCATGATATAGTTTATATTGAGTATGACATAAAAGCAAAGCGAATCCGACAGGTCCCGCGTAAAATATATTTATATAAGCGTGCGGATATGGATGGTCTGCGAGACCATATGGCGCGATTTAAGGATTCCTTCCTTTCCTCTGACCTCTCTCGCATGTCAGTAAATGACTTGTGGGTCAGTTTTAAGACCGAACTTACGACGGCCATGGAAAGGTACATACCAATAAAAATGACCAAAACAAAGCATAGTGTACCATGGATCGATAACACGATCAAACACCTAATCAGAAGACGTGACAGAATGTACTTTCGTGCTCGTAAGTCTAGCAATCCCGACGTGAAGAACCATTACAAAAGGTTCAGAGCACATGTACAAAAGGTAATTAGAGATGCATATTGGAATCATGTTTCCAGCATCTTTACCTTTGATGATGAAAATATTGATCCCGAGGGCCCCCAGAAGAATGGAAAAGTTAAGAAATTTTGGTCATTTGTAAAGTCCCTGAAAAAAGAATCATTTGGGATCACTTCACTTAGAGAAAATGGAATTTTGAAAACTGAATCACGCGAAAAGGCAAATATATGTAATAAGCAGTTTCAATCGGCGTTTACACGTGAAGCTGACGGTGAGCTACCATCAAAAGGTACAAGTCCGTTCCCCTCTATGGGGGACATAACAGTTGACCCCAAAGGGGTCGCAAAACTGTTGGACAAGCTCAACATACATAAGGCATCTGGGCCTGACGGTCTGCATGCCAGGGTGCTTAAGGAATGTAGTGCTGAAATATCTCCCCTGCTGGCCTTTATTTTCAATGAATCACTTGCTCGGGGCACTGTACCAGATGACTGGCGACAAGCAAACGTAACCCCGGTCTTTAAGAAAGGAGAAAAATATGATGCTGCAAATTACAGACCGGTGTCGCTCACATGCATCTGTTGCAAAACCCTGGAGCATATATTAGTCAGCAACATTAACAAGCACCTAGCCTTTGAAAGCATTCTTGCTGACTGCCAGCATGGTTTCCGAAGTCGAAGGTCTTGTGAAACTCAATTAGTTCAGTTCTACCATGACATAGTGAGCAATCTGGATGGGGCCATTAATCGTGGCCACAAACAGACTGACCTGATTATCATGGATTTTGCAAAGGCCTTCGACAAGGTACCTCACAGGAGGCTATTGTACAAACTAGATCATTATGGGATTAGAGGATCCACTCTTAAGTGGGTTAGCTCATGGCTCTCTGGACGCACTCAACAAGTTGTACTTGACGGCCAAGCGTCGGATCCAGTCCCTGTTTTGTCCGGAGTCCCACAAGGTTCGGTACTTGGACCGGTCCTTTTCTTGATATTTATTAATGATCTTCCTGATAATATCAGGTCATCTGTTCGTTTGTTTGCTGATGATTGTGTTTTGTATAGGAACATATATACTACTTCTGACTGTCTTATCTTACAAGATGACCTGGATAGCCTAGCATGTTGGGAGGCCGATTGGCAAATGAAGTTCAATGTGGCCAAATGTCATTCAATGAGGGTGTCACGGCACCCTCCAGACAAGCAGATTAAATTCAACTACTCATTACATCAGCATACTTTGGAACATGTCCAATCTGCAAAATATCTTGGTATCACCATTACTGATAATCTTGATTGGGGTCAACATATTTCTGAGATTACCTCTAAAGCAACTAGGACATTAGGGTTTCTTAGACGTAATTTGGCTTTTGCACCTAGGCAGACAAAGGGTGTTGCATACAAAACCTTGGTTAGACCTCAATTAGAGTATGCATCACCTGTTTGGCACCCCCATGTTAAAACTCAGGTTCAGCAGGTTGAGAAGGTTCAGAGAACGGCTGCCCGATGGACCTGCAGGCGATGGCGGAACAGAAGCAGTGTTGGTGATATGCTCGATGAGCTGGAGTGGCCATCCTTGGAGGCCCGTCGCGAGCAGTCCTCTTTAACCTTCTTTTATAAGATTCACTCTGACACAGTGTCTCTTAATAAAGATAAATACTTGACCCCTGTGACTACTTCAACTCAAACAAGGGCATCAAAACTAAACAACAGTCAATATCGTAGGTACCAGGCCTATAGTGATGCCCTGAAGAATTCTTTCTTCCCTAGAACTATTCCTCAGTGGAATAGTCTTCCCTCCTCTGTGGTAAATGCCAAAACTGCAGAGGAGTTCAAAGCCCGCATAGTGTAGATTGGGATCCAGAGGTGTGCGTTTTAGTACACCTCTGAAAGCAGATTGTAAATAGTTTTAGGAACTCATCCAGTGGGTGTGTTTTTTTTTTTTTTTTTTGCTAAATTCTAAATTTAGCGCACCACCCAACTGAGGTAATGGCCAAGTTTGACAGACTCAGTATATGAAGATAGATAGATAGAATTGTAAAGTGCGTAGCCCGGTCATTTTTGTAGTGGTAATTTTCTACCCTGCACCGGTCACCGGAACTTAATTTAGTTCCGGTTCGCGGATTGGACACAAATATAATGAAAATATAGAATAAAAGTTATTCATTCTGATATTGCCCACCAGAGGAGATTTTCCAAGACACACACAGTAACTTTTGCCCTTCATACCCCAGGAAGTCAGTACTCAACCACCCATGATGTGTCATTTTGTATTTGACATCCTATTTGGAGTGTGTTGCTTGCTGTTGGCAACACGTTTTGATTCACTTTTTAACTGCAGTGGACAAGACCTACAGGAAATTCCAATTGACTTCTACCCTGTTTACACTGACTCTAGAGGTACAACAGCTAACCAGCATAACCTTTTGTATCATGTACCCCAGTTGTGCACGGTATCAATTCTAAAGAAATCTTTTAGGTTTAAGGAATTTCCTGGCTCAAATAAACTTTGTTATTTATACATATTTACAGTGATGATAGGAAATGCTTGGGATGTTGAAACAAATCCTGGTCCAGATTCCCGAAGTAACAGTACACATTTCCCATGTGGGGTCTGTACTGAAAGTGTTGGTTGGGATGACCGAGGAATTTGTTGTGATACTTGTAATGTCTGGTATCATATAGGCTGTCAAGGCATGTCTTCAACTATGTATAGCATTTATACTAGTCCATTGAGTACAAGCATGGCATGGGATTGCTTGAAATGTGGAATGCCTAACTTTTCCACATCGCTATTTGGTGACTCAGCAACTTTAGATACTCATAATAGATTTGATCCATTATCATCCCTGTCCGAGCCTGATAGTCCGATACCAGACAATATTGGCCCACCAACTGCAGCTTCTTCGCCCATTGTGCAGCAACCAAGAGGAGCTAAACCGAGGACCAAAAAAGCGGTCCTCAACCACCCCCTCAGAATCTTGATTATGAATTGTCAGTCAATTAAGAATAAAAGGGCTGAAATTCACACAATTATCGACTCGGCTAAACCAGACATCATTTTGGGGAATGAGTCTTGGTTAACCCCAGATATCAAAAACTCGGAAATTTTCCCAGATTCATTCGAGGCCATCCGGAAAGACAGAGTTGGAGATGCCCATGGTGGTGTCTTCGTGGCATTTAAAAGAGACCTGCTCTGCACAGAAACTCCGGAGTTGGACACCGACTGTGAAATAGTTTGGTGTAAGTTGAACATTATTGGGTGTAGGACTCTGTACCTTGGATCTTTTTATCGTCCACCAGATCAGATTGACCCAGATTATCTTGAGGCCTTCAATACATCCTTGGCTAGGATAATGTCAAATGGAAATGCCCACATATTGGTAGGAGGGGACTTCAATTGTGGTGATATTGAATGGTGCAACCAGCAGGTACCCCATGGGGTGTCTAAAAGGCAAACGCAACAACAGCTTTTGGATATAGTAAAAGAACATTGCCTCTCTCAAGTCGTAAATATACCCACCCGGCAAGAAAAAACCCTGGATTTGCTATTTACAAATTCTCCATCCCCAGTTAGTCGTGTCAAAGGGATGCCCCCGATCGGCAAGGCCGATCATGATATAGTTTATATTGAGTATGACATAAAAGCAAAGCGAATCCGACAGGTCCCGCGTAAAATATATTTATATAAGCGTGCGGATATGGATGGTCTGCGAGACCATATGGCGCGATTTAAGGATTCCTTCCTTTCCTCTGACCTCTCTCGCATGTCAGTAAATGACTTGTGGGTCAGTTTTAAGACCGAACTTACGACGGCCATGGAAAGGTACATACCAATAAAAATGACCAAAACAAAGCATAGTGTACCATGGATCGATAACACGATCAAACACCTAATCAGAAGACGTGACAGAATGTACTTTCGTGCTCGTAAGGCTAGCAATCCCGACGTGAAGAACCATTACAAAAGGTTCAGAGCACATGTACAAAAGGTAATTAGAGATGCATATTGGAATCATGTTTCCAGCATCTTTACCTTTGATGATGAAAATATTGATCCCGAGAGCCCCCAGAAGAATGGAAAAGTTAAGAAATTTTGGTCATTTGTAAAGTCCCTGAAAAAAGAATCATTTGGGATCACTTCACTTAGAGAAAATGGAATTTTGAAAACTGAATCACGCGAAAAGGCAAATATATGTAATAAGCAGTTTCAATCGGCGTTTACACGTGAAGCTGATGGTGAGCTACCATCAAAAGGTACAAGTCCGTTCCCCTCTATGGGGGACATAACAGTTGACCCCAAAGGGGTCGCAAAACTGTTGGACAAGCTCAACATACATAAGGCATCTGGGCCTGACGGTCTGCATGCCAGGGTGCTTAAGGAATGTAGTGCTGAAATATCTCCCCTGCTGGCCTTTATTTTCAATGAATCACTTGCTCGGGGCACTGTACCAGATGACTGGCGACAAGCAAACGTAACCCCGGTCTTTAAGAAAGGAGATAAATATGATGCTGCGAATTACAGACCGGTGTCGCTCACATGCATCTGTTGCAAAACCCTGGAGCATATATTAGTCAGCAACATTAACAAGCACCTAGCCTTTGAAAGCATTCTTGCTGACTGCCAGCATGGTTTCCGAAGTCGAAGGTCTTGTGAAACTCAATTAGTTCAGTTCTACCATGACATAGTGAGCAATCTGGATGGGGCCATTAATCGTGGCCACAAACAGACTGACCTGATTATCATGGATTTTGCAAAGGCCTTCGACAAGGTACCTCACAGGAGGCTATTGTACAAACTAGATCATTATGGGATTAGAGGATCCACACTTAAGTGGGTTAGCTCATGGCTCTCTGGACGCACTCAACAAGTTGTACTTGACGGCCAAGCGTCGGATCCAGTCCCTGTTTTGTCCGGTGTCCCACAAGGTTCGGTACTTGGACCGGTCCTTTTCTTGATATTTATTAATGATCTTCCTGATAATATCAGGTCATCTGTTCGTTTGTTTGCTGATGATTGTGTTTTGTATAGGAACATATATACTACTTCTGACTGTCTTATCTTACAAGATGACCTGGATAGCCTAGCACGTTGGGAGGCCGATTGGCAAATGAAGTTCAATGTGGCCAAATGTCATTCAATGAGGGTGTCACGGCACCCTCCAGACAAGCAGATTAAATTCAACTACTCATTACATCAGCATACTTTGGAACATGTCCAATCCGCAAAATATCTTGGTATCACCATTACTGATAATCTTGATTGGGGTCAACATATTTCTGAGATTACCTCTAAAGCAACTAGGACATTAGGGTTTCTTAGACGTAATTTGGCTTTTGCACCTAGGCAGACAAAGGGTGTTGCATACAAAACCTTGGTTAGACCTCAATTAGAGTATGCATCACCTGTTTGGCACCCCCATGTTAAAACTCAGGTTCAGCAGGTTGAGAAGGTTCAGAGAACGGCTGCCCGATGGACCTGCAGGCGATGGCGGAACAGAAGCAGTGTTGGTGATATGCTCGATGAGCTGGAGTGGCCATCCTTGGAGGCCCGTCGTGAGCAGTCCTCTTTAACCTTCTTTTATAAGATTCACTCTGACACAGTGTCTCTTAATAAAGATAAATACTTGACCCCTGTGACTACTTCAACTCAAACAAGGGCATCAAAACTAAACAACAGTCAATATCGTAGGTACCAGGCCTATAGTGATGCCCTGAAGAATTCTTTCTTCCCTAGAACTATTCCTCAGTGGAATAGTCTTCCCTCCTCTGTGGTAAATGCCAAAACTGCAGAGGAGTTCAAAGCCCGCATAGTGTAGATTGGGATCCAGAGGTGTGCGTTTTAGTACACCTCTGAAAGCAGATTGTAAATAGTTTTAAGAACTCATCCAGTGGATGTTTTTTTTTTTTTTTTTTTTTGCTAAATTCTAAATTTAGCGCACCACCCAACTGAGGTAATGGCCAAGTTTGACCGACTCAGTATATGAAGATAGATAGATAGGAAACCCCAAAAGGGGTAAGTGGCAAACAGTGCAGGCTCAGATCAAACGCCACAGAACGCGGCGTCTGATCAGGGCCTACATTGTTTGCAAAAAGTTCGGCCATTTTCGATCGCATGACGTCGAGCCAACGTTGACTCGGCGCCTGTCTTTAGTTGTTTTTTCGACTGTCAGTATGTTTATTTGACTGTTTAACTGTCCGTCCGTTCGCCGGTTAGTCATTCAGTCAGCCGGTCTGTCTGTCATATGTCTGTCTACTGTCAGTCAAACCTCTCTTTCTCTCTCTCTCTCTATCATCCCAACGGTCATGTGACATTGAAGTGAGTTGGACTGGGTGTTGACGGCATGACGTCGAACCAACGTTGACTCGACGTCTGTCCGTCAGTCCACTCATTAGTTTATTTCGACTGTCAGTATGTTTATTTGTCTGTCTAACTGTCCGTCCGTTTGTCTGTAAGTCAGTCAATTTGTTTGCCTGTCCGCCTGTCGGTCTGGTTTATTCATATCACTCAAATGTTACGTAAATCAGTTTGTTTTAGGATATGATATTTATAAGTCTCAGACATACTGTCAGATCGTATTTGTCAGTTCCAATATATTTCATTGTACATTGTAAACCGCTTAGAGGATCTAAGCCTGTCCAGGAACCGCGGTGCGAGGCGGACCGTCCATGCTAATAAACCCTATTGGTTTCATTGGGCGACAGGACTTGAAATGTCATTTCATCTCAATGTCGGGTAAAAGTCCCACAAAATTGGAAGCAACGTCTCCAAAATGACCTTTACAGTGTTGACGGGGACGTTAAACCTCAAATCAAACAAAAACAAACAATTTCATTGTACATGATATTTGCTAGAAATAAAATATTGTTTAAACCAAAACAAACGTAGCCTGTCCACGGGAATCTTCAATTTATTAAAATTGCACATGTAGACAGATCGCTGGACATTTTTTAACTGCACTTCTAGACAGATCGTTGAACATTCTTTTTTTAATTTGCACATGCAGACAGACCGTTGGACAGTTTTCTCAATAGATAGATAGATCTGTAGATAGATAGATAGATAGATGTGTCCGTATATGTGTTAGCTATACTTGGATAGCGAATAAAACGAAAAGTTAAAACTTATTTCGTAAGTAAGCTTTCACGAATAACAGTATCTCAAGCATTGAGGGTCATTCACGAAGAGATTTTCGTCAATTAAAAACGGATTCAGGATAAATGAATTTCAGTAATAATTTTTAAACAAAATATCATTCTTTCCTTCTCGAGGCATTATTTCAATGTAAACGGGTATATTTTCTCTCAAAATGTCTGTGCAAGAATGACGTCATAAACGGAATTCCTAAAACCTCCTATATGGAAGATAACTTCACGTATAGACTTTAAGTCAAGAACGGCAGTACAGTCAATTATCAACTGCAGCAACGTTTCACTATCAGTAAGGTCTACAGCACTGTCTCTTAATATATGCTTACTGTCTCTTGAGTATATGAGGTTTTAGGAAATCCGTTTATGACGGTGACAGGACATCTCGGCCCCTAACAAACTCGGCCCCTGACAAACTCGGCCCCTAGCAAACTCGGCCCCTACAAACTCGGCCCCTGGCAAACTCGGCCCCTAAAATTAGTATATGTATATATTAGTGTTGGAGTTCACTTATTTTCAAACTATTACACATATTTTTAATGCACATATGCCTAATTACATTTTGAACTCATTTTGATGAAAGTATGAGTAACCCATCTCATATGAGTTAAATGAACCTAATGCCGTTGATTGAACCAGTGTAAGACACGCTGCTGTGGGTCCACTGTCACTCACCTTCCGATGTAATTATAAACTAATTGATTGATTTGGTGTAATTACACCCCTGCCACTTAAAAGAGATTAGTAGTATGTTCTGTTGCGCACTTACAAAAATTGAACCATTTTGTTTTTATTATCATTTGCAGGGTTTGACCATTCCAAAGCCATTAGCCTTTTTTCTATTAATACCAATGGTTTTGATTGTTTGACGTCCCGTCAACATTGTATCGGTCATTTTGGAAAAGTTGCTTCCGATTTTTACCCGATCTAAACCAATGAGGTACTGGTGTGTTCATTTAAGAAATGAATTTTATTTTTCTGCTGTTCATGAACGTATGACGGCCCCCGCCCATCGGGGCTTGAAGAAATATATGGGCTGCATGATGCTTCCACACAGAGCTGAAACCGATCCGCACACGAGTACTGGTTAACCGCTTAGAGGATCTAAGCCTGCCCAGACAAAGCGGTGCGAGTCGGCCCGACCATGCTTATAAACCCTATTGGTTTCATTGGGTGGCAGGGCTTGAGATGTCATTTCATCTCAATGTCAGGTAAAAGTCCCACAAAATTGGAAGCAACGTATCCACAATGACCTTTACAGTCTTGACGGGGATGTAAAACTTCTAATCAAACAAAAACAAATTATCATGAAAGTATGAAAGCAGCGGACCGGCTGCAAAGTAACTAAACACCGAAGGGGTTCATATAAACTATGCGAGCGCTACCCTGTCATTTATACTTTCATGAACGGCAGAAAAAAATAAGTTTCTTCCTTAAAACATTATTTTTCCTATATCTGCTCAAAAACAGATTGTGAGTACTTGATAGAACCGTCGAGGCGGTTCTAGCGAGCCCCCGTAATCTATGTTTCAAGCAAAAAAATGAAAAATATCACAATTTTTTATCTTAAAATTTCCATATTTGGCCAAAAAATTGACAATGTATTTGTACAGGAGTATTTTTGTAATGAACGTCGCCAACGCACAATCAGATCGTGGAGAACTACGTATATCATGAACTATATGCATTGGACGATCTGACTCACCGCTTTGCCTAGGCAAGCTTAGTCCTTCTAAGCAGTTTACCAGTACTTGTTTGTGGTCAGATTCGAGCTCTGCATGGAAGCATCATGCAGCCCAAACTATTTCTCCAAGCCCCGATGGGCGGGGCGAATATTGTTTTATATAAGTTTACATTTGGTTTTACACTGGAAATGTTAATATCACAAAAAAATCCATTCTAAAATATTGAATTTTTCACCACCCAAATATGAAAATTTTCAGATAACATGAACATATTTTTTCTTATTTCTGCCATAAACATAGATTTTGGGTACTTGTTAGAACCACATTGACAGGGCGACTCTAACAAGTACCAACAATCCTCACAGAACCTTGGGAGCCGAATCTATGTTTTTGAGGAAACAGATTTGGGTACTTGTAAAAAGGCATCGACGAGGCGGTTCTTACAAGAACCAACGATCTATATTTTTGAGAAGAAAAAAGTAAATTGATATAAACCCTTGTTAACCCCAGTTTTACTATATGAAAGTGTGGTTGCAGGTGATCAAAATTATATAGGCATGTTTTCGTGATGCCACACTCAATTCCAACACCGTCCCAATTACAGCATGGGTTTCCGCGATCTTTTATCGTGGATAAGGTTTCGTACTATGATAAATATGCTCAAACTTTATGTGAAACTACCTATCCACCTTCCAAATTGGTTCTCAGAAGCAAAAACATTGTATTTTAGGACCTAAATGCTGCTAGCGACTGAGCTTTTAGGGACGGAGTTGAATGGGGGCCGAGTTTGCTAGGGGCCGAGTTTGTCAGGGGCCGGGTTTGTCAGGGGCCGAGTTTGTTAGGGGCCGAGATGTCCATAAATCTTTATGACGTCCATCGCTATTCAAATGTATTGACGGAACTTAAAATGCTAGCAATATTCAGACATTTTGAAAGGAAATATACCCGTTTACATTGAAATAATTCCTCGAGAAGGAAAGAATGATATTTTGCTTTTATTACTGAAATTCATTTATCCTGGACGTTGTTGACACGTCACATGTCAGACATGAGTCATTTAACGACAAACTGTAATTTATATTTACCTACGCTCGCTATTTGCTGGGACGCTGAGAGAGAGAGAGAGAGAGAGAGAGAGAGAGAGAGAGAGAGAGAGAGAGGGGGGGGGAGAGAGAGAGAGAGAGAGAGCAACATGTAGGCCATGACACCGTCAGAGAGAGAGAGAGAGAGAGAGAGAGAGAGAGAGAGAGAGAGAGAGAGAGAGAGAGAGAGAGGACCCTATCGGGTCGTGCGAACAATAAATATATCTTTAAGAGCAGTTAACTAAGAAAATAACAGAAAATAACACTCGGGATTTGCCATCATGAAAACACGCCTATGCGAATTTGACCCTCTAAAACCGCACTTTTACTGGGGGTTTACAGGGGTAAACATTATTATTTTTTATTTCTGCTCAAAAAGGTAGATTGTGGGTACTCGATAGAACCGCCTCGTCGAGGCGGTTCTATCGAGTCCCCGCAATCTATGTTTTGAGCAAAAATAAGAAAATTATCGCAATTTTTCATCTTAAAATTTCCATTTTTTGGCCGAAAAATTGATTATGTATTTGTATAGGCATGTTTTCGTTATGCGAAATTTCACACCTGGCAACATATCAGTTTTTCTCTCATTATCTTACATTAGAATTCGTCAAGAGTTTGAAATAATTCCACTGTTTTACGCTGTAATTAACATTTTATCTGTCCCACTGCCTTGAAGCAATACGACAGTTGACGGCAAGGGCTTTTCCCATTCTATTTTTAGAACCGGAAGTACGTCACGAAAAAAGCTCCTATATATATGAGGTTTTAGGAAATCCGTTTATGACGTCATTCTTGCGCATGCGCAAAGCACTGGCCGTCAATTGAAACGACCATCGCTATTCAAATGTATTGACGGAACTTAAAATGCTAACAATATTCAGACATTTTGAAAGGAAATATACCCGTTTACATTGAAATAATTCCTCGAGAAGGATAGAATGATATTTTGCTTTTATTACTGAAATTCATTTATCCTGGATCCGTTTTAAATTGTCGAAAATCTCTTCGTGAATGACCCATGTCAATGGCTTGAGATGCCGTTATTCACGAAAGCTTAATAACCGGCCCCGATAGCTCAGTTGGTAGAGTGTCCGCTCCGGGGAACGGGAGGTCTCGGGTTCGATCCCGGGCCGCGACATACCAAAGTCGTTAAAAATGGTACTAGCTGCTCCTCGTTTGGCACTCAGATTTACGGGGTAGAGCTAGGACTGGTCGATCCAGTGTCAGGATAATGTGACTGGGTGTGGTATCATGTAATGTGTCTGGGACATGATACTTCAGTGAGGCAGCACTATAAACGTGAGCATTGAGCTCCCTGTCGCAACCAAACACCGTCGTGATATGACTGAAAAATTGTTGAAAGCGACGTAAAACCCGAATTCACACACACACACACACACACACACACACACACACGAAAGCTTAATTACAAAATAAGTTTTTACGTAACTTTTCGTTTTATTCGCTACATGTATTCAAGTATAGCTATCACATACGGACAGAACTTTGATCTCTCTCTCTCTCTCTCTCTCTCTCTCTTGAGAAACAATTCAACGATTTGTCTAGAAATGCAGGTAAAAATGTCCAGCGATCTGTCTACATGTATATGTGCAATTTTGATAAATTGAAGATTCCAGTTTTTTTTTTTCTTCAAAATTTATTTCGAAAATGGCTGAACTTTTTGCAAATAGTGTAGGCTCTGATCAGACGCCACGTTCTGTTGCATCTGATCTGGGCCTGCACTGTTTGTCACTTACCTCTTTTGGGGTTTCCGGTACCAAATGGGTAAATGTAAGGGCTGGGAAGGTTGAAAAAATCTACCATATTTTACTGTAAAATCTTGCACTTGCGAATGAGTGTTTCATTCTCATGCACTGAAAGTGTGTTCTATGTTTGTTTTGAATTTAATGTTCCAGTCCCACTGAGTCTTAATGGGTCCGAGCATTGGGCAAATGACATTATATTAAGCGCCGTATTATCGCTAACGCAACGTTCTGACGTTTCATCGACGTTGCTAAGTCAAATTCAATGCATGGCTTTGATGTTGGTTTGCTGTAGACACGACGTTGTTGACACGTCACATGTCAGACATGAGTTATTTAACGACAAACTGTAATTTATGTTTACCTACGCTCGCTATTTGCTGGGACGCTGAGAGAGAGAGAGAGAGAGAGAGAGAGAGAGAGAGAGAGAGAGAGAGAGAGAGAGAGAGAGAGAGAGAGAGAGAGAGAGGAGAGAAGAGAGAGAGAGCAACATGTAGGCCATGACACCGTCAGAGAGAGAGAGAGAGAGAGAGAGAGAGAGAGAGAGAGAGAGAGAGAGAGAGAGGACCCTATCGGGTCGTGCGAACAATAAATATATCTTTAAGAGCAGTTAACTAAGAAAATAACAGAAAATAACACTCGGGATTTGCCATCATGAAAACACGCCTATGCGAATTTGACCCTCTAAAACCGCACTTTTACTGGGGGTTTACAGGGGTAAACATTATTATTTTTTATTTCTGCTCAAAAAGGTAGATTGTGGGTACTCGATAGAACCGCCTCGTCGAGGCGGTTCTATCGAGTCCCCGCAATCTATGTTTTGAGCAAAAATAAGAAAATTATCGCAATTTTTCATCTTAAAATTTCCATTTTTGGCCGAAAAATTGATAATGTATTTGTATAGGCATGTTTTCGTTATGCGAAATTTCACACCTGGCAACATATCAGTTTGTCTCTCATTATCTTACATTAGAATTCGTCAAGAGTTTGAAATAATTCCACTGTTTTACGCTGTAATTAACATTTTATCTGTCCCACTGCCTTGAAGCAATACGACAGTTGACGGCCAGGGCTTTTCCCGTTCTATTTTTAGAACCGGAAGTACGTCACGAATAAAAGCTCCTATAGGTTGTCTAATACTTTCAAGGGCGGTACAATTCAATAGGAAATGTGCTATTCTTTCATCATCACTTTACCTCACTTGTGGGTGGGGTAAACGCAAAATTGAAATATTCTTTGGATGCTTGTCACATTCATTTCTCTGAAGAGCCTGTTAGTTGTCAGATATCTGAGTGTGCTGAGCTATATATTACTTGACCAGGGTAATGATTAGTCCTTTGTAGCTGTCAGTGCACTGGCTGTGAAAAAACTTGGAATCAGGATTGTTACTTTGCCTTGTGTTGTCAGCGAGTGTGGACTGTCGGTACGGCTGGCAGACCGCTGGAAACACAATTGTTGTGAGATCTATCCCTTTATTCTGTATTGTTGTTAGACAATTGCCCGGTATATCAAAATGAAGGTCTCCCTGTTTCCCATGGCCTTGGTTCTTTTGTTCACCCTTCGGAAACTAAGTAACCGAAAACATTTGGATGATGGAAATCAGGAGTGCAGGACAGCAAATGAGAAACACTGCGATAGAGTTTCGCAGTACTTGGCTTTAACTAGGAAGCTAGGGAACAGAAGATGTTCGGAGGGCTTACGGAACTTCAAGTCCTCCGGTGGAACAAATTTGGCTATTCTTCTAATCTTGGCAGGAGACATTGATTCAACCCCGGTCCAAGATTTCGCTGTGGGCAGTGCAAAAAATACTGCAAAGACTCTCAGAAATGGATAGAATGTGAGGACTGTGAAAAACGTTTTCATTCCTCATGTTCTGATTTGGATAACAGTCAATTGTTAGAAATGGAATCTGGAGCTGGAACTTGGCATTGCAAAGACTGCAAAGCTGACTGTGGTCTTTGCAGTGGTGCTGTACTTAATGGCCACAAAGCGGTTGAATGTGATCATTGTGAAATGTGGATACACACTGAATGTACTTTCATTTCAGATGTGCTATATGGCACTTTGGTAAACTCAAACTGCCAATGGATTTGTCCAGAATGTGAGGTGTGCAATTTTTCAGACTCCTTCTTCAATGAATATATAGAACTGAGTAAGCCAAACGGATTTGAACCTCTGTCAAAGGATAAGCAAGATAAATCTTCGACTGCTGATAAAACTAAGCCAAATTTTATAAAAGGTATGAAACTTTGCAGTATAAACATAAATGGATTAAGAGGGAAAATTCTTAACCTTTTAGCTTTCCTCGATACTTTTCAACCGCATATCGTGGCTATTCAACAAACAAAGGTTGACAGTTCAATTAACACATCTGAGCTTTTCCCTGAAACTTCTCAGTACAGTGTCTATAGAAAAGACATGAACTCTCATGGCGGTGGGGTGATGTTGCTCATTCACAGAGACATCCCTCACATGCCTTTCATGGAACTGGAAAACGACACAGAATCGGTATGAGTTAAGGTTTTTGCAAGTAAAACCCTTCACTTCGTAGCAAGTTGGTATCGATCATCAGATGCTTCGGTCTAAAACTTCCGGTTGTTTAAAGACCAGATGGATTGCATTAAGTCGCAGCATAAGGGTAAAAATCTCCCGGCTGTACATGTTCTAGGTGACCTCAACTTCAGAGACAGTGTTTGGCCTGACAGGCTCAGCAAACGAGGCACAATGCTGAGTCAGTCTGAAGGACAAATATTAATTGACATTATGAACGACCATGGATTAGAACAAATTGTTAACTTCTCCACTCGTGATAAGAACACATTAGATTTGATCCTTACGACTTTGCCAGGACAGTTTGAAGATATTCAGTCTCCGGATAAACTAAGTGATCATGATATTGTCTCCGGATATTTAAAAATTCACATTCCACCAACAAAAAAACCTCGAAGGAAGGTGTACTCGTATCAGAAAGGTGACTATGAAACTATGAGGAAGGATGCGCTCAGATTTGCAAGGGAGAAATACATAAATGGTCATTCAGATGCTCGGTCTGTCCACGGGAACTTCGAATTGATAACTTCTTTCATTCATACCTCTGCCGAAAATCATATCCCCTCAAAAACTAGTAGGTCTGTATCTTCGATTCCCTGGATCACACCAGAGATAAGAAGAAAAATTCGCAGAAGGAATAAGATTCATGCAAAGGCAAAAAGGACAGGAAGTGGTAAACTCAGGACAAAATTCGAAAACTTGAGATATGAAATCAAGACTGATATTAGAAATCAGCATGATTTGTATGTGAATAACATGGTTGGTTATGTTAAGGCGAATCCAAGAGACTTCTACAGATATATTAATAGCCAGAAGAAAGATATATATATATATATATAGGCAAGGTATCCCACCCCTTATTTAAAGAGGAGGAATCGGGGTTGCTGAATCAGACTCTGAAAGGACAGAGGAACTTGTTGGTCAATTCAATGATGCGTTTAATAAAACTGAGTTCATGGAGGTTCCATTGACTGGAAGATCGGCCCCATTCATGGATAATATTGTTGTGTCAGCTGCTGGAGTAATCAAGTTACTTCAAGGCTTAAACCCCAGTAAATCCTTAGGATCTGATGAACTTCATCCTAGAGTCCTGAAGGAATTAGCAAATGAGTTAGGTCCAGTTTTTGCACACCTGTTTCAACAGTCTCTTGATACGGGTGAAATCCCCAAAGAATGGCTCTTAGCGAACATTTGTCTACTCTTCAAAAAAAGGAGATAGGGCTCTTGCCCGTAATTATCACCCTGTGTCTCTGACTTGTGTTCTGTGTAAACTACTTGAACATATAGTCTGCTTGAACATCATGGCCCACTTGGACGAACATAAACTTTTGTCAGACAGACAACATGCATTCAGGAAAAGGCATAGTTGTGAAACTCAGCTGAGCACAGTTATTAATGACCGGACAAAAATCTTGGACAAAGGGGGACAGGTGGACACATTTATTCTGGACTTTGAGAAGGCTTTTGATAACCCACCTCGTGAACTGCTTAAATCTAAGTTATTTGGTTACGGAATGGGGTGGGGAAGACTCTCAAATGAATAGCTTCCTTTCTTTGTTACAGAAAACAGCGTGTTGTTGTTAATGGTGAATCTTCAGAGTGGGCTCCAGTTCTGTATGGAGTACCACAAGGGACTGTTCTTGGTCCGCTGTGTTCTCCCTGTACATCAATGATATTTCCACTGACATTGACTCAGAAATAAGACTGTTCGCAGACGACTGTGTTTGCTACGGGGAAATTAGAGATACATATGACTCACTGAAACTTCAGAATGACATAGATAGATTAGGATGTTGGGCCCGAAAATGGGGCATGAGATTTCAGCCATTTAAATGCAACATTATGCAGATAACTAGGAAGAGATCTAATAAAGTTGAGGCTTCTTACACCTTCGAGGGAACGGTCCTCGAGAATGTGAACTCCATTAAATACCTTGGAGTGACAATTGCCCACAACTTGAGATGGAATACTCATACTAGCAACATGTGTACTAAGGCAAATAGAACACTTGGTTTCCTGAGGCGTAATCTTCATCAGTGCCCTCAGGATGTAAAAGAGGCAGCATATAAAGGTCTTGTTTGCCCAATCTTGGAATATGACAGTTGTATCTGGGACCCTAGTGGAGTGGTCCTTAACGAAGAAATTGAAAAAGTTCAGAATAGAGCTGCTTGATTTGTAACAGGCAATTTCTGCTTTGAAACTGGGAGCATGACTGGAATACTTGGAAAATTAAAATGGGAGTCTCTCAAGAAAAGGAGGAAAGACAGTAGGCTCATCCTTTTATACTTAGGTCTAAAGGGTGCTGCTAGCATTCCAACAGATGACCTTGTCCCCCCGGTTAGGCACTGTAGAAATCACCATTCATTGGCGTTTCAGACCCTTTCTGCAAGAACTGACATTTATAAAGAGTCGTTCTTCCCCCGAACCATTAGAGATTGGAATACCCTTCCCGATTCGATTATTTTGACAGCTGAAGGTGCTGATGACTGTGTAACTAAGTTTACCTCTTTGGTTAGAGCTAGGGACTAACTTCCCATATCACAGGTGCTGATGTATGAATGTCATTTGACGTGTCACGAGTAACAATTCTGATTCTGTTATGCTCAAAACATGGAGGCTGTTCAATCACCAACCCTGGTTAGCCGTAGTTAACCTCTGGTTAACCGAACTTTGATCAAACAGCCTCTGGTTCCATGGCAATCTGGTGGGACGTCAATCTGGTCCACCCAGACTAAAGGGGAGTTGGGTGGGAGGAGTGTGGTGGACTAGTTTAGGCATACAACATGTATAATTGGGTTGCCCTGTCAGTTGTCTCAGTCAGTACTGTGACTGTTTCTTGCTATTTAATTTAAGCTTTAGAACTATGGCTTATGTGAAGGATTTTACGTCGATAAAGGGACATAAGTCAAATTTATTAGAGCCCGAGTTGTTGCCCTTTGCTACACACGTGTATTGTCACTGTCAGTAAGTACAGCAAGTTCCATTGCAATATCTATCTATAACACATTGTTCAATACATTCATACCGGCTGCGTACAATGTAGCCGTTGCATAGGCTTCGTATTTTAGCTGCAAATGTTTCGATGAAAAAAGATGGCTGTCAGTTTGTCAATGCAGGTAAGAAACTGTTTTTACGTTAATCTAACTGATGTATAGCGTTGCCCAATACTGACATCTGCCTTAGGGACCACTTTATTAATGTGCTGCTTCGTCTGTTGCAAAGCCGATTCAGGAGTACTGGTAAACCGCTTAGAGGATCTAAGCCTGCCGAGGCAATGCGGTGCGAGGCGGCCCGTCCATGCTTATAAACCCTATTGGTGTCATTGGGTGGCAGGGCTTGAGATGTCATTTCATCTCATAGTCAGGTAAAAGTCCCACAAAATTGGAAGCGACGTCTCCAAAATGACCTTTACAGTGTTGATGGGGAGGTTAAAGATCAAATCAATCAAAATCAATACAGATTCACCTGTATTTTCACTTTGGTCCAGTCGGACTATGTAACTACGCGTTTTTGGCTGGTGTTCTTGCCAATATATTGTGAATAACGACAATGAAATCGAAAAGATGATATGCAACTTTCGTATAGAAATTTCGAATAGAAAAGACTGATCAGACTGGGCGGATGGTGGTCGCACAGGTCGCAGGGTTTGCCATGCACAGGTTCATTTATTTATTCTTCACATATGACGAGAAAGAATCATTTCCGACTAAATTTGGTTCATTCTCGAACAATTTTGACTCTGCTTGTCGTTTGCTTTTATATGAGATTTAACAGATTATTATTGAAACTGAAATAAGTATACTTTTATTTCATTTACAAAGAAAAGTTAACATTGCATAAATTTTTGCATGCGTCTAAATCGTGAATTAGGGATTTTAAAGGACACGATTATTCCTTCTCGTTGCCAGTTTAATACTGCATATTTGTTTATATAATATAATAATATTTTTATACAAGAACATTGATTAAATTCAATGCGTTACGATTCACCACAGACATTTCCCTTATATTTTTAATAGTCCATTCCGGTATTTCGGGCGAACACTAATGCCCGGGAAATCTCCGGGAAATGGGGAGTAATGGTACGTTATCCCTAATATCTCCACTTCGGGTGGTCAGTAATTAATAAAATTAGTATCAAATAAAATTTTAAGCTCCAATCTAAAAATTATTTTCATTTTTAACATTTTAAGGGTCCATTTCTGAAGTTAATTTGTCCGGGAAATTCCCGGATTGTGATCTGAATGTTGTGGTAGTGGTGCGTTATCCCTAATATCTCCACTTCGGGTGGTCAGAAATTAATAAAATTAGTAACAAATAAAATTTTAAGCTCCATTCTGAAAGATTATTAAAAATTATTTTTCATTTTTAACATTTTAAGGACCCATTTCTGAAGTTAATTTATCCGGGAAATTCCCGGAATTTTGGGACATTGGCAAACAGTGTAGATCCAGATAAGATATTTCACCCATATATGTCTCGCGTCCCATTTGTGGGACATTGGCAAACAGTGTAGACCCAAATGATTAGACGCCGCAAAATGTGGCATCTGATCTGGGCCGCAAAATGCTGGCGATGAATTAGGTGTACGGACTTAGAGTGATTTTACCTACCATTATCAAAACACTCAGGCATTTTGCAGAAGCACCAGGCTGGACTTTTTTCGATTTTACAAGTGAAGGAATGAAGTTTACGCCTGCCTGTATCTTTTTCTTTCGGAAACGCTGACATTTTTTTCCCTTTTGGCAAGCATGCAACTAAGTGCTGTCTCATTTTTGACACGTCGAAAATTATTCTAGTGTTAAATGAGTCCGGAGCAAAACAAAACTACCACGTTCGCTATTGCAAAAAGCCCACAATCATTATAATTCGGTTTTCTCTTTCTTTTTCTCCTATTACTGCTACTCGCTCACATCTGAGCATTACGAGCAGGATTTCCTGGGTGGTAACCAGTACTTTTTTATTATTTTATTTTTTTTTAAGCAATGTGGATGAAGTGCCTTGCTCAAGGACACAACACTTTGGTCAGCGTGAGGCTCGAACCTGGAACCTCTCGTCCCAAATCCGATGCGCTACCACAGCATCAAAGCGCCACACTCACCAAAGCGCTCCACTACACCAACGTGCTCCACGATTGTTGTTGAACAGGGGTATACATTTGTTCCTTATTTCTGCTTAAAAACATAGTTTGTGGGTACTCGTTGGAACCGTCTCGCCGTTCTATGGAGTTCGTATAAACTCTGTTTAGAGCAGAAATATGAAAAATATGGGATTTTCTGTTTTATCGGAATTGCATTTTAGGGTTGCTAAATTCACATTTTCTAGATCTCTGCTTTAAAGTACAGTATGGTTACTCGTCAGAACAGCCTCGGTGAGGTGATTCTAAAGAGTACCCACAATCGATTTTTTTGTAGAAATAAGAATAATAATAATAAACTGCATTTTATATAAAGAAAACTGGGGATCATGTGAGTATACATTATTTTTCCTATTTTTGATCCAAGACATAGGTGTTTGCAATATAAATAGGAAAATATGACAAATATTTATCAGAAAAGTAACCATCAGTTTGGAAATGTGAAAAATACACTAGATCTCGAAACCTTAAGTCCTACAAAATTGGATTGCAAAGTCTTCAAAATGACCAAAATAGTGTCAACAGTGATGTTTAATCTCAATTCAAACAAACAAAATAACAGCATTCATTCAAAACCAGTGCTTCAGCTGAAGTGCACGACCTGCCGGGTGCTTTTAGCTTTATGCGTGTTACCATATATGGGTATGGCGGCCGTTTTGGTCATGTGACCTGGACCTAAAACGGTTCCCCCAATAAATGCGCCTTATCGTAAGGAGCAAAAATATATCTTATACTTTAGTACTGTATTCTGAATCGTTTGCAGGATAAAATGCATTCTTACTTTTCCAGTACAAGAGCATATGTGTCAAAGTTTGACCTAGGCACAAAGAATGTCAAGGTCAACCCAGGGTCACCATTTTAGCACTTTATGATGGGCATACGTCCCAGATGCTATTTATCGAGTTTCGTGGAAATCTGCCCAGTGGTTCTAGAGAAGACTATTTTTGAAGGGTTTTTACCATATATGGCTTGGCGGCCATTTTGGTCATGTGACCTGGACCCCAATGAGCAAATTTTGATTTTACCCATCACATAGAGGCTCCATATGAAAATTGACTTCAATCGGCCCAACGGTTTCCGAGGAGATGCAGTTCGAAAATTTTCACATTTTTCGCCTCGGCGAGGCTATACTAAATGGAATGTAATATTTGGCAAATTCATTGGTTAGATCTCATTGATATCTATCAGTAAGCCAAAAATTATTTAAATATTCCAATCGGTTAAGTCACTATCACCAATTTTCACAAACGGGTTACGGACGGACAGACTGACAGAATGACACGGTGATTTTAGGGCACGCTTAGAAAATCAACGGACTTCAGTCGGTCGCTTTTTCTGCGGGTCGGGCAATATCAATTTGACACAACTTTTGTGGAAGTCACTTTCTACTATTTCAATCCAGGTATGCAGCACACGTCAACTTATTGTGAATTAAAGCAATTAACTTAACACATGTTCAATCTCGTTAGACAATTAATATAATACAATTCATTTTATTGGACTTAAACTACGTATAAGTTTCTCGTCCTAATAACAAGGTGGTGGCACGAGAAGAGCACGACAATTTTATACACAAACGTCAAACAATATATGCATGCATGATATATGATTAATAAAGGATATATCCAATGACTTAGAATAAACAACATGCATGTACAAATACAATTTAAAGTTCAGATAGAGATATTAATGGCCCGTAAAATCGCTCAGTCCGTACACCTAATTCATCGCCAGCAAGAAATGGATGCAGCTCAATTTCATCGTTGTTTAAGCAAACAGTGTAGAACCAGATCAGATGCCATATTTTGCTGCCCAGATCAGACGCCAAGTTTGCAGCGTCTGATCATAATGGTCCGTAAAACACTCAAAGTCCATACACCTAATTCATCGCCAGCAAGAAATGTATGCGGTTAAATTTCGTTGTTGTTTAAGCAAACAGTGTAGACTCAGATCAGATACCGCATTTTTGCGGCCCAGATCTGACGCCACGTTTTGCAGCGTCTGATCATTTGGGACTACACTGTTTGCCAATGTCACACAAACGGGACACTAGGCATAAATGGGTTAAATATCTGATCTGGATCTTCACTGTTTTCCATTGTCCCACAATTGGGACTCTAGGCATATATGAGTTAAACCTTTGACCAAGATCTACACTGTTTGCCAATTTCCCACCAATGGGACGCTAGGCATATATGGGTTTAAAAGCCTTTGATCAAGTTCTACACTGTTTGCCAAGTAGGTCTTGAGCCGTAATTAAAGATCACTTAATATATCTTTGTGCTCTTCTATAAATAAAGTCATGTTGTGTGCGTTCATTAGAATCGCCTCAGTGAGGCGCGTATAATGAGCACACGACATACATTATTATCATTATTTGATACTAATTTCATTAATTTCTGACGACCCGAAGTGGCGACATTAGGGATAAGGCACCACTACCCACAACATCCAGGACACAATCCGGGAATTTCCCAGACAAATCAACTTAAAAAAACGGACCCCTAAAATATTAAAAATGAAAAATAAATTTTAATGATCTTTTAGAATGGCGCTAAACGTTTTATTTGATGCTAATTTTTATTAATTTCTGACCACCCGAAGTCGAGATATTAGGATTAACGCACCACTACCCCAACATCCAGGTCACAATCCGGGCAAATTAACTTCAGAAATGAACCCTTAAAATGTTAAAAATGAAAAATAATTTTTAATAATCTTTTAGATTGGAGCTTAAAATTTTATTTGATACTAATTTTATTAATTGTTGACCGCCAGAAGTGGAGTTATTAGAGATAACGCACCACTACCCCCATTTCCCGGACATTTCCCGGACAATTCCCGGATATTAGTGTGCACCGGTATTTCGGCTTCGTTCGGTAGTTTGGTTTCGTTTTGGTAATTACCGGTTTTTTTTGCGACAATCATCTTTAATAAAAACGCCTTTCTGACATTGATTCAGTCGATGTACTCATGGAATGTCATCAGTGATCTAATCAACATAGTTACGATTAACAAACCAAATAATCCCCTTAAGCTCTGCCAGTTACCTATTTGCTACCTGGGGGTTAATGCAATAGTAACTGCACGCGCTAATAAACACGCTTCCGTTAATCGTGTAGCAAGATAATGATCAGACTGCATGATGTCCGCTCTTTTCGTTATATGTCTGTGTCTGTCCAAATCCTATTTTATTCCTTCACTTGAGATTTTAGTTGGTCCTAATTTCTTCATTCGCTTGAGATTTTAGGTCTTAAAATTTAAATTGAATTCTGTGATGTATAAGCTAATCGATAAACCAATGACAAGACAATATAAAGAAAAAATATACCAAGATCTTTAAGAAAAAAAAACATGCTTTTTAAATTTACAGAAAAAAAAAAATAATGAAAAATTTCAGATTAAAAAAATCTGACAATTTTCATACTTCTGATACAAACAGAGATTGTGAGTATTTATTAGTACCGCCTCATTGAGCAGAAAAAGATACCCCAGTTAACTCCGTTTTTACTACAAAAATGTGGGATTAAAGGGGATTTTTAAATAAATTATAATGATAATAATTTCATCGATATTCTTTTGTAATCTGTTTGGTTCTTTGTGTTGGAGATTTACGGCCCAGTCCATATTATTTTGGTCGAATCGGAGGATCCAAACATTTCGTTGCCAGACTTATACGAATGGTTACCCATACAGTAAAAAAAATGCCCTTCTAGAATCAGCCGAAGGGAGAGAATGATAGTAGAATATATTTCATGATCAATATCCACGAAAAAATGTTGTCGGTCCCGGCAGGCGATTCTAATCAATGTCAATCTTTTTTTGTGGCTAGAAGAGTTGTCAAACTGTATTCTTTTGGTCATAAAATGAGTTATATAAGAGAGAGCAAATCTAAACATAAGCTGCTCAGTAAAATTACTTATATATATATTCAGACCCACAGGACCGGAACACATTTGATTAAACACTGAATTAAGATTAATAAATTCGTGCATTTTATATCAGAAATGTTTTCAATGACACCATACACTATAAAACAATGGAAATAAGTCAAAAATAACATTTCTTATAAAAGAAATATAAAAACATCAAGTATGTTCCGATAATTACCAGTGTGTTCCGGTGTTTTGGTGTGTTCCGGTATTTCTACGAACCCCATCAGTTGGTGATGCTAAATGCATTCTGTATCATTTATACCAAACACATTTTCTGTCTCAGCTATGCAACTACAACATTTTGATCCAAATGCACAAAACCTGTCAAGTTGCTATTATTTACAGTAACGTTCATAAACTTGGTAGGTCTTCGTTAAATCTGTTAAGCAATATTTGCACTATATTTGTACATACTCATACAACATAAATAATAGTAATATTCTTTATTAAATATCATACATGGGCTGCTCTTAAGGGAAAGAAGATTTTTGCACACCAGACAAGGAAATCCGCGATTTTACCCTGGGATAGAAATTTATGTTCTAACCCTGGTGTTCTGACCCAAAAGCGATTATAATCACGTGTTTGTTAAATGCACTGGTTGATTACAACCTCGTATGCGCCGTCGTTAAGGTTGACGTCACAGCACGTTAAGTGACGTCACTAAACATTCCTGCAGTTTCAACACGAAATGGCGGACGTTGGTAACCGAAGTGGCTGCATCATTAAAAATCTGTCCCTCGGGATCACTGCCCGGCATCACTCGACAAGCTTCGTGATGCCGGTCAGGGTCCCTAGGGACGGATTTTTCCATCCACCCCTCACACCCATATAAGATTCTTGTATGCTTCTTCACCTCACGGCAGTTCCTATAATCTCAACAGAAGGTAATCACAGATTTTGAGGTCCTTTCACAGTTCTCCCCATTTGCATGATGCATGGGCGCCTCACGACGCGATATTAAAGCAAGTAAGGGCTTTTAATAAATACTGAGCTAAGTTCCTCATGAGGTGTTCCCCCGCATGTTATTTGATTGTGGACCTCATGAAGTATACAGCTAGGAATTTATATTGCATTAAATAACTACCGGGTCCTAGTTCGTGGGTCGTGGCTGCGGCGTTTTGCCCGCAGAGTTTAAAGATGTTTTTGTTCTGCGAAATACCAGTCAATACTTAGGGACATCCCCCTAAGATAAATGTTAGATTCCGTGACAGAGAATGACTTTATTTTGCGGTCTTTATTTGCTTCTTTAGTTTGGTAGCCTAAGGTCGTCACACTCTTCCTGTAAGGTGGGGACTCATCTCGGGTTTCTCACCACGTCACTGGACGCCAGTTCAGAGTGACAGTTTTAGTTTCCAGTGTTAAGCTGGATGAAGGGCCACGTACGGGACGTCTTGAAGCATAAGCGTGGCATAACTAAGTATCTATACCCCTATCCTATCCCTGACGTTTCACAGTACAGAACCATACATGTACTTCTAACGCGATTACGGGTAGGGCTTTTGGCAAGCCTGCACACAAAAGTTTCACAGTTTAATACAGAACAGAACAGAACGGACAGAAGGACACCTGGCGTTCATAGAGAAATGGACACAATCTAAACTTTCTGAAATTCCGCAAATGTCTTTGGTTTCTTTTATTGAAATTAAATTGTTGAAATTGTAATATGTCGTTGTATTCTGTTGGTTGCACTAGTGTCTGAGCGTTCTAGCGAACTGGGATTGGGACTCACTCTGTTTTGGCTACTGGGGGAAGCGCCTCTGTCTTTATATTTCGTAGTCTGTGCAGAGAGAGTGTACCCCCATGTCGGCGACACGCTACACTTTGTATTGCAAACATAGGTGATGGGTGCTCGTTACAGCCGCCATATTGAGACGGTTCTAATGGGTACCCACATCTTATGTCTTTGAAAATAAATAAGAAAAAATAATGAACACCATCCAGAGTTGAATAAAGCAATAAATCCAGTTACATACGATAAAGTGATCATTTTTTTAACTTGAATGTTATTGTCGAAACACTTCCCTATGCAATACAATGTGATTGGTCACAATGATGAAAATTGTTTGAAGAAAACAACCTGAATAATTTTAGTGTACTATTTTATTTAACACGTTCAACTCACAACTCCCCGAGTGACCACTTTTAAGACCTGGTGCCGGTCGGTAACTAAGGATAAGTTATCCTTTTTATTGACATGACAGGGAGATGATGTTACTTTTTATACCCCGCCACACGATAGTGGCGGGGTATTATGTTATACCCTCCGGTGTCCGTCCGTATGTCCGTCCGTCCGCACTTCGTTTCCGATCGATAACTTGAGTATTTTTTCACGGATTTTGTTCAAATTTTGCATACATATTGGTATCGGGGATGAGTGGTTTCGGATTGTTTATGGGCAAAATCCGTTAATTTTTAGCAGAGTATTGCCCTTTTTGGCCTCTAATTCCCTTACTATATGGAATATCTGGATGAAACTTCACAGATATATAGAGGACTAAACGGTTCATATTGTGGCCAAGTACTGCTACTCTGGCTGTTCCAGTTCTTGAGTTATCTGCCCTTGACGTATTTAAAAAATGCATTTTAGACTGTAGTTCGTTTATCATTTACAATATCTTGCTGAAACTTCATAGATATGTAGTAGATGAATTGTTATATATTGTGGCAAAGGAACATGACTCTGGCTTTCCCAGCGATTGAGTTATCTGCCTTTGAAATATCTGAAAAATGGTTTTTGGCCTCTAGTTCCCTTACTATATGGAATATCTCGATGAAACTTCACAGATATATAGAGGACTTAATGGTTCATATCGTGGCCAAGGACCACTACTCTGGCTATACCAGTTCTTGAGTTATCTGCCTTTGAAGTATTTAAAATGCATTTTAGACTGTAGTTCTTTATTATTTACAATATCTTGCTGAAACTCCATAGATATGTAGTAGATTAAATGTTACATACTGTGGCAAAGGAACATGACTGGCTTTCCCAGCAATTGAGTTATCTGCCCTTGAAATATATAAAAAAGGGATTTTGGCCTATAGTTCATTTATTATTTGAAATATATGGATAAAACTTCTACACCCTCTGCTGTCTGTCTGTCTGTCTGTCTGTCCATCCATTTGTATGTCTGTCCATCTGTCTGTCTGTCCCTTTTCAGTATCATAATTTTCTAATAATGTTAACTTATTGAGTTGCCTTCCCATCAAATGTCTGAAAAATGGATTTTTACATATGCTTCCTACATCTTCTAACAACTTCATCCACTCACATTAAGACATTACACTTGCGGATCATATCTCTGCTATCCCCTTTCTAGTTATTTAGCCTTGATATATTTTCAAATAAGTTACATTGCTTAGCAGTGGCGGGGTATTATGCAGTGTCTGCGGTGCTTTTATTTTAATATTTGCCCCTTCTCACTTCTGTCCTGTTAAAGATAAATGGAAGTTCTATAGTGGAAATTAGTTTTACCTTGGAAATTGGGCGAGACGACTAGGGGGACGAAACGACCATGGGGGAACCGACCAGGGAGGAAACATCTTGGGGGCGAAATGAATAGGGGAGGAAATGGTTTGGGGGCGAAATAACATGGATTCGCCGTCCAGTACTATTATGCGAGAAGCCTCAGTGGTGTAGTGGTTATGCTACTCTCCTCATAAACCTGGAGTCGTAGGTTCTATCCCGGGCTTCTCCAGACAACCAATGTCCCATCTCCGTATGACCTTAGCTGTTGGTTGGGCATAAATTTGAAACACACACACACACACACACACAAATTATGTCAATCAGCGTTGTTTCTTCTTAGCATCCGCAGGACACAGAGGCAAGAAAATTCGCATCCTTGACTCAATATTTCGCGTCCTTGAGTCATTTGGCGAAAACTGGTCGCTACAATAAACAAAGAATATCGCCTCGTTTATTGCCTGCACAAGCCGTTTCCCGACACGTGTATGACGGCGCCTGAAATTTTCACTTGATAACAAGCATATTTGATTGTTCAGTTACGGTGTTTGTTTACTTTTGACACGTATCCACCTGGGCCTCTGTGGAAAATCATGTTTTACCTGTCACGTGGTGACAAGGTGAGTTGGCGTCCGTCGTCGCGTGCGTGTGTGTGTCCACAAACACTTTCTTCAAATGACATCTCCTAAACCACTGATCAAATTTTGACCAAGCTTCACAGGAATGATCCTTTGGTGGTATCCTTTCAAAGTTGTTCAAATGGTTCTGGTCCGTTGCACATCTAGGTCACAGGAGCCAAAAATAGATTATTTTTTTACTGAAAACTTAAAAATTCTTCTTCTCAGAAACTTCAAGGCCCAGGCCTTTGTTATTTGGTATAAAAATAGAAGTGAGGCAATGATCAGGAATCGATACAATTAACCCACAGCCCCCATCAGAGACACCAAAGGGAAAGAAACACAAACAAGAAACAACAAACCCTAATGGAAACATTAATAACGGAAAGCCAAAGGGACAATTACTTTCCCACAAAATGGCCAATAGGCTAAAATAGATCCAAAACAAACTAATATAAGCGACACAAACACCCAAAGACAAACCAAAACCGCGGTCATCCGTACATCCATCATAGTGCAGATTATATTTTCTTGTCCTTTGGGATCATTGCGTTCATTTTGAAAATAGAGTTCTGCTTAAGCTGGTGCTACGGGGCGTGGCCGGTGTAGCTCATTGCAGTACTGGTCATGGACAGTCTCATTAAAACCGAGTCTGCCATTTTCGTTTATTTTGTGTATTCTTTGCTTCCAAAGGATCTAACTGTTCAGAATTTATTTATCTTCACTGCAGCTGGTGTTGTGCCGTGTGGCGGCCGTAAAAAGTCGCCCCGTACATCCATCATAGTGCAGATTTTTATCTGGTCATTTGGGATCATTGCGTTTATTTTGAAAATAGAGTTCTATCAGTACTGGTCATGAACAGACTCAATAAAACCGAGTCTGCTATTTTCGTTCATTTTGTGTATTCTTTGCTTCCAAAGGATCTAACTGTTCAGAACTTATTTATCTTCACTGCAGCTGGTGTTGTGCCGTGTGGCGGCCGTACAAAAGTCTCCCCGTACATCCATCTTAGTGCAGATTATATTTTCTGGTCCTTTGGGATCATTGCGTTCATTTTGAAAATAGCGTTCTGCTTAAGCCGGTGCTAGGGTGCGTGGCCGGTGTAGCTCATTCCAGTACTGGAAATGAACAGACTCAATAAAACCGAGTCTGCTATTTTCGTTTATTTATGTATTCTTTGCTTCCAAAGGAAGAACTTATTTGATATTTGATATGAAGTTGTATCTAATGGACCTCTACAAAAACATTCAAATTTTCTTGTTTGAAACCAGACGACACATTTGTTTGAAATTTGGCATGAATTTGTATCTAGTGGGCCTCTACCAAGATTTCTCAAATGACAGCCCTAGGACCAAAAATGCTCCCTCGCGGAGCCCCTGGTTTTACATAGACTTACATAGGGAAAAGATTTAACAATCTTCTAGCCTGAAACCAGACGACACATGTCTTTGATATTTGGTATGAAGCTTCGTCTAGTGGACCTCTACCAAGTTTGCTCAAGTTATTGTCCTGGAGCCAACAATTGCCCAGGGCCCCACCAGTTTTACTTAGACTTATATAGGGAAAATCTTCAAAATCTTCTTATCTGAAACCAGACGGCCAAGGTTTTGATGTTTGGTAGGAAGTTGTATCTAGTGGACCTCTACCAAGATTGTTCATATTATAGCCCTGGGACAAAATATGACCCTACCACGGGGCCCACTGGTTTTACATGGACTTAAATAGAGAAAACCTTTAAAAATCTCCAGTTGATCTATCTCACGAGTATGTCGGTCGGTGTGTACTCGGAGGGGGATGTGCTGTGTTTGCCGGGTCTTGTCCATCATCCGTTTCGGTTTCAGAACTTTGGGTTTGAGACACAGTGATGAAGATTTAATATCAGAAAGGCATCTGTGTCACTAAATTTGGTATTGTTACGCCTTAACTGAAACCAGAAGGCCCATGTATTATATTGTAAGACAGATTGGGTCGCTTCATCTCCCACTGGTGCACTAGGGCCTGCCTATCCGTATCCACAAGATGTCAAAATAGTGACATACAAGTCAGCTCTGTATTGTCACAGAGAACTAATGAACCATATGTCTAGCATTTAATGCCAACTTTTGTTTTCTAAATACTGCTTAAGATCATCTTGTGACAGGTGAGCGATACAGGGCCATCCTGGCCTCCTTGTTACATTAAAAGCTGAAGGAATAGTGAAGGCTGTAAAATACAAGTGTTTCAAATGGTTAGGACTCTAAGCATTATACCACCCAACCAGCAAAGGGCCTTGGGCATCTATTAACTTCGGATTGGATCCCATTTGTTTTGGTGTTTTCATCAGTGTCTGTTTGGCTGTTTGAAGCACTTTAGTTCTCTGAAACAGTTGATGGATTCTTACCAAACAAGGAGAGGGGAAAACTGAGGATAACGGACAGGTTTGGGTAGGCTTTCGGTCTCTGGTCGGGCCCATCGGAGTCTAACTGTTGGGTTTCTTTTGCTCCAGCATTTCAGTGGTTTCTTCAGCCTTCCTTTGTTTAGGTTTCCATTATGGTCTGGTCGCTTAATGTTTGTGTTTCTTTCCCTTTGGTGTCTTTGATGGGTGGAGTTAGTTAATTGTATCGATTCCTGATCTTTGTTTTACTTCTACATTTTATCTCGTATTCAAGGTATCAAATAATTGCTTGGCTACACTCTAGCTATTTCATAAATGAATTTATCATATGACGTCGCGTCTGAGAGTGTAATAACGCCATATAATATTTTCGATAATCCACTAATGGATTAAATATGCAAATTAGCTAGATTCGTCCCGTAACGTTACATGTACGACGTCCTTAACGACGTCGCGTTTACTAACGGCGGAATATTGACATTTTTGTAAACAATCATGAATAAAATGCGTTTTAAATGTCATATAATAAATAGAATCTTGCATTCGTGCTCATGTATTTTTGAATTTATTAAACTCGTTGAGGAACAGGAATAAAATGCTCGGCAAAGCCTCGCATTTTATCCCTTTTCCTCAACTCGTTTAATAACTTCAATAGTACATGAACACTCATGTAAGATCCTCTGTGTATGGGTATCGGTTAAAGTTGGTAAAATAACTTGTTTGTAACCTACCAAGGATTTTATTACATTTTGGTGACCTTTCAATGTTTCGGTCCCAAAAATGACAAATTGGGTGTTATGCCAAGAATAGTCTGGGTACACCCTATAATCTCCTAGGAGACACGTTTACTATGGTTGAGTCCGTTTTTAGTCCGCTGGGAATTTCTCTAAACACAAAAAAGCATAATTAAGGAAAAATTCCTCCTTTTTGCTTGCAAACATATGCCTTGTGTACTCAGTCAAATCAACACACAGCATATATTTATGACTCAGTAAAATCGCCCCAAGAGGCTATTCTAATGATTAAACAACATATATTAATGATAGGAAACTGAAAAGATACAAAAACAAATTGTATGTTTTGCCTCCTGTTATGGTGCTAGTAGTAGCCCTCTACTGCTCGAATTACCGCTGTACCGTAGTTCAGTTGTACTGTCATTTATTATTATATTCCGCTGATTCAAGAAGGGAAGTTGTCAGTTTCTGGCGAAAGAATGTGCACTGTACTGATTAACCGCTTACGTATAAGCCTGCACAGGAAAGTGTTGATAGGTAAACTGACCGGCGCAAAAATGACCTAAATAGTGCTGCTTGGGCCGTAAAACTCCAAAACAAACAAAACAAAACTCTCATTTATTCTTTCCAGAAATGGACTTGAGAAGCTGCCCAGTGGTGGGCTGTGATGGTGAAGGCCATGTGTCAGGGAGATTTACAAGACATAAAACGTAAGCATTAGAAGTTCAGGGAAATGGGTACACCTGATGCCTTTTCTTCCCAGTTTTGCAGGGGGGGGGGGGGGGGGGCAAATTTTGTGACTTATTTTGCTTTTTAAATTTCTAATCACTAAGTGGTCAGCTTTTTTAGCTCACCTGGGCCGAAGGCTACAGGGGAGCTTATAGTATAGTGGGTCCTCCGTCGTTCGTCCGTCCGTCGTCCGTCCACACTTTTGAGCAGATATATCTCTACAGCCTGCAGGCTGATCTCAATCATTTCTGATCTGTAGCATGCCTCTGGTGGGGCATTGATGACATAAACTTTTTTTCAAAATCGCACAAAAACTTTGGTTGCATTGACAACCACAAGGTCCCATAGACTTACAATGGGAAAATGCATGTCATCACCGTAGACCCTTCAGTTTTGATCGGATCTATCTGAAACTTATATGCAAGGTGACTGGGGATAAAATCTCGAATGAGGTCGAAAACCGGCCAAGTCGGCCCATTTATCATAGAGTTACGTCCCTTTGATTGCTGAAAATGCCAATTTTTGACCTTGTCATCACCGTAGCCCCTTCAGTTTTGATTTTATCTTTCTGAAACTCATATGTAAGGTGGTTTGGGATAAAATCTCGGATGAGTTCGAAAACCAGCCAAGTCGGCCCATTGATCGTAGCGTAACGTCCCTTTGATTGCTGAAAATGCCGATTTTTGACCTTGTCATCACCGTAGCCCTTTCAGTTTTGATCAGATCTTTCTGAAACTTATATGTAAGGTGGCTTGGGATAAAATCTCGGATGAGTTCGAAAACCAGCCAAGTCGACCCATTTATCATATAATAACGTCCCTTTGATTGCTGAAAATGCCGATTTTTGACCGTGTCATCACAGTAGCTCTTTCAGTTTTAATCGAATCTTTCTGAAACTTGTATTTAAGGTGGCTGTAGATAAAACCTCAGATGAGTTCGAAAACCGGGCAAGTGGGCAAGTTTATCCTTGAGTTATGTCCCTTTTATGGCTGAAAATATCGATTTTTGACATCATCATCACAGTAGGCCAATCAGTGTCTGGTCAGGCCCATCGGAGTCTAACTGTTGGTTTTCTTTTGCTCAAGCATTTCAGTGATTTCTTGCTGTCGAGTCCTCACAGTTGTCTAACCTCTGTGGTTCTTTGATTATGTGTGTTCACGGAGATGAGTTGCACTGATGAGTTAGGAGGCCTTCATGCGGACTGAACAAATTATTTGTCTAAATCGCGACGGAAGTAAGGGCGAGGATTGTGGCCACGTAAAATCGATTTAAGCCCCCCAGTGGAAATCTTTCTGTGGGGGTTTATTTATGTTGTTGTTTGTTACTTACTGTGTGTATCACTTGTGTCTTTTTATTTTGGATGGCCATATGGCCATTTTGTGGGAAAGTAACTGTCCTTATGGCCTTCCTTTGTTTAAGTTTCCATTATGGTCTGGTCGCTTAATGTTTGTGTTTCTTTCTGTTTGGTGTCTTTGATGGGTGGAGTTAGTTAATTGTATTGATTCCTGATCTTTGTTTTACTTCTACTTTGGTCAGATCTTTCTGAAACTTATATGTTAGGTGGCTGGGGATAAAACCTAGGATGAGTTTGAATACCGACCAAGTTGGCCCATTTATCATAGATATACGTCCCTTTGATTGCTGAAAATGTGAATTTTTGACCTTGTCATCGCCATAGCAGCTTCAGTTTTGATTGGATCTTTCTCAAACTTATATGTAAGGTGGCTGGGGATAAAATCTCAGATGAGTTCGAAACCAGCCAAGTCAGCCCATTTATCATAGAGTTATGTCCCTTTGATGGCTGAAGATGTTTATTTTTAGCTCACCTGGGCCGAAGGCTCCAGGGGAGCTAATAGTATAACTGGTCATCCGTCGTCTGTCCGTCACCACCTTTGACCAGTTATATCTCTGCAGCCTGCAGGCTGATCTCAATCATTTCTTATCTGTAGCATGCCTTGTGTGGGGCAACGAAGAATTTAGCTTTTTATCAAAATTGAATGAAAATTTTGGTTGCTATGGCAATTCCAATTTCCCATAGACTTACAATGGAAAATGCTTGCCATCACCATAGCACCTTCAGTTTTGATCGGATCTTTCTGAAATTTTTTGTAAGTTGGCTGAGGATAAGAGCTCGGATGAGTTCGAAAATCGGCAAAGTCGGCCCATTAATCATAGAGTTACATCCCTTTGATTGCTGAAAATGCCGATTTTTGACCTTGTCATCACAATAGCCCATTCAGTTTTGATCAGATCTTTCTGAAACTTATATGTAAGGTGACTGGGGATAAAACCTCGGATGAGTTCGAAAACCAGCCAAGTCGGCCTATTAATCGTAGAGTTACATCCCTTTGATTGCTGAAAATGCAGATATTTGACCTTGTCATCACCGTAGACCCTTCAGTTTTGTTCGGATCTTTTCGAAACTTATATGTAAGATGGCTGGGGATAAAAACTTGGATGAGTTCGAAAACTAGCCAAGGCGGCCCATTTATCATAGAGTAATGTCCCTTTGATTGCTAAAAATGCCAATTTTTGACCTTGTCATCACCGTAACCCCTTCAGTTTTGATCGGATCCTTCTGAAATTTATTTGTCAGTTGGCCTGGGATAAAACCTCGAACGAGTTCGAAAACCGGCCAAGTCGGCCCATTTATCACATAGTTACATCCCTTTGTTTGCTGAAAATGCAGATATTTGACCTGGTCATCACTGTAGCCCCTTCAGTTTTGATCGGATCTTTCTAAAACTTATATGTAAGGTGGCTGGGGATAAAACTTCGGATGAGTTAAAAAAAACCGGCCTAGTCTGCCCATTTATCATAGAGTTACATCCCTTTGATTGCTGAAAATGCCGATTTTGGACCTTATCATCACTGTAGCCCCTTTAGTTTTGATCGGATCTTTCTGAAACTTTATGTAAGGTGGCTGGGGATAAAACATCGGATGAGTTCAAAAACCGGCCTAGTCTGCCCATTTATCATAGAGTTACGTCCCTTTGATTGCTGAAAAAGCAGATATTTGACCTCGTCATCACCGTAGCCCCTTCAGTTTTATTCGGATATTTCCAAAACTTATATGTAAGTTGTCTTGGGATAAAAACTTGGATGATTTTGAAAACAGGCTGAGTCGGCCTGTTTATCATAGAGTATCAGAATAATGTCCCTTTGATTGCTAAAACTGCCGATTTTGACCTTGTCATCAGAATCAGAATCAGAGTTGTTACTGGTGACACGTCAAATGACATTCATACACCTGACCTGTGATGTGGGAAGTTAGTCCCTAGCTCTAACCAAAGAGGTAAATTCAGCTACACAATCATCAGCACCTTCAGCTGTCGAAATAATCAAATGGGGAAGGGCATTCCAATCTTTAATGGTTCTGGGGAAGAACGACTCTTTATAAATGTCAGTTCTTGCGCTAAGGGTCTGAAACGCCAATGAATGGTGATTTCTACAGTGTCTAGCTGGGGGAACAAGGTCATCTGTTGGAATGCTGGCAGCACCCTTTAGACCTTTGTATAAAAGGATTAGCCTACTGTCTTTTCTCCTTTCACATCACCGTTACACCTTCAGTTTTGATCGGATCTTTCTTAAACTTACATGTAAGTTGGCTAGGGATAAAACCTGAAACGAGTTTGAAAACCGGCCAAGTCGGCCCATTTATCTTAAAGTTACATCCCTTTGATTGCTGAAAATGCAGATATTTGACCTTGTCATCACTGTAGCCCCTTCAGTTTTGATCGATCTTTCTGAAGCTTTTAGTAAGGTGGCTGGGGATAAAACCTCGGATAAGTTCAAAAATCGGCCTAGTCTGCCCATTCATCGTAGAGTTACGTCCCTTTGATTGCTAAAAATGCCGATTTCGGACCTTCTCATCACTGTAGCCCCTTCATTTTTGATCGGATCTATCTGAAACTTAAATGAAAGGTAACTTGGGATAAAAACTCAGACGAGTTTGAAAACCGGCCAAGTCGACCCATTTATCATAGATAAATGGGTCGACCGTCCCTTTGATTGCTGAAAATGTCAATTTTACACCTTGTCATCACTGTAGCCTCTTCAGTCTTTATTGATCTTTCTGAAACTTATATGTAAGGTGGCTGGGGATTAAAACTCGGATGAGTTCGAAAACCGGCCAAGTCGGCCCATTTATTATAGAGTTACGTCCCTTTGATTGCTGAAAATACTGATTTTTGACGTCATCACCGTAGCCCCTTCAGTTTTGATCGGATCTTTCCGAAACTTACATGTAATGTAGCTGGGGATAAAGACACGGATGAGTTTGAATAAGGGCCAAGTTGGCCCATTTATCATAGATTTAGCTCCCTTTGATGGCTAGAAAACGATTTTTGACCTTCTCAACACCGTAGCCCCTTCAGTTTTAATTGGATCTTTCTGAAACTTGTATGTAAGGTGGCTTGGTATAAAACTAGAAATGAGCTCGAAAACCTCGGCCCATTTGTCATAGAGTTACATCCCTTTGATTGCTTAAAATACTGATTTTTGACCTTGTTATCACCGTTGCCCCTTCAGTTTTGATCGGATTTTTCTGAATTTTATATGTAATGTGGCTGAGGAAAAAAACTTGGATGTGTTTGAAAACCGGCCAAGTCGGCCCATTTAACATAGAGTTACATCCCTTTCATTGCTGAAATGAAAATGCCGATTTTTGACCTTGTCATCACTGGAGGTCCTTTAGTTTTGATCGGATCTTTCCGCAAACTGATATGTAAGGTGGCTTGGGATACAACCTCGGATGAGTTTGGGTAAGGGCCATGTCGGCCCATTTATCATAGAGTTACGACCCTTTGATTGCTGAAAATGCCGATTTTTGACCTGGTCATCACCGTAGCCATTCAGTTTTGATCAGATCTTTCTTAGCTATATGTAAGGTGGCTGGTGATAAAAGCTTGGATGAGTTTGAAAACTGGCCAAGTTGGCCCATTTTTAGCTCACCAGAGCCGAAGGCTCCGGGGGAGCTTATAGGATAGGCAATTGTCCGTCGTCGTCTGCGTCTGCGTCGTCTGCATCAACACTTTCAAACGACATCTCCTCTGAAGCCACTGGGCCGATTGGGCCCAAATTTTACTGTAGCATTCTTGGGCTGGGGGATTGAAAGTGTGTGTTTTTTATGAAAATCGGCTCATTAGTTTGGTTGCTATAACAACTTAGACTTATAATGGGGAAAATTGAAAAATGGCATTTACTGCCAAACCTCTGCAGATATTTTGACAAAACTTTCATAGAAATGTTTCTTAGGCAATCTACTATCTGCCATATGCTTTTAGGCATACTGCTCATTTTTATTGGTTGCCATGGAAACCAAACTGCAAAGAAATAGAAAAAAAAATACTTAAAAAATCATCTCCTCAGAAACCGAATGCTCTATTAGGCTGAGAGTTTTTGGAAATATTCACCATATTTGCCTTTAAAGGTTTTGTGTTTTTTATAAAATTTGGCTCTTTAGTTTGGTTGCTATGGCAACTTAGATTTTCCATAGACTTATAATGGGAAAAATTGAAAAATGGCATTTTCTGCCAAGTTATTGCAGATATTTTGACAAAACTTTTACAGAAATGTTCCTTGAGTAACTGTCTCTCAGCCATATGCTTTAATGCCAACATGGGGGGTCCCCCAGGTTAAGCCGGGGCCATGCCCCACCCCTTCCACTTCATAAAAGGCCATATAACTCGGATCCATTCAGGTCCCCACCCCAAAACCATATATATTCTTGTTCCTTATGATAAGATGCATTCAGTGACATCAACCTGGGGATCACCCGGTACATGCCGGGGTCATGCCCCACCCCCTCCACTCCATAAAAGGCCCAATATCTTGGAAACCTTACAAATCCAAACCCCTAAACCGTATATATTCTTGTTCCTTATGAAAATATACATTCACTGACATCAACTTGGGGGTCTCCCGGGGTGCGCCTGGGCCTTGCCCCACCCCTTCTTCTTCACAAAAGGCCATATATCTCAGAAACCATTTAGATCCCCACCCCAAAACCATATATATTCTTGTTCCTTATGATAAGACTCATTCAGTGACACCAACCTGGGGGTCCCCAGGGTTGTGCCGGGGTCATGCCCCACCCCCTCCATTTCATAAAAGGCCCAATATCTTGGAAACCTTACAGATCCACAAGCCTAAACCCTATATTTTCTTGTTCCTTATGAAAATATACATTCACTGGCACCTACTTGGGGTCTCCCGGGGTGTGCCTGGGCCTTTCCCCTCCCCTTCTTCTTTACAAAAGGCCATATATCTCAGAAACCATTTAGACCATATATATTCTTGTTCCTTATGATAAGACACATTCAATGACACCAACCTGGGGGTCCCCCGGGTTGTGCCGGGGTCATGCCCCACCCCCTCCATTTCATAAAAGGCCCAATATCTTGGAAACCTTACAGATCCCCACCCCTAAACCCTATATATTCTTGTTCCTTATGAAGACACCAATTTGGGGGTCTTCCTGGGTGCGCCGGGGCCTTGTCCCACCCCTCCATTTCACAAAAGGCCATCTATCTCAGAAACCATTCAGATCCCCGCCCCGAAACCATATATATTTTTGTTTCTTATGAAATGACGCATTCATTGACACTAACCTGGGGGTCCCCCAGGATGTGCCGGAGTCGTGCCCCATCCCTTCATTTCATTAAAGACCCAATATCTTGGAAACCCCACAGATGCCCACCTCTAACCATATATATTGTTGTTCCTTATACTGAGGCACATTCATTGATGTCAACCTGGAGGTCTCCCGGGACAAGCCAGGGTCTTGCCCCACCCCAACACTTCACAAAAGGCTATATATCTCAGAAACTGTTCACAGCCCCACCCCTAAACCATATATAATTATCTTCTTTGTGATAAGACGCAATCAAATAACACTAGCTTGGGAGTAATCCGGACTGCCTGGGTCATGCCCCACTGCTTTTCTTCATTAAAAGCCATATATCTCAGAAATCATTCAGATCCCCGCCCATAAACTATAATATTCTTGTTCCTTATGATAAGACTCATTCAGTCACACCAACCTGGGGACCACTTTGTGCTAGGGCAATGTGCCCGCCCCTCCACTTTAAAAGGCCAAATATTTCAGAAACCATTCAAATCCCCACCCCATAATCATATATGTTCTTGTTCCTTATCAATAGCACACCCACTTGGGGTCGCAGGGGCCATTTCTCTCCTCTCCACGTCATAGAAGGGCCTCATATATCAGAAACCATTCAGATTCCCACCCATAAACCATTTATATATTCTTGGTCCTAATAGGGACAACGAACTTGGGCTTTCCTGGGATCAACAGGACATGCCCCAACCCCTCCACTGCTTAAGAGGCCTTATAACTCTGGTATACAGCTCGCCACTGCTACACCATATATATTCTTATTCCTTATGATAAGACGCATTTAGTGATACCAACCAGGGCTCCATTGGGTCCATGCCCTACACCCTCTACTTAATAAAAGGCCTAATGTTTTAGATACTGAGTCCAGATGGATGCTCATTTGGATATGGGGGTTCATTTGGGAGACTATATAATTGGTAGATTAAAATGATATCATGTTAAAATACATGCCTGTCATTGGGCAGTGCCCACCTGAGCTCTAGTGAGCATAGTGGCCCATGGGCCTCTTGTTTATAGAGTTACATCCCTTTGAATGCTGAAAATGCCGATTTTTGACCTGGTCATCACTGTAGCCCCTTCAGTTTTGATCGGATCTTTCTGAAACTTATATGTAAGGTGCCTGGGAATAAAAAACTAGGATGAGTTCCAAAACCGGCCAAGTTGGTCCATTTATTATAGATTTACATCCCTTTAATTGCTGAAATGCCGATTTTCAACTTTGTCCTCTACGTAGCCCCTTCCGTTTTGATTTGAAATTCCTGAAACTTAAGTGCAAGTAAGTCCAGGTTAAAAGCTTGGATGAGTTTGCAAACTAGCAATGTGGGGCGATTACTGACAGAGTAATGTCGCCTCTTTTACTGAAAATTCTTATTTTTGACCTTGTCATGACCATAGCCCCTTCAGTTTGATCGGATCTTCTTGAAACTTACAAACAAGTAAGTAAGGGATAAAAGCTTTGGTGATTTAAAAAACTGATGAGGTTGGCTCATCTATTGTAGAGTTACATCCCCTTTACTGCTGGAAATGCCTATTTTTGACGTTGTCATCACCATAGCCCCTTCAGTTTTCATCGGATCTTTTTGTAACTTACCTGTTAGTAAGTAAGGGATAAAACCTTGGCTGAGTTAAAAAATTGTGAGGTCGGCCTATATTTCGGAGAGTTATGTCCCCCTTGATTATAGTTGATTATAGAAAATGCCTATTTTTGACCTTGTCATCACCAGAGCCCCTTCAGTTTTGATCAGATCTTCCTGAAACCTACATACAAAGAAGTCGGGTTTAAAGCTTGGATAAGTTCGAAAATGCTTAACTTGTCATCACCTTGTCCTCGCATAAATCCTTCAGTAAAGGTTGGCACTTCCTGAAACTTTGAATCTGTTAGCTCAGGTGAGCGATATAGAACCAGCTTGGTCCTATTGTTAGCTCACCTGTCACATAGTGACGAGGTGAACTTTTGTGATCACTTTTCGTCCGTCGTCCGTCGTCAGTGCGTGTGTGTGCGTGTGTGTGTGCGTAAACTTTTTCTTCAAATGACATCTCCTAAACCACTGATCGGATTTTGACCAAACTTCAAAGCAATGATCCTTAGGTGGTCCCCTTTCAAAATTGTTCAAATGGTTCCGGTCCATTGCACATCTGGGTCACAGGAGCTAAAAATAGATTTTTTAAACGAAAATTTTAAAAATCTTCTTCTCTGAAACCGCAAGGCCCAGGTCTTCGATATTTGGTATAAGCTTCATCTAGTGGACCTCTACCAAGATTGTTTAAATTATAGCCCTGTGGGCCCTATGGTTTTACATAGGCTTATATAGGGAAAATCATTAAAAAATCTTCTTCTCTGAAACCACAAGGCCCACGTCTTTAATATTTTGTGTGAAGCTTTACCTGGTGGACCTCTACTAAGATTGTCCAAATTATAGCTTTGGGGCCAAAAATGCCCCTGCCCCGGGGGCCTTTGGTTTTACATAGGCTTATACAGGGAAAATCTTTAAAAATCTTCTGCTCTGAAACCACAAGGCCCAGGTCTTCGATATTTGGTATGAAGCTTCATCTAGTGGACCTCTACCAAGATTGTTCAAATTATAGCCCTGGGGGCCAAAATGCCCCCGCCCCGGGGGTCTTTGGTTTTACTTAGGCTTATATAAGTAAAATCATTAAAAAATCTTCTTCTCTGAGTCTGAAACCCCAAGGCCCAGGTCTTAAATAATTGATGTGAAGCTTTACCTGGTGGACCTCTACTAAGATTGTTCAAATTATAGCTTTGGGGCCAAAAATGCCCCCGCCCCGGGGGCCTTTGGTTTTACATAGGCTTATACAGGGAAAATCTTTATAAATCTTCTGCTCTGAAACCGCAAGGCCCAGGTCTTCGATATTTGGTATGAAGCTTCATCTAGTGGACCTCTACCAAGATTGTTCAAATTATAGCCCTGGGGGCCAAAATGCCCCCGCCCCGGGGGCCCTATGGTTTTACATAGGCTTATATATGGAAAATCATTAAAAAATCTTCTTCTCTGAAACCACAAGGCCCACGTCTTTAATATTTTGTGTGAAGCTTTACCTAGTGGACCTGTACTAAGATTGTTCAAATTTTAGCCTTGGGGACAAAAATGCCCCCGCCCCGGGGTCTTTGTTTTTACATAGGCTTATACAGGGAAAATCTTTAAAAATCTTCTTCTCTGAAACCGTGAGGCCCAGATCTTTGATATTTGGTGTGACGCTTCATCTAGTGGACCTTTACCAAGATTGTTCAAATTATAGCCCTGGGGGCCAAAATGCCCCCGCCCCGGGGGCCTATGGTTTAACATAGGCTTAAAACATAGTCTCATATTCTAGACAGGTTTTTAATTATTTGGACCCCATTTTGATTTATATCAGTCTTTGTATCGACTGCCTATTCGAAATTCGCAAAATTGCAGTATGTTTCCTCTGGCTTTCTTTGCCGATCATTACATGGTCACTGATGAGGCTTTAATAGCCGAAACTACGTAGTATGACCCATCTTCTTTCTTATTAATGTTTTCATTGCTCATAAAAGAACTCATTTTTGATTTTTATTTGCCTTCACTGCAGCTGGTGTTGTGCCATGTGGCGGCCGTAAAACGTCTCCCCGTACATCAACCATAGTGCAGTTTATATTTTACTTTTGGTCCTTTGAGATCAGCGTGAATATTCTGAGAAATCAGAAATAAATTATTGGTTTAGACTCATATTCTAGACAGGTTTTTAATTATTTGGACCCCATTTTGATTTATATCAGTCTTTGTATCGACTGCCTATTCGAAATTTGCAAAATTGCAGTATGTTTCATCTGGCTTTCTTTGCCGGATCATTACAGGGTCACTGATGGGGCTTTATTAGCCGAAACTACGTAGTATGACCCATCTTCTTTCTTATTAATGTTTTCATTGCTCTTTAAGGAACTCATTTTTGATTTTTATTATATAGGGAAAATCATTAAAAAATCTTCCTCTCTGAAACCACAAGGCCCAGGTCTTTAATATTTGGTGTGAAGCTTTACCTGGTGGACCTTTACTAAGATTGTTCAAATTATAGCCTTGGGGCTAAAAATGCCCCCGCCCCGGGGCCTTTGGTTTTACATAGGCTTATACAGGGAAAATCTTTAAAAGGGAAAATCTTTAAAAATCTTCTTCTCTGAAACCACAAGGCCCAGGTCTTTGATATTTGGTATGAAGCTTCACCTAGTGGACCTCTACCAAGATTGTTCAAATTATAGCCCTTGGGCCAAAAATGCCCCCGCCCAGGGGGCCTTTGGTTTTACCTAAGCTTAAATAGGGGAAATCTTTACAACTTTTCTTCTCTGAAACCGCAAGGCCCAGGTCATTGATATTTGGTGTGAAGCTTAATCTAATGGACCTCTACCAAGAATGTTCAAATTATAGCCCTGGGGCCAAAAATGTCCCCCGCCCTGGGGGCCTTTGGTTTTACTTAGGCTTATATAGGCAAATCTTTAAAGAAACTTTTTCTCAGAAACGGCAAGGCCAAGGTCTTAGATATTTGTTGTGAAGCTTCATCTATTGGACCTCTACCAAGATTGTTCAAATTATAGCCCTTGGGCCAAAAATGTCTCCGCCCTGGGGGCCTTTGGTTTTACATAGGCTTATATAGGGAAAATCAAAAACAACAACAAGAACAAAAAAAGAAACAACACAAGACGCGACTGGCCAGTTTATAACTTAGGGTGAATCCCCCCTCTCGCGTGAAACTTCCTCTCGCGAACTAGTGCAAACTGCACACTAGTCTATCGACATAGTTGCCGATCACAGGTTGCCGATCACAGGTTTAGCGATCGTCCGAATATCCTGCAGGTTAGTTGACCTCTTTTATGGTCTCACATTTGTTGACAATGAACAATGATTCTGACTCTGGTCTACGCTGATTACGGCAGTCTGTCCGCCCTTGCTGGACCCTAACGCCTAGCGTTGTACCAGTACCTGCTGCTATGAAGCAGGGAGCAGCAGGTCACACATTGTCGTGCCTGCAAATTACGATAACTGGACTAAGACACGAGTCACAAAACATACATGCTATATCATGATCCCCCTCCCGGAGAAGTAAGAATATGTTCATGCATATACCGTTATTGCGCATGCGCCGACCAGACATACAGGCTGATTAGTGCATGCTACAAATAACCGTACAGCAGAACTCAACTTGACTGTGCATCAAATTATCAGCACCCAGCGCTTGACACAATAATACTCAAAGTTCATGTTTCCTTACTGAGCAATACAGAAATCAATTAATGCTCACTACTACTGAGCATAATACTCATCAAATTTGTGCTCACTACATTATCACAAGTAAGAGGCAATTGAACAGACCACGCCTTTGCGCTACCTGGTCAGCTGCCAATTACAGGAAACATAACAATCTCTATTTCATATCCTTCTCCGCGACACGGCTCACAAATATAGCTATTCACAAATTCAATACATTAATAACAGATAGAAACTACAACAGAAGATTTTCATCTATAATCCACAACATTTGTTAGTGTCTCATAAGGGCCAACACTGTTTGCCGTAAATTCTCTCTGTATTTGGTAGGCACCCCGTCACAACCGTCCTCGCGACGCCGATGACGCAGCTGACGTCATCCCCGCCGCTCAGGCCGTTATGACGTGTGGCGACCAAATACTCCCACTTATCATCATCACGTTCTTTATATGTACATACATGCACAAACTGAGTTATCAGACAAAAACGGCATCATTACAAAATGAACTCGTAATTCTTCTTGAACAAAATTATTTCTAATCAACGTGAACATGCTTGTAAAATAAAATTCATTACGGTTCATCATCACGGATAACCCAACAGGCTCTTGTAAGAGTTTGCCCTGATGATGAAGATATGGTTAAACCCGTCTTAAGTTTACGTCCCCTCTACACCTAATATCATATTGGGACGGAACCACGGTTTTCTAACCACAGCTAGTCAAAAGTCATGGATCAAACAAGTGACCCGGCGTTTATTAATTACATTCTACAAAAGGGGTCTAAAAGCCCAAATGAATCTAGAATGAGCGGGTGTCCAAACTTTACGTCTCACCAACATCTAGGGTCAGCATGAGACAGGACCTCACTTAGAAAGACTCATTCTACTGCTGGAGAAGCCTGGGATCAATCCTGCGACGTCTAGCTGGCAAAGCTAGTAGCCTAATCACTACAGGCCACAACAGTGAATTCAGAATAGGCTTCAGAAAGTTGGGGTATACTAGAAGTAAACCCCTCCAAAACCTACAAGCATGTTCATACAAAAATAATACTAAACATAGATTTAACATACCTTTCAATATACTTTCTATTTCCCGACACGATGTTGTAGGTATACGTTACAACTTGACCTGCTGCTAAAGTGTTCGTTTTTCTCAGGGTTTATATATCTATGAATACTACCAGAAAATCATGCCTACTCATATTACCTTGCTCAATTCGTGGCGAGGTGGAGATACCGGCCACAAATAAAGCTAGATAGCAAAAATCGATTAGATAATGGATTTGCGTTCAAATAGTATATTTCCCATAGGAAAAATTGATGAAACGACCCTATAAATCAATGACATGACTCCTGTCAAAACGAACACCCACACAACACGTGACGGGAATAAAAATCATATATGGCACAATTTGGCGGTTGGCGATTTTTAGGCAAATTCTATAGGACTCGGCCTTATAGCGGCCCCCCTGTATTGTAAAAACAGCTCTCTATAAACCACTCATGCATACATCGTATGATATGTGCATGACTTGTTCATGGAGCAGCACAGTTTGCGTACCATATTTCACCTAAAATATTTCACTCGCACCGCCCTACCATATATCTACTAAAATAATTTAGATGTGCATAAGCACCAGAGAGGTTTCCTATTCCATCTCGTAACAAAGGTTTCCCCTTTTGGAGAAAAAAACAATCAGAAATGTTTTTCTTTGTGTACAGAGATGGAATAGGATGAACCTATCTAAACAAGACAGCTATTTACACAACAACCGTGCGAAGAATTACCTACCAAGGTAGTCTGCCCCCAAATTTTCCTGGCCCCGAATTGCAACAATCCGAAATCTATACGGCTGTAGTTTCATTGCCAAACGCATAATTCGAGGATGGAGAACTTTTGCTGTTTGCATATAAGACAAGGGCTTATGGTCTGTCTCAAGCAGGAATTCTACTCCGTAAAGATACTTGCGAAATTTCTCAACACCCCAGATAATAGCCAAACATTCCTTCTCTATTACAGAATAGTTTTTCTCACGAGGCAAAAGTTTCTTGCTGGCATAAGCAATGGGAAGTCGTCCTTCCCCTTCAAATTCTTGGAGCAAAACGGCTCCTATACCAACATCAGAAGCGTCCGTCCGGAGTATGAACGGATTCCCATCATGAAAGATAGGAAGACGAAGAATAGGACTAGACGTGAGTCTATTCTTAAGGGTCTGGAAAGCCTTTTCATGATGGTCCTGCCAGTCTGTGATCTTGTTTGGTCTACTTTTCTTAGTTAAATCTGTCAAAGGGGAAGCAATAGATGAGAAATTTGGAATGAAACGGCGGTAGAAACCAGCCAACCCAAGAAATGACTTTATTTGTCTCTTAGTAGAAGGTCGAGGAGCATCCTTTATAGCTTGTATCTTGTCTTCTTGCGGTCTTACTGACTGAGCAGCTACACTGTGACCAAGACATTCGATACTGCTATACCCAATCATACACTTGGAAGGTTTTGCCGTCAACTTGGCTGTCCTAAGTCTATCCAAAACTTCACGTAATGACGTCAAGTGGTCTTTCCAAGTTTCGGTAAAGATCCACATATCATCGACGAAGCTATCAACGTTAGAAAGTTCGGACAGAATCATTCTCATCAACCTGCAAAATGTTGCTCCTGAGTTTACCCTACCGAAGGGCATAGTTTTGAATTGAAACAAGCCTTTGGGGGTTTCGAACGCAGTTAGGGGTTTTGCCTTAGACGTCATTTTTACCTGCCAATAACCTTTTGACAAATCTAATTTGCTAAAGTATTTGTGCCCCGACATTCTATTTATAACCTCCTCCATATTTGGCATTGGTTCTGCATCGAACTCCGTCACTTTATTAAGTTTACGGAAGTCAATGCAGAACCGCACCGAACCATCTTTTTTAGGAACAAGTACTACAGGGGATGAGTATGGAGATATTGATGGCTCAATAACTCCTAAATCTAACATATCTTGAATTTCCTTTTCCATTACATCCCGTACTTTATATGGTATTGCATAACCTTTTGACCTCACTGGTTCCGACGTCAGCAACTTTATGTCGTGTTCTATTTGGTCAGTTCGTCCTGGTACACTGGACAGTACGTCCGGGTATTCTTTTATCAACGTCTCTATTTCTTTACTCTGATCCTGCGTTAACATTTCTGAAATATTGACGTCCTTAAACGTCTCTGGTTGCTTTGCAGTAGGAAAAGCGCAATCTTCCAATGAGAATTCATCAACGTCATCATTTTCAGTTGACGGAATGGACTCTACAGAAAGCAAGCAATGTGACGTCACATTCTGACGTTCCACATATTGCTTCAGTATGTTAGCGTGATATGTGTTAACATTTCCATTGACGTCAATCTTATAATCCATTCTGTTCACTACCTCAATCACTTCATAAGGACCTTTCCATTGAAGCAATAATTTATTACTGTCTGTCGGTAGTAACAACAGCACTTTGTCGCCGACGTCAAATTTACGCGACCTCGCGCCTTTATCATAATAAGCTTTCTGCTTAATCTGAACCTTCTTTAAATTATCACGCGCTAATTTGCATGTCTGCTCTAACTGTTCCCTAAGCTCAATAACGTATTGATACGTCGAAAGAACTTGCTCATCGCGTACCTCTTCAGTCCATAATTCTCTTAATATTGCCATTGGACCTCTGACGTTACGTCCATATAACAACTCAAAAGGGGAGTATCCTAAAGACTCTTGTGGGACTTCCCTTTCCGCAAATAATAAAGCTGGAAGATATTTATCCCAATCTTTTGGACGTTCAGCACACATGCGACGTAACATCTGCTTTAACGTAGCGTGGAAACGCTCTATCAGTCCGTTGCAAATTGGGTGTCTCGGACTACACGTTAACTGTTGAAGAGAAAGAAGTCTGCTGACTTCCTTCATTACCTCAGCAGTAAACTGTGATCCACAATCAGTCAACATTTCATCAGGAATGCCAACCCTACTAAACATTTCAATAAGCGCTTCCGCGACACGTTCCGTCTCAATACTCGGTAAAGCTATCGCCTCTGGATACCTTGTCGCATAATCTATCATGGTTAAAATATACCGAGATTTTCTATCAGATCGAGGCTCAATTGGACCAACTTTGTCCACTGCAACCCTCTTAAATGGCGTATCAATCAATGGAATTTTTCCTAGAGGTACTTTAGTGACCCGACCATTCTGAATAGTTCTCTGACAAATATCACAAGATTTACAAAATCTAGCGACATCACCGCAAATACCGGGCCAGTAAAACTCAGTTACAACTCTATCCAATGTCTTCCTAATACCCATATGTCCAGACATAAGCGTTTCATGAGCCAGTTTCAACACCTTTCCTCGGAAACTTTGAGGGACCACAAGTTGGAAAGAGACTTTGTTACCCTTGGTGAACTCCCTATATGCCAAACCCTTTTTCTCAATAAACCTAGTTTCACCTCGGTTTAAACCACGACTCACAGTCTTGTTCCCAGATACAACCCTTTTCCTGATGTTTTCCAAAGTTGGATCATCAACCTGAGCTTGCTTGAAAGCCTCCTTGTCATCGTTAATGATCTGATCGGGAACCTTAAGTTTTCTGTAAGGCTTCTCATCCTGCCTAGTTTGAGACCTAGTTACAGCCGCAGCTGAGAAATGAGACATATCAGGAAGTTTTGATCCATCAATGTTACCGATAACCAAATCGTTCAACGTATCATCCATACACAAAGCTTCAGTTTTCCCAGTGAAAAAAGGACAATCAATGTCAATCATTGCCAAAGGATACCTTTGTGTGGATTCATCAATCAACGTAACATTTGATTCCTTCCCTATTAACTGACTATCCGAAACCAAACTTCTCCGAACGACACAGCCTGTACACCCAGTATCTCTTAATACAACCACCTTTTTATTATTAACCAATCCTTGTGCCGTCGGTAACCTTGCCTTTAAGAAGTAACAGACACCTTCCCTAGTTTCCTTACTACACTCCACCCCATCCGAAATCAAAGGATCACCAACCTTATTTTCAAAAATACTTCCAATCTCATCACTTTTCCTAGTTACTTCCGTTTGACAAAAACTAACTTGGTGTGCTGCGCCACGTGGTGTGCTATTATTCTTACCGCGTCCGCGAAAAGACCCTCTAAAATTACCACGACCACGTGTATAACCACGATCTACATTCTGCGTATTCTCATTCTTAACCTAAGAACCTTGAGTCTCTACGCGCGTGTTAAAATTTTCCTTAACACCACTATCCCCAACTCCAGTTGCTCCTACCTCTGCGCTATACAATTGTTTCCTGTCGGGGTTCTTAAAACATTTAATTGTTAAATGCCCCTTACCGCATATGCTACACTTGATATCCGGTCTACCACTCGGTTTGTTCGAGTCAACTTTGTCCTGTTTACCCTGCGCTGCGCCTCTATTATCGCGTTGCCCCTTATTAATGCAACTATATACGCCCCCGCGCGCTTCTGCAAACAAATTACCAAACTGTTTTGGCTTCAGATGTACATACAGTTCTCTATTACATGACTCCAGGAACTGATCCCTTGCCATGAAATCACAGACAGCCGGAAAAGATTTTTCTATCTTTGCCATATTAAGCCGTTTTTCTAAATAACTTCTCAGTCTACTACTGAACTGTATGAACGTTTCTGATTTCTCGGGCCTACTATAACGAAACTGCTTCCTAAATCCGCGCTCTGTCATGTCAAAATTCTTTAATAAAGCGTCCTTTAACTTTTCATAATCCGCCGCATCCTCATTAGACAACCGGTCATATACATCAAGTGCGCGCCCTTTGAGCAATGCACTTAAATACGCGGCCCAAACACTCTTATCCCATTTATTAGCCGTAGCATATTTCTCAAACCTAGATAAATAACTATCCATTTTATCTTTACCCTCTTCAAAATAAGGTAACTTAGGATCCCGGGCATGAGCCACCTTCTCAGCTTTTTGCTTTTCCAGTTCTAGCTCGAGCTTCGCTCTCTGCATTTCTAACTGATTCCTTAATTCTTGGTGCTGTAGCTCAAACCCATGTTTTATTTGTTCTAAATGGGCCTCACTAATCTCTTTTGCCTCCCTTTCAGTCTTAATGCGTGCCATTTCAAGTTCCTTATGAACATTCAACATAGCTAGTTCATGTGCCCTTTCCTTTTCCTTTTCCTCCCTTTCCTTTTCTTTTTCTGCCCTTTCCTTTTCCTTTTCTTCAGACCTTAACCTTTCTAAATCCCTTTGCTCTTGCCTTTCTGCCCGCTCAATATCTTGCTGCTCTTTAACAAAACCTTGTAACTCCTTCCCCTCATAACCTAAGTCCTTTCCCATTTGCATTAAACGCTCCATTATTGATAACGTAAATCTCACGTTACTATCAAAACCACTATAAACTGATCAGTTATGATCAGTGATGATTGTATGGGCTTAACTAAAACGTTAAGATATGTGTTATACGCGTTAATCTAACTAAAACGTTAGTTATTAAAGCACACACGATTTGAAATGTCAAATGCTTTCAGCAAAGTATGACGTTGCGCACTGGTAGTCTAATATGACGTCATAAACTGACGACGTTTACAGTAAAATGCTACAATACGAAGTTTCATCACATATCAAAACTCCGATCACAACAAGTCACCATTAATGTTTCTATTACGTCATACCTAACCTCAAGCCACAGCGTAAATATTAACGCTACCGTTATGTCAACGTCAGTAAATTGTTAACGTCACTACGTCAGAACCATGTGTGGGTAAGATCAATTAGTAACTCCAGTTTAACTTATTAGAATGTCAGGTAACACAATTAAGTGGGGTCTACTTAAATTTTTCGTTACCAAGAAAAAGTGGGGTTTGCCTTGCCTTCCTGTTCAGAAATTATCGACTTGTCAGTATCCATTCAGTTGAATACATGGATTTCGCATGGGTGAATCCCCCCTCTCGCGTGAAACTTCCTCTCGCGAACTAGTGCAAACTGCACACTAGTCTATCGACATAGTTGCCGATCACAGGTTGCCGATCACAGGTTTACCGATCGTCCGAATATCCTGCAGGTTAGTTGACCTCTTTTATGGTCTCACATTTGTTGACAATGAACAATGATTCTGACTCTGGTCTACGCTGATTACGGCGGTCTGTCCGCCCTTGCTGGACCCTAACGCCTAGCGTCGTACCAGTACCTGCTGCTATGAAGCAGGGAGCAGCAGGTCACACATTGTCGTGCCTGCAAATTTACGATAACTGGACTAAGACACGAGTCACAAAACATACATGCTATATCATGATCCCCCTCCCGGAGAAGTAAGAATATGTTCATGCATATACCGTTATTGCGCATGCGCCGACCAGACATACAGGCTGATTAGTGCATGCGACAAATAACCATACAGCAGAACTCAACTTGACTGTGCATCAAATTATCAGCACCCAGCGCTTGACACAATAATACTCAAAGTTCATGTTTCCTTACTGAGCACTACAGAAATCAATTAATGCTCACTACTACTGAGCATAATACTCATCAAATTTGTGCTCACTACATTATCACAAGTAAGAGGCAATTGAACAGACCACGCCTTTGCGCTACCTGGTCAGCTGCCAATTACAGGAAACATAACAATCTCTATTTCATATCCTTCTCCGCGACACGGCTCACAAATATAGCTATTCACAAATTCAATACATTAATAACAGATAGAAACTACAACAGAAGATTTTCATCTATAATCCACAACATTTGTTAGTGTCTCATAAGGGCCAACACTGTTTGCCGTAAATTCTCTCTGTATTTGGTAGGCACCCCGTCACAACCGTCCTCGCGACGCCGATGACGCAGCTGACGTCATCCCCGCCGCTCAGGCCGTTATGACGTGTGGCGACCAAATACTCCCACTTATCATCATCACGTTCTTTATATGTACATACATGCACAAACTGAGTTATCAGACAAAAACGGCATCATTACAAAATGAACTCGTAATTCTTCTTGAACAAAATTATTTCTAATCAACGTGAACATGCTTGTAAAATAAAATTCATTACGGTTCATCATCACGGATAACCCAACAGGCTCTTGTAAGAGTTTGCCCTGATGATGAAGATATGGTTAAACCCGTCTTAAGTTTACGTCCCCTCTACACCTAATATCATATTAGGACGGAACCACGGTTTTCTAACCACAGCTAGTCAAAAGTCATGGATCAAACAAGTGACCCGGCGTTTATTAATTACATTCTACAAAAGGGGTCTAAAAGCCCAAATGAATCTAGAATGAGCGGGTGTCCAAACTTTACGTCTCACCAACATCTAGGGTCAGCATGAGACAGGACCTCACTTAGAAAGACTCATTCTACTGCTGGAGAAGCCTGGGATCAATCCTGCGACGTCTAGCTGGCAAAGCTAGTAGCCTAATCACTACAGGCCACAACAGTGAATTCAGAATAGGCTTCAGAAAGTTGGGGTATACTAGAAGTAAACCCCTCCAAAACCTACAAGCATGTTCATACAAAAATAATACTAAACATAGATTTAACATACCTTTCAATATACTTTCTATTTCCCGACACGATGTTGTAGGTATACGTTACAACTTGACCTGCTGCTAAAGTGTTCGTTTTTCTCAGGGTTTATATATCTATGAATACTACCAGAAAATCATGCCTACTCATATTACCTTGCTCAATTCGTGGCGAGGTGGAGATACCGGCCACAAATAAAGCTAGATAGCAAAAATCGATTAGATAATGGATTTGCGTTCAAATAGTATATTTCCCATAGGAAAAATTGATGAAACGACCCTATAAATCAATGACATGACTCCTGTCAAAACGAACACCCACACAACACGTGACGGGAATAAAAATCATATATGGCACAATTTGGCGGTTGGCGATTTTTAGGCAAATTCTATAGGACTCGGCCTTATAGCGGCCCCCTGTATTGTAAAAACAGCTCTCTATAAACCACTCATGCATACATCGTATGATATGTGCATGACTTGTTCATGGAGCAGCACAGTTTGCGTACCATATTTCACCTAAAATATTTCACTCGCACCGCCCTACCATATATCTACTAAAATAATTTAGATGTGCATAAGCACCAGAGAGGTTTCCTATTCCATCTCGTAACAAAGGTTTCCCCTTTTGGAGAAAAAACAATCAGAAATGTTATAGCCTTGGAGCCGAAAATGCCCCCACCCCTGGGGCCTTTGGTTTTACGTAGGCTTATCCATGGAAAATCTTCTTCTCTGAATCCGTAAGGCCCTGATCTTTGGTATTTGGTGTGAAGCTTCATTTAGTGGACCTCTTTCAAGATTGTTCAAATTAAAGCCCTGGGGCCAAAAATGCCCCCACTCTGGAACCCTTTGGTTTTTCATAGGCTTATAAAGGGGAAAACCTTTAAAAATCTTCTTGTCTGAAACCAGAAGGCCCAGTTCTTTGATATTTGGTATGAAGCTTCATCTAGTGGACCATTACCAAGTTTGTTCAAATTATGGCCCTTGGGCCTAGAATGTACTTGAGACACTAATTCTCAGGTGAGCGATTCAGGGCCCTCTGGGCCCTCTTGTTAGCTCACCTGTCACGTAGTGACGAGGTGAGCTTTTGGGATCACTTTTTGTCCGTCGTGCGTCCGTCCGTCCGTCCGTCCGTCCGTGCGTATACAATTTCTTCAAACGACATCTCCTCCTAAACCACTGATCGGATTTTGACCAAACTTTACAGGAATGATCCTTAGGTGGTCCCTTTTCAAAGTTGTTCAAATGGTTCTGGTCCGTTGTACATATAGGTCACAGGAGCCAAAAATAGATTTTTTTCACGGAAAACTTAAAAAATCTTCTTCTCTGAAACCGTAAGGCCCAGGTCTTTGATATTTGGTATGAAGCTTCATCTAGTGGACCCCTACCTAGATTGTTCAAATTATAGTACTGGAGCCAAAAATGTCCCCGCCACAGGGCCCTTTGGTTTTAAACGGGCTTAAATAGGGAAAATCTTTAAAAATCTTCTTCTCTGCAACCGCAAGGCCCAGGTCTTTGATATTTAGTATGAAGCTTCATCTAGTGGACTCCTACCAAGATTGTTCAAATAATAGTGCTGGGGCCAAAAATGCCCCCGCCCCGGGGCCCTTTGGTTTTACATGGGCTTATATATGGAGAATCTTTAAAAATCTTCTTCTCTGAAACCGCAGGGCCCAGGTCTTTGTTATTTAGTATGAAGCTTCATCTAGTGGACTTCTACCAAGATTGTTCAAATAATAGTGCTGGGGCCAAAAATGCACCCGCCCCGGGGCCCTTTGTTTCACATGGGCTTATATAGAGAAAATCTTTAAAAATCTTCTTCTCTGAAACTGCAAGGCCCAGGTCTTTACTATTTGGTATGAAGCTTCATCTAGTGGACCCCTACCAAGATTGTTCAAATTATAGTGCTGGGGCCAAAAATGCCCCCACCCCGGGGCCCTTTGGTTTTACATAGGCTTATATAGGGAAAATCTTTAAAAATCTTCTTCTCTGAAACTACAAGGCCTAGGTCTTTCATATTTGGTATGAAGCTTCATCTTGTGCACCTCTACCGAGATTGTTCAAATTATAGCCCTGGGGCCAAAAATGCCCCCGCTCCAGCCGGGAGCGCCCTTTGGTTTTACATAGACTTATATGGGGGAAAATCTTGAAAAATCTTCTTCTCTGAAACCTTAAGGCTTAGGTCTTTGATATTTGTTATGAAGCTTCAGCTAGTGAACCTCTACCAAGATTGTTCAAATTAAAGCCCTGAGACCGAAAATGCCCCCGCCATGTGACCCTTTGGTTTTACATAGACTTATATAGGGAAAATCTTTAAAAATCTTCTTCTCTGAAACCACAAGGCTTAGGTCTTGAATATTTGTTATGAAGCTTCAGCTAGTGGACCTCTACCAAGATTGTTCAAATTATAGCCCTGGGGCCAAAAATGCCCCCGCCCCAGGGCCCTTTGGTTTAACATAGACTAATATAGCAAAATTCTTGAAATATCTTCTTCTCTGAAACCACACGGCTTAGGTCTTTGATATCTATTATGAAGCTTCAGCTAGTGGACCTCTACCAAGATTGTTAAAATTATAGCCCTGAGACCAAAAATGCCCCCGCCATATGGCCCTTTGGTTTTACATAGACTTATATAGGGAAAATCTTTAAAAATCTTCTTCTCTGAAACCACAAGGCCCAGGTCTTTGCTATTTAGTATGAAGCTTCATCTAGTAGACCCCTGCCAAGATTGTTCAAATTATAGTGCTGGGGCTAAAAAAGCCCCCGCCCCGGGGCCCTTTGGTTTTACATAGGCATATATAGGTAAAATCTTCTTCTCTGTTACCACAAGGCCTAGGTCTTTGATATTTGGTGTGAGATTATATCTAGTGGACCTCTATCAAGATTGTTCAAATTATAGTGCTGGGGCCAAAAATGCCCCCCTCCCGAGACCCTTTGGTTTTACATAGACTTATATATAGGGAAATCTTTAAAAATCTTCTTCTCTGAAATTGCAAGGCCATGGTTTGTGATATTTGGTATGGAGCTTCATCTAATGGACCTCTTCCAAGATTGTTTAAATTATAGCCATCGGGCCACAAATGCCCCCACTCAGGGGCCCCTTGGTTTTACATAGACTTATATAGATATATCTTTGAAAGTCTTCTTCTCTTAAAAAGCAAGGCCCAGGCCTTTGATATTTGGTGTGTAGCTTCATCTAGTAGACCTTTGCCAAGATTGTTCAAATTATAGCCTTTGTTGATATTTGGTATGAAGCTTAACTTTTTTAGACCTCCCTCAATATTATGCACATTATAACCCTGTGGTCAATAATGGCCCTCCCCGGGGCCCACTTGTTACTCTATGGATCAGGTGAGCGATCCAGGGCCATCATGGCCCTCTTGTTAGCTCACCGTCACGTAGTGACGAGGTGAGCTTTTGGGATCACTTTCTGTCCATCGTCCGTCGTGCGTGCGTCCGTGCGTCCATAAACAATTTCTTTAAACGACATCTCCTCCTAAACCACTGATCGGATTTTGACCAAACTTCACAGGAATGATCCTTAGGTGGTCCCCATTCAAAGTTGTTCAAATGATTCCGGTCCGTTGCACATCTAGGTCACAGAAGCCAAAAATAGATTTTTTTTAACAAAAACTTAAAAAATCTTCTTCTCTTAAACCACAAGGCCCAGGTCTTTGATATTTGGTATGAAGCTTCATCTAGTGGACCCCTACCAAGATTGTTCAAATTAAAGTGCTGGGGCCAAAAATGCCCCCGCCCTGGGGCTCTTTGGTCTCCCCGTACATCAACCATAGTGCAGTTTATATTTTACTTTTGGTCCTTTGAGATCAGCGTCAATATTCTGAGTAATCAGAAATAAATTATTGGTTTAGGCTCATATTCTAGACAGGATTTTAATTATTTGGACCCCATTTTGATTTATATCAGTCTTTGAATCGACTGCCTATTCGAAATTCGCAAAATTGCAGGATGTTTCCTCTGGCTTTCTTTGCCGGATCATTACAGGGTCACTGATGAGGCTTTATTAGCCGAAACTACGTAGTATGACCCATCTTCTTTCTTATGAATGTTTCCATTGCTCTTAAAGGAACTCATTTTCGATTTTTATTTGCCTTCACTGCAGCTGGTGTTGTGCCGTGTGGCGGCCGTAAAACGTCTCCCCGTACATCAACCATAGTGCAGTTTATATTTTACTTTTGGTCCTTTGAGATCAGCGTCAATATTCTGAGTAATCAGAAATAAATTATTGGTTTAGGCTCATATTCTAGACAGGATTTTAATTATTTGGACCCCATTTTGATTTATATCAGTCTTTGAATCGACTGCCTATTCGAAATTCGCAAAATTGCAGGATGTTTCCTCTGGCTTTCTTTGCCGGATCATTACAGGGTCACTGATGAGGCTTTATTAGCCGAAACTACGTAGTATGACCCATCTTCTTTCTTATGAATGTTTCCATTGCTCTTAAAGGAACTCATTTTTGATTTTTAATTATATAGGGAAAATCTTTAAAAATCTTCTTCTCTGAAACCACAAGGCCCAGGTCTTTGATATTTGGTATGAAGCTTCAACTAGTGGACCCCTACCAAGATTGTTCAAATTATAGTGCTGGGGCCAAAAATGCCCCCGCCCGGGGCCCTTTGGTTTTACATAGGCTTATATAGGGACAATCTTTAAAAATCTTCTTCTATGAAACCACAAGGCCCAGGTCTTTGATATTTGGTATGAAGCTTCATCTAGTGGACCCCTACCAAGATTGTTCAAATTATAGTGCTGGGGCCAAAAATGCCCCCGCCCCTGGGCCCTTTGGTTTTACATAGGCTTATATAGGGAAAATCTTTAAAAATCTTCTTCCCTGGAGCCACAAGGCCCAGGATTTTGATATTTGGTATGAAGCTTCATCTAGTTGCCCCCTACCAAGATTGTTCAAATTATAGTGCTGGGGCCAAAAATGCCCCCGCCCCGGGGCCCTTTGGTTTTACATAGGCTTATATAGGCAAAATCTTTAAAACATCTTCTTCCCTGAAGCCACAAGGCCCAGGACTTTGATATTTGGTATGAAGCTTCATCTAGTGGACCCCTACCAAGATTGTTCAAATTATAGTGATGGGACAAAAAATGCCCCCGTCACGGGGCACTTTGGTTTAACATTGGCTTATATAGGGAAAATCTTTAAAAATCTTCTTCTCTGAAACCACAAGGCCCAGGACTTTGATATTTGGTATGAAGCTTCATCTAGTGGATCCCTACCAAGATTGTTAAAATTATAGCCCTGGAGGCCAAAATGCCCCCGCCCCGGGGGTCTTTGGTTTACTTAGGCTTATATAAGTAAAATCATTAAAAATCGTCTTCTCTGAGTCTGAAACCCCAAGGCCCAGGTCTTTAATAATTGATGTGAAGCTTTACCTGGTGGACCTCTACTAAGATTGTTCAAATTATAGCTTTGGGGCCAAAAATGCCCCCGCCCGGGGGCCTTTGGTTTTACATACTAGGCTTATACAGGGAAAATCTTTAAAAATCTTCTGCTCTGAAACCGCAAGGCCCAGGTCTTCGATATTTGGTATGAAGCTTCATCTAGTAGACCTCTACCAAGATTGTTCAAATTATAGCCCTGGGGGCCAAAATGCCCCCACCCCGGGGGCCCTATGGTTTTACATAGGCTTATATAGGGAAAATCATTAAAAAATCTTCTTCTCTGAAACCACAAGGCCCACGTCTTTAATATTTTGTGTGAAGCTTTACCTAGTGGACCTGTACTAAGATTGTTCAAATTTTAGCCCTGGGGACAAAAATGCCCCCGCCCCGGGGTCTTTGTTTTTACATAGGCTTATACAGGGAAAATCTTTAAAAATCTTCTTCTCTGAAACCGTGAGGCCCAGATCTTTGATATTTGGTGTGACGCTTCATCTAGTGGACCTTTACCAAGATTGTTCAAATTATAGCCCTGGGGGCCAAAATGCCCCCGCCCCGGGGGCCTATGGTTTAACATAGGCTTATAACATAGACTCATATTCTAGACAGGTTTTTAATTATTTGGACCCCATTTTGATTTATATCAGTCTTTGTATCGACTGCCTATTCGAAATTCGCAAAATTGCAGTATGTTTCCTCTGGCTTTCTTTGCCGGATCATTACATGGTCACTGATGAGGCTTTAATAGCCGAAACTACGTAGTATGACCCATCTTCTTTCTTATTAATGTTTTCATTGCTCTTAAAGGAACTCATTTTTGATTTTTATTTGCCTTCACTGCAGCTGGTGTTGTGCCGTGTGGCGGCCGTAAAACGTCTCCCCGTACATCAACCATAGTGCAGTTTATATTTTACTTTTGGTCCTTTGAGATCAGCGTGAATATTCTGAGAAATCAGAAATAAATTATTGGTTTAGACTCATATTCTAGACAGGTTTTTAATTATTTGGACCCCATTTTGATTTATATCAGTCTTTGTATCGACTGCCTATTCGAAATTCGCAAAATTGCAGTATGATTCCTCTGGCTTTCTTTGCCGGATCATTACAGGGTCACTGATGAGGCTTTATTAGCCGAAACTACGTAGTATGACCCATCTTCTTTCTTATTAATGTTTTCATTGCTCTTAAAGGAACTCATTTTTGATTTTTATTATATAGGGAAAATCATTAAAAAATCTTCCTCTCTGAAACCACAAGGCCCAGGTCTTTAATATATGGGGTGAAGCTTTACCTGGTGGACCTTTACTAAGATTGTTCAAATTATAGCCTTGGGGCTAAAAATGCCCCCGCCCCGGGGCCTTTGGTTTAGATAGGTTATACAGGGAAAATCTTTAAAAGGGAAAATCTTTAAAAATCTTCTTCTCTGAAACCACAAGGCCCAGGTCTTTGATATTTGGTATGAAGCTTCACCTAGTGGACCTCTACCAAGATTGTTCAAATTATAGCCCTTGGGCCAAAAATGCCCCCGCCCAGGGGGCCTTTGGTTTTACCTAAGCTTAAATAGGGGAAATCTTTACAACTTTTCTTCTCTGAAACCGCAAGGCCCAGGTCATTGATATTTGGTGTGAAGCTTAATCTAATGGACCTCTACCAAGAATGTTCAAATTATAGCCCTGGGGCCAAAAATGTCCCCCGCCCTGGGGGCCTTTGGTTTTACTTAGGCTTATATAGGCAAAATCTTTAAAGAAACTTTTTCTCAGAAACGGCAAGGCCAAGGTCTTAGATATTTGTTGTGAAGCTTCATCTATTGGACCTCTACCAAGATTGTTCAAATTATAGCCCTTGGGCCAAAAATGTCTCCGCCCTGGGGGCCTTTGGTTTTACATAGGCTTATATAGGGAAAATCTTTAAAGAAACTTTTTCTCAGAAACTGCAAGGCCAAGGTCTTAGATATTTGGTGTGAAGCTTCATCTATTGGACCTCTATCAAGATTGTTCAAATTATAGCCCTAGGACCAAAAATGCCCCTGCCCTGTGACCCTTTGGTTTTTCATAGGCTTAATTAGGGAAAATATTTAAAATTCTTCTCTAATACCACAAGGCCCTGCTCTATGCTATTTGATATGAAGCTTTAACTAGTAGACCTCTACCAAGATTGTTAAAATTATAGCCTTGGAGCCGAAAATGCCCCCACCCCTGGGGCCTTTGGTTTTACGTAGGCTTATCCATGGAAAATCTTCTTCTCTGAATCCGTTAGGCCCTGATCTATGGTAATTGGTGTGAAGCTTCATCTAGTGGACCTCTTTCAAGATTGTTCAAATTAAAGCCCTGGGGCCAAAAAATGCCCCCACTCTGGAACCCTTTGGTTTTTCATAGGCTTATATAGGGAAAACCTTTAAAAATCTTCTTGTCTGAAACCAGAAGGCCCAGGTCTTTGATATTTGGTATGAAGCTTCATCTAGTGGACCATTACCAAGTGTGTTCAAATTATAGCCCTTGGGCCTAGAATGTACTTGAGACACTAATTCTCAGGTGAGCGATTCAGGGCCCTCTGGGCTCTCTTGTTAGCTCACCTGTCACGTAGTGACGAGGTGAGCTTTTGGGATCACTTTTTGTCCGTCGTGCGTCCGTCCGTCCGTCCGTGCGTAAACAATTTCTTCAAACGACATCTCCTCCTAAACCACAGATCGGATTTTGACAAAACTTAACAGGAATGATCCTTAGGTGGTCCCTTTCCAAAGTTGTTCAAATGGTTCCGGTCCGTTGCACATATAGGTCACAGGAGCCAAACTTAAAAAAATCTTCTTTTCTGAAACCGCAAGGCCCAGGTCTTTGATATTTGGTATGAAGCTTCATCTAGTGGACCCCTACCAAGATTGTTCAAATTATAGTACTGGAGCCAAAAATGCCCCCGCCCCAGGGCCCTTTGGTTTTAAACAGGCTTAAATAGGGAAAATCTTTAAAACTCTTCTTCTCTGCAACCGCAAGGCCCAGGTCTTTAATATTAAGTATGAAGCTTCATCTAGTGGACTCCTACCAAGATTGTTCAAATAATAGTGCTGGGGCCAAAAATGCCCCCGCCCCGGGGCCCTTTCGTTTTACATGGGCTGATATATGGAGAATCTTTAAAAATCTTCTTCTCTGAAACCGCAAGGCCCAGGTCTTTGATATTTGGTATAAGCTTCATCTAGTGGACCCCTTCCAAGATTGTTCAAATTATAGTGCTTGGGCCAAAAATGCCCCCGCCCCGGGGCCCTTTGGTTTTATATGGGCTTAAATAGGGAAAATCCTTAAAAATCTTCTTCTCTGCAACCGCAAGGCCCAGGTCTTTGATATTTAGTATGAAGCTTCATCTAGTGGACTCCTACCAAGATTGTTCAAATAATAGTGCTGGGGCCAAAAATGCCCCCGCCCCGGGGCCCTTTGTTTCACATGGGCTTATATAGAGAAAATCTTTAAAAATCTTCTTCTCTGAAACTGCAAGGCCCAGGTCTTTACTATTTGGTATGAAGCTTCATCTAGTGGACCCCTACCAAGATTGTTCAAATTATAGTGCTGGGGCCAAAAATGCCCCCACCCCGGGGCCCTTTGGTTTTACATAGGCTTATATAGGGACAATCTTTAAAAATCTTCTTCTCTGAAACTACACGGCCTAGGTCTTTCATATTTGGTATGAAGCTTCCTCTTGTGGACCTCTACCGAGATTGTTCAAATTATAGCCCTGGGGCCAAAAATGCCCCCGCTCCAGCCTGGAGCGCCCTTTGGTTTTACATAGACTTATATGGGGGAAAATCTTGAAAAATCTTCTTCTCTGAAACCTTAAGGCTTAGGTCTTTGATATTTGTTATGAAGCTTCAGCTAGTGAACCTCTACCAAGATTGTTCAAATTATAGCCCTGGGGCCAAAAATGCCCCCGCTCCAGCCTGGAGCGCCCTTTGGTTTTACATAGACTTATATGGGGGAAAATCTTGAAAAATCTTCTTCTCTGAAACCACAAGGCTTAGGTCTTTGATATTTGTTATGAAGCTTCAGCTAGTGGACCTCTACCAAGATTGTTCAAATTATAGCCCTGGGGCCAAAAATGCCCCCGCCCAAGGGCCCTTTGGTTTTACATAGACTAATATAGCAAAATTCTTGAAATATCTTCTTCTCTGAAACCACACGGCTTAGGTCTTTGATATCTAGTATGAAGCTTCAGCTAGTGGACCTCTACCAAGATTGTTAAAATTATAGCCCTGAGACCAAAAATGCCCCCGCCATATGGCCCTTTGGTTTTACATAGACTTATATAGGGAAAATCTTTAAAAATCTTCTTCTCTGAAACCACAAGGCCCAGGTCTTTGCTATTTAGTATGAAGCTTCATCTAGTAGACCCCTACCAAGATTGTTCAAATTATAGTGCTGGGGCTAAAAAAGCCCCCGCCACGGGGCCCTTTGGTTTTACATAGGCATATATAGGTAAAATCTTCTTCTCTGTTACCACAAGGCCTAGGTCTTTGATATTTGGTGTGAAATTATATCTAGTGGACCTCTATCAAGATTGTTCAAATTATTGTGCTGGGGCCAAAAATGCCCCCCTCCCGAGACCCTTTGGTTTTACATAGACTTATATATAGGGAAATCTTTAAAAATCTTCTTCTCTGAAATTGCAAGGCCATGGTCTGTGATATTTGGTATGGAGCTTCATCTAATGGACCTCTTCCAAGATTGTTCAAATTATAGCCCTCGGGCCACAAATGCCCCCACTCAGGGGCCCCTTGGTTTTACATAGACTTATATAGATATATCTTTGAAAATCTTCTTATCTGAAACAGCAAGGCCCAGGCCTTTGATATTTAGTGTGTAGCTTCATCTAGTAGACCTTTGCCAAGATTGTTCAAATTATAGCCTTTGTTGATATTTGGTATGAAGCTTAACCTTTTTAGACCTCCCTCAATATTATGTACATTATAACCCTGGGGTCAATAATGGCCCTCCCCGGGGCCCACTTGTTACTCGATGGATCAGGTGAGCGATCCAGGGCCATCATGGCCCTCTTGTTAGCTCACCGTCACGTAGTGACGAGGTGAGCTTTTGGGATCACTTTTTGTCCGTCGTCCGTCGTGCGTGCGTGCGTCCGTCCGTGCGTCCGTGCGTCTATAAACAATTTCTTTAAACGACATCTCCTCCTAAACCACTGATCGGATTTTGACCAAACTTCACAGGAATGATCCTTAGGTGGTCCCCTTTCAAAGTTGTTCAAATGGTTCCGGTCCGTTGCACATCTAGGTCACAGAAGCCAAAAATAGATTTTTTTTTCACCAAAAACTTAAAAAATCTTCTTCTCTGAAACCACAAGGCCCAGGTCTTTGATATTTGGTATGAAGCTTCATCAAGTGGACCCCTACCAAGATTGTTCAAATTTTAGTGCTGGGGCCAAAAATGCCCCCGCCCTGGGGCTCTTTGGTTTTACATAGGCTTATATAGGGAAAATCTTTAAAAATCTTCTTCTCTGAAACCACAAGGCCCAGGTCTTTGATATTTGGTATGAAGCTTCATCTAGTGGACCCCTACCAAGATTGTTCAAATTATAGTGCTGGGGCAAAAAATGCCCCCGCCCCGGGGCCCTTTGGTTTTACATAGGCTTATATAGGGAAAATCTTTAAAAATCTTCTTCTCTGAAACCACAAGGCCCAGTTCTTTGATATTTGGTATGAAGCTTCATCTAGTGGACCCCTACCAAGATTGTTCAAATTATAGTGCTGGGGCCAAAAATGCCCCCGCCCCGGGGCCCTTTGGTTTTACGCAGGCTTATATAGGGAAAATCTTTAAAAATCTTCTCAGAAACCACAAGGCCCAGGACTTTGATATTTAGTATGAACTTCATCTAGTGGACCCCTACCAAGATTGTTCAAATTTCAGTGCTGGGACAAAAAATGCCCCCGTCACGGGACCCTTTGGTTTTACATTGGCTTATATCTATAGGGAAAATCATTAAAACTCTTCTTCTCTGAAACCACAAGGCCCAGGTCTTTGATATTTGGTATGAAGCTTCATCTAGTGGACCCCTACCAAGATTGTTCAAATTATAGTGCTGGGACAAAAAAGGCCCCCGCCACGGGGCCCTTTGGTTTTACATTGGCTTATATAGGGAAAATCTTTAAAAATCTTCTTCTCTGAAACCACAAGGCCCAGGTCTTTGATATTTGGTATGAAGCTTCATCTAGTGGACCCCTACCAAGATTGTTCAAATTATAGTGCTGGGGCCAAAAATGCCCCCGCCCCGGGGCCCTTTGTTTTTACATAGGCTTATATGGGGGAAAATCTTTAAAAATCTTCTTCTCTGAAACCACAAGGCCCAGGACTTTGATATTTGGTATGAAGCTTCATCTAGTGGATCCCTACCAAGTTTGACCAAATTATAGTGCTTGGGCAAAAAATGCCCCCGTCCCGAGGCCCTTTGGTTTTACATAGGCTTATATAGGCAAAATCTTTAAAAATCTTCTTCTCTGAAACCGCTAGGCCCAGGTCTTTGATATTTGATGTGTAGCTTCATCTAGTGGACCTTTGCCAAGATTGTTCAAATTATAGCCTTTGTTGATGTTTGGTATGAAGCTTCACCGTTAAGACCTCCCTAAACATTATGCACATTAAAGCCCTGGGGCCAATAATGGCACTTTCTGGGGCCCACTTGTTACACTATGGATCAGGTGAGCGATCCAGGGCCATCATGGCCCTCTTGTGTTTTATATCAGGATCACTTTTTGTCCGTCATCCGTGCGTAAACAATTTCTTCAAATGACATCTCCTCCAAAACCACTGATCGGATTTTGACCAAACTTCACAGGAATGATCTTTAGATGGTCACCTTTCAAAGTTTGTTCAAATGAATCCGGTCCATTGCACATATAGGTCACAGGAGTCAAAAATAGATTTTTTCACCGAAAACTTAAAAAATCTTCTTCTCTGAAACCTAAAGGCCCAGGTATTTGATATTTGATATGAAGCTTCATCTAATGGACCCCTACCAAGATTGTTCAAATTATAGTGCTGGGGGCCAAAAATGCCCCCGCCCCAGGGCCCTTTGGTTTTACATGGGCATATAATTATAGGGAAAATCTTTAAAAATCTTCTTCTTTCAAACTGCAAGGACCAGGTCTTTGTTATTTGGAATGAAGCTTCATCTAGTGGACCCCTACGAAGATTGATAAAATTATAGTGCTGGGACTAAAAATGCCCCCGCCCCAGGGCCCTTTGGTTTTACATAGGCTTATGTAGGGAAAATCTTTAAAAATCTTCTTCTCTGAAAATGCAAGGCCCAGGTCTTTGATATTTGGTATGAAGCTTCATCTTGTGTACCTCTACCAAGATTGTTCAAATTATAGCCCTTTGGCCGAAAAATGCCTCCGCTCCGGGGCCCTTTGGTTTTACATAGACTTATATAGGGAAAATTTTGAAAAATCTTCTTCTCTGAAACCATAAGGCCTAGGTCTTTGATATTTGGTATGAAGCTTCAGCTAGGGGACCTCTACCAAGATTGTTCAAATTATAGCCCCAGCTGGGGCCAAAAATGCCCTTGCCCCGAGACCCTTTGGTTTTACATAGACTCATATAGGGAAATCTTTAAAAATCTTCTTCTCTGAAACTGCAAGGCCCATGTCTTTGATATTTGGTATGGAGCTTCATCTGGTGGACAATTATAGCCTTTGTTGATATTTGGTATGAAGCTTCACCTTTTTAGACCTCCCTCAACATTATTCACATTATAACCTTGGGGTCATTAATGGCCCTCCCTGGGGCCCACTTGTTACTCTATGGATCAGGTGAGCGATCCAGGGCCATCATGGCCCTCTTGTTAGCTCACCTGAGCCGAAGGCTCATTGGTGAGCTTATAGGGTGGTCATGCTGTCTGTATGTCAACATTTTCAAACATCTTCTCCTCTGGAACCGCTGGGCCGATTGAAGCCAAATTTCATGTGGGGCCTCAGTGGGATGGGGGAACGAAAGTTTCTTCGCGGGGTCCAGGTCACATGACCAAGATGGCCGCCATGCCCATATATGGTAAAAACCCTTCAAAAATCTTCTTCTCCGGAACCAATGGGCCGATTGGCCTGAAACTTGGTATGTAGCATTGGGGACTCGGGCCCATCATATTTTGTTCAAATGATGACCCTTGGATGACCTTGACCAATTTTAGGCCAAGGTCAAATTTGGTCGCATAGACTTTTGTATGGGAAAAAGTCAATCCGTGTTTTTTTTGGAAACTATTGCAGCCTGTGATCTGAAAATTAGTAGATGCAGTAAGCTAAATGGGTGGATGAAACCACATGAGTATTCAAGGTCAAGGTCATTCTTTGACCTTTGTTCAAGGTCATTCAGATATGAGAATTAAAACTTATTTTTATCAGAAACCACAAAGTCATTTGTAACGAAGTTTCATATGAAAGTTTTTTAGAAAAAGGTAATGACAATTAATCAATATGAATTTGGTCACGTGACCAATATGGCCACCATGCCCATATAAGGTAAAAACCCTTCAGAAATCTTCTTCTCCGGAAACCATCAGGCCGATTGGTCTGAAACTTGGTATGTAGCATTAGGGACTCGGGTCCATCATATTTTGTTCAAATGATGACCCTTGGATGACCTTGACCAATTTTAGTCCAAGGTCAAATTTGGTCGCATAAACTTTTGTATGGGAACAAGTTAAAACCGTGTATTTTTGGAAACTATTGCAGCTTGTGATCTGAAAATTAATAGATGCAGTAAGCTAAATGGGTGGATGAAATTACATGAGTATTCAAGGTCAAGGTCATTATTTGACCTTTGTTCAAGGTCATTGAGTTATGAGAATTAAAACTTATTTTTCTCAGAAACAACAAAGCCATTTGTAACGAAATTTCATATGAAAGTTTTTAAGAACATGGAATGACAATTAATCAATATGAATTTGGTCACATGACCAATATGGCCGCCATGCCTATATAAAGTAAAAACCCTTCAAAAATCTTCTTCTCCGGAACCATCGGGCCGATTGGCCTGAAACTTGGTATGTAGCATTAGGAACTCAGGCCCACCATATTTTGTTCAAATGATGACCCTTGGATGACCTTGACAAATTTAAGTCCTAGGTCAAATTTGGTGGCTAAGACTTTTGTATGGGAAAAAGTCAAAACCTTGTATTTTTTGGAAACTATTGCAGCCTGTGATCTGAAAATTAGTAGATGCAGTAAGCTAAATGGGTGAATGAATCTACATGAGTATTCAAGGTCAAGGTCATTATTTGACCGTTGTTCAAGGTCATTCAGATATCAGAATTAAAACTTATTTTCTCAGAAACCACAAAGCCATTTGTAACAAAATTTCATATGAAAGTTTTTAAGAACAAGGAAATGACAATTAATCAATATGAATTTGGTCACATGACCAATATGGCCGTAATGCCGATATAAGGTAAAGCCCTTCAGTAATCTTCTTCTCCGGAACCAGTGGGTCGATTATCATGCAACTTTGTATGTAGCATTAGGGACTTGGGTCCATCAAATTTTTTCTCAAATTATGACCCTTGGATGACCTTGACCAATTTTAGGCCAAGGTCAAATTTGGTTGCATAGACTTTTGTATGGGAAGAAGTCCAAATCGTGTATTTTTTGGAAAATATTGCAGCCTTTGATCTGAAAATTAGTAGATGCAGTAAGCTAAATGGGTGGATGAATCTACATGAGTAGTCAAGGTCATTCTTTGACCTTTGTTCAAGGTCATTCAGTTATTGAGAATTAAAACTTATTTTTCTCAGAAACCACATAGCCATTTGTAATGAAATTTCATATGCAAGTTTTCAAGAACAAGGAACTGACAATTTATCAATATGAATTTGGTCACATGACCAATATGGCCGTCATGTCCACATAAGGTAAAAACCCTTCAGAAATCTTCTTCTCTGGAACCAGTGGGCCGATAATCATATAACTTGGTATGTGGCATTGGGAACTTGAGCCCATGATGATGACTCCTGAATGACCCTGACCTATTTTAGGCCAAGGTCAAAGTTTTTCGCATAGACTTTTGGATGGGGAAAAAGTCAAAACTGTTTCTTTTTTGAAAATATTGCACCTGGTGATCTGAAAATCGGTAGATACAGTAAGCTAAATTAATGGATGAAATGACATGAGTATTCAAGGTCAAAGTCATTCTTTGATCTTGATTCAAGGTCATCCAGATATGAGAATTAAAACATATTTTTCTCAGAAACCACTGAGCCATTTGTAACAAAAATTTCATATGCAGCATTGGGAGCTCGGGCTCATCACATATTATTCAAATGCTGACTTTCTGATACCTATTTTACGCCAAGGTCAAATTTGGTCACATAGATTTTGGGATGGGAAAAAGGTCAAAACCATGTTTATTTTTTCGGAAACTATTGCAGTCTCTGATCTGAAAATTGATAAATGCAGTTAGCTAAATGAGTGGATGAAACAACATGCGTATTCAAGGTCAAGGTCATTCCTTGACCTTTGCCTAAGGTCTTTCAGATATGAAGATTAAAATTTATTTTTAACTAGAACCTCTGTGCCGTTTGTGACCAAATTTTATACTAAGCTCGTAGAAACAAGTAAATGAAGATTTAAATACATGCGTTTGCTCAAATGACCAAAATGACCTTCATGCCCATATAAGGTAAAAACACTTCAGAAATCGTTTACTCCAGAACCAGTGGGCCGATTTTCATTAAATTTGGTATGTAGCATTTGGGATTTGGGCCCACTATAGTTTCTTCAAATGATTATCCCTGGATGGCCATAACCTGTTTTACGCAAAGGTCAAATTTGGTTGCCTATACATTTGTATTGGAGAAAGCAAAAAAAATGTGTATTTTTTGGAAATTATTGCAACCTGTGATCTGAAAATTGGTAGATGCAATAAGCTAAAATGAGTGGATAGAACTAAGGTCAATATTATTCCCTGACGTTGTCCCAAGGTCATTCAGATGAAATTAAAATTTATTTTTCATAGAAACCACTACTCCATTTGTAGCCAAATTTCAGTTGAAAACTTATAGGAACAAACAAATGAAAATTTATTAATATGAATTTGGTCACATTACTAAAATGGCTGCCATGTCGATATACATGTATACCCTTCGGGTCTTTTTCTTCGAACCAATGGGCCCATTATCAAGTCACAAGACCGAGATTAATACTTGGTAAAAACCCTATAAAATCGTCTTCTCAGAAATGAAATGGCTCCATAAGCTCTCAGCACTCAGGTGAGCGGCTCAGGACCAATGGTCCTCTGGTGTTTTATATTAGGATCACTTTTTGTCCGTCATCAGTGCGTAAACAATTTCTTCAAACAACATCTCCTCCTAAACCACTGATCGGATTTTGACCAAACTTCACAGGAATGATCCTTAGGTGGACCCTTTTCAAAGTTGTTCAAATGGTTCCGGTCCGTTGCACATATAGGTCACAGGAGCCAAAAAAAGATTTTTTTCACCGAAAACTTAAAAAATCTTCTCTGAAACTGCAAGGCCCAGGACTTTGATATTTGGTATGAAGCTTCATCTAGTGAACAACTACCAAGATTGTTCAAATTATAGTGCTGGGGCCAAAAATGCCCCTGCACTGGGGCCCTTTGGTTTTACATGGGCTTATATAGGGGAACATCGTTAAAAATCTTCTTCTCTGAAATCGCAAGGCCCAGGTCTTTGAAATTTGGTATGAAGCTTCATCTAGTGGACCCCTACCAAGATTGTTCAAATAACAGTGCTGGGGCCAAAAGTGCCCCCGCCCCGGGGCCCTTTTGTTTCATATGGGCTTATATAGGGAAAATCTTTAAAAATCTTCTCTGAAACAGCAAGGCCCAGGTCTTTGCTATTTGGTATGAAGCTTCATCTAGTGGACCCCTACCAAGATTGTTCAAATTATAGTGCTGGGGCCAAAAATGCCCCCGCCCCAGAGCCCTTTGGTTTTACATTGACTTATATAGGGAAAATCTTTAAAAGTCTTCTTCACTGAAACCACAAGGCTGAGGTCTTTGATATTTGTTATGAAGCTTCAGCTAGTGGACCTGTACAAAGATTGTTCCAATTATAGCCCTGGGGCCAAAAATGGCCCCGCTCCAGGGCCCTTTAGTTTGACATAGAATAATATAGCAAAAATCTTGAAAAATCTTCTTCTCTGAAACCACAAGGCTTAGGTCTTCGATATTTGGTATGAAGCTTCAGCTAGTGGACCTCTACCAAGATTGTTCAAATTAAAGCCCTGAGACCAAAAATGCCCCCGCCACGTAGCCCTTTGGTTTTACATGGACTTTTATCGGGAAAATCTTTAAAAAGGCCCAGGTATTTGCTATTTGGTATGAAGCTTCAACTAGTTGACCTCTACCAAGATCGTTCAAATTATAGTGCTGGGGCCAAAAAAGCCGCCACCCCGGGGCCCTTTGGTTTTACTTAGGCATATATAGGGAAAATCTTTAAAATCTTCTTCTCTGAAACCACAAGGCCTAGGTTTTTGATATTTGGTGTGAAATTTCATCTAGTGGACCTCTATCAAGATTGTTCAAATTATACCGCCCGAGACCCTTTTGTTTTACATAGACTTATATAGGGATATCTTTAAAAGCTTCTTCTCTGAAACTGCAAGGCCATGGTCTTTGATATTTGGTATGGAGCTTCATCTAGTGGACCTCTACCAAGATTGTTCAAATTATAGCCCTCGGGCCACAAATTCCCCCGCCCCAGGGCCCTTTGGTTTTACATAGACTTATATACAGATAATCTTTGAAAATCTTCTTCTCTGAAACAGCAAGGCCCAGGTCTTTGATATTTGGTGTGAAGCTTCATCTAGTGGACCTCTATCAAGATTGTTTAAATTATAGCCCTGAGGCCAAAAATGCCCCCGCCCCGGGCCCATTTGGTTTTACATAGGCTTATATAGGGAATAATTTAACAAAAAAAAAAAACCTTCTTCTCTGAAACCACAAGGCGCAGGTCTTTGATATTTGGTATGTAGCTTCATCTAGTAGACCTTTGCCAAGATTTTTCAAATTATAGTCTTTGTTGATATTTGGTATGAAGCTTCACCTTTTTAGACCTCCCTCAACATTATGCACATTAAAACCCTGGGGTCAATAACGGCCCTCCCTCGGGCCCACTTGTTACTCTATGGATCAGGTGAGCGATCCAGGGCCGTCATGGCCCTCTTGTTTTTAAGCTCACCTGGGCAGAAGGCACCAGGGGAGCTAATAGTATCCGTCGTTCGTCCACACCTTTGACCAGTTATATCTCTGCAATCTTGAGGCTGATCCCAACCATTTCTCATCTGTAGCATGCCTTTGGTGGGGCATTGATGTCATGAGCAATTTTTCGAAATCGAAAGCAAACTTTGGTTGTAATGGCAACCATAAGGTCGCATAGAAAATGCTTGTCATCACCATAGTGCCTTAGTTTTTATTGGATCATTTTGAAACATATGTGAGGTGGCTGGGGAAAAAAACTCAGATGAGTTCTAAAATGGCCAAGTGGGTCCATTAATCATAGAGTTATGTCCCCTTGATTGCTGTTAAATGTCTATTTTTATCCCCCGACCGAATAGGTTCGGGGGATATAGCGATCAGCCTGGCGTCCGTCCGTCCGTCTGTCCGGGCCAACATATAAGTGTTAGGGGTTATATTTTGTCCAACCTTATGGGTTTATTCCGTTAACACTATAAACTCATAAACCTTACTGCTTAGGGGCTATTTTTCGGCTTAGGAGCTTAATTTCTCTATGGGAGTTTATAATGGGAAAAGCCCATAAACCGGATTTGTTAGAACGTCCGTCCGTCCGTCCGTCCGTAGACGCAACCTTGTGATGACCATAACTCCTATACCCTTTGAGATTCATTGATGGTTCTTGGCACAATTGTTCACAAGGCCGAGACGGCGTGTCATGCGCAAGAACCAGAACTCTGGATGCCATACTTTTTTAGCTATCTCCTCTTTTAATAAAATAGAATGACTACTTTGTGATGGCCATAACTCCAATACCCTTTGAGATATATTGATGGTACCTGGCACAGTTATTCACAAGGCTGAGACGGCGTGTCATGCACAAGAACCACAACTCTGGTTGCCATGGTTTTGGAGTTATCTCCCCTTCCAATAAAATAGAGTGACAAGTTTGTGATGGCCATAACTCCTATACCCTTTGAGATTCATTGATGGTTCTTGGCACAATTGTTCACAAGGCTGAGACGGTGTGTCATGCGCAAGAACCAGAACTCTGGATGCCATACTTTTTTAGTTATCTCCCCTTTTAATAAAATAGAATGACTACTTTGTGATGGCCATAACTACAATACCCTTTGAGAGATATTGATGGTACCTGGCACAGCTGTTCACAAGGCTAAGACGGCATGTCATGCACAAGAACCACAACTCTGTTTGCCATGGTTTTGGAGTTATCTCCCCTTCCAATAAAATAGAGTGACAACCTTGTGATGGCCATAATTCCAATAGCCTTTAAGATATATTGATGATACCTGGCACAGTTATTCACAAGGCTGAGACGGCGTGTCATGCACAAGAACCACAACTCTAGTTGCCATGGTTTTGGAGTTATATCCCCTTCCAATAAAATAGAGTGACAAGTTTGTGATGGCCATAACTCCTATACCCTTTGAGATTCATTGATGGTTCTTGGCACAATTGTTCACAAGGCTGAGACGGTGTGTCATGCGCAAGAACCAGAACTCTGGATGCCATACTTTTTTAGTTATCTCCCCTTTTAATAAAATAGAATGACTACTTTGTGATGGCCATAACTACAATACCCTTTGAGAGATATTGATGGTACCTGGCACAGCTGTTCACAAGGCTAAGACGGCATGTCATGCACAAGAACCACAACTCTGTTTGCCATGGTTTTGGAGTTATCTCCCCTTCCAATAAAATAGAGTGACAACCTTGTGATGGCCATAATTCCAATAGCCTTTAAGATATATTGATGATACCTGGCACAGTTGTTCACAAGGCCGAGACGATGTGTCATGCACAAGAACCACAACTCTGGGTGCCATGGTTTTTTAGTTATCTCCCCTTCTAATAATATAGAATCACTACCTTGTGATGGCCACATCTCCAACACTCTTTGAGATATATTGATGATACTTGGTACAGTTGTACATGAGGTTAAGCAGATGTGTCACGTGCAAGAACCACAACTCTGGTTGCCCTGGTTTTTATAATTATCTCCCCTGACAATATAACCTTATGATGGCCATAACTCCAATACCCTTTAAGATATATTGATGGTACTTGGCACAATTGTATACAACATTGATACGGTGCTTCATGCCTAAGAACCCCAACTTTGGGTGCTATGATATTTGAGTTATCTCCCCTTCCAATATAACAGTATGACAACCTTGTGATCATAGTACCTCCACTACCCTTTGAGACATATTGGTGGTACTTGATGCAGATGTACATGAGGTTAAGCAGGTGTGTCATGCTCAAGAATTACAACTCTGGGTGCTCTGGTTTTATACTTATCTCACCTGGCAATATAACCTTGTGATTGCCATAACTCCAACACCCTTTGAGATATATTGAAGGACTTTGGCACAATTGTATAAAAGGTATAGAAGGGATGTTATGTGCAAGAACAACAACTGTTGGTGCTGTGGTATTTGAGTTATCTACCCTTCCAATATAACAGTATGACCAGCTTGTGATCACCATATCTCCAATACCTTTTCAGACATACTGATGGTACTTTGTACAGAAATACACGAGCTTAAGCAGGCATGCCATGCGCAAGAACCACATTTCTGTGTGCCCTGGTTTTTCTCCCCTGACAGTATAATCTTGTGATGGCCATAACTGCAATACTTTTGTGATATATTGCTGGTTTAATTCTGGTGCACTTTCTATTGGTGAACAATCTTCTGAAGGCCATATTGGCTTTTGGTGGGGGATTTGCCATCTCTTCCGATGGCTATTTTTGACCTTGTCATCACCGTAGCCCCTTCAGTTTGATCTGGTCTTCCTGAATCTTGCATACAAGCTAAGATGAGTTCGAAAACTAGCGATGTCGGTCGATTACTTATGGAGTTATGCCCCATACTTTGCTTAAAATGCTTATTTTTGACCTTGTCATCACTGTAGCTCCTTCAGTTTTGATCGGATCTTCTAGAAACTTTCACACATGTAAGTCAGTGATAAAAGCTCGGATGAGTTCGAAAACAGGCGAGGTTGGCCTATCTGTCAGAATTACGTCCCCTTGGTTGCTGAAAATGCCTATTTTTTGACGTTGGAATCACTGTAGCCCCTTCAGTTTCCATTGGATCTTCTTGAAACTTACTTGTAAGTAAGGGATAAAGCCTCACCAGAGTTTAAAAATTTGCGAGGTCGGCTATATTTCAGTGAGTTATTCCCCCTTGATTTCAGAAAATGCATATTTTTGACCTTGTCATCACCATTGCCCCTTCAGTTTTTATCATATATTCTAGAAACTTATGTGTAAGTAAGTAAGTAAGTAAGGGATAGATCTTGTTCAAGTTAAAAAATTGGCCTATATTTCAGAGAGTTATGTCCCCTTTGATTACAGAAGATGCATATTTTTATGCCCCACATCGTACGAATGTGATGTCGATTATTTTTTCTCACCCACAACATCAGAAATGTAATTTATCATTTTTGTCCCTTTTTGCTTTGTTTGATTTAGCAATTTTAGTATAAACATTTTCAAAATGTCTCACAGCGAATTACATGTTAACACACAAGTGACATCATTTATGAAAGTAAGAATTTTGACATCATACTCATTATTCAATATTGCTTAAATCAGTGTGTGAGCTCTTTCAACCCAAAGGGCCAAGACTATAGGAATCTTATATGGGTGTGAGGGGTTGATAGAAAAATCCGTCCCTCGGGATCACTGTCCAGCATCACTCGGCAAGCCTCGTGATGCCGGACAGTGACCCTTGGGATGGATTTGTCCCTCGGGATCACTGTCCAGCATCACTCAGCAAGCCTCTTGATGCCGGACAGTGACCCTTTGGATGGATTTTTCTATCCACCCCTCACATCCATATTGGATTCTTCTTCTTGCATACCTTCCATTTCTTAGCGCGGAATTTCAATGCTGCAGTCACTTCGGTTACCAACGTCCGCCATATTGTGTTGACACTGCAGGAATGTTTAATGACGTTGCTGTGACGTCAACCATAACGACTGCGCATACGAGGTCGTAATCAACCAGTGCATTTATCAAACACGCGATTATATTCGATTTTTGGTTGGAACACCAGGGTCAGAACATAAATTTCTATCCCAGGGTAAAATCACTGATTTCCTTGTCTGGTGTGCAAGAAAGAATTTTCCTGTACTGCTTAAAGAAGAACAAATTCCATCTCATGGGTAAGAAAGCATGTACTTACACGCTAGATATGGATATCCTGGATTTTACCCTGAGAGAGAACTTATTATCCTGCCCAGGAACAGGATAAAACTGTAGTATTCTCTGGTGTTGAATGTGCATTGGTTAAAGATGTTACTTACACACAGTTGTTGAGTTTGATGTCGTGTGTTAGAATTGGGGTTTAACGTCGCTTTCAACAATTTTTCAGTCATATCACGACGATGTCCAGTTGCGACAGGGAGCTCAATGCTCACTTTTATAGTGCTGCCCCACTGAAGTATCATGTCCCAGACACATTACATGATACCACACCCAGTCACAGTATCCTGACACTGGGTCGACCAGTCCTAACTCTACTCCGTAAATCCGAGTGCCAAGCGAGGAGCAGCTAGTACCATTTTTAACGACTTTGGTATGTCGCGGCCCGGGATCGAACCCGTGACTTACCGTTCCCCGGAGCGGACACTCTATACTAACTGAGCTATCAGGTCCTGTTTGAGTTTGATGTCACTGCATGTAGTGTGTAGTCAATGAACACTACAGTATTGTCATCATAGTATGGCTGTTGTCGTCAATCGAAGTGACTTCAGTATTTGAAAAACCATGCTCAAAAATTAACCCTTATCCTACTGAATAATTTAATTTGCCACACCCATTTTGACTACCAGCCAATCAGAATGCATCATAAAAGGTTTAGTTCAAATTCACAAACCGTTGGGCAAACAGTGTAGATCCTGATCAGATCTTCAGAAGCCATCTGATCTGGATCTACACTGTTTGCAAAAATAGGGATTGTGGCGAACAGCAGGATGAGGTTTATAGGTATGCAACGAAAAATCTTTCATGAGTGAATGGGGTGGATGGAAAAGCCATCCCTTGGGACCACAGTCAGGCATCACTCGGCAATCCTCATGATGCTGGTCTGTGACCTTCGGAAGCGATTATTCTATCCACCCCTCACACCCTTGTAAGATTATTACGTTCTTGCTTGGATATGTTTTGTTAATGTCTTACGTTCTTTATACATATATTTATTATGACATTTACCCTTTTGCAAGTAGTTAGAGTACATCATTCCATGAGATGTAATTTTCACTTCATATTTGCACCAGTAATTATAGTTGATGTATTAAGGTGTTTAGATTTTCTATTGTTTAGATTTTTTAGCTCACCAGAGCCGAAGGCTCCGGGGGAGCTTATAGGATAGGCAGTTGTCCGTCGTCGTCTGCGTCTGCGTCGTCTGGCGTCAACACTTTCAAATGACATCTCCTCTGAAACCACTTGGCCGATTCAGCCCAAATTTCATACATAGCATCCTTGGGCTGGGGGATTGAAAGTTTGTGTTTTTTTATCAGAATCGGCTCATTAGTTTGGTTGCTATGACAACTTGCAGTTTCCATAGACTTATAATGGGGAAAATTGAAAAATGGCATTTACTGCCAAGCCTGTGCAGATATTTTGATAAAACTTACATAGAAATATTCCTTAGGCAATTTACTATCTGCCGTATGATTTCTGGCTAACTGCTCATTTCTATTGGTTGCCATGGAAACCAAATTAATAAAATAGAAAAAAAAAAACTTCAAAAATCATCTCCTCAGAAACCGAATGCTCTATTGGGCTGACAGTTTTTGGAAATTTTCACCATATTTGCCTTTACAGGTTTTGTGTTTTTTTTTTTTTTTTTTTTGTTTTTTTTATAAAATTTGGCTCTTTAGTTTGGTTGCTATGCCAGCTTAGATTTTCCATAGACTTATAATGGGGAAAATTGAAAAATTGCATTCGCTGCCAAGTTATTGCAGATATTTTGACAGAACTTTTATAGAACTGTTCCTTGGGTAAATGTCTCTCAGCTTTAATGCCAATATGTGGGTCCCCCAGGTTAAGCTGGGGCCATGCCCCGCCCCCTCCACTTCATAAAAGACCATATCGTCCGCTGAGTGCAATAACATTGTAAGTGCAAAATGGCAACTTTTCAGGAGAGACAAAAAACTGTTTTATTAAAGAATGGCATAGAAAACCATACTATAAGCTGATTTCTTAACTTCATGGCAATTTCTTTTATTTGTGTGTGATGTTTATTGTTGAATAAATGACATTTGAAAAGAAATATTTTGCATTTAAGGGTTGATACACCATTTCTGCGCAAGTGTTTTTGGTCACAATTTGGTGCAAAAACGGTGTAAGTGCATCCATCGCTAAAAAGGTGTAAATGTACAAACCTTAGTTCTTTGCGTTTTACATGGTAAAGCAGTAAATTAAGACACTGGGTAGGTAATAGGTCACATTTTATACATTCTGCATGGTACTTACATGCTTATTCTGAAATATCAAGCAGCAGTATTCAATATGTTTGAGGTATTAAAAACTTTGCGCAAAAATGGGGTAAGTGCACTTACACTGTTTTTGCGCCAAGTTTTTTTCTAAACGTCAGAGCAAAAACGGTGTAACTGACAAAAAAAATTCGTAAATGCTGAAATAAATCATGATTGAGGCATAATCCAGCTGTAGAACTTATTTACCAAGTTTGTCAAGTCCTAAGGCACCCATTTATGCAAAAAAACAATTTTGGCCAAAATGTCAGTTACACCGTTATTGCACTCAGCAGACGATATAACTCGGAAACCATCCAGATCCCCACCCCAAAACCATAAACATTCTTGTTCCTTATGATAAGATGCATTCAGTGACACCAACCTGGGGGTCCCCCGGTATGTGCCGGGGTCATGCCCCACCCCCTCCATTCCATAAAAGGCCCAATATCTTGGAAACCTTACAGATCCCCACCCTAAACCATATATATATTATAGTTCCTTATGAAAATATAAATTCACTGACACCAACTTGGGGGTCTCTCGGGGTTTGCCTGGGCCTTGCCCCTCCCATACTTCTTCACAAAAGGCCATTGATTGCAGAAACCATTTAGATCCCCACCCCAAAACCATATATATTCTTGTTCCTTATGATAAGACACATTCAATGACACCAGGGTCCCGGAGCGGAGGGGACTTCAACCAATATTTTCAAATTATAGCCCTGAGACCAAAAATGCCCCCCCCCCCGCTCCGTTGGGTCTTTGATATTTGGTTTGAAGCTTCATCTAGTGGACCTCTACCAAGATTTTTTAAATTATAGCACTGGGGCCAAAAATGCCGCCGCTCCGGGGCCCTTTGGTTTTACATTGACTTATATAGGGAAAATCTTTAAAGATATTCTTCTCTGAAACCACAAGGCCTAGCTCTTTGATATTTGGTATGAAACTTCATCTAGGGGACTTCAACCAATATTGTTCAAATTATAGCCCTGACACCAAAAATGCCCCCGCTCCGTTGGGTCTTTGATATTTGGTTTGAAGCTTCATCTAGTGGACCTGTACCAAGATTTTTCAAATTATAGCACTGGGTCCAAAAATGCCGCCGCTCCGGGGCCCTATGGTTTTACATAGACTTATATAGGGAAACTCTTTAAAAGTCTTCTGCTGTGAAACCACAAGGCCTAGGTCTTTGATTTTTGGTGTGAAATTTCATCTAGTGGACCTCTATCAAGATTTTCAATTTATAGCCCTCGGGCCAAAACTTCCCCCGCCCCAGGGCCCTTTGGTTTTACCCAGGCTTATATAGGGAAAATCTTTAAAAATCTGCTCTGAAAATGCAAAGCCCCGGTCTTTGGTATGAAGAGCCTTCTAGTGAAACTCTACCAAGATTGTTCAAATTATAGCTCTGGGGCGAAAAATGCCCCCGCTCCATGGCCCTTTGGTTTTACATAGACTTTAGAAGCTTCCATGGTCGAATGGTTACGCTACTCGCCTTGTAAACTAGTGCCCGCAGGTTCGATCCCGGGTTTCTCCAGACTTTCGGACGAGTCTTTAAACCGAGGTCCCGTCTCCCTATGACATTAGCTGTTGGTAAGCACTCATTCTTTAGATAGACTTAGATAGGGAAAATCTTTAAAAATCTTCCTTACTGAAACCATAAGGCCTAGGTCTTTGATATTTGGTATGAAGCATCATCTAGTGGACCTCTACCAAGGTTGTTCAAATAATAGCCCTGAAACCAAAAATGCCCCGCTCCGGGGCCCTTTGGTTTTACAAATAAGTTCTGAAGTTAGATCCTTTGGAAGCACGGAATACACCAAATAATCGACAATTAACAAAGACTGATATAGGGAAAATATTTAAATATCTTCTAAAGTGAAACCCCAAGGCCTAGGCCTTTGATATTTGGTGTGAAATTTTATCTAGTGGACCTCTATCAAGATTGTGCAAATTATAGCCCTAGGGCAAAATATGCGCCCACCCCGAGACCATTTGGTTTTAAATAGACTTATATAGAGAAATCTTAAAAAATCTTCTCTGAAACTGCAAGGCCAAGGTCTTTGATATTTAGCATGGAGCTTCATCTAGTGGACCTCTACCAAGATTGTTCAAATTAAAGCCTCGGGCTACAAATGCCCACGCCCCGGGGCCATTTGGCTTTACATAGACTTATAGACTTCATGAACAGACTCAATAAAACCGAGTCTCCAATTTTCGTTTATTTGGTGTATTCCTTGCTTCCAAAGGATCTAATTTCAGAACTTATTTATTTTCATTGTAGCTGGTGTTGTGTGTAAAACATCTCCCTGTACATCATCATAGTGCGGATTATATTTTGTGGTCCTGTGGGATCATTGAGTTCATTTGGTATCATTTTGAAAATAGAGTTCTGCTTAAGCCGGTCCTAGAGGGCGTGGCCGGTGTTGCACATTTCAGTACTGGTCATGAACAGACTCAATAAAACCGAGTCTGCTATTTTCGTTTATTTGGTGTATTCCTTGCTTCCAAAGGATCTAACTTCAGAATTTATTTATATAGAGATAATCTTTGAAAATCTTCTTCTCTGAAACAGCAAGGCCCAGGTGTTTGATATTTGGTGTGAAGCTTCATCTAGTTGACCTCTATTAAGGTTGTTCAAATAATAGCCTTTGTTGATATTTGTTATGAAGCTCGCCGTTTTAGACCTCCCTCAACATTATGCACATTATAGCCCTGGGGCCAATAATGGCCCTCCTCGGGGCCCACTTGTTATTCTATGGATCAGGTGAGCAATCCAGGGCCATCATGGCCCTCTTATCTGTTTATTAAATTCATAAAAGGCTCATCAGGTATTATTGAAAGCTGATCTACAAGGTAAAATAAAGAGTGTTGTAATTCATGGCATGTGACAGAAAAAGTGATATTAAACAAAAAGGGATAGTTCTGAAGGGGCCCTGTGCCAAAGGGCCCATAGCTTTTCCAAAAGGCCCATCCCTTTGAAAAGCATGGGCCATTTTATAATGTAAAGAGATAGGGAGTAGCTATTCTGAACCCAGTTTTCATAAAGATAGTGGCAAAAATGCCCATGACATACATGAACCAGAAAAATCCCTGAACAAAGTTTGAGTTAGACCAGTTGTCCCAATAAAATATCAGATTTTCGCAATTAATGTTAATGCAACACTGGTCTAATTCAAAGTAAATCAGTGTTTCTTGTCACTTTCTATTTTTAAAAAACCAAAATTATTCGTAACCAGTAGAAGCAATATCTAAAGTACAAAAAGAAAACTAAACCTTCATGTATTTTAAGAATGTTTACTGCTGCAAAGCAGTAAAATAATATTTTTTCCATTCTTTGTCTTGTAATCAAATACAATGTCATGTAGATACCTGAATGTAAGACATGCAATTAGTCATTAGACATTTAATTCCTGTTTTATATTTAATTCATGAAACAAGTTGGGGAATTTTTTTTTGAGCCTTCATGAGCAAAATACTCAAAATGCCTAACTTGTTTTACAAATTTTGATTGTAATAAATATTTGGCTTCCCATGTTATTCAGACGTAGATATATATATATATATATATATATATATATATATATATATATATATATATATATATATATATATATATATATATATATATATATATATATATATATATATATATATATATATACACAGACAAATAGGACTGGCTAATCGGAGCTGAAAAGATAATCGATAAACAGTCCTGTCATTGCGATCGATAATCGATTAGTAATCGCAAAGGTTTTTATCATTATTTCACCTGTCTGGCTTTCTGTCTGAGCATGACTCTTACCATATGCTTCACTTTACCATATGTATATTTGAACAGACAGGCCTGAGCAAACAGTGTAGACCCAGATGAGACGCCGCATAATGCCGTGTCTCATCAGGATCTGCACTGGTTGCCACTCATCCAGCTATTTTAGGCATAACTGTACCCATCAAGTAATCGATTAAAAGCAAATCAGAAATGATAATCATTTTTGTGGAATTTATTTATCGATTAATTGATTATACGATTAATCGTGTCAGCCTTACAGACAAATGCATTATCAGAATAAAACATTACCATAATTGCTGTAATTAGGACTCAATACACTTAGATTTGATTTGAGGTGTAACATCCCCATTTGCACTGTATAGGTCATTTTGTAGACGTTGCTTCCAATTTTGTGGGACTTTTACCGGGCATATACAGACCAGCTACCGGTAATAACCCATTTTTTTAGCTCACCTGTCACGTAGTGACAAGGTGAGCTTTTTTGATCACATTTTGTCCGTCGTCCGTCGTCAGTGCGTCCGTGCGTGCGTGCGTCCGTGCGTGCGTAAACAATTTCTTGTCCGCACGATATTATCTTCATTTATGATTTGATTTTGACCAGACTTGCACACAACTTGTACCACCATGAGATCTAGGTTCCTTTCTTGAACCAGCTATATCCCATCATGTGTTACGGAGTTGCGGCCCCTGAAATGGCAAAAATTGCCTATTTTGGTCTTGTCCGCACGATAGCATCTTCATTTATGATTTGATTTTAACCAGACTTGCACACAACTTGTACAACCATGAGATCTAGGTTCCTTTCTTGAACCAGCCATATCCCATCATGTGTTACGGAGTTACGGCCCCTGAAATGGCAAAAATTGCCTATTTTAGTCTTGTCCGCACGATAGCATCTTCATTTATGATTTGATTTTAACCAGACTTGCACACAACTTGTACCACCATGAGATCTAGGTTCCTTTCTTGAACCAGCCATATCCCATCATGTGTTACGGAGTTACGGCCCCTGAAATGGCAAAAATTGCCTATTTTGGTCTTGTCCGCACGATAGCATCTTCATTTATGATTTGATTTTAACCAGACTTGCACACAACTTGTACCACCATGAGATCTAGGTTCTTTTCTTGAACCAGCCATATCCCATCATGTGTTACGGAGTTACGGCCCCTGAAATGGCAAAAATTGCCTATTTTGGTCTTGTTCGCACGATAGCATCTTCATTTATGATTTGATTTTAACCAGACTTGCACACAACTTGGACCACCATGATATCTGGGTTCCTTTCTTGAACCAGCCATATCCCATCATGTGTTACAGAGTTACTGCCCCTGAAATGGCAAAAATTGCCTATTTTGGTCTTGTCTGCATGATAGATGTTTTATTTATGATTTGATTTTAACTAAACTTGCACACAATTTGTACTACCACAAAATCTCGGTCAAGTTCGAATATGGGTCATGTCGGGTCAAAAAGTAGGTCAGTAGGTCAAATCAGGTAAAACACCTTGTGAAGACACGAGAGGCCACAGTTTTGGTTTGATCATTATCAAACTTGCCCAGAATGATTATCTTGACAATATCTCAGTCAAGTTTGAATATGGGTGTTGTCGAGTCAAAAAGTAGGTCAGTAGGACAAATCATAGAAAAACCTTCTGAACACACTAGAGGCCACAATTTGTGTCCAATCATCAGCAAACTTGCTCAGTATGATCATCTTGATAATATCTTGGTCACATTCGAATATGAGTCATGCCGGGTCAAAAAGTAGGTCAGTAGGTCAAATCATAGAAAAACCTTGTGAATACACTAGAGGCCGCAGTTTTGGTCCAATCATTATCAAACTTGCCCAGAATGATCATCTTGACAATATCTCGGTCAAGTTTGAATACGGGTCATGTCGGGTCAAAAAGTAGGTCAGTAGGTCAAATCATAGAAAAACCATGTGAACACACTAGAGGCCACAGTTTTGGTCCGATCATCATCAGACTTGCCCAGAATGATCATTTTGACAATATCTCGGTCAAGTTCAAATATGGGTTATGTCTGGTCACAAAGTAGGTCAGTAGGTCATATCATAGAAAAACCTTATGAATACACTAGAGGCCACAGTTTTGGGCCAAATTCGAATATTGGTCACGTAGGGTCAAAAAGTAGGTCAGTAGGTCAAATCAGAGAAAAACCTTGTGAACACACTAGAGGCCACAATTTAGGTCCGATCATCATCAAACTTGCCCAGAATGATCATCTTGACAATATCTCAGTCAAGTTCAAATATGGGTCATGTTGGGTCAAAAAGTAGGTCAGTAGGTCAAATCATAGAAAAAACCTGATCACACTGGCGGCTACAGTTTTAGTCCGATCATCATCAAACTTGATCAAAATGATCATTTGACAAAATCTTGGTTAATTTTGAATATTGTTCATGTCTGGTCAATATGTAGGTCAGTAGGTCAGATTGTTGAAAAACCTTGTGAACACACTAGAGGCCCAAGTTTTGGTCCGATCATCATCAAACTTGCTCAGAATGATCATCTTGACAATATCTGTGTCAAGTTTGAATATGGGTCATGTCGGGTAAAAAAGTAGGTCAGCAGGTAACGTTTTGAACATTCTAAGAGGCCACAGTTTCAGTCAAATCATCATATAACTTGCTCAGAATGATCATCTGGACAATATCTCAGTTAAGTTCGAATATGGGTCATGTCAAATCAAAAAGTAGATCAGTAGGTTATTTTGTCATAACTTTTGAACCGTTTGAGATAGAGCCTTCATACTTGACATGTAGGTTTCTTCTGACAAGGGCTTCCCACTCATAAAGATTTGACCTGTGACCTTGACCTGTGACCTACTTTATCATACCTTTTGAACAATATGAGATAGAGCCTTCATATTTGGCATGCATGTTCCTTGTGACAAGGTTTTCTCAGCCATTCAAAACTTTTGACCCATGACCTTGACCTTTGACCTACTTTGTCATAACTTTTAAAGCATTTGAGATACAGCCTTCATATTTAGCATGTAGGTTCCTTGTGACAATTTTGCTTAGATGATCCTCTACCAAAAAGGCTAAAACAATCCCACTCCCACTTAACAAAATGGCCACCGGAGGTAAAAATAGAAAAATATTGTAAATTTGATTCAAACGGAAACTCTCCCTAACCCCTAAGGCCAATTTGATTCAAAGTTCCTAGGAATGTTGCCCAGGTTACTCCCTACCAAATAAGCTAAAATCACTCTGCTAATGAACAAGATGGCCACAAGAGCTAAAAATGGATGTACTCAAGACAGTGACACACAGGTGAGCGAACCAGGGCCCTCTGGGCCCTCTTGTTTTGTTTCGCGGAGAAACCGCCTAACGCGAAATCGGCTATTTTCTCCGCAAAACAGCGAGAAAAGATAAAATGAGCGAGAAATTTCTGGCTGAAATTTCTCCCGGTTACGCGGAGAAAATTCTCGGAGATTCTCGGCGAACATTTGACCGATTGCTTTCCTTGAAAATGAAATTACGGGCGTTTCGCGGAGAAAAAAATACAACTGGGCTAACGTGAAATTTTCAGCTCATTATTATTTCTTCGTTTGTTTGGCGTTGGTTTTGTAAACGAAGGCAAAATGTAGTCGTTGTTAAATCATAATCAAATATTCTTTCATGTTACTGAAATTCCTTTTAGTAATTTATTTTTTAAGTCTCATGACAACTTTTATTCATCACGAAAATACGCCTATTTATTTGTTACCCGCTTAGACCCCACTTTTAACTGAAGTTTACAGGGGTATACATTATTTATCTAATTTCTGCTCACATAGAGTGTGGGTACTCATAAGAACCGCTTGTCGAGTCGTTTTAAAGTGTACCCAAAATCTTGAGCAGAAATATGAAAAATTGCCAGAATTTTTATCCGAAAATGTTCCGTTTTTAGTGGTAAAATTTTACAATATATTTGAATAGGCGAGTTCTCATAATGAGTCGCACATGTAGGTTATTAACACCATAATGATGTGTGACATTTACCAAAAGCTCAGCTTGATGAAATAGATGGGCTGCATGATGCTTCCACGCAGAGCTGAAACCGACCCGCGTGCGAGTACTGGTAAACCGCTTACAGGATCTAAGCCTGCCCAGGCAAAGTGGTGCGAGTCGGACCGTCAATGCTTATAAACCCTGTTGGTTTCATGGGGTGGCAGGGCTTGAGATGTCATTTAATCTCAATGTCGGGTAAAAATCCCACAAAACTGGAAGCGACGTCTCCAAAATGACCTTTACAGTGTTGACGGGGACGTTAAACCTCAAACAAACATAACCAAAAGCTCAGATTCGCCTCATTTATTTATGATTACAAACTGTCAAATTGGTACAGCAAGCGGTGCTTTGATTGCAAAGTTAGTGACCAGATAACGAGGATCCCATGAATTCGACCACAGGCTAGGTCTATGTCGCGAACGAACGGACAAAAAACCAGACACCTATATCGGGCCATGCTTCATGCACTACCAAGTCTACTTCCCCGACCCCTCACCCACCCCTAACTAATAAATACTCCCATTTGGAGCAAACAGGTGGTGCATCAGCATGTTAATAAAGCCATGCAATGAACGCACTATTCACCATTTTACATGCACACATACCTGTATAGTGAGAACTGGAGTTTACAAGGTATACATTTTCCTTAATCTTTTCCTAGACGTCCAATGTAGGATGTGGGTACTTGTTACCAACTACCCGTATGTGGCCCGAGCGAGGCCCAAACCACAGCGGAGAGATCTAATGACCCGATGATTAACCCTTTTTGTACCAAATGGAATCTTCCTCCTTATATATACAGGAGTCCATTTTGAAACTTAGGGGTGTCAGGTTATATTTTTCTCAAAAATTTAGTTCGGGAAATGGCTTAACGTTTTGTAAACAGTGCAGGCCCTGATCAGACGCCACGTTCTGCAGTGTCTGATCTGGGCCTGCACTGTTTGCCAAGGTAGCCCTTTAGGGGTTTCTGGTACTGAATGGGTTAAGAGTCAGCGCTCTAACCCATTAGGACACGGGGGCCAGTTACCTTCGGGGTGAACAGTAGACTTAACAAGATACCCAGGTTGTATGTCTGTACAAACTTCGCTGATTATCTTGGAGAATTTTGTAGTTCTGCTCCAAGTTAGAGATCAGACTTATATGCAGCCTTGGAATGCTTGCCGCGCAATTTCCCCATATTAACCCTTTTTGTACCAAATGGAATCTTCCTCCTTATATATAGCATGCCTCCGTTTCAAAATTTAGCAGTTTCAGGTTGTGTTTTCTTCAAAATTAGGAAAATTGCCGAACTGTTTGCAAACAGTGCAGGCCCTGATCAGACCCCGCGTTCTGTGGCATCTTATCTGGGCCTGCAGTGTTTGACACGGTACCCGTTTAGGGGTTTCCAGTCTAAAATTGGTTAATGTACATGTATGAGCAAAATTGAATTTTAAAGGCAAGAAACACAAGCGGGCCTCCGTGGCCTACTCTTAAACATTAGATCTCTCACTCGGACTACATGTGAGCTTAAGTGTAAGCATCAGTGATGTTTAATTACTCGCAGTGTAAGAAAAAGATCAACCAAAATGTAGAGTGAGATCAGCGCCCACACATGTACAAGCAGGATCCCCGTTATTATATACATTGAGTTTTATTTTTCTAAAGTATTTACTTGAGAAAAAATAAAGTACTCCCAATATGGTGAACCGATAGAAAATCCAGTTTTCAATTTATGAAGCGTTACACAACAGTAAAAAAAAAGGAACACAGAAAACATTCATCATGCTCATACTGCTTTGTAAAGTGCATAAGATGCAAATCATTATGATTCCAACCGGTTCAAAATCATACTTTACGATGCATTACGTCATATGTTTCAAACTTCGTGTACCAAATTTTAATGTATGCAAAAAATACATGAACAAATACACATGCAGGTATAGGCAGATTTCGCAGAGAAACACCGTGAACAACTTCACCTGTACTAATTGGCTTTCTCCGAGAAAAAGCGATGTTCGCGGAGAAATTTCGCGGCGTTTCGCGGTGAAATTAACCGCTTTGAAACGCGAAATTTTTTCTTCTCGGAGACATTTCTCTCTTGTTCTCCGAGAAAAAAAAGCCTATTACCGCGGAGAAAAATAAAATATGGGTTGTTACCGGTAGCTGGTCTGTAGATGAAATGACATCTCAAGCCCTGCCGCCCAATAAAACCAATAGGGTTTATTCGCATGGACCGTCAGACTTGCACTACTTTTCCTGGGCAGGCTTGGAACCTCTAAGCGGTTTACCAGTACTTATGTGCGGTCTGTTTCAGCTCTGGGTTGAAGGATTATACAGCATAATCTATTTCTTCAAGTCCCAAAGGGCAGGGGCTCAGGTGCACTTAGTTATTTCATTCTATTTATAAATTCAAACCCTAGAAACTCCAATTAAACACACTGGTCTGGCGCAACCATAGTTTCTTATGCACAATTTGGACAGTTTTGGTTGAAGCAGACATGTCCAGAGTTGATGCAAGGAGCATTTGTATGCAACACAGTAAGTTTCTTGATAATCTCAAGTCCTCTTTACTTAGTGATATGTTGTTAGCTCACCTGACCGAAGGTCATGGTGAGCTTTTGTGACTGTAAGATGTCCGGCGTCGTCGTTCGTCGTGCGTGGTGCGTGCGTAAACTTTTCTCGTTTACACTGTAGAGGCCACAGTTTTGATCGAATCATCATAAGATTTGGTCAGAATGATCATCCTGACAATATCTCGGTCAAGTTCGAATATGGGTCATGTCGGGTCAAAAAGTAGGCCATAAGGTCAAATCATAGAAAAAAACCTTGTTAACACTCTAGAGGCCCCAGTTTTGGTCCAATCATCCTTAAACTTGATCAGAATGATTATCCTGACAATATCTCGACCAAGTTCGAATATGGGTAATGTCGGATCAAAAAGTAGGTCAGTAGGTCAAACCATAGAAAAACCTTGTTAACACCCTAGAGGCCTCAGTTTTGGTTCAGTCATCTACAAACTTGCTAAGAATCATCATCCTGACAATATCTAGGTCAAGTTCGAATATGGGTCATGTCGGGTAAAAAGTTGGTCAGTAGGTCAAATCATAGAAAAACCTTGTTAACACTCTAGAGGCCCCAGTTTTGGTCCATTCATCCTCAAACTTGGTCAGAATGATCATCTCTACAATATCTAGGTCAGATTCGAATATGGGTCATATGAGGTCAAAAAGTAGGTCAAATCATAGAAAAACATTGTTTACACTAGAGACTGCAATTTAAGTCTAATTATCATCAAACTTGCTCAGAATGATCTTCTTGACAATATCTAGGTCAAATTCGAATATGGGTCATGTGGGATCAAAAAGTAGGTCAGTGTGTTAAATCATGGAAAAACCTTGTGAACACACTAGAGGCCACAGGTTTGGTCCGATCATCATCAAACTTGCCCAGAATGATCATCTTGACAATTTCTCGGTCAAGTTCGAATATGGGTATGTGGGGTCAAAAATTAGGTCAGTAGGATATATGAACACAATAGAGGCCACAGGTTTGTCTGATCACCATCAAAATTGCCCTGAACGATAATCTTGACAATATCTCGGTCAAGTTCGAATATGGGTCATGTCAGTCAAAAAGTAGGTCAATAGGTCAAATCTTAGAAAAACCTTGTTAACACACTGGAGGCCACAGTTTTGGTCCGATCATCATCAAACTTGCTCAGAATGATCATCTTGACAATATTTGAGTCAAGTACGAATATGGAACATGTCGGGTCAAAAAGTAGGTCAGTAGGTAAAATCATAGAAAAACATTGTTACCACTAAGGGCCACAGTTTTGGTCCGATCGTGATCAAACTTGCTCAGAATGATCATTTGACAATATCTCAGATAATTCCGAATATGGGTCATGTCAGGTCCATAAGTAGGTCAGATCATAGAAAAACCTTGTGAACATACTAAAGGCCCAAGTTTTGGTCCGATCATCATCAAACTTGCTCCGAATGATCATCTTGACAATATCTGGGTCAAGTTTGAATATGGGTCATGTCTGCTCAAAAAGTAGGTCAGCAGGTCAAATCACAGAAAAACATTGTGAACACTAAGAGGCCACAGTTTTAGTCCAATCATCATAAAACTTGCTCAGAATGATCAGGCGGACAAAATCTCAACTAGTTAAGTTCGAATATTGGTCATGTCAAATCAAAAAGTAGATCAGTATGTTATTTTGTCATAACTTTTGAAACATTTGAGATAGAGCCTTCATATTTGGAATGTAGGTTACTTGTGACAAGGGCTTCCCACTCATATAAAAATTGACCTATGAACTTGACCTGTGACGTACTTTATTGTAGCATTTGAACCATATGAGATAGAGCATTCTTATTTGGCATGTATGTTCCTTGTGACAAGGTTTTCCCAACGATTCAAAACTTTGACCCATCACCTTGACATTTGACCTACTTTGTCATAACGTTTTAAGCCTTTGAGATACAGCCTTCAAATACAGATACAGGGAAAGTAACTGTCCATATGGCCTTCCTTTGTTTAGGTTTCCATTATGGTCTGGTCGCTTAATGTTTGTATTTCTTTCCCTTTGGTGTCTTTTATGGATGGAGTAAGTTAATTGTATCAATTCATGATCTTTGTTTTACTTCTACTTTTCATATTTGGCATGTAGGTTCCTTGCGACAAGGGTTTCCTATTCATACATCAAATGATTTGTGACCTTTACCTTGACATTTGACCTACTTTATCATAACTTCTGAACCATTTGAGATAGTGCTTCATATTTGGCATGAATGTTCCTTGTGAAAAGGTCTTCACACCCATACAAAAAAATTTGTCTTATGACCTTTGACCTACTTTATCATAATTTTTGAAGCATTTGAGATAAAGTAGAAGTAAAACAAAGATCAGGAATTGATACAATTAACTTACTCCACCCATAAAAGACACCAAAGGGAAAGAAATACAAACATTAAGTGACCAGACCATAATGGAAACATAAACAAAGAAAGGCCATAAGGACAGTTACTTTCCCACAAAATGGCCATATGGCCATCCAAAATTAAAAGACACAAGTGATAAACACAGTAAGTAACAAACAACAACATAAATAAATCGCCTTCATATTTAGGCATGTGATTTCCTTGTGTCAGACAAAAATGACTCGTGACCTTGACATGTGACCTACTTTATCATAACTTTTGAACCCATTGAGATAGAGCCTTCATATTTGGCATGTATCATCCTTTGGCAACGACTTTCACCCATCTAAATAAGTTTGACCTGTGACCTTGACCTTTGACCTTGTTTCTCGTAACTTTTGAACCATTTAAGATAGAGCCTTCATATTTCATATAAAGGTCCTTGTGACAAGGGCTTCCCAACCATGCTAGTTTTTTTTACTGTGACCTTGACCGTTGATCGTTTTTGTCATAACTTTTGAACCATTTAAGGTAGAGCCTTCGTATTTGGCTTGTATGTTCCTTGTGATAAGGTCTTCCCCTTCATGCAAAAACAATTTGACCTGAGACCTTGACCTTGATCTGTGACCTACTTAATCATGAATTTGGAACCATTTAAGATAGAGCCTCCATATTTGGCATGTATATTCATTGTGACAATGGCTTCACATCCATACAAAAAGTTTGACCTGTGACCGTTGACCTTTATCTTTTTTTTTGGTTTTACGGCCCTTTCAAGATTATTTCACTCATATCGAGCTGATGGTTAATCAGAGGTGGGCGAAAACCGGAGTACCCGGAGAAAAACCACCTGACCTTCCGTTGCAGAACTTGGCGTCTCACATGTGACCCGAGCGAGGCTTCTCCTTTATCTTCACTTTTGAACAATTTTAGATTGACCCTTCATATTTGGCATGTATTTTCCTTCTGACAAGGCACCTTACTGTATTACCTACCATTTCATTGCTACTGTGTGGATCAGGTGAGCGATCCAGGGCCATCATGGCCCTCTTGTTATCTTTTAGCTCTGTTACAACCGTAAAAGATTCAAAGATAATTTAGAACCGTTGTAAACATAAAAAATAGATTTATCCAGTTTGTTGGTTGGTTGATTTGAGGTTAGACGTCCCAGTCAACACTGTAAAGGTCATTTTGGAGAGGTTGCTTCCAATTTTGTGGGACTTTTACCCGACATTGAGATTAAATGAAATCTCAAGCCTTGTCGCCCAATGAAACCAATAGGGTTTATAAGTATGGACGGTCCGCCTTGCACTGCGGTTCCTGGACAGGCTTAGATCCTCTAAGCGGTTTACCAGTACTATTGTGCGGGCCGGATTCAGCTCTGCGTGGAAGCATCATGCTGCCCATATATTTCTTCTAGCCCCTATGGGCGGGGCCATATATCCAGTTTGTATGCCGTAGTTGCTATTCTGTAGGAATTTGAACACTGTTTTTTAGTATCAAAGGTACAGACCAGCTGACAAGTAACCACAGCATTTTGTCTTTTGAGCTTGGGTACTAGCATTACTATATCTACAGCAACCCACAATTTATGCATCCGGAATGCATCTGACACTGAGCAGGTATGTGTAATATATGACCAATATGGTCACATATACCTGAATACAGGTTTCTCGCGACAAGGTTAATATATAACATCAGTGTACATACATCCCGCACGTCAAACAAACTAGCATAACGGTATTCATTATCTGTTTTACCTTTTACCATGAAAAAAGGAATCGCCTATTTAGCATTCATTTTCAAAACATACGGGCCTCCGTGGCCTAGTAGTTAAGGGCGCTGACTCTTGATCATTAGGTCTCTCACCACTGTGGTTCAAGCCTCGCTCGGGTCATATGTGAGACGCCAAGTTCTGCAACGGAAGGTCAGGATGATTTTCTCCGGGTACTCCGGTTTTCGCCCACCTCTGATTAACGATCGGCTCGATATGAGTGAAATAATCTTGAAAGGGCCGTAAAACACAAAAAAAATTTCAAAACATTAGTAACAAGCAGACTACAAAACGAAACTTCTCGAAACAAAGTGGTGTGTACTTATTAGAAGTGTGCTAACTGTGATAAATGCGGGTGAGCCTCATGTCGAAGGATTTGAATTTTGTCGGACATATTGTATTATTTTTCAACATAATCCCCTTCAGTATCTATGCACGCGTGCCAGCTGTGTTTAAGGGCATCAGTGCAACTTTTATAGAACTCCTTTTCTTTGCTGTTCAGAAAGTCATCCATTGCATATATGACATCATCATAGGCTGAAATAGCCGTTTTCAGTTTGCGAAATAGGTGGAAGTCTGATGGAGCGAGATCAGGCGAATAAGGTGGATGCTCATCAATTTAAAGCCATACTCGTGAATGGCAGCCATAGCAATGACAAACTTGTGAACAGGAGCATCGCCGTGATGGAACAATACACCTTTGGTGAGTCTTCTGTGGTGCTTAAGTTCAATATTTTCCTGTAACTGCGTCAGAAGTGAAGCATACTATGTACAATTGATTGTTTGTCCGTTTTGGTGACAATCTATCAGCAGAATACTATCTGCATTCCAGAAATCCCAGGCTATAACTTTCCCAGCTGATGGAACAGACTTTGCCTCCTTTGGCGGGGGTGATCCAGGGTGCTTCCATTGTTTCGATTGTTGTTTGGCCTCTGGGGTAAAATGATGGATCCTGTTTCATACGTAGTGACAAATAGCAGGATCTTCCTTAAAAAGGTTAAGATGAGTAAGCGATAATGTGTTGTGTCTGGTGTGCTTCTGATCAACTGTCAGAAGTCTTGGTACCTATTGGGCCGAAAGCTTTCTCATTGCAAAATTGGTGTTTAGGTGAAGAAGATTTTTTTGAAGATTTTCCCTATTTAAGCATATGTGAAACCAAAGGGCCATGAGGCGGGGGCATTTTTGGCCCCAGGGCTATAATTTGAACAAGAATGTACTCTTTCCTGTGAAATGCCAACTCTACTGGCTATATATCTTTCTGTGACTCGTCTGTCAGTCAGAACAATATCATGAACTTTATTGACCATATCTGGGGTTGCAACATTGAAAGGCCTACAATGACGGGGTCATCCTTAAAGCTCTGCCTGTCGTGCTTAAATTCCGGCACCTTTTCACTGTTGCATATGAAGGGACATCTTTCCCAAGTGTTGATAACATATCATTATGGGTATCCTTAGGTGTTAAATCTTTTTATGCAAATATTTGATCACTGCTCTTTCACTGATTTTGTCCATGCAGCAACTGCACATGCTTTGTAAAAGGCGGGAAATTCAGCACTTGGCAAAAACCACATAAATACATACTGTGATCGGCAAAACTCTGATCAGTCTGCATATCTTTGAAGGCTAATCCACTGGTCTATTCTGATGGCATTTAGTTGATGTTATATTTATTTAAATTGCTCATTTTCTCCACCAAAACATGGAGAAAATCATTTTCAGGGCAAGCAATTGGTCAGTTTTTCACCGAGAATATCCGAATTTTTAGCTCACCAGAGCCGAAGGCTCCGGGGGAGCTTTTAGGATAGGCAGTTGTCCGTCGTCGTCTGCGTCGTCGGCGTCGTCGTCGTCGTCGTCTGCGTCTGCGTCTGCGTCGTCAACACTTTCAAACGACATCTCCTCTGAAGCCACTGGGCCGATTGAGTCCAAATTTCATCTGTAGCATCCTTGGATTGGGGGATTGAAAGTTTGTGTTTTTTATGAAATTCGGCTCATTGGTTTGGTTGCTATGGCAACTTAGAGTTTCCATAGACTTATAATGGGGAAAATTGAAAAATGGCATTTACTGCCAAGCCACTGCAGATATTTTGACAAAACTTTCATAGAAATATTCCTTAGGCAATCTACTATCTGCCATATGATTTTAGGCCTACTGCTCATTTGTATTGGTTGCCATGGAAACCAAAATGAAAAAATAGAAAAAAAAAAATACTTAAAAAATCATCTCCTCAGAAACCGTATGCTCTATGAGGCTGAAAGTTTATGGAAATATTCACCATATTTGCCTTTACAGGTTTTGTGTTTTTTATGAAATTCGGCTCATTAGTTTGGTTGCTATGGCAACTTAGATTTTCCATAGACTTATAATGGGGAAAATTGAAAAATGGCATTAACTACAAAGCCTTTGCAGATATTTTGACAAAACTTTCATAGAAATGTTCCTTTAATAAACTTCTCTCAGCCATATGCTTTTATGTCAACCTGGGGGTCCAGTAGGTTGTGCCGGGGCCATACCCCGCCCCCAGTACTTCATAAAATGACTTATATCTCAGAAACCTTACAGATCCCCACCCCTAAACCATATATATTCTTGTTCCTATTGATAAGACGCATTCAGTGACACCAACCTGGAGGTCCTCCGGGATGTGCCGAGGCCATGCCCCACCCCCTCCACTTCATAAAAGGCCCAATATCTCGGAAACCATTCAGATCCCCACCCGTGAACCCCATATACTCTTGTTCCTATTGATAAGACGCATTCAGTGACATCAAACTGGGGGTCCCCCGGGATGCGCCGGGGCCATGTCCCGCCCCTCCATTTCATAAAAGGCCCAATATCTCGGAAACCTTACAGATCCCCACCCCTAAACCATATATATTCTTGCTCCTTATGATAAGACGCATTCATTGACCCCAAATTGGGGGTCTTCCGGGGTGCGCCGGAGCCATGCCCCACCCCTTCACTTCACAAAAGGCCATATATCTCAGAAACTGTTCAGATCCCCACCCCTAAACCATATATGTTCTTGTTCATTATGATGAGACACATTCAGTGACACCAACCTGGGGGTCCCCAGGGATGTGCTGGGGCCATGCCCCACCCCCTCCATTTCATAATATCACAATATCTCGGAAACCTTACAGATCCCCACCCCTAAACCATATATATTCTTGTACCTTATGATAAGACACTTTCATTGACACCAACCTGGGGGTCTCCCTGGGCCTTGCCCCACCCCTGCACTTCACAAAAGGCCTTATATCTCAGAAACTGTTCAGAGCCCCACCCCTAAACCATATATATTCATCTTCCTTATGATAAGGCACATTCATTGACACCAGCTTGTGAGTCCCCGGGGCATGCCCGGGCCTTGCTCCACCGCTTGACTTCATTAAAAGCCACATATCTCAGAAATAGTTCAGATCCCCACCCCTAAACCATATATATTCTTGTTCCTTATGATAAGACTCATTCAGTCACACCAACTTGGGGGTCTCTTTGTGCTGAGGCAATGTGCCCCGCCCTTCCACTTCATAAAAGGCCATATATTTCAGAAACCATTCAAATCCCCACCCCATATTCATATATGTTCTTGTTCCTTATTATTAGCACACCTACTGTAGGGGTGTCCGCAGGGGCCAGTGCTCTCCTTTCCACTCCATGAAAGGATATCTTGGAAACCGTTCAGATTCCCACCCCTAAACCATATATATACTTGGTCCTTATGATGAGACAAATTTAGGGACAACAATCTTGGGCTTTCCTGGGAACGACAGGGCATGCTCCAACCCCTCCACTTATATCTCCAGCCATGCAGATCCCCACTGCTAAACCATATATATTCTTGTTCTTTGTGATAAGACACATTTAGTGATACCAACCAGGGCTCCATTGGGTCCATGCCCCACCCCCCTACTTCATAAAAGGCCTAATGTTTCATATACTGAGTCCACATTGATGCTCATTTGGATATGGGGGTTCATTTGGCAGATTAAAATGATATCATGTTAAAATACATGGCTGCAATTTGGCAGTGCCCACCTGAGCTCTGGTGAGCATAGTGGCCCATGGGCCTCTTGTTTTTTCTGCAATTGGGGAGAAATTTGCACGAAAAAATTCTCATTCAGTTTATTTTTCTTGCGGTTTCGCACAAAAAATTGGCGATTTCACATTTGTCCATTTCTTTGCGAATCAAAACGTTGGTACATCTGTAACTGTAGGACTCAAACTCTCTAGAACTTAATAAACACAGTCATCACTCAAACAGTATCAGCTATGCAACAGAGAGGTTTTATTGCTAATTTACTGGTTGCATGGTTCTATGACCCTTATGATAAGATCTCTAACTCGTTTTCAGTGTTGCCGCATGTCCTATAGCAAAGAAGAGAAAGTTAAAAGAAACCTCAACAGAGCCTCCTGCAAGTATCAGTAGAATACGAGTTCAGGCAGATGTGACAAACATAATGTCAAAGAACAAAGAGAAGAAACTGAACTTGTCAAGTAAACTGACTCCAGTTTATATCTTGAAGGCACCAGAAGAAATCAAATATGAAAGAACTAGAGATAAAGCTCAGCCAGATTCATCAAACCTGGCAAAAGAAGCGCAAGGAAAAAAATTAACAAGTGGCAAATCTGTTTTTGAAATCACTCAGTCAAGTGAACAATCATATATTGTAACAGTAGATATAAAAACAGAACCAAGGGAATTGCCTATAGTTGAGATAAAAACTGAATCAGACGAACAAGAGTGTTTTAAAGAATCTGAACTGTTAATTAGAATGTTACCTTCAGAAGGAAACAAAGTAACTGTTGCATACTCTGTAGAACTAGCAAATGCTAGTTGTGACAATGTATTTGTGAAACAGGAATCTGAGGATGTTGAAATTGCAGTCATAGAAGAAAATGAGGCCATAATATCTAAGGGATGTAGTATTGAAGCTCTGGAAGCAACAAACATTTATGAGATATCTGGTGATGGTTTCTCTAGAATTGAGAGACAGTGTGCTCAGGTCCAGGAAAACGAAACTCAAAGCAACACATCTGATGCAGAACAAGGATTGAATGAGAATATAATGTTGACCAATTCTGTTTCTGATGATGAAGTAATGGCCGATTCACAAAAGATGACTTGTATGTTTCCACATATGTATAGTGTTACTGAAATTAACAGTGATGGAAAATCAGCTGAAGATTCAGATGTTGCCAATAGTATATTTTCTGTCGGTTCGGTGATACACAACTGTCAGCCTGCTGAGACTGTAGTTCATCTTGATGGTATTAAGGGAAAGTATGACAATGGCATGAATGTAGCTGATGAGCATAATGTCGTAGGTAATTCAGATACAGCTGGTGATGTTGAAGAGAAAGAATATGTGGTACTTGCAGAATGGACTGGTGGAAAATATGAAGAAACCCTGCCATCTAGAGAGAAAGAAAATATGAGACATGATGAAGGTAATTCTAATTGTGCAGTATTTAGCTCACTTGAGCTTAAAGCTCACAGATGAATTAAAATTTTTGGTATAGCCAGGGGTCCATCTCTTCATCTATTGGCTCTCAAGATATCTGTCAACGTATATGCTTACATCCCTGTAACTGCCAAGCAAATTAAAGCCAGCTTTATAACCTATCATATGAGAAATTATATGGCATTTTCGACTGTTTCACATCTTAGCACATGTATTGTAGTAAAAGCAAATCAATTTGAAGCTAGATTGATAAGTTGATAACGATAAAAAATTGCTAACTGAAACAAACAAAAATTAACTATTCTGTTTTTTCTTTCCGCTCACCAGAGCCGAAGGCTCCAAGGGAGCTTATATGATAGCAGTTGTCTGTCTGCTTCTTCGTCTTGCGTCAACACTTTCAAACAACATTTCCTCCGAAGCCACTGAACCGATTCAGCCCATATTTCATCTGTAGCATCCTTGGGCTGGGGGATTGAAAGTTTGTGTTTTTAATGAAAATCGGCTCATCAGTTTGGTTGCTATGGCAACATAGAGCCCCCTGGACTTACAATGGGAAAAATTAAAAAAAAAATCTTCTCTGAAACCACAAGGCCCAGACCTTAAATATTTAGTATGTACCAACGTCAAGTGGTCCCCTATATAAATCCTGCCAATCATGCCACTGGGGTCCAAATTGGCCACGCCCCAGGGCTCCTTAGCTTCCATAGACTAATAATAGGTAAAAAAGCTTAAAAAAACTTCTCCGAAACCATAAATTCGTTAAGATATTTAGTATGTAGCGACCTAATATGGTCACCTAAATAAATCCTGCAAATCGTGCCCCTTTGTCAGAATTGGGCACACCCCGGGGCTTATAAGCGCCCATAGACCTACAATGGGAAAATCTTAGAAAATCTTCTTCTCTGAAACCACAAGTCCCAGAGCTTAGATATGCAGTATATAGCAACTTCGAGTGGTCCCACACATAAGTCCTGCCAATCATGCTCAGGGAGTCTAAATTGGCCACGCCAAGGCAATGCCGTGCGAGTCAGCCCTATATGCTTATAAACCCTGTTGTGGTCATTGAACGGCAGGGATTGAGATGTCATTTCATCCCAGTGTTCGGTAAAAGTCACACGAAATTGGGATTAACATCTTCAAAATGAATTTTGAAGTGTTGACTGGGATGCTAAACTTCAAATTAAACAAACAAATCAATAACCCCAATACACTTTGAGATATATTGATGTAATTTGGTAGTTATACATGAGGTCCAGAATGCGTGTCAAGTACTTGAGTGTGCATATTCCCAGATAGTATCAATTCTGAATCAGGATGCATCTCATAAACATGAATAAATAGTAATCGTTTTCATACCAAATTCTCTGTATAGTCTTTGAAAACTTGAGAATGCCACACTGTTCACATTTTCAAAGTGAAACCTATTTGTTTGGTATTACAGATGTGGAAGAACCAAGTGATGAGGAAGATGGAGATAAAGAATCCAGAAACCAGGGTCTGAACCCCCACTCTGGTAAATATGTATAAATATTGCAATTCTTAACGCAACATTCAAATAGTGCATTAGAATGGGGATAACTGTGTTAAAAGTTGTCATTTGAGGAGGTAAATTGTCGGTTATACGGTCGCAATTTCCGCAATAAGGGGCAAGGATATGGTTAGGGGCATAGTGTTTTACAAACACCATTTCTAGTTATTATTAAATTTGATTTAATTTGATTTAAATACCGCAAAGTCGCATTATTACTTGTGCTAGTCTAGCTACTGCCATTCGACCTCATTTGCGCATAATGCCAGCATAGACACCAGTCTATCTATAAAATAAGCTGGTAAATAAAGTTGCAGAAGTAAACAGTCGACATAAGAATATGTGTTTTTATTCCCTGTGTGAATTGATTCGGGGATATAGTGATCATCCTGGCGTCTAGTGAACCTCTACCAAGATTGTTCAAATTAAAGCCCTGGGGCCAAAAATGCCCCCGCCTCATGGCCCTTTGGTTTTACATAGACTTAAATAGGGAAAATCTTTAAAAAATCACCAAGTCCCAGGTCTTTGATATTTGATGTGAAGGTTCATCTAGTGGACCTTTATAAAGGTTGTTCAATTTATAGCTCTAGGACCAAAAAATTGCCCGGCTCCTTTGCCCTTTGGTTTCTCATAGGCTTATATAGTGAAAATCTTTCAAAATCTTCTTCTCTGAAACCAAAAGGCCCATGTCTTTGATATTTGGTATGAATCTTCATCCAGTGAACCTCTACCAAGATTGTTCAAATTATAGCCATGTGGCCAAAAATTTCCCCGCCTCGGGGCCCTTTGGTTTTACATAGAATTCATATACTGTGGATACTTAAAAGAATCGTCCCATCAAGGTTATTTTTACAAGTACCCACAACATATATTTCTAGCAGGAAATATGGAAAGTTAAACTTTAATCATCTCTATTATGCCTCCTTATTATACCCCAGGCATACGAACTATGTCAGGGGGTATATAGTTTGGTTCGTTGGTTCGTTCGTTCGTTCGTACTTTGACAGCTCATATCTCTGTAACCACATGTTAAATTCTCTTCATATTTGGTAAAGGATATCTCTATAGCATTACCTTTTATATGCAATATCTAAGGCCCTGGGTCAAGCCCCTGGGTGGGCTGTCTGTCTGTCCGTCTGTCTGTTCAGCTACTTTTACGTCAAAGTTTTGTGTTAAACCTTTTTCATTGCTGATAGCTCTGTTACCACATGTTAGATTCTCTTCATGTTTGGTAAAGGATATCTCTATAGCATTAACTTTCATATGGAATATCTAAACCCCTGGGTCAAGCCCCTGGGTGGGCTGTCTGTCTGTCCGTCTGTCTGTTCAGCTACTTTTACGTCAAAGTTTTGTGTTAAACCTTTTTCATTGCTGATAGCTCTGTAACCACATGTTAGATTCTCTTCATATTTGGTAAAGGATATCTGTATAGCATTACCTTTCAAATGGAATATCTAAGGGCCTGGGTCAAGCCCCTAGGTGGGCTCTCCGTCCGTTTGTCAACTTTTACGTCAAAGTTTTGTGTGAGACCTTTTTGATTGCTCATATCTCTGTCACCTCATGTTGGATTTTCTTCATATTTGGTACAGGACATCTCTATAGCATTGCCTTTCATTTGGAATATCTAAGCTCAGGGTTCAATCCCCTAGGTGGGCTGTCCATCCGTCAGTATGTCCGTCCCTTCATCAACATTTACGTCGGTGTTTTGTGTTAAGTAGAAGTAAAACAAAGATCAGGAATCGATACAATTAACTTACTCCACCCATCAAAGACACCAAAGGGAAAGAAACACAAACATTAAGCGACCAGACCATAATGGAAACCTAAACAAAGCAAGGCCATAAGGACAGTTACTTTCCCACAAAATGGCCATATGGCCATCCAAAATAAAAAGACACAAGTGATACACACAGTAAGTAACAAACGACAACATAAATAAACCGCCACAGAAGAACCTTTTTGGTTGCTCATATCTCTGTAACAACATGTTAGATTCTCTTAATATCTCTTTAGCATTACATTTCATATAGAATATCTATGTCCCTGAGTCAAGCTCCTGGGTGAGCTGTCCGCCCGTTTGTAAACTTTGACATCAAAGTTTAAAGTTTTGTGTTAATCATTTACGTTAGATACGTTACACCACGTTAGATTCTCTTCATATTTGGTTAAAGATATCTCTATAGCATTACCTTTCATATGGAATATCTAAGCCCCTGGGTCAAGCCCCTGGGTGGGCTGTCTGTCCGTTTGTCATTTTTACGTCAAGGTTTGTGTTAAACCTTTATGATTTGTTATATCTCTGTAACCTCATGTTAGATTCTCTTCATATTTGGTACAGAATATAGCTGCTGTAGTATTAACTTTCATATGGAATATCTAAGCTCCTGGGTCAATCCCCTGGGTGGGGCTAGGGGTCAATAATTAAGACTTAGGTATTTTGATTACGTCCAAGTTTTGTGTTAACTGCTTTCATTATACTCTTTGTTGTTGAAATGCAATAGTTATTCTCAGTGGACTAAATGGTTATATGGAAAGGTTCAATGCTACAGACAAATTGTCATTTCCACTAAAAGGGGATGGCACTGGCCGTGGGTATACGTGGCCCACTGGGCACTTTCTCTAGTCTGGAGCTATTTCATTTATTCAGCTTCCCCTTACTTCCAGTACTATTTGTTCGTTTTGTTTGAGGTATAACATCCCCTTCAACAATATTTAGGTAATTCTGGAGACGGTGTTTCCAATTTTGTGGGACTTTGCCTGACTATGAATTGAAATGACTTCTCAAGCCCTGCCACCCAATGAAACCAATGGGGTTTATACTGACCGTTCCAAGGCGGCTCTTCTGTGGCGATTTATTTATGTTGTTGTTTGTTGCTTGCTGTGTGTGTCGCTTGTGTCTTTTAATTTTGGATGGCCATATGGCCATTTTGTGGGAAAGTAACTGTCCATATGGCCTTCCTTTGTTTAGGTTTCCATTATGGTCTGGTCGCTTAATGTTTGTATTTCTTTCCCTTTGGTGTCTTTTATGGATGGAGTAAGTTAATTGTATCAATTCCTGATCTTTGTTTTACTTCTACTTTATGTACATGGGCAGTCCGACTCGCAAAACTTCTCCTGGACAGGCAGTTCACGTGTACTCATGTGCAGTTGGTTTCAGCTCTGTGTGGCAGCACCATGTAGCCCAATCTGTTTCCCTATATGTGTATCCCATATCATTTAAGAATTTATGAATGTTGGTCAAACTGGTTACAATATTTAATTACAGTCAAATTGATAAGATTCTGGTGATCCGACATTTTTAATGACTGGTTTTAGCTCACCTGTCACATAGTGACGAGGTGAGCTTTTGGGATCACTTTTTGTCCGTCGTGCGTGCGTGCTTCCGTCCGTAAACAATTTCTTCAAACAACATCTCCTAAACCTATGATCGTATTTTGACCAAACTTCACAGAAATGATCCTTAGGTGGTCCCCTTTCAAAGTTGTTCAAATGGTTCCGATCCGTTGCACATGTCAGTCTCAGGAGCAAAAAATAGATTTTTACTGAAAACTTAAAAAATCTTCTTCTCTGAAACCGCATGGTCCAGGTCTTTGACATTTGGTATGAAGTTTCATCTAGTGGACCTTTACCAGGATTGTTCAAATTATAGCCCTGGGGCCAAAAATGCCCCCGCGCCGGGCCCCACCAGTTTTACATAAACTTGAATAGGGAAAACCTTTAAACATCTTCTTGTCTGAAACCAGAAGGCCCAGGTCGTTGATAATTGGTATGAAGCTTTATCTAGTGGACCTCTATCAAGATTGTTCAAAATATAGTCCTGGGGCCGAAAATGTCCCCCGCGCCGGGGCCTACTGGTTACACATAGGCGTATATAGTGAAAACCTTTAAAAATCTTCTTGTCTGAACAAGAAGGTCCAGGTCTTTGATAATTGGTATGAAGCTTCATCTAGTGGACCTCTAACAAGATTGTTCAATTTATAGCCCTAGGGCCATAAATGCCTCCGCGCCGGGCCCACCAGTTTTACATAGACTTATAAAGGGAAAACCTTCAAAAATCTTCTTGTCTGAAACCAGAAAGTCCAGGTCTTTGATATTTGGTATGAAGCTTTATCTAGTGGACCTTTAACAAGATTGTTAAACAAATAGCCCTGGGGCCAAACATGCGGCATTAACCCCCGTGCCGGGCCAAGTGGTTTCACAAAGGCGTATATAGGGAAAACCTTTAAAAATCTTATTGTCTGAAACCAGACGGCCCTGGTCTTTGATATTTGGTATGAAGCTTCGTCTAGTGGACCTCTACCAAGATTGTTCAAAATATATTCCCGGGGCGAAAAGAAGCCTCTGCCCCGGGGCCCGCAGGTATCACAAAGGCGTATATAGGGAAAACCTTTAATAATCTTCTTGTCTGAAAAAAAAAGGCCAAGGTCTTTGATATTTGGCATGACGCTTCAACTCTACCAAGATTGTTCAAAATATAGTGCTGCGGCCATAAATTCCCCCGTGTTGGGGCCCGCTGTGTTTATACAGGTGTATATTGGTAAAACCTTTACAAATCTTCTTGCCTGAAACCAGAAGGCCCGGGTATTTGATATTTGGCGTAGAGCTTTATCTAGTGGACCTCTACTGAAATTGTTCAAATTATAGCGCTAGCAACAAAATAATGCCCCGGTGCCAGGGCCCACTGTTATTACATAGACTTATATATGGAAAACCTTTAAAATCTTCTTGCCTGAAACCAGAAGGGCCACATCTTTGATATTTGGTCAGAAGCTTCATCTAATGGACCACTACCAAGTTTCTTAAATTATAGTCCTTTGGCCAAGAATGTTCTAGAGACACTGATACTCAGGTGAGCGATCCAGAGCCCCTAGGGCCCTCTTGTTTTAAGGTCACTTGGTTCCCAAAAACTGTCAGTTTTTAGCCATAATTGCTTATGTGCAGCTTACATTTCGATTACCGTAACCTAGTTTAATAATTGTAGTCATAGTGGGTCACAATCCTTTCTGAGTGCACCCTCATTTCTGAGGGTTATGTGCACTATGTGAAATGTGTACTGCTAAATTAATTTATTCCGAAGGACAAGGTTTAATTATAAAATAGGACTAATCAATGCCTGAGATGGCAATGCTTCTAAAGGGGACTTTCCACCCTTCGTTAAACCACAGGAGCTTGAAGTTCGTCCTTAAGTAGCTCAAAATAAAATGTTACAGTAAGCCTACCAGTTTGGTTTCCTAAACAGCTCACTAAACTGGAAGACAGTACGTCAGTTTTGAGTGAACAACTTCAGAGTGATCAGAAAAAGTAAATCTATAGTCTGTTATGCTAAATATACCATGACATACCTACTGACACCTGGCATCCAGGTCAGTGTCTGATAGTGTTTTGGTACAAATCATACTGTGGGCGAAAAGGGTACTTAAGATCGAACAAAGTTATTCAGCGTTAAGTTGTTGAACAAATGCATTTGTGGCTACGAAAAGAAAAAGGTCTTAACAAAGAACTATTTTGACAACAATATCACTTTTATTGTCCTTCTATTAACAGGAATCTGTAAAAATCATATACTTTTTATCCTAAAGATTCATTATTGAGCTGTCGGAAAAAAAGTGCTTCCAAAAATTTATATATATCAGGTACATTTGGTTTAAATAATACAAGTTAATGGGTTTTATGCAATACTGCGAACAATTATAATCGCAGGTAATGTTTTGTGAGACGGATTCCCTAACTGGGTTTCGAACACCAGTTTGATCTATTTTTAATTTGGCAACAAAAATATACAACTACGTGAATGACGGCATGGGTAATATACCTAGAAAGACATGCAGGGGTCATCTCAGAATCGTTACACACAATTAGTGTGACAAATCGAAATATACTGAAATTCTTTTAAACTTTATCCAAAGTGGAGTGAAATTTCGCCATTCTCTCTCTCTCTCAGCATGCCATGGCGTACACGTTGCTCAGTGCTGTCTGTCTGTCTCTCTCTGAAAGTGCTATGGCCAACATGTTTCTCAGTGTTTTTCTCTCTCTTATAATGCGCTACAATGGGCCAACGTCGGGCAGACAGCGATACCACGTCGCCATGTCGAATCGCTGTCGGTCCGAGGTAGGCACCGTTCAGGCGATTTACTCTCTCTCTCCCTTTCCCTGGCCTTCATGTTGCTCATTAGTCAGTAGTCTCTCTCTTTTTCTCTGTCTTCGTTGCCTACATGTTGCTCATTGCTCTCTCATCGTGGCCTACATATTGTCAACTCTCTCTCTGTCTCTCTCTCTCTCTCTCTCTCTCTGAGTGTACATATGCTTTTTTCAAAATTCTGTAATTAATTTTTTTTTCATGCATTAATTCTATGAAAGAGTATAATGTAGTAGGCACCTTGTGAGCGCTACTCCTCCTACAGTATTAAACCGATCCGTCAGAAATTTTATAGGTGTCTTTATCATGGTTTGAAGTTGTGCATGTGCTTTTGTCAGAATCCTTGAATTAATTATTTTCACTTTTTCACATTTTTAACTTAGACTTTTTTGCATGGTTCCGAATTCATAGTAGGTACATTGTGAGCGCAACTCCTCATACAGTTTTATACTGATCCTTCTGAAATTTTACAGGTGTCTTTATCATGTTTGAAGTTGTGCATATGCTTTTTTCAAACATTCTGTATTTAATGTTTTTCATGCATCAATTCTATGAAAGAGTATAATGTAGTAGGTACCTTGTGAGTGTTACTCCTCCTACAGTATTAAACCGATCCGTCAGAAATTTTATAGGTGTCTTTATCATGGTTTGAAGTTGTGCATGTGCTTTTGTCAGAATCCTTGAATTAACTATTTTCACATTTTCACATTTTTAACTTAGACGTTTTTGCATGGTTCCGAATTCATAGTAGGTACATTGTGAGCGCAACTCCTCCTACAGTTTTATACCGATCCTTCTGAAAATTTACAGGTGTCTTTATCATGGTTTGAAGTTGTGCATATGCTTTTTTTTCAAAATTCTGCAGTTAATTTTTTTCAATTTTGTCACATTTTTTACCTTGGACTTTTTTCATGCATCAATTCCATGAAAAAATATAATGTAGTAGGTACCTTGTGAGCGCAACTCCTCCTACAGTATTAAACCGATCCGTCTGAAATTTTATAGGTGTCTTTATCATGGTTTGAAGTTGTGCATGTGCTTTTTTTCAGAATCCTTGAATTCATTTTTTTCACATTTTTAACTTAGACTTTTTGCATGGTTCCGATTTCATAGTAGGTACCTTGTGAGCGCAACTCCTCCTACAGTTTTATACCGATCCTTCTGAAATTTTACAGGTGTCTTTATCATGCTTTTTCAGAAGTAATAAATTGTTTTCACTTTTGTCACATTTTTTAAATTAGTCTTTTTTTCATGCATCAATTCTATGAAAGAGTATAATGTAGTAGGTACCTTGTAAACGCAACTCCTCCTACAGTTTAATACCAATCCTTCGAAAACTTAAAAGTTCCTTGAATTATGGTCTAAAGATATTCATGTGCTTTTTACAGAATTTTTACATTACACTTTTGTTTCTTTGTTTTTTGGTTTAATGGCCTAGTCAAAACTATTTTGGTCTTTTCAAGCCGGACAGTTTACCGATCCACACTTTGCCTGGGCTGCATGCAGGCTTATACATAAGCGATTTAACCAGTACTGGACAAATTCTTTCACCAGAAACTGACAACTGCCCTTCTTGACTTAGTTGAATGGAGAGAATGACCGTAGAAAAGATTTCATGAACACTCAATCTTTATGAAGGAATGTTGCCGAACCCGGTAGGTATCGAACCTGAGTTAAGTGATACCAATGGTTGCCGGGTTAACTTACTTATTTTTTAACAGCACAAATGAAATAAGGCGGGAGACATAAATTATCTGTGGAATTTGCTTGTTGGCGACTGATTTGGGGTGAAATCGGGCTGGAGTCGGGCCGGCGCCCCACCGGATGTTGAGGCATCGGTGGTGGTCGGGAGGGGCTCGGTGAAATTTCAACTGGCACTTAAAATTCTCACCAACTCCTAGGTCAAATTAAAGTCGAGCAGAGCTCGTACCGACGTTGGGACGATGTCGATGGCATCCGCTGGCATCCGGTGGTCGTATAGAGCGAACCCTGAACAATCAGATAATCGGGCAGTGATCGGGCTACACCAGACAGGTTGTCAAGCAGAAACCGCTCGACGAATCATGTTTCGGCTGTCCCCGCTCGATCGGCTACCGGTTTCCTGGCGGCGTCCCACTGATTGACACTCGACTATGTAAGGGCCCGATCTTCGATGCGTGCTAGTTTTTAGCAGACCAGTAGGGATAAGAGGCATATTGTTGGAAAGGTTTCTTCCACGTCAACAAATTGAAGGTTGTTCACCCACCAACCGAGCTGACACATTTGTTGTACAGACAGGAGAAGATGCAGTTTATGTACCCCTGGACCGTTCCCGGCGGGTGTAAACCCGTCACGATATCTGCGGAACATCGACCGATGCTCGGCCGGCTATAGTTACAATCGCCAGGTATACGGCCGGCGTACGACTGGTAACCTGCAGTGCACCGGCCGATTTCTGCCCAGCGTATATGCTGATGCTTTCCCGCAAAAATCTGGCAGATACCTCCAGATTTCAGGCGGATGGCCCTCCAGGTGCCGCACGGCATACTTTTTTTGAAAAACCGAGCCAGACTATGGCTTCCGACCTCTTCTCGATTTGGACGGCTTGGCCGGCCACCACGTCCAGTATAGCTCGGCTGGGGTACGCCGAATATGTGACCGGGGCATAAAATTCTCCCTGAATTCTTACAGACTTATAGGTAGGTGGCACATCGATAGAAGTCGAGCAGAGCTCGTACCGACGTCGGGACGATGTCGATGGCTTCGGCTGGCATCCGTCGGTTGTAGAGCGGACCCCGATCAATCAAATAATCGGGCAGTAATCGGCCGACGCCCCGCAGATGATCAAGCGGAATCCGCTGGACAAATCCTGTTTTCGACTGGCGCCGCTTGATCGCCGACCGGTTTCCTGCCGGCATACCACTGATTGACGCTAGGCCATATAAGAGTCCGATCTCCGATGCGTGCCATTAGAGCATTCTAAACTATGATAACTGCCCGTGCAAAGGACGATGTTAGATCAATGGCTTCACCTACCATCGGCGGCTGCAGTTCTTCTTCGAACACAAGGTCGCAACGACTACGTTGCACGGTGCCGAGCCATAGGCAGCTTCTCCCGTAACCTTAGGATCCTTTACTGGGTCGACAGTGTGTGTGTGTGTGTGTGTGTGTGTGTGGGTGGGTGTGTGTGGGTGTGTGTGTGTTCGGGTTTAGCGTCGCCTTCAACAATTTTTCAGTCATATCACGATGGTGTCTGGTTGCGACAGGGAGCTCAATGATCACTTTATAATTAGTGCTGCCTCACTGAAGTATCATGTCCCAGACACATTACATGAATCCACAACCAGTCACATTATCCTGACACTGGGTCGACCAGTCCTAGCTCTATCCCGTAAATCTGAGTGTCAAGCGAGGAGCAGCTAGTACCATTTTTAATGACTTTGGTATGTTGCGGCCCGGGTTCGAACCCGTGACCTCCCGTTCCCCGGAGCGGACACTCTACCAACTCAGCTGTCGGGGCTGGTCTGTGTCGACGGTAGGTGCAGTGGTAGGATAAGAGGCATGTTGTTCCGCTTTTCTTCGAACGTTTTCCTCGACGTCAACAAAATGAAGGATGTTCATCCACCAACATAGCTGACCCATTTGTTGTATTTTTATGCCCCCGCATCAGATGATGCCGGGGACATAGAGTGGGGTTGTCGGATGATGACAGGGGCATAGAGTTTTATCGGTTTTGCGTACGTGCGTAGTTGCGTCCGAATGTACGTCCTTCTGTACGAAAGTGTGTACGTACGTACGTACGTAATCCTGTTTGACTCGGGTTAAGGTTTTTGTACCAGGTAGAACTTGAGCTCATATTTTCTTAACCATACAATAGATTTGGTTTATATTTAGCATGATGATATATATAGGTCCAATGTTTTATTCAGCAACACCCCACTCATACCCGTGACCTCAAGGTCAAGGTCACAGACTTAAAATTTATAACGTTTAAGACCCAGGTTAAGGTATTTGTACCAGGTAGAACTTGAGATCATATTTTCAAAACCATGTGATGGATTTGGTTCATATTTAGTATTATGATAGATGTAGGTCTAATGTTATATTCAGCAATACCCCCATCCATACCCATGACCTCAAGGTCAAGATCATGGACTTAGAAATTTTTAGTGTTTAATGCCCAGGTTAAGGTTTTTGTACCATGTAGAACTTGAGCTCATATTTTCCAAACCGTGTAATGAATTTTGTTCGTATTCGGTATGATGATACATATATGTCCAAAGGTTTATTCAGCATTACCCCCACCCATACCCATGACCTCAAGGTCAAGGCCACAGACTTAGAAAAAAAATGTTTAAGACTTTGGTTAAGCTATTTGTACCACGTTGAACTTGAACTTTTATGATTCATTTGGTTCATATTTGGTTTGATGATAGATACAGGTCCAAAGTTTTATAAGCTCACCTGGGCCGAAGGTCATGGAGATATTTGACCTTGTCATCACCGTAGCCCCTTAAGTTTTGTTCGGATCTTTCCGAAACTTAAATGTCAATCATTTCTTATCTGTAGCATGCCTCTGTTGGAGCGAAGAATTTAGCTTTTTATCAAAATTGAAAGAAAACTTTGGTTGCTATGGCAATCCCAATTTCCCATAGACTTAAAATGGAAAATGCTTGTCATCACCATAGCATCTTTAGTTTTGATCGGATCTTTCTGAAACTTATATGTAAGGTGGCTGAGGATAAAAGCTCGGAAGAGTTCGAAAACCGGCCAAGTCGGCTCATTAATCATAGAGTTTTGTCCCTTTGATTGTTGAAAATGCCGATTTTTTAACCTTGTCATCACAATAGCCCCTTCAGTTTTGATCGGATCTTTCTGAAACTTATATGTTAGGTTACTGGGGATAAAACCTCGGATGAGTTCGAAAACCGGCCAAGTCGGTCTATTTATCAGAGTTACGTCCCTTTGATTGCTGAAAATGGAGATATTTGACCTTGTCATCACCGTAGCCCCTTAAGTTTTGTTCGGATCTTTCCGAAACTTATATGTCAGGTGGCTGGGGATAAAAACTTGGATGAGTTAAAAAAACCGGCCCAGTCGGCCCATTTATCATAGAGTAATGTCCCTTTGATTGCTAAAAATGCCGATATTTGACCTTGTCATCACCTTGTCCCCTTCAGTTTTGATCGGACCTTTCTGAAACTTATATGTAAGTTGGCTTGGGATAAAATCTCGAATGAGTTCGAAAACTGGCCAAGTCGGCCCATTTATCATTGAGTTACATCCCTTTGATACCTGAAAATGCAGATATTTGACCTTGTCATCACTGTAGCCCCTTTCAGTTTTGATCGGATTTTTCTGAAGCTTATATGTAAGGTGGCTTGGGATAAAACTTCGGATGAGTTCGAAAACCGGCCTAGTCTGCCCATTTATCCTGGAGTTACGTCCCTTTGATTGCTGAAAATGCCGATTTTGGACCTTGTCATCACTGTAGCCCCTTCATTTTTGATCGGATCTACCTGAAACTTATATGAAAGGTAGCTTTGGATAAAAACTCAGACGAATTTGAAAACCGACCAAGTCGACCCATTTTTCATAGAGTAGCGTCCCTTTGATTGCTGAAAATGTCGATTTTTGACCTTGTCATCACCGTAGCCCCTTCAGTTTTGAACGGATCTTTCTAAAACTTATACGTAAGGTGGCTTGGGATAAAAATTCAGATGAGTTCGGAAACCGGCCAGGTCGGCCCATTTATTATAGAGTTACGTCCCTTTGATTGCTTAAAATAGTAATTTTGACCTTGTCATCACCGTAGACCCATCAGGTTTGATTGGATCTTTCTGAAACTTGTATGTAAGGTAGCTGGGGATAAAAACTCGGATGAGTTTGAATCAGGGCCAAGTTGGCCCATTTATGATAGAGTTACCTCCCTTTGATTGCTAAAAATGCTGAATTTTGACCTTGTCATCACCGTAGCCACTTCAGTTTTATTGGATCTTTCTGAAACTTATATGTATGGTGGCTCGGGATTAAACTAGGAATTAGCTCGAAAACCGGCCAAGTCGGCCCATTTGTCATAGAGTTACATTCCTTTGATTGCTTAAAATGCTGATTTTTAGGGCCCCGCACTGAAAGTGTGGGTGCCCTATAGTAATCACTCTGTCTGTCTGTCTGTCCGTCCGTCTGTCCGTCCACAAATTTTTTTATCCTCCATAACTTTCTTATTCCTGGATGGATTTAAATATTACTTGGCAGAAATGTTAACCATAATGAGATGGAGTGTTGCGCGCAAGACTCAGGTCCGTACCTCAAAGGTCAAGGTCATACTTAGAGGTTAAAGGTCAAAAAAAGGGTCTTTCCTGTGTCCAATTAATAACTTTGTTATTATTTCTAGATGGATTTAAATATTACTTGGCAGAAATGTTAACCATAATGTGACGAAGTGTCACACGCAAGACCCACAGCCGTATTAAAAAACTTCTACATCGGCCAAAGGTCTAAAACCGAGAAATCATGTTCAAAATGATTCTTTGGGGTATGTTCTTTCATTTCCTTGTTCTTTCCAGTTTTTTAACATCAACATTTTCCTACTCCTCTGATAGCGCTGCCGGGGCCCTAGTCAGTTTCACTGACCGCTCTAGTTGACCTTGTCATAACCGTTGCCCCTTCAGTTTTGATCGGATTTTTCTGAAACTCATATGTAAGGTGGCTGAGGATAAAAACTTGGATGTGTTCGAAAACCAGCCAAATCGGCCCATTTATCATAGAGTTACATCCCTTTGATTGCTGAAAATGAAACTGGCGATTTTTGACCTTATCATCACTGAAGGCCCTTTAGTTGTGATCCGATATTTCTGAAACTTATATGTCAGGTGGCTTGGGATAAAACCTCGGATGAGTTTGGGTAAGAGCCAAGTCTGCCCATTTATTAGCTCGCCTTACGAAAGTAAGGGGGAGCTATTGCCATACCCGCGGGCGTCCGGCGTCGGCGTCAGCGTCAGCGTCGGCGTCAGCGTCGGCGTCCGCATTTGGTTAAAGTTTACCTGCCAGCTCTTATACGTGATGTTTTACAACTTTATTTTGAATATATAATTAATAATTGCTAAAAAAACAATATTTAACATTATCATTTTACTTCATTTTACAGGTTTTTTGACTTAAATTGGACTTTTTGAGAAGTTAATATTTTCCTCTGTATTACCTCCCTTACTTCTCTGTGATAAAGTTTACCTGCAAGCTGCGTGAGTTCAAATCCCGGGGGAGGAACGTTTGTTTTTTTTTCTTTTTAAACAACATGAAGCGGGGTCTGGGGCTCAAGGTCAATGTCACTGTGGCTATTTTTAGAAAAACATTGTTATCGCTCTAGCGCCTTCATTTATTGATGGATTTTAATATAACTTCACATAAATGTTGGGTATAATGATATCTCGAGTGACTTTGTCTTTCAGGGTCCGGGACCTAAGGTCAAGGTCACTACTTTCAGGGTCACGGGGTCAAGGTCACTTTGGCTATTTTTAGAAAAAAAACATTGTCATCGTTCTTGCACCTTAATTTATTGATGGATTTTAATATAACTTCACACAAATGTTGGGTATGATGATATCTCTAGCAAGTTCGACTTTCAGGTTCCGGGGCTGAAGGTCAAGGTCACTGTGGCTATTTTTAGAAAAACTTTGTGATCGCTCTAGTGCCTACATTTATGGATGGATTTTAATATAACTTCACAAAAATGTTGGCAATGATGATATCTTGAGCGAGTTCGACTTTCAGGGTCTGGGGCTGAAGGTCAAGGTCACTGTGGCTATTTTTAGAAAAACTTTGTCATCGCTCTTGCGCCTTCTATTGATGGATTTTAATATACCTTGACACAAATGTTTGGTATGATGATATCTTGGGTGACTTTGACTTTCCGGATCAGGGGCTGAAGGTCAAGGTCACTGGCTATTTTTTAGAAAAACTTGATCATTGCTCTAGTGTCCAGATTTATTGATGGATTTTAAGATAACTTCATACAAATGTTGGGTATGAAGTTCAACTTTCAGGGTCTGAGGCTCAAAGTCAAGGTCACTGTGGCTATTTTTAGAAAAACTTTGTCATCACTCTTAAGTACCTACATTTATTGATGGATATAATGCAATTTTACACAAGTGCTAGGCTAGGCTTTTTTTTAATTTGTCTTGCTCGAGGGGATTTGTATCGTCTGTGATGCCTTGTTATTACTTGTTAGTTTGTAGAATTTTTTTATCAAGTATAGATTTCTTTTTATTTTATTTATTTTTTTTGCAGTGGAAAGGCTTGAAAATAGGATGATAAGGGGTACATTTTGGTTCTCTTTCATTTGCTGCAGTCTATTGGGCTGTTTTACAGAAGAAAATTTTTTGGATAACTTGCCCTCATCCATCTTAGGCCCCCAAAGGCGAGCTATGTTGTCTTCTGACAACTCTTGTCATAGAGTTGTGTCCCTTTGATTGCTGAAAATGCCGATTTTTTACCTGGTCATCACCGTAGCCCTTCAGTTTTGATCAGATCTTTTTTATCTATATGTAAGGTGGCTGGAGATAAAAGCTTGGATGAGTTTGAAAACTGGCCAAGTCGGCCCATTTATTATAGAGTTACATCCCTTTTAATGCTGAAAATGCCGATTTTTTGACCTGGTCATCACCGTAGCCCCTTCAGTTTTGATCGGATCTTTCTGAAACTTATATGTAAGGTGACTGGGAATAAAAACTTGGATGAGTTCGAAAACCGGCCAAGTTGGCCCATTTATCATAGAATTACATCCCTTTGATTGCTGAAAATGCCGATTTTCAACCTTGTCATCTACGTAGCCCCTTCCGTATTGAACGGAACTTCCTGAAACTTAAGTACAAGTAAGTCCAGGTTAAAAGCTTGGATGAGTTTGCAAACTAGCGATGTGGGGCGATTACTGACGGAGTTATGTCGCCTCTTTTGCTGAAAATGCTTATTTTTGACCTTGTCATGACCGTAGCCCCTTCAGTTTTGATAGGATCTTCTTGAAACTTACAAACAAGTAAGTAAGGGATATAAGCTTGGATGATTTAAAAACTGATGAGGTTGGCCCATCTATTGTAGAGTTACATCCCCTTTACTGCTGGAAATGCCTATTTTTGACGTTGTCATCACCATAGCCCCTTCAGTTTTCATGAGATCTTTTTGTAACTTACCTGTTAGTAAGTAAGGGATAAAACCTTGGCTGAGTTAAAAAATTTGGAGGTCGGCCTACATTTCGGTGACTTATATCCCCCTTGATTATAGTTGATTATAGAAAATGCCTATTGAAAGTTGATTTTTAAAATCAAGTTTCTATGTCATTACATTTCTACTTCCAATACTGGACCGCATTACTCCACTTCCGCTGTTCATTCGCTGCATAAAATATTCCAAAGGAACTCTTGAAAATTAATTTTGCAGGCATGGAACGTCTTTCAAAATATTTCATTTTTCGAGACTTTATACGGATTGAATATAAATTGGCACAGAAAAAGTAATTCTGAAAAGAAAACAGTACACTGGGACTATTTTCCTACGCGCTTATGCAACTGGTTTGATATTTTACTCTTTCATCCACGTGTTTCTGAACAGGACTTTTCTCGCTTTAAATATATTCTTACAGAAAGGGATTTCTGCTTAGTTCACTGACATGATGGCAAACAGTGTACATGTAGAATCTGGCGAGACGTGCTAGCTACGTGCCGTCTTATCAGGATCTGCAAGGTTTGCATAGATACAGTGTATTTCTACCTCGGCGTCTGCACCGGTCTACAGGGTTAAAAGGGTTAGCTCGCTTCTCTGTGTTTATGGCCAACTGAACTACTCTTTACTGACCGACACATCGAACACAGTTATTCACCTGCATGTTTTCGGGAGCTCCAATTACAAAATGTGTGTCTTTAAGGCTTTAAGCTGTGAGTTTTAAATCAAGTTCTGTACTTTTAGCAAATAGTGAAGACACCGATCAGACGCTACATTCTGTGGCCTCTAATCTGTGTTTCCGAATGTCCCAGTATTGAAACAATTGGCATGTATGGGTTAATGTACACGTTGGAATAAACGTATTTTAATTCGCCTTGGTTAGACAGTCTGAAGTTCGCTAAATGTGGCGTCTGCTCAGGGTTATAATGTCTAAATCCACTGGTTTAAAAATGATCTTCTTTTTTTTCGTCAAGTTATTCTCCTCTTTAAGTCCCCACGCCAGAAGGAACATAGCTCCGAGCGGCGGCACAACATATGTGCATCTTCGTATCAACGCGACGTTGATGCGACTCTGCTTAGACGTCATGTGCCCGCTAGGAGAACTTCTCTGTAAGATTATTAGCAGGTGATACAAGCACAGAATGTACTGAGCTTATTTATAAATTTATGGTTTTAGCATGAAGAAATTAGCAGACACGTTTATTTTTCTCCCTTCTTTTCGTGGGGATGGTTGGGTAAGGCAAAGGTGATGTTTATCTTGTGTCACTGGGGAGTCCAGCTGATACTGACTTACGTTAGGGCAAGGCCTGTTGTCCTTGCAGCAGGTAACGGTAGAGAGGGGGTGTTGTTATTTCTTCTGTTTCTACACTTCCATTCATTTTCCTCTTTCTCCTCTGTCTCTCACTATCATCTCCTCTACTATCTCTTTTCTCCCTTTCTCTTGAAGAAGAGAAAAATGATCCACAAGTGTTGACCTGTCGTTACACTCTAAACAATCGACGAATCATCTTTGTCTTCGTCGAATTTTTTTAACCCTCTCGGACCTTCTCAACAACATATCTAGATAACTGCTTGATCTACGACTGACATTGTTATCGTACTAATTATTCCTCATGAATCAACCTTCCTCAGTACTTTCAGTACTTTGATTTTTGACCTTGTCATCACCATAGCCCCTTCAGTTTTGATCAGATCTTCCTGAAACTTACATACAAAGAAGTTGGGGTTAAAAGCTTGGACAAGTTTGAAAATTAGGGATGTAGGTCAATTACTCATGGAGTTATGTCCCCTACTTTGCTAAATATGCTTAGTTTTGACCTTGTCATCACCTTAGCCCCTTCAGTTTTGATTGGATCTTCTTGAAACTTACAAACAAGTAATTCAGGGATAAAAGCTCGGATGAGTTCGAAAACTGACGAGGTGGCTTTTTTAACGTAGAATTGTGTCACTTTTACTGCTTAAAATGTCTATTTTTGAACTTGTCATCACCAAAGCCCCCTTCAGTTTTCATCGGATCTTCTTGAATCTTACATGTGAGTAAGTAACAGATAAAACCTCGACTGAGTTAAAAAAAAATGTGAGGTCAGCCTGTATTTCAGGGAGTTATATCCCCTCGATTACAGAAAATGCCTGCTGTTTTACCTTGTCATCACTATAGCTCCTTCAATTTCATTGGATCTTGAAACTTACATGTTAGTAAGTTAGGGATAAATGGATGAGTTCGTGAACTGATGAGGTCAACCTATTTATCATAGAGTTACACCCCTTGGATTGCAGAAAATGCCTCTTTTTGGCTGTAACGCCTTCAGTTTTCATGGATCTTCTTGAAATATATATGTTTGTCAGTTAGGGATAAAAGCTCAGACAAGTTTGAAAACTAGCAATACCAGCCAATTAATCATGGAGTTATGTCCCCTGCTTGGCTGAAAATGCTTATTTTCGACCTTGTCGTAACTGCCGCCCCTTCAGTTTTGGTCGGATCTTCATGAAACTTACAAACAAGTAAGTCAGGCAGAAAAGCTCGGAGGAGTTTGAAAACTGGTGGGTAAGGCCTATTTATCAAAGAGTTACATCCCTTTGATTGCAGCAAATAATTGCTCATTTTTGACCTTGTCATCACCATAGCCCCTTCAATTTATATTTGATCTTCTTGAAAGTTACATATAAACAAGTCAGGGATAAAAGCTTGAATGAGTTTGAAAACCGGTATGGTCAGCCTATTTATCATAGAGTTACATTCTACTTGATTGCAGAAAATGCTTAACTTGTCATCACCTTGTGCTCGCATAAGTCCGTCAGTGAAGGTTGGCACTTCCTAAATCTTTGAATCTGTTAGCTCAGGTGAGAGATATAGGACCAGCTTGGTCCTCTTGTTCAGTAATACCCCCACCAATGCCTATGACTTCAAGGTTAAGGTCACAGACATAGAAATTTTCAAAGGGGGTCTTTCAAGGTATAGGAAATTTGCATTGGTTTCTGCCCACGCGTTGATTTTGATGACATTATGCACAATAATTTCCTCGGGTATAACCATTATAATTACAATGCACTCAATTATAAATTTTATTTCCGTAGTAAATTTATTACATATTTTATGAAGTCTCTATCACAACAGAGAGTACTCTCATATAAACTTGTCTACACTATTCAGAGTTTCATTTCTCTAATGCTGCTATGTTTTATGAATTAAAGCCATTATTGGTGAGTTAGTTGATACTATGAATGACCTCATATGTCTAGTAATAGTGGCTGGGCATTCAGTTTTCTTTGATGGTGTCCCCATATTTCAGCTCCTATTTTTGTATTCATTAAAATTTTATATGCATTTTTACCATTTTCCAATTTTTGTCAAGACACCATTTTAGCATAAACACTACCCACATATCTTAGAAATATGTTGATGAATTTTGAAGGAAATTGAGGACCGGTAACATTGTGTTTTAACAGACTGAATACTGATAGTCCTGATTCAGAAAAATGTGAAATTATATGATTATCATGTTTTGGTCATGCTGTTTAATAATACTTTACTTTTGCTTTCAATTTGGATGGCTATAGTATAGTATGGTTTGTGTAAGTAGTTCATAGAATAATTATATAAGTATTATTTCAAAATTCCGTTTCGGTAAATTTGCTCCCTATGGAACAAACTATTTTGTCTATAGAACGTCATCAAACGCACCCAAGTAATCATGTGCACAGTTTTTTTTCTGTCTTTCTTGTCTAATTTGGTAATGATGCTAAGGTGATGTTTAGATGTAAGAATATGAAAGCCGAATATTTTTATTCGAAAGTCACCATTTTAGTAAATTATTGCATTTTTCCTTGGTTTTGCAAAAAATGACATCTCAATCCACAGAACCACAATGTGTAAAATACTATCATAGAAATGTGGCTCAAGGTTGCCTTTAGGCACTGCAACAGAGGAATTTCAAATAAAATACCTAAATAGAACTGAAAATTAATGATTCCCAAAAATTCAAAAAATGTAATTATCTCACCTGGTACTGTTTTAAATTCAGTGCATGGTAGCAAAAAAGGACCAGATCTACCAATTTGGCAGCAAGCTCATTGATTGGGTTGAGGTGTTGAAATCTCTTGCATTTAGCTTGTAAAATGATTGGCCTTCTTCGGTGCTTTTAGTACTTCATTTTATATATTTCATTCATGCAATTTATAACAATTTATGCAATCACTGCACAAAAGTTTCACTGCGTTACTGATTGTGTTTACAGGATGGGTGCTTTGATATTGGATAAATCAAAACCAAATTATTGAAAATAAGATAAGCCAACAGTTTATCCCCATTCTTGAACTGAAGGACTGAAAGCAGCCTGTTTAGCACCAGAAACTTTGACCAAAACGCTTCTGATCACAGCCAATAACTGCAATGGTATAGAAATTATTTTACCCATTGATTTGTTACATTGGTTCACATGAGCCACCATAAACAAATAATTGATTTTTGCACAGGTGAACTTCTGGACAACACAAAGTTTTTATTTATCTAATCCAATTAATGATCTGTTATGTCACCTACTTACCAATGTGTAGGCTGGTAAAAACTCATAGAAGTCCAATGCATTTAATACGTTTTGATGAAAAAAGTTTCAAAAATCTCATTTTCTCAATTTTTTACAAGAAACTGGGCCGAACAACACCAACCTGGAAAACGTTACACATAAAAATCGTTCGGAAATGAATGCATGCTTTACATAAATTAACGAACAAATTATGTTAGGAAGTACGTGAAAATAGTTGCAATACAGTTTCAAAAATGAATATTATGTTTTAAATTAAAAACAATGATGTACTATTGTAATTTTTGAAGATTAGTTCCAAGGCGTATGAATACGTTTTTTCCTTGGCAAGATGGATATCTCTTTCAATTGTGACAGCTACAATAATTTATCAGTGAAGACATGCTTCCTAGATAGGCGATGTCATAATGCTATTTGCAGGAAGAAGGCTATAAAGCTGAATTTTCAAGGTATATTCATTGATTTTGGGCAAAATAGATTGTGGAAGGGCATAATTGATGAAATCTGAGCAGTTCAGATTTACCGCAAAAACGGAAGATGGCGGCGCCCATGAAGAAACACATGTCAAAAAATATTTCTGGTTTTCAATATTCAGGTAGGCTTTTTGATAGAAAGCTTTGTCCGAGTCGCTAGTATTTGTTGTGAACTATTGATCTGCAGCTGTTTTAGTAACTTTCAAAAAGTCTAGAAGGCGTTTTAATTTTTTTCCTGGTGAAAGTGAAAAATACAGAAATGCATTTATTTTCAAAGGCACTGAGATGTTGCTAATGCAACAAAGTACTTGCTGTAATAACCTTTAGCACCTCCAAACATTCTTCTTCTAGGACAGACATTTAAAAGGAAATCAGGATAATATTTTGGGAAAAAATAACATGCAAATCTGACACCTATATTTTTCTTGTGCAAATGTATTGAGGAACCTTAACCAGTACAGTGCACACTCTTTCGCCTGAAACTGACAACTGCCCTTCTTGAATCTTCAGATGGTAGAGAATGACCATGGAAAATATTTAATGATAAATCTTACGAAATAAGTACCGGCCCGGTAGCTCTCAAACACGTGTTTTTCTGATCTCCGGTCAGACGCGCATCAAACTGAGGTACTTGGGCCGAAGATTATCATATGAGTTATTTTGGCTAGCAATAATAGCGTGTATTTAAATGCAAAGTGCAATTAAATCCATGTCAACAGACATACCACGTCTAAACAACGTCGTGTCAACGTCAATGCAACATCATTGCGATGCATTTACGCTGACACAGCAGTCGGTGCAACAATGAAGGTGACATAGCAACGTCGATGCAACGTCATAATGCTGCAATGACGATGATCACCGTGAAGCATCGGCTCCGGAACTTGTTCCTCAAAAATAACAGATAAATGTGGAAAATGATAATACCGACAGTAGTTAATTGCTTAATTATGCGTTATTACGAAGTGCCAGAACTTAAAACCACTTTCCATCACGTGAACAATTCCGTGAAATAAAGACCCCATAAACCCCACTTTATATAGAGAAAACTGGAGTTTACGGGGGGGAAACATTAATTTCCTTATTTCTGCTCCAAGACAAGTTTTGGGTACTCGGTAGAACCGCCTCATTGTTTTGGGTACTCGTTAGAACCGCCTCATAGAGGCGGTTCTAACGAGCACCCAAAACTATGTTTGGAGTATAAATAAGAAAAATATCACAAATCATCAGAAAAAATGCCTTTTTTAAGGTTTGAAAAATGTACTAAATAACACGGATGTGTTATCCTAATGCCATATTTACTCAACTCATTTTCTCTGAAATTCTTGTGCAGAAGTTTTGGAAAGCTTTGAAAACTTTGGAGGGTCACTGATGAGGCAAAATTAGCCGAAACTAGCTAGTCTGGCCGAAAACATGTACACTCCATATTTTCCGGTTCTGTAGTGTATTTCTAGCTTTTAAAGGATGTCTCTTTCTAGAACATATTTAACATCACTACAGCTGGTGTCTGGAAATGTGTGGCGACCGTAAAAAGGCTCCCTGCCGCCCAATGAAACCGATAGGGTTTATAACTAAGCGGTTTACAAGTACTCATGTGCGTTCGATTTCACCTCTGCATGGGCATCTATTTCTTCAAGCTCCGATGGGCGTTGGCCGTGCATCATTTAAATGTCACATTTAACCAGTCATCGGCTCCATCAAAATTGATGGAACATAAAATTCATGCAAAATGATGATGTCCACATGAATCATTGCACGTTGAGAATTTTTGATAGATAGATAGATAAGATAGATAGATAGATAGATAGATAGATAGATAGATAGATAGATAGATAGATAGATAGATAGATAGATAGAAACACCAAGACTTTTGTAAGCATTCATGAATGACTGTTAAACAAATAAAGTTCTTATATCTATCTCAAGCTAGGGACATGGATCATTCATACTGAGCTCTTCGTCAATAACAAAACGACCCGGGATTACTAAATTTCCTCAAATAAAGCAAAATATCTATATGAGGCCTTGATTCGAGAAATTCAAGGAATGCTAGGTTTTACTAAGCTCCCTATTTTAATTACCAAGATGCATATGCACAGTAAGAGAGCGGAAGTGAACGGAAAATTGCGATTGAACAATACTGATTTCTAAACCGTGTCTTATGATAAGACACTCAATGATAGCAACCTGGGGGGCCCTCGGGATGTGCCTCGGCCATGCCCCACCCCCTCCATTTCATAAATGGCCCAATATCCCAGAAACCCTACAGATCCCCACCCCTAAACCATATATATTCTCGTTCCTTATGATAATTCGCATTCAGTGACACCATGCTGGGGGACACCAAGGATGTGCCCAGGCCATGCCCAACCCCCTCCACTTCATAAAAGGCCAAATATTCCTGAAACCTTACAAATCCCCATCTCTAAACCATATATATTCTTGTTCCTTATGATAAGATGCATTAAGTGCCACCAACTTGGGGGTTCCACCAGGTGTGCCGGGGACATGCCCCTCCCCTCCACTTCATAAAATGCCATTTATCACAGAAACCATTCAGATCCCCACCCCTTAACCATATATATTCTTGTTCCTTAAGATAAGACGCACTCAGTGACACCAACCTGGGGGTCCCCCGGGATGTGTCGGGGGCCATGCCCCATCCCCTCCACTTCATAAAAGGCTAAATATTCCAGAAACATTTCAGATCCCCACCCCTAAACCATATATATTCTTGTTCCTTTTGATAAGACACATTCAGTGACACCAACCTAGGAGTCACCCAGGGCATACCCGGGCCATGCTCCACCCCTCAACTTCACAAAAGACCATATATCTGAGAAACTGTTCAGAGCTCTACCCCAAAACCATAATATATTCTTGTTCCTTATGATAAGACGCAATCAGTGACACCAGCTTGGGGGACTCCCGGGGTGCCACCGGCCATGTCCCACCCCTATACTTCATTTAAAGCCATATATCTCAGAAACTGTTCAGATCCCCACTCCTTAACCATATATATTTTCTTCCTTATGATAAGTCCCCACTTCATAATAGGCCATATATCTCAGAAACCATTCATATCCCCACCCCATAATCACATATATTCTTGTTCATTGTTATTAGAGACATTCAGTCACCCTCATCTTGGGGGGTCCGCAGGGGCCATTTCTCTCCCATCCATGTCATAAAAGAGCCTCATATCTCAGAAACCGATCAGCATTCAGTGACAGCAATCTTGGGCTTTTCTGGGATCCACCATGCCTGAATCCCTCCACTGCTTAAAAAGCTTTACTGCTTAAAAAGCTTTGGTCGGGCTCATCGGAGTCTAACTGTTGGTTTTCTTTTGCTCCAGCATTTCAGTGGTTTCTTGCTGTCGAGTCCTCACCGTTGTCTCACCTCTGTGGTTCTTTGATTTCTGTGTTCACGGAGATGTTGCACTGATGAGTTAGGAGGCCTTCATGCGGACTGAACAAATTATTTGTCTAAATCGCGACGGAAGTAAGGGCGAGGATTGTGGCCACGTAAAATCGATTTAAGCCCCCCAGTGGAAATCTTCCACTGACCGTTCCAAGGCGGCTCTTCCGTGGCGATTTATTTATGTTGTTGTTTGTTACTTACTGTGTGTATCACTTGTGTCTTTTAATTTTGGATGGCCATATGGCCATTTTGTGGGAAAGTAACTGTCCATATGGCCTTCCTTTGTTTAGGTTTCCATTATGGTCTGGTCGCTTAATGTTTGTATTTCTTTCCCTTTGGTGTCTTTTGTGGATGGGGTAAGTTAATTGTATCAATTCCTGATCTTTGTTTTACTTCTACTTTACATCTCAGGAGCCATACATATCCACATTGCTAAACCATAATGTCTCTGTTCTTTTTGATAAGATGCATTTACTGACACCAAGCAGGGCTCCATTGGGTTCATGCCCCACCCCCTCTACTTTAAAAAACACCTAATATTTCAGATACAGTCCACATGAGTGCTCATTTGGGTATGGGGTTTGTTTGGGAGACTTTATAATTGGTAGATTAAAATCATATCCTGTTAAAATACAATGCCATTGACAGTGCCCACCTGAGCTCTGGTTTATGAAATTTGGCTCTTTGGTTTGTTTGCTATGGCAAGTTAAGAAGTTCCATTGACTTATAAATGCGGAAAATTGAAAAATGACATTTATGCCTTTCAAGATATTTTGTCAAACTTACATGGAAATATTTCTTTAATAATGTTCTTTTAGGCCTATGTGTTGCCACAGATGGGAAATTGTAAATTGTCATCTGTTGTCCTGCAACAACACATTCAAGCGACATCAGACCTCTGAAGCCACTTTGCTGATTGGGTCCAAATTCTATCTGTAGTATCCTTGGGCGTAGGGCTTCCATGTGCCGTGTCCCCTGAGCTCCGGTGTGCATAGTGGCCCATGGGCCTCTTGTTTGTGCCCTGTCAATAACTTTCTTATTTTTAGAAAGATTTTGAAATTACTTGGCAGAAATGTTGACCACCATGAGACGATGTGTTGCCTGCATAACCCAAGTTGGTACCTCAAATGTCAAGGTGGTACTAAGAGGTCAATAACTTTCTTATTCCTGGATAGATTGTGAAATTACTTGGCAGAAATGTTTACCATCATGAGACGATGTGGTGCACGCTAGACCCAGGTCAGTACAGGGTCCAGTCAATAACTTTTTTATTTCTGGATGGACTTTATAAAGTAACCATGCAGAAATGTTCACCGTCATTAGACCATGAGTCATGTGCAAGACCAAGGTCCATACCTCCAATGTCAAGGCGATACCTAGATGTCAAAGGTAAAAAAAGGGACAGTCAATAACTTTCTTATTCTTTGATGGATTATGAAATTACTTGGCAGAAATGTTAACCATCATGAGACGATGTTTTGTACCTCAAAGGTCAAGGCCATACTTAGAGGTCAAAGGTAGAAAAGGTCTTTTTTGTGTACCGCCAATAACTTTATAATTTTTCTCTGAACATTTTTAAAGTTACTTTGCAGAAATGTTCATCTTCATTAGATGATGTGTTGCACACAAGACCCAGCTCAATACCTCATGTGAAGGTTATACTTAGAGGGGGAGACATCTGTGTTTTTGTAGAAAAACAAATTCTAGCATTTAGTATGATGATAGATATAGGTCCAAAGTTTAATTCAGCAATATCCCCACCCATACCCATGACCTCACGGTTAAGTTCACGAACTTAGAAATTTCTAACGTTTAAGACCCAGGTTAAGGTATTTGTACCACGTAGCACTTGAGATCATATTTTCAAAACCATACAATGGATTTGGTTTATATATAGTAGATATAGGTCCAAAGTTTTATTCAGCAATACCCCACCCATACCCATGACCTCAAGGTCAAGGTCGTGGACTTTGAAATTTTTAATGTTTAAGACCCAGGTTAAGATACTTGTACCAGGTAGAACTTGAGCTCATATTTTCCAAACCGTGTAATGAATTTGGTTCATATTCGGTATGATGATACATATAGGTCCAATGGTTTATTCAGCAATACCCCCACCCATAGCCGTGACCTCAAGTCAAGGTCACAGACTTAGAAAATCTTTAATGTGTAAGACTTTGGTTAAGGTATTTGTACCACGTTGAACTTGAACTTTTATGATTAATAAATTCAATTTGGTTCATATTTGGTTTGATGATAGATGCAGGTCCAAAGTTTTATTCAGTAATACCTCCACCCATGTCTATGACTTCAAGGTCAAGGTCGCAGACATAGAAATTTTCAAATTTAAGTATGTTAATAGCTTATATTTTCCAAACTTTATAATGGATTTGCTTCATATTTGGTATGACAATAGTTGCAGGTCCAAAGTTCCATTGAGCCATACCCCCACCTCTTACCTAAAGGTCAAGGTCACAGACATATACATTTTTAGCTGGTCTGCTTTTTGAAAAAAAACTTTCGAGCTATTGTCATCACTCCGGCGTCTTCGTTGTCGTCTGGCGTTGTCCTTAACCGAAAACCTTAACCTTGACCATATTTCCAAAAGTATTTGGCCTACCTTCATGAAACTTCATACACATACTCACCATCACAAGAGCTACATTCCCTACAAGTTTTATAACTCCATCTTGCAATTTGATTGCTCTTGTTTGACTTAGAACTTTGGTTTTCTTAAAGAAACTGCAGACGAGCGTTGGCACCCGCATGCGGTGCTCTTGTTTTATTAGCTCACCGTCACGTAGTGATGAGGTGAGCTTTTGGGATCACTTTTTGTCCGTCGTCCGTCGTGCGTGCGTGCGTCCGTCCGTGTGTGCGTGCGTAAACAATTTCTTTAAACGACATCTCCTAAACCACTGATCGGATTTTGACCAAACTTCACAGAAATGATCCTTGAGTGGTCCCCTTTCAAAGTTGTTCAAATGGTTCCGGTCCGTTGCACATCTAGGTCACAGGAGCCAAAAATAGATTTTTTTCACCAAAAACTTAAAAAATCTTCTTCTCTGAAAGCACAAGGCCTAGGGCTTTGATATTTGGTATCAAGCTTCATCTAGTTGACCCCTACCAAGATTGTTCAAATTATAGTGCTGGGGCCAAAAATGCCCCCGCCCCGGGGCCCTTTGGTTTTACATAGGCTTATATAGGGAAAATCTTTAAAAATCTTCTTCTCTGAAACCACAAGGCCCAGGACTTTGATATTTGGTATGAAGCTTCATCTAGTGAACCCCTACCAAGATTGTTCAAATTATAGTGCTGGGACAAAAAATGCCCCCGCCACAGGGCCCTTTGGTTTTACATTGGCTTATATATGGAAAATCTTTAAAAATCTTCTTCTCTGAAACCATAAGGCCCAGGTCTTTGATATTTGCTATGAAGCTTCATCTAGTGGACCCCTACAATGATTGTTCAAATTATAGTGCTGGGGCCAAAAATGCCCCCGCCCCGGGGCCCTTTGGTTTTTACATAGGCTTATATTGGGAAAATCTTTAAAAATCTTCTTCTCTGAAACCACAAGGCCCAGGACTTTGATATTTGGTATGAAGCTTCATCTAGTGGACCCCTACTAAGATTGTTCAAATTATAGTGCTGGGGCAAAAATTGCCCCCGTCCCGGGGCCCTTTGGTTTTACATAGGCTTATATGGGGAAAATCTTTAAAAATCTTCTTCTCTGAAACTGCAAGGCCCAGGACTTTGATATTTAGAACGAAGCTTCATCTAATGGACCTCTACCAAGATTGTTCAAATTATAGCCCTTGGGCCAAAAATGCCCCCGCCCCAGGGCCCTTTGGTTTTACATAGACTTATATAGGGAAAATCTTTAAAAATCTTCTTCTCTGAAACCACAAGGCCTAGGTCTTTTATATTTGGTATGAAGCTTCATCTAAAGGGCCCCTAAAAAGATTATTCAAATTATAGTGCTGAGGCCAAAAATGTCCCTGCCCCGGGGCCCTTTGGTTTTACATAGGCTTATATAGGGAAAATCTTTAAAAATCTTCTTCTCTGAAACTGCAAGGCCCAGGACTTTTATATATGGAATGAAGCTTCATCTAGTAGACCCCTACCAAGATTATTCAAATTAACGTGCTTGGGCAAAAAATGCCCCCGCCCCAGGGCCCTTTGGCTTTACATAGGCTTATATAGGGAAATCTTTAAAAATCTTCTTCTCTGAAACCGCAAGGCCCAGGACTTTGATATTTGGTATGAAGCTTCATCTAGTTGACCCCTACCAAGATTATTCAAATTATAGTGCTGGGGCAAAAAATGCCCCCGCCCGGGGCCCTTTGGTTTTACATAGGCTTATATGGGGAAAATCTTTAAAAATCTTCTTCTCTGAAACCGCAAGGCCCAGGACTTTGATATTTGGTATGAAGCTTCATCTAGTTGACCCCTACCAAGATTATTCAAATTATAGTGCTGGGGCAAAAAATGCCCCCGCCCGGGGCCCTTTGGCTTTACATAGGCTTATATGGGGAAAATCTTTAAAAATCTTCTTCTCTGAAACCGCAAGGCCCAGGACTTTGATATTTGGTATGAAGCTTCATCTAGTGGACCCCTACCAAGATTGTTCAAATAATAGCCCTTGGGCCAAAAATGCCCACGCTCCAGGGCCCTTTGGTTTTACATAGACTTATATAGGGAAAATCTTTTAAAATCTTCTGCTTTGAAACCACAAGGCCTAGGTCTTTTATATTTGGTATGAAGCTTCTTCTAAAGGACCCCTACCAAGATGATTCAAATTATAGTGCTTGGGCAAAAAGTGGCCCAGCCCTGGGGCCTTTGGTTTTACATAGGCTTATATAGGGATAATCTTTAAAAATCTTCTTCTGTGAAACGACAAGGCCCAGGACTTTGATATTTGGTATGAAGCTTCATCTAATGGACCTCTACCAAGATTGTTCAAATTATAGCCCTGGTGCCAAAAATGCCCCCACTCTGGGGCCCTATTGTTTTACATAGACTAATATAGGGAAAATCTTTAAAAATCTTCTTCTCTGAAACCACAAGGCCTGGGTCTTCTATATTTGGTATGAAGCTGCAACTAGTGGACCTCTATCAAGATTATTCAAATTATAGCCCTTATACCAAAAATGTCCCTGCTCCGGGGCCCTTTGGTTTTACATAGACATATATAGGGAAATCTTGAAAAATCTTCTTTGAAACTACAATGCCGAGGCCAAGGCCTTTGCTATTTAGTGTGGAGCTTTATCTAGTGGACCACTACCAAGATTGTTCAAATTATAGCCCTCGGGCCACAAATGCCCCCACCCCGGGGCCCTTTGGTTTTACATAGATTTATATAGCCCCAGGGCCATTTGGTTTTGCATAGGCTTATATAGAGGGAATATCTTCTTATCTGAAACCGCAAGGCCCAGGTCTTTGATATTTGATGTGTAGCCTCATCTAGTGGACCTTTGCCAAGATTGTTCAAATTATAGCCTTTGTTGATGTTTGGTATGAAGCTTCACCTTTAAGACCTCCCTCAACATTATGCACATTAAAGCCCGGGGGCAAATAATGGCCCTCTCTGGGGCCCACTTGTTACACTATGGATCAGGTGAGCGATCCAGGGCCATCATGGCCCTCTTGTATTATATTTTTGTGGAATGATGATTGATGCAGGTCAAAAGTTTCATTCAGCCATAACCCCGCCCCTGCCCATGACCTTAAGGTCAAGGTTTCAGACTTAGAAATGTTTAATGTTAATGTTTGTAAGAGCTCATATTTTCCAAACCATTTGATAAATTGAGTTCCTATTTGGTATGTTGATAGTTATTTTTTCAAGGTTTAATCAGCCATACACCAATCTATGCCAATGACCTAAGGACAGGTGTTATTGCAATATGTCATTCTTTTTTGCGGGGGAGGGGGAGGTAGGCCCCTGGGGGGCATTTGTGTTATATTGACACATTTCTAGTTATGTCTCCCCCGAAAAAATTAGACCATGAGTCGTGTGCAAGACCAAGGTCCATACCTCCAATGTCAAGGTCATACCTAGAGGTCAAAGGTAAAAAAAAAGAACAGTCAATAACTTCCTTATTCTTTGATGGATTATGAAATTACTTGGCAGAAATGTTAACCATCATGAGACGATGTGTGTTGTACCTCAAAGGTCAAGGCCATAGAGGTCAAAGGTAAAAAGGGCTTTTTTTGTGTATGGCCAATAACTTTTTTATTTCTCTATGAACATTTTAAAAGTTACTTTGCAGAAATGTTCATCTTCATTAGATGATGTGTTGCACACAAGACCCAGCTCAATACCTCCAATGTCAAGGTCATACTTAGAGGTCAAAAACGGGGGAGTCATCTGTGTTTTTGTAGAAAAACAATGTCTAGTTCTAAATTATGTTTTTACAAGAAAGAAAAAGTCTATTTGCTAATAAATTTCCATCCCAGGAATCACCTGCAAAAGAATACCAGTCAGATTCAGGTTTGTACTTGTTATTATTGAAACAATGACAAAGGTCATTTTGAGCTTTTGTGAGCGTGAAATGTACGGCGTCGTATTTCTTTGTGCTTCTGGGGTAAACTTTTCTTGTTAACACGCTAGAGGCCACAGTTGTGGTTCAATCATCATCAAACTTGGTCAGAATGATCATCATGACAATATCTCGGTCAAGTTCTAATATTGGTCTGGTGAGAGAATTAGCTTGTTTAATGTAACAAATCAGAATATGCATGTACTTTCAATGAAATACCTATATTTATAAATTTCTGCCTAAAATAAGTTTTACTTTTCAGTGTTAGGGAGGCTGGGCCGAAAGTAGCTAGTCTGGCCCAGAAAACATGTACACTTTATATTTTCCAGTTCTGTGGTGTATTCTTTGCTTCCAAGGGATAACCCTTTTATAGAACATATTTGGGTTGGATGAAGGATGTAGTAGGGGGTGGGGGGGGGCATGTGCGACATAAACTTCACGGAAATTGAGTCTGTATTATTTATGAATAAGAGTGGTACATTTTTGCAAAGGGATCAGGGATCTCCCCCAAAGTAGAAGTAAAACAAAGATCAGGAATTGATACAATTAACTTACTCCATCCATAAAAGACACCAAAGGGAAAGAAATACAAACATTAAGCGACCAGACCATAATGGAAACCTAAACAAAGGAAGGCCATATGGACAGTTACTTTCCCACAAAATGGCCATATGGCCATCCAAAATTAAAAGACACAAGTGATACACACAGTAAGTAACAAACAACAACATAAATAAATCGCCACAGAAGAGCCGCCTTGGAACGGTCAGTGGAAGATTTCCACTGGGGGGCTTAAATCGATTTTACGTGGCCACAATCCTCGCCCTTACTTCCGTCGCGATTTAGACAAATAATTTGTTCAGTCCGCATGAAGGCCTCCTAACTCATCAGTGCAACATCTCCGTGAACACAGAAATCAAAGAACCACAGAGGTGAGACAACGGTGAGGACTCGACAGCAAGAAACCACTGTAATGCTGGAGCAAAAGAAAACCAACAGTTAGACTCCGATGAGCCCAACCCTTGTCACGATGATTCATGTTTAGCTCGCCTTTACAAAGTACATGGATAGCTATTGTTGTCACCATGGTTATGCACGTTTGCGCGTGCGTGTGCATTCCCATCACACTGCGTTGAAAGTTTTTCAGATGCTTATATCTCAACAGTCACTCATCACAGAGCACTCATATTTGGAACTTAAGTACCTGGGAGAGTCTTCTGATGTTTAAAGAGAACAGACCCCTGGGTCCATGCCCCAGGGAGGGGCTAAGGGTCAAAATGTAGAACAGAAATGTTCCTTTGGTCACTGTCAGCCAGAATTTCTCAAACCCTATATTCCACCTTATATGACCTACCATAAGTATCAGGTGAGGGATCCAGGCCACCATGGCCCTCTTGTTCAACTTAATTTTTACATGAAAAATGATTCCCGTGTGATATCGTTAACAAAAACTTCATGGATTGGATTCATATTCTTGTACATGGGCAACAGGGCTGGCGATGTAATTTCATCTCAATGTCGGGTTAAAGTGCCACAAAATTGGAAGCAACGCCTCCAAAATGAATTTTAGTGTTGAAGGGGATGTTAAACCTCAAATCAAACAAACAGACTTTCTTGGGGTCTGCTTGGGCATTGCATGACCTTCTCTACTTCTTGAAAGGCCTTGTGTCTCAAGAACGGTTCAGATCCCCACCCCGAAACCATATATATTTTGTTCCTTATGGTAGGATGCATTCAAAAATACCGACCAGGGGTTCGCCTGGGCTATGCCCCTACCCCTCCATAAAAGGCCTAATATTTCAGATACAGAGTCCACATGGGTGCTCAATTTAGTATTGGGACTTGTTTGGTAGACTTTATAAACAGTAGATTATAATCATATCTTGTTCCTGAGTGGATTTTGAAATTGCTTGGCAGAATGTTAACTATCATGAAGCCATGCTTTGTGTGCAGGGCTCTGGACGGTACGCTAAGGTCAAGGTCATCCTTACAGCCGATTACTTGCAACGGGCATATATTGCACTGCTTGTTCAACAATAAACTCTCCAGAGGCAGGTATGTAAATTAGTTCTGCCCCATCTTTGTTTGATTTGAGATTTAACGTCCCCGTCAACACTGTTAAGGTCATTTTTGAGACGTTGCTTCCAATTTTGTGGGACTTTTACCCGACATTGAGATGAAATGACATCTCAAGCCCTGTCACCCAATGAAACCAATAGGGTTTATTAGCATGGACGGTCCACCTCGCACTGCGGTTCCTGGACAGGCTTAGATCCTCTAAGCAGTTTACCAGTACTAGTGTGCTGGCCGGATTCAGCTCTGTGTGGAAGCATCATGTAGCCCATATATTTCTTCAAGCCCCTATGGGCGGGGGCCGATCTGCCCCATCTGGCTTAGGAAATTTGAGTGTACATGTTTTGTATATTTCACCTGCATTCTGGACAAATGTATATTGCTTAATAGTGAATTCATATTTCTTTCAGATCATTCAGGGTATTCCCCAGTGAAAAGGAAAATTATAGATGCCCCTTTCTGCAATTCTAAAGGTAATGTACATTGTTTTGGTTTACAGGGAAAGACTGCTGAGTGTATAGGGAAACAGGCTGTTTCACCATCTGTCAGCATTTAAGCCCAGCTTATGAAGAGAAACATGTTTGTTTGTTTGATTTGAAGTTTAACGTCCCCGTCAACATTGTAAAGGTCATTTTAGAGACATTGCTTCCAATTTTGGTGGACTTTTTCCCGACACTGAGATGAAATGACATCTTCAGCCCTGTCGCCCAATGAAACCAATAGGGTTTATAAGCATGGACAGGCCGACCCGCACCGCTTTGCGTGGGCAGGCTTAGATTCACCAGTACTTGTGTGCGGGTTGGTTTCATGTGTGGAAGCATCATGCAGCCCATATATTTCTTCAAGCTCCGATGGGCGGGGGCCAGAAGAGAAACATGTACCATAAGGATCCACAGTATTGGGACAAATAGTGCAGACCTAGATTAGACTGCTTCTGAAGGGGCAGTCTGATCAGGTTCCACACTGTTTGCCATTTCATCTGCACTTTTTGGACTGGTGCAGATTTGTTGTTAAACTTTTCAAGAGAATAGCTGCAAGTCCTCGACTTACCGAACTTTTAGGAGTATTTTGTTTCCTTGAAGTTTATCCCAGCTTTAGAAAAGGGCTATTGCAGCCTATTTCTGAAATTATCTCCAGTATATTGAAAAACTAACTAGTGTTTCCCCAGAGACTGATATAAGGGCAGGATGCTACTTTAAAAAAAGTGCATTTTCGCAATGCATCACTACATGTAAAAAGGGCACACCTTGCACAGATGTTTACCAAATAGGGCAAGGCGGGGGTCTGATTTATTTTGTTTGAATCAGAATATCTTGCTAAACTAACTCGGTCCATCATATTTAGGCCCTCAAAATCTGCAATGCAATGTAATGGGTGAGGTGCATACGTATTCCTAGAAGGAAAGACCAGAATAATTTTGTAAACCTTAATAGCAATACTAAAAAGTGTATGTCATGCATTTTTAGCTCACCAGAGCCGAAGACTCCGGGGGAGCTTTTAGGATAGGCAGTTTTCCGGCGTCGTCGTCGTTGTCGTCGTCTGACGTCAACACTGTCAAACATCTTCTCTGAAGCCACTGGACCGATTCAGCCCAAATTTTATCTGTAGCATCCTTGGGCTGGGGGATTGAAAGTTTGTGTTTTTAGCTCACCTGTCACGTAGTGACAAGGTGAGCTTTTGGGATCACTTTTTGTCCGTCCTCCGTCGTGCGTGCGTGCGTGTGTGCGTGCGTGCGTAAACTTTTTCTTCAAATGACATCTCCTCCTAAACCACTGATCGGATTTTAACCAAACTTCACAGGAATGATCCTTAGGTGGTCCCCTTTCAAAGATGTTCAAATGGTTCCGGTCCATTGCACATCTAGGTCACAGGAGCTAAAAATAGATTTCTAAAATGAAAACTTTAAAAATCTTCTTCTCTGAAATCGAAAGGCCCAGGTCTTCGATATTTGGTTTGAAGCTTCATCTAGTGGACCTCTACCAAGATTGTTCAAATTATGGCCCTTGGGCCAGAAATGCCCCCGCCCTGTTGGCCTTTGGGTTTACATAGGCTTATATAGGGAAAATGTTTAAAAATCTTCTTCTCTGAAACCACAAGGCCCAGGTCTTTGATATTTGGTGTGAAGCTTTACCTAGTGGACTTCTACCAAGATTGTTCAAATTATAGCCCTAGGGCCAAAAATGGACCCGCCACGGGGGCCTTTGGTTTTACATAGGCATATATAGGGAAAGTCTTTAAAAATCTTCTTCTCTGAAACCGAAAGGCCCAGGTCTTCGATATTTGATATGAAACTTCATCTAGTGGACCTCTACCAAGATTGTTCAAATTATGGCCCTTGGGCCAGAAATGCCCCCGCCCCGGGGGCCTTTTGGTTTACATAGGCTTATATAGGGAAAATCTTTAAAACTCTTCTTCTCTGAAACCACAAGGCCCAGGTTTTTGATATTTAGTGTGAAGCTTCACCTAGTGGACTTCTACCAAGATTGTTCAAATTATAGCCCTGGGGCCAAAATTTGAAAAATGCCCCCGCCCCGGGGGCCTTTGGTATTACATAGGCTTATACAGGGAAAATCTTTAAAAATCTTCTTCTCTGACACCACAAGGCCCAGGTCTTTGATATTATGTGTGAAGCTTCACCTAGTAGACCTCTACCAAGATTGTTCAAATTATAGCCCTAGGGCCAAAAATGCCCCCGCCCTGGGGGCCTTTGGTTTTACATACAGGGAAAATCTTTAAAAATCTTCTTCTCTGAAACCGAAAGGTCCAGGTCTTCGATATTCGGTATGAGCCTTCATCTAGTGGACCTCTACCAAGATTGTTCAAATTATGGCCATGGGGCCAGAAATGCCCCCGCCCCGGGGGTCTTTGGGTTTACATAGACTTATATACAGAAAATCTTAAAAATCTTCTTCTCTAAAACCGAAAGGCCCAGGTCTTTGATATTTGGTGTGAAGCTTCACCTAGTGGACCTCAACCAAGATTGTTCAAATTATATTCTTGGGGCCAAAAATACCCCCGCCCCAGGGGCCTTTGGTTTTACATTGGCTTATATAGGGAAAATCTTTAAAAATCATCTTCTCTGAAACCGCAAGGCTCAGATCTTTGATATTTGGTGTGAAGCTTCATCTAATGGACGTCTACCATGATTGTTCAAATAATAGCCCTGGGGCTAACAATGCCCCTGCCCCGGGGGCCTTTGGTTTTACATAGGCTTATATAGGGAAAGTCTTTGAAATCTTCTTCTCTTAAACCGCAAGGCCCAGGTCTTTGATATTTGGTGTGAAGCTTTACCTAGTGGACCTCTACCAAGATTGTTCAAATTATAGCACTGGGGCCAGAAATGCCCCCACCCCGGGGGCCTTTGGTTTTACATTGGCTTATACAGGAAAAATCTTTAAAAATCTTCTTCTCTGAAACCGCAAGGCTCAGATCTTTGATATTTGGTGTGAAGCTTCATCTAGTGGACCTCTACCAAGATTGTTCAAATTATAGCCCTGGGGCCAAAAATGCCCCCATCCTCGGGGCCCTTTGGTTTTTCATAGGCTTATATAGGGAAAATATTTAAAAATCTTCATATCTGAAACCACAAGCCTCAGGTCTTTGATATTTGGTATGAAGCTTCACATAGTATAGCCCATGGACCAAGAATCTACTAGAGACACTGATTCTCAGGTGAGCGATTCAGGGCCCTATGGGCCCTCTTGTGTTTTATATTAGGATCACTTTTTGTCTGTCATCCATGCATAAACAATTTCTTCAAACGACATCTCCTCCTAAACCACTGATCGGATTTTGACCAAACTTCACAGGAATGATCCGTAGGTGGTCCCCTTTCAAAGTTGTTCAAATGGTTCTGGTCCATTGCACATATAGGTCAAAGGAGCCAAAAATAGATTTTTTCAGCAAAAACTTAAAAAATCTTCTTCTCTGAAACTGCAAGGCCCAGGTCTTTGATATTTGGTATGAAGCTTCATCTAGTGGACCACTACCAAGGTTGTTTAAATTATAGTGCTGGGGCCAAAAAATGCCCCTGCCCGGGGCCCTTTGGTTTTACATAGACTTGTATAGGGAAATCTTTAAAAATCACTTCTGAAACCGCAAGGCCCAGGTCTTTGATATTTGGTATGAAGCTTCATCTAGTGGACCCCTACCAAGATTGTTTAAATTATAGTGCTGGGGCCAAAAAATGCCCCTGCCCGGGGCCCTTTGGTTTTACATGGGCTTATATAGGGAAAATCTGTAAAAATCTTCTTCTCTGAAACCGCAAGGCCCAGGTCTTTGATATTTGATATGAAGCTTCATCTAGTGGACCCCTATCAAGATTGTTCAAATTATAGTGCTGGGGCCAAAAATGCCCCCAACCCGGGGCCCCTTGGTTTTACATGGGCTTATATAGGGAAAATCTTTAAAAATCTTCTTCTCTGAAACTGCAAGGGCCAGGGCTTTGCAATTTGGTATGAAGCTTCATCTAGTGGACCCCTACCAAGATTGTTCAAATTATAGTGCTTGGGCCAAAAATGCCCCCGCCCCGGGGCCCTTTGGTTTTACATAGGCTTATGTAGGGAAAATCTTTAAAAATCTTCTTCTCTGAAACTGCAAGGCCCAGGTCTTTGATATTTGGTATGAAGCTTCATCTTGTGGACCTCTACCAAGATTATTCAAATTATAGCCCTGGGGCCAAAAATACCCCCACTCCGGGGCCCTTTGGTTGGAAATAGACTTATATAGGGAAAATCTTGAAAAATCTTCTTCTCTGAAACCACAAGGCCTAGGTCTTTGATATTTGGTATGAAGCTTCAGCTAGTGGACCTCTACCAAGTTTGTTCAAATTATAGCCCTGAGGCCAAAAATGCCCCCGCCTCTGGCCTTTGGTTTTACATAGACTTATATAGGGAAAATCTTTAAAAATCTTCTGTGAAACCACAAGGCCTAGGTCTCTGATATTTGGTGTGAAATTTCATCTAGTGGACCTCTATCAAGATTGTTCAAAGTATAGCCCTGTGGCCAAAAATGCCCCCGCCCCGAGACCCTTTGGTTTTACATAGACTTATATAGGAAAAGCTTTAAAAATCTTCTTCTATGAAACTGCAGGGCCCATGTCTTTGATATTTGGTATGGAGCTTCATCTAGTTGACAATTATAGCCTTTGTTGATATTTGGTATGAAGCTTCACCTTTTTAGACCTCCCTCAATATTATGCACATTATAACCTTTGGGCAAATAATGGCCCTCCCCAGGACCCTCTTGTTACTCTATGGATCAGGTGAGCGATCCAGGGCCATCATGGTCCTCTTGTTAGCTCACCGTCACGTAGTGACGAGGTGAGCTTTTGGGATCACTTTTTGTCCGTCGTGCGTGCGTCCGTCCGTCCGTCCGTCCGTGCGTAAACAATTTCTTCAAACGACATCTCCTCCTAAACCACTGATCGGATTTTGACCAAACTTCACAGGAATGATCCTTAGGTGGTCCCCTTTCAAAGTTGTTCAAACGGTTCCGGTCCGTTGCACAAATAGGTCCCAGGAGCCAAAAAAAGATTTTTTTCACCGAAAACTTAAAAAATCTTCTTCTCTGAAACCGCAAGGCCCAGGTCTTCGATATTTGGTATGAAGCTTCATCTAGTGGACCCCTACAAAGATTGTTCAAATTATAGTGCTGGGGCCAAAAATGCCCCCGCCCCGGGGCCCTTTGGTTTTACATGGGCATGTATAGAGAAATTCTGTAAAAATCTTCTTCTCTGAAACCGCAAGGCCCAGGTCTTTGATATTTGGTATGAAGCTTCATCTAGTGGACCCCTGCCAAGATTGTTCAAATTATAGTGCTTGGGCAAAAAATGCCCCCGCCCCGGGGCCCTTTGGTTTTACATAGGCTTATATAGGGAAAATCTTTAAAAATCTTCTTCTCTGAAACCGCAAGGCCCAGGTCTTTGATATATAGTATGAAGGTTCATCTAGTGGACCCCTACCAAGATTGTTAAAATTATAGTGCTGGGGCCAAAAAAGCCCCAGCCCCGGGCCCTTTGGTTTTACATGGGCTTGTATAGGGAAAATCTTTAAAAATCTTCTTCTCTGAAACCGCAAGGCCCAGGTCTTTGATATTTTGTATGAAACTTCATCTAGTGGACCCCTACCAAGATGGTTCAAATTATAGTGCTGGGGTTAAAAATGCCCCCGCCCCGGGGCCCTTTGGTTTTACACGGGCTTATATAGGGAAAATGTTTAAAAATCTTCTTCTCTGAAACCGCAAGGCCCAGGTCTTTGATATTTGGTATGAATCTTCATCTAGTGGACCCCTACCAAGATTGTTCAAATTATAGTGCTGGGGCCAAAAATGCCCCCACCCCGGGGCCCTTTGGTTTTACCTGGGCTTATATAGGGAAAATCTTTAAAAATCTTCTTCTCTCAAACCGCAAGGCCCAGGTCTTTGATATTTGGTATGAAGCTTCATCTAGTGGACCCCTACCAAGATTGTTAAAATTATAGTGCTGGGGCCAAAAATGCACCCACCCCGGGGCCCTTTGGTTTTACATAGGCTTATATTGTGAAACTCTTTAAAAATCTTCTTCTTTGAAACTGCAAGGCCCAGGTCTTTGATATTTGGTATGAAGCTCCATCGTGTGGACCTCTATCATGATTGTTCAAATTATAGACCTGGGGCCAAAAATGCTCCCGCTCTGGGGCCCTTTGCTTTTACATATATATAGACTTATATAGGGAAAAGCTTGAAAAATCTTCTTCTCTGAAACCACAAGGCCTAAGTCTTTGATATTTGGAATGAAGCTTCAGCTAGTGGACCTCTACCAAGATTGTTCAAATTATAGCCCTGAGACCAAAAATGCCCCAGCCTCGGGGCCCTTTGGTTTTACATAGACTTATATAGGGAAAATCTTTAAAAATCTTCTTCATTGAAACCACAAGGCCTAGGTCTTTGATATTTGGTGTGAAATTTCATCTAGTGGACCTCTATCAAGATTGTTCAAATTATAGCCCTGGGGCCAAAAATTCCCCAGCCCAGAGACCCTTTGGTTTTATATAGACTTATATAAGGAAATCTTTAAAATCTTCTTCTCTGAAACTGCAAGGCCCAGGTCTTTGATATTTTGTATGAAACTTCATCTAGTGGACCCCTACCAAGATTGTTCAAATTATAGTGCTGGGGTTAAAAATGCCCCCGCCCCGGGGCCCTTTGGTTTTACATGGGCTTATATAGGGAAAATCTTTAAAAATCTTCTTCTCTGAAACCGCAAGCCCCAGGTCTTTGATATTTGGTATGAATCTTCATCTAGTGGACCCCTACCAAGATTGTTCAAATTATAGTGCTGGGGCCAAAAATGCCCCCACCCCGGGGCCCTTTGGTTTTACCTGGGCTTATATAGGGAAAATCTTTAAAAATCTCCTTCTCTCAAACCGCAAGGCCCAGGTCTTTGATATTTGGTATGAAGCTTCATCTAGTGGACCCCTACCAAGATTGTTCAAATTATAGTGCTGGGGCCAAAAATGCCCCCACCCCGGGGCCCTTTGGTTTTACATAGGCTTATATAGGGAAACTCTTTAAAAATCTTCTTCTTTGAAACTGCAAGGCCCAGGTCTTTGATATTTGGTATGAAGCTCCATCGTGTGGACCTCTACCATGATTGTTCAAATTATAGACCTGGGGCCAAAAATGCTCCCGCTCTGGGGCCCTTTGCTTTTACATAGACTTATATAGGGAAAAGCTTGAAAAATCTTCTTCTCTGAAACCACAAGGCCTAGGTCTTTGATATTTGGAATGAAGCTTCAGCTAGTGGACCTCTACCAAGATTGTTCAAATTATAGCCCTGAGACCAAAAATGCCCCAGCCTCGGGGCCCTTTGGTTTTACATAGACTTATATAGGGAAAATCTTTAAAAATCTTCTTCATTGAAACCACAAGGCCCAGGTCTTTGATATTTGGTGTGAAATTTCATCTAGTGGACCTCTATCAAGATTGTTCAAATTATAGCCCTGGGGCCAAAAATTCCCCAGCCCAGAGACCCTTTGGTTTTATATAGACTTATATAAGGAAATCTTTAAAATCTTCTTCTCTGAAACTGCAAGGCCCATGACTTTGATATTTGATATGGAGCTTCATCTAGTGGACCTCTACCAAGATTGTTCAAATTATAGCCCTTAGCCCACAAATGCCCCTGCCCCGGGGCCCTTTGGTTTTGCATAGACTTATATAGAGATAATCTTTGAAAATCTTCTTCTCTGAAACAGCAAGGCCCAGGTCTTTGATATTTGGTGTGAAGCTTTATCTAGTGGACCTCTATCAAGAATCAAGATTGTTTAAATTATAGCCCTGAGGCCAAAAATGCCCCCTCCCCGGGGCCCTTTGGTTTTACATAGGCTTATGTAGGGAATATTTAAAAAAAAAATCTTCTCTGAAACTGCAAGGCCCAGGTCTTTGATATTTGGTGTGTCGCTTCATCTAGTGGACCTTTGCCAAGATTGTTCAAATTATAGCCTTTGTTGATATTTGATATGAAGCTTCACCGTTTTAGACCTCCCTCAACATTTTGCACATTATAACCCTGGGGTCAATAATGACCCTCCCCGGGGCCCACTTGTTACTCTATGGATGAGGTGAGCGATCCAGGGCCATCATGGCCCTCTTGTTAGCTCACCGTCACGTAGTGACGAGGTGAGCTTTTGGGATCACTTTTTGTCCGTCGTCCGTGCGTCCGTGCGTGCGTGCGTGCGTAAACAATTTCTTCAAACGACATCTCCTCCTAAACCACTGATCGGATTTTGACCAAACTTCACAGGAATGATCCTTAGGTGGTCCCCTTTCAAAGTTGTTGAAATGGTTCAGGTCCGTTGCACATCTAGGTCACAGGAGCCAAAAATAGATTTTTTTCACCAAAAACTTAAAAAATCTTCTTCTCTGAAACCACAAGGCCCAGGTCTTTGATATTTGGTATGAAGCTTCATCTAGTGGACCCCTACCAAGATTGTTCAAATTATAGTGCTGGAGCCAAAAATGCCCCCGCCCCGGGGCCCTTTGGTTTTACATGGGCTTATATAGGGAAAATCTTTAAAAATCTTCTTCTCTGAAACCACAAGGCCCAGGTCTTTGATATTTGGTATGAAGCTTCATCTAGTGGACCCCTACCAAGATTGTTCAAATTTTAGTGCTGGGACAAAAAATGCCCCCGCCACGGGGCCCTTTGGTTTTACATTTGCTTATATAGGGAAAATCTTTAAAAATCTTCTTCTCTGAAACCACAAGGCCCAGGTCTTTGATATTTGGTATGAAGCTTCATCTAGTGGACCCCTACCAAGATTGTTCAAATTATAGTGCTGTGGCCAAAAATGCCCCCGCCCCGGGGCCCTTTGGTTTTACATAGGCTTATATAGGGAAAATCTTTAAAAATCTTCTTCTCTGAAACCACAAGGCCCAGGACTTTGATATTTGGTTTGAAGCTTCATCTTGTGGACCCCTACCAAGATTGTTCAAATTATAGTGCCGGGGCCAAAAATGCCACCGCCCCGGGGGCCCTTTGGTTTTACATAGGCTTATATAGGGAAAATCTTTAAAAATCTTCTTCTCTGAAACCACAAGGCCCAGGACTTTGATATTTGGTATGAAGCTTCATCTAGTGGACCCCTACCAAGATTGTTCAAATTATAGTGCTGGGACAAAAAATGCCCCCGCCACGGGGCCCTTTTTATTTAACATTGGCTTATATAGGGAAAATCTTTAAAAATCTTCTTCTCTGAAACCACAAGGCCCAGGTCTTTGATATTTGGTATGAAGCTTCATCTAGTGGACCCCTACCAAGATTGTCCAAATTATAATGCTGGGGCCAAAAATGCCCCCGCCCCGGGGCCCTTTGGTTTCACATAGGCTTATATAGGGAAAATCTTTAAAAATCTTCTTCTCTGAAACCACAAGGCCCAGGACTTTGATATTTGACATGAAGCTTCATCTAGTGGACCCCTACCAAGATTGTTCAAATTATAGTTCTGGGGCCAAAAATGCCCCCGCCCCGGGGCCCTTTGGTTTTACATAAGCTTATATAGGCAAAATCTTTAAAAATCTTCTTCTCTGAAACCGCTAGGCCCAGGTCTTTGATATTTGATGTGTAGCTTCATCTAGTGGACCTTTGCCAAGATTGTTCAAATTATAGCCTTTGTTGATGTTTGGTATGAAGCTTCACCTTTAAGACCCAGGTCTTTGATATTTGATGTGTAGCTTCATCTAGTGGACCTTTGCCAAGATTGTTCAAATTATAGCCCTTTGTTGATGTTTGGTATGAAGCTTCATCTTTAAGACCTCCCTCAACATTATGCACATTAAAGCCCTGGGGCCAATAATGGCCCTCTCTGGGGTCCACTTGTTACACTATGGATGAGGTGAGCGATCCAGGTCCATCATGGCCCTCTTGTTAGCTCACCTGTCACGTAGTGACGAGGTGAGCTTTTGTGATCACTTTTTGTCCGTCGTGCGTGTGTGCGTGTGTGTGTGTGTGCGTGCGTGCGTGTGTGCGTAAACTTTTTCTTCAAACAACATCTCCTCCTAAACCACTGATCGGATTTTGACCAAACTTCACAGGAATGATCCTTAGGTGGTCCCCTTTCAAAGTTGTTCAAATGGTTCCGGTCTGTTGCACATCTAGGTCACAGGAGCTAAAAATAGATTTTTTAAATGAAAACTTTAAAAATCTTCTTCTCTGAAACCGCAAGGCCCAGGTCTTCGATATTTGGTATTAAGCTTCATCTAGTGGACCTCTACCAAGATTGTTCAAATTATAGTCCTGGGTCGAAAATCGTCCCCGCCCCGGGGTCCTTTGGTTTTACATAGGCTTATATAGGGAAAATCTTTAAAAATCTTCTTCTCTGAAACTGCAAGGGCCAGGTCTTTGATATTTGGTGTGAAGCTTCACCTAGTGGACCTCTACCAAGATTGTCAAATTATAGCCCTGGGGCCAGAAATGCCCCCGCCCCGGGGGCCTTTGGTTTTACATATGCTTATATAGGGAAAATCTTTAAAAATCTTCTTCTCTGGAACCGCAAGACCCAGATCTTGAATATTTGGTGTGAAGCTTCATCTAGTGGACCCCTTTCAAGATTGTTCAAATTATAGCCCTGGGGCCAAAAACGCCTCCGCCCCGGGGCCTTTGGTTTTACATAGGCTTATATAGGGAAAATCTTTAAAAATCTTCTTCTCTGGAACTGCAAGGCCCAGATCTTGGATATTTGGTATGAAGCTTCATCTAATGGACTTCTTTCAAGATTGTTCAAATTATAGCCCTGGGGCCAAAAACGCCCCCGCCCCGGGGCCTATGGTTTTACATAGGCTTATATAGGGAAAATCTTTAAAAATCTTCTTCTCTGAAATAGCAAGGCCCAGGTCTTTGATATTTTGTGATAAGCTTCACCTAGTGGATCTTTACCAAGATTGTTCAAATTATAGCCCTGGGGCCAAAAATGCCACCGCCCCGGGGCCCTTTGGTTTTACTTGGGCTTATATAGGGAAAATCTGTAAAAATCTCCTTCTCTGAAACCGCAAGGCCCAGGTCTTTGATATTTGATATGAAGCTTCATCTAGTGGACCCCTACCAAGATTGTTCAAATTATTTTGCTTTGGCCAAAAATGCCCCCACCCGGGGCCCTTTGGTTTTACATGGGCTTGTATAGGGAAAATTTTTAAAAATCTTCTTCTCTGAAACTGCAAGACCCAGGTCTTTGCTATTTGGTATGAAGCTTCATCTTGTGGACCCCTACCAAGATTGTTCAAATTATAGTGCTGGGGCCAAAAATGCCCCCGCCCCGGTGCCCTTTGGTTTTACATAGGCTTATGTAGGGAAAATCTTTAAACATCTTGTTCTCTGAAACTGCAAGGCCCAGGTCTTTAATATTTGGTATGAAGCTTCACCTTGTGGACCTCTACCAAGATTGTTCAAATTATAGCCCTGGGGCCAAACATGCCCCCACTCCAGGGCCCTTTGGTTTTACATAGACTTATATAGGGAAAATCTTGAAAAATCTTCTTCTCTGAAACCACAAGGCCTTGGTGTTTGATATTTGGTATGAAGCTTCAGCTAGTGGACCTCTACCAAGTTTGTTCAAATTATAGCCTGAGGCCAAAAATGCCCCCACCTCGGGGCCCTTTGGTTTTACATAGACTTATGTAGGGAAAATCTTTAAAAATCTTCTTCTGTGAAACCACAAGCCCTAGGTCTTTGATATTTGGTGTGAAATTTCATCTAGTGGACCTCTATCAAGATTGTTCAAATTATAGCCCTGGGGGCAAAAATGCCCCATCCCGAGAACCTTTAGTTTTACATAGACTTATATAGGGAAATCTTTACAAAATCTTCTTCTCTGAAACTGCAAGGCCCATGTCTTTGATATTTGGTATGGAGCTTCATCTAGTGGACAATTATAGCCTTTGTTGATATTTGGTATGAAGCTTCACCTTTTTAGACCTCCCTCAACATTATGCACATTATAACCTTGGGGTCAATAATGGCCCTCCCCGGGGCCCACTTGTTACTCTATGGATCAGGTGAGCGATCCAGGGCCATCATGGCCCTCTTGTGTTTTATATTAGGATCACTTTTTGTCTGTCATCCGTGCGTAAACAATTTCTTCAAACGACATTTCCTCCTAAACCACTGATAGGATTTTGACCAAACTTCACAGGAATGATCCTTAGGCGGTCCCCTTTCAAAGTTGTTCAAATGGTTCCGGTCTGTTGCACATCTAGGTCGTAGGAGCAAAAAATAGATTTTTTCACCAAAAACTTAAAAAATCTTCTTCTCTGAAACCACAAGGCCCAGGTCTTTGATATTTGGTATTTTTTTTTTTTTTTTTTTTTTTTTTTTTTGCTTGGGTTTTACGGCCCTTTCAAGATTATTTCACTCATATCGAGCCGATCGTTAATCAGAGGTGGGCGAAAACCGGAGTACCCGGAGAAAAACCACCTGACCTTCCGTTGCAGAGCTTGGCGTCTCACACGTGGCCCGAGCGAGGCTCGAACCTACGGCGGTGAGAGACCTAATGACTAAGAGTCAGCGCTCTTATCCACTAGGCCACGGAGGCCCGTGATATTTGGTATAAAGCTTCATCTAGTTGACCCCTACCAAGATTGTTCAAATTATAGTGCTGGGGCCAAAAATACCCCTGCCCCGGGGCCCTTTGGTTTTACATGGGCTTATATCGAGGCTTTAGTGCGAAACTATTCTATCTGCATTTTTCAAAATTTTACAGGAGAAGGAAAAAACTGAAATTCTTTACTGCTTTGTCCTCTATAACAATTCTGAAAGAATGTTTGAGTTTAAAATGTGTATTGTAAACATTGTGGGCCGTTTTTATTGAAAATATCTGAAAAATAAAAAAAATCATCACATGGACTAGTTACGCGCTGAAATTGAACATTTACGGCCATAATGTTTAGTGCGAAACTAGTCTATCTTACGGAAAAAGCTGGTTTTGAAGCAGATTGAAGTCAAAAAAGTGTTGCATTAAGTAGAAAGTGAATTTATAATTATGATGTAATTATTTGTTTCAGCAGAAACTTAAAAAATAGTTATTATTGTCACATCAAATTTACAATTATACCACAGAATGACTGAGAGTTGTTAAAGACATATCAACCATTGATGAGCATTTTGAATTAAGGTGAAATTGCCCTTGCATTTTACTTTTCTTGCATAAAAAATGAAGTTTAATTATAAGATTTTATTAGGAAGCATGGATATCAGTTATTCTTATCCCGTTATCTATCTATAATTTTGGCCACCGCACATTGGGGCTTGAAGAAATAGATGGGCTGCATGATGCTTCCACCCAGAGCTGAAACCCACCTGCACACGAGTACTGGTTAACCGCTTAGGCTGCCCAGGCAAAGCAGTGCACGTCGGACTGTCCATGCTTATAAACACTATTGGTTTATTTGGGTGGCAGGGCTTGAGATGTCATTTCCTCTCAATGTCGGGTAAAAGTCCCACAAAATTGGAAGCGATGTCTCCAAAATGACCTTTACAGTGTTGACGGGGATGTTAAACCTCAAATCAAACACACTATCAAATGTGCAAGAACCACAACTCCTTTGAGGTATGAGGATGTCACCCCTTTGAGGTATGATGGTGTCACATGGTACAAAAGTAGATGAGGAGGAGAAGGCATGCAAAGTGTGCAAGAACCAGAACTCCAGATGCCATAGTATTTTAGTTATCTCCCATGACAACATAACCATAGCTTCCACATACTTTGAGATATATTGATGACACTTGGTAAGATTATACTCAAGGTTAAGAAGGCATGTCATTAGCCAAAACCAAACTCTGGCTGTTATGGTATTTTAGTCTGTTACCTTGGCAATACTGTTACCTTGGCAATAGTATCTTGTGATAACTATAACTTATATCCCTTTGATTAGTAATGATGGTTCTTAGTAGATAAGAAGGCATGTCATGTGCAAAAGTCACCAATTTGGGTGCAATTGTATTTTATTTAGTTAGTTGATGATACTGAGTACAGTTTAACATGTTAAGAAGGTGTGTCATGAGCAAGAACCACAACTCAAAGTGCCATGGTCTTGTGATTATCTCCCCTGACAGTTTAACATTGTAATGGCCATAACTGCAACAACCTTTGAAATATATATTGGTGGTACTTGGTATAGTTGTACAAAAGTTTGAGAAGGCATGTCACAAGCAGACCCATAGCTGTAAGTACCACATCATGTTAATTATCTCCCCTGCCAGCATAGCCTTGCGGTCCCCAAAGCACTAACACCCGTAAAAATGTTGATGATGCTTGGTACAATTGTACACTAAGTTGACACAGCATGTTATGAGAATGAGCCACAACTCAGTGGGCGCAACTGTAATTGTGATCTCCATAACTCAACCCTCATTTTGGGTCAGTTGTTTATCAATTGACCCAGAGTTACCGGTACTAAGCACAAAATCTCTTTCAGTGCTGGAGTCCACATGACTATCACTTATTTGGGGAAACTCAGGTTATTAATAGAAAAAAGTTACACTATTCTTATCAATCTTAGGTAGAGTGTTGCATAAGAGGGTTATCAATAGAATCTGATTTGCTTGGCAAACAGGATGGACCCAGATCAATCATGCCCGAGAACTCGGCGTCTGATCAGAAGCTACACTGTTTGCTTAAAATACTGGTATTTAAGGGTCTCTGGTCGAGCCTATCAGAGTCTAACTGTTGGTTTTCTTTTGCTGCAACATTTCAGTTATTTCTTGGCGTCCTCACCATTGTTTCATCTCTGTGGTAATTTGATTTTTGTGTTCTCGGAGATGTTGCACTGATGAGTTAGGAAGCCTTCATGCGGACTGAACAAATTATCTGTTTAAATAGCGACGGAAGTAAGGGTGAGAATTGCTGTCACATAAAATCAATTTAAGCCCACTTACCATTCCAATGCAGTTCTTCTGTTGTGGTTTATTTTTGTTATAGTTGTCTTTGAATATGTATATCGCTTACATTTTTGGGGGGGGTTTGGATAGCCAATTGGCCATTTTGTGGGAAAGTTACTGTCCTTTTGGCTTTCTGCTATTGATATTTCCATTAGGGTCTAGTCATTTCATGTTTGTGTTTCTTTCCATTTGGTTTCTCTGATGGTAGGTGTGGCTTAATTGTTTCGATTCCTGATCATTGCCATCACTTCTATTTATAAGTTTGAGTTCAGGACCTTCAACCAATCAGTGATGTCTAATTAACCCTTAAGATGCCAAGAAAAAACTGCATCTGAAAATGTTGTCTGTGTATGTTATCTGCTTAATATTCTTGCCAACTTTTCACACCTATCTTTTGCATGTAGGCAAAAAAAATTGGGTGCAGATCAAACTGCTCCTAGGGTAAAGGTCTGATCTTGGTCTACATTGTCTGCAACAATAACTTTTAAAGTATCCAGCAGACAACAAAGCAGACGACAATTTTTATGATTGGCAACTAGGGTTAAAGTTCTATGTTCTCTGAAATCACCATTTTCCGGATGCAGCCGAAATAAGCAGGAGCCCATTGATGGACCTTATCAGGTGACCAACAGATACTATGGAACATAAACTTTTGGGCTATATTTAGATTGGAAAAATCCATAGTATTAGTTTGCCCCCCCCCCCACCCCCCCCCCCCACCCCACCCAGCCATGCTTATACAAGCCACAGGAATTTCACTGGCTCAATGTTTATTAAATAAAGCAGTAATCCATTAACTACAGGTTCTGTGTCATTACAATACACACACAACCTCTGCCTGTGATTTTTGTTGTCAGATGATGGTTTATGTCCCCATCAACACTATTTGGGTCATTTTGGAAATGTTTAATAACTACTTCCAATTTTGTGGGACTTTTACCGGACATTTAAATAAAATGGAATCTCAAGCCCTATCACCCAAACATACCAATATGCAGTGTCCGATTTGCACCACTTTGCTTGGGCAGTCTTAGACCATCTAAGCGGTTTACAAGTACTCATGTGCAGTTGGCTTCAGCTTGGCATTGAAGCACCATACAGCCCATTCTATTTCTATAAGCCCCAATGGGAGGGGTCAGTAAATACACAGAGAGGTATGTATGACATCTGGACCCATGATTGGTTTGTCTGTCTGGCAGACTTTGCTTCAGTTTAATCTTGCCAGCGGTGTGACAAATAGTCTTCATCGAATAACTTTGTACAGGTCCATTTCAATTTAAGGGGTTTCTGATTTATTTTATTTATTGCAAGTTTAACAAAAGTCTGTATACTTTATGTACTTAGTGAAGCCGCTGATCAGTTGCAGCAATCTTTACTGCTTGTCAGAGTCTTATGGACATACAGTAAGAAGGCAGTTAACTTGAGTGTGCAAAATATTTTAACACCTGTTTTGCAAATGCGCTTCAAAGAAATATTGTCAATGCAGAAAGATGAATCTTTTGTGCTGGCCCTGTTTAGTATATACAAGTATACAGAAGGGTCTAGGATGAAGCTGAAAAGTCTACATTATAGAGCAGAGTAACTAACCGCCTGCTATTGTCACTACCCAGTACCGATTATTTTTAGCAGTGGTAGTCTTCTCCATGTATTGTCAGGGCGCTGTGTAAAAAGTAAAATCTGGACTGAGCTAGTGTACTTGGGCATTGGCTTATCAATCGACCAAAATTACTAACTACAGAAGCTTCCCTCCTGCTATTGTCCATGTGACTGTCACTGACAAAATCCAGGTACCAATTATTTGTAGCAGTGCTAGTCTCCTCCTTGTGACGTCAGAGCATTGTAAAAAGTAAAACATGGATTGGGCTCGTGTACTGGGGCATTGGCAAACAGTAGATATCTAATCAGATGCCACATAACACGGCATAGCTTGGCGTCTGATGAGGTATACAGTGCTTGTTTAAAATACTGGAATTTAAGGGTTAAACGAACAGATGTACTAGTTTCGCACTGACTGAAATCATAAAATGCAGATAAACTAGTTGGACAAATAAGTGTTTTTCTCAGCAATTTGTTAGTGCTCAATGGGGAAATTCGTACACATGTTGTAAAATGTAAAATGCCATCAAACTATGGAAAAAAGTGTTTTTCACCAAAAATGTCACTTAGAATAGTTTCGCGCTAAAGCCTCGATATAGGGAAAATCATTAAAAAAATTTCTTCTCTGAAACCCCAAGGCCCAGGTCTTTGATATTTGGTATGAAGCATCATCTAGTGGACCTCTACCAAGATTGTTCAAATTATAGTGCTGAGGCCAAAAATGCCCCCCCGCCCAGGAGCCCTTTGGTTTTACATGGGCTTATATTGGGAAAATCTTTAAAAATCTTCTTCTCTGAAACCGCCAAGCGCAGGTCTTTGCTATTTGGTATGAAGCTTCATCCAGTGGACCCCTACCAAGATTGTTCAAATTTTAGTGCTGGGGCCAAAAATGCCCCCGCCCTCGGGCCCTTTGGTTTTACATGGGCTAAAATAGGGAAAACCTTTAAAAATCTTCTTCTCTGAAACCGCAAGGCCCAGGTCTTTGCTATTTGGTATGAAGCTTCATCTATTGGACCCCTACCAAGATTGTTCAAATTATAGTGCTGGGGCCAAAAATGCCCCCATCCCGGGGCCCTTTGGTTTTACATGGGCTTATATAGGGAAAATCTTTAAAAATCTTCTTCTTTGCAACCGCAAGGCCCAGGTCTTTGCTATTTGGTATGAACCTTCATCCTGTGGACCCCTACCAAGATTGTTTAAATTATAGTACTGGGGCCAAAAATGGGGTCCTTTGGTTTTACATGGGCTAATGTAGGGAAAATCTTTAAAAATCTTCTTATCTGAAACCTCATGGCCCAGGTCTTTGCTATTTGGTATGAAGCTTCATCAAGTGGACCCCTACCAAGATTGTTCAAATTATAGTGCTGGGGCCAAAAATGCCCCCGCCCCGGGGCCCTTTGGTTTTACATAGGCTTATATAGGGAAAATCTTTAAAAATCTTATTCTCTACACCACAAGGCCCAGCTCTTTGATATTTGGTATGAAGCTTCATCTTGTGGACTTCTACGAAGGTTGTTCAAATTATAGCCCTGGGGCCAAAAATGCCCCCGCCCCGGGGCCCTTTGGTTTTACATAGGCTTATATAGGGAAAATCTTTAAAAATCTTATTCTCTGAAACAACAAGGCCCAGATCTTTAATATTTGGTATGAAGCTTCATCTTGTGGACTTCTACGAAGATTGTTCAAATTATAGCCCAGGGGCCAAAAATGCCCCCGCTCTGGGACCCTTTGCTGTACATATACTTATATAGGGAAAATCTTGAAAAATCTTCTTTCTTGAAACTACAAGGCCTAGGTCTTTGATATTTAATATGAAGCTTCATCTTGTGGACCTCTACCAAGATTGTTCAAATTATAGCCCTGAGACCAAAAATGTCCCTGCCTCCAGGTCCTTTGGTTTTACATAGACTTATATAGGGAAAATCTTTAAAAAAATCTTCTTCTCTGAAACCACATGGCCTAGGTCTTTGATATTTGGTATTAAGCTTCATCTTGTGGACCTCTACAAAGATTGTTCAAATTATAGCCCTGGGGCAAAATATGCCCCAGCTCTGGGGCCCTTTGGTTAACATAGACTTATATAGGGAAAATCTTGAAAAATCTTCTTCTCTGAAACCACAAGTCCTAGGTCTTTGATATTTGCCATGAAGCTTCATCTTGTGGACCTCTACGAAGATTGTTCAAATTATAGCACTGGGGCCAAAAATGTCCCTGCTCCGGGGCCGTTTGGTTTACCTAGACTCATACAGGGAAAATCTTGAAAAATCTTCTTCTCTGAAACCACAAGGCCTAGGTCTTTGATATTTGGTATGAAGCTTCATCTAGAGGACCTCTACCAAGATTGTTCAAATTATAGCCCTGAGACCAAAAAAATCTCCCCCCCCCCTCGGGGTCCTTTGGTTTTACATAGACTTATATAGGGAAAATCTTGAAAAATCTTCTTCTCTGAAACCACAAGGCCTAGATTTTTGATATTTGGTATGAAGCTTCATCTTGTGGACCTCTGCCAAGATTGTTCAAATTATAGCCCTGAGACCAAAAATGCCTCCGCCTCGGGGGCCCTTTGGTTTTACATAGACTTATACTGTATAGGGAAAATCTTTAAAACTCTTCTTTTGTGAAACCACAAGGCCTAGGTCTTTGATATTTGGTGTGAATTTTCATCTAGTGGCCCTCTATCAAGTTTGTTCAAATTATAGCCCTGGGGCCAAAAATGCCCCCGCCCTGAGACCCTTTTTAGTTTTACATAGACTTATATAGGTAAATCTTTAAAAATCTTCTTCTCTGAAACTGCAAGGCCCATGTCTTTGATATTTGGTATGGAGCTTCATCTGGTGTACCTCTACCAAGATTGTTCAAAGTATAGCCCTCGGGCCACAAATGCCCCCGCCCCAAGGCCCTTTGGTTTTACAAAGACTTATGTAGAGATAATCTTTGAAAATCTTCTTCTCTGAAACAACAAGGCCCATGTCTTTGATATTTGGTGTGAAGTTCATCTAGTGGACCTCTATCAAGGTTGTTTAAATTATAGCCCTGAGGCCAAAAATACCCCCATGCCGGGGCCATTCGGTTTTACATAGGCTTATGTAGAGAATATCTTTAAAAAAATCTTCTTCTCTGAAACCACAATGCCCAGGTCTTTGATATTTGATGTGTAGCTTCATCTAGTGCACCTTTGCCAAGATTGTTCAAATCTTTTTAGACCTTCTTCAACATTATGCACATTATAGCCCTGGGGTCAATAATGGCCCTCCCCTGGGCCCACTTGTTACTCTATGGATCAGGTGAGCGATCCAGGGCTATCATGGCCCTCTTGTTTATGAAAATTGGCCCATTAGTTTGGTTGCTATAGCAACTTAGAGCTCCCATAGACTTATAATGGGGAAAATTGAAAAATGGCATTAACTGCCAAGCCTTTGCAGATATTGGAACAAAACTTTCATAGAAATGTTCCTTAAGCAATCTAGTATCTACCATATGATTTTAGGCCTACTGCTCATTTGTATTGGTTGCCATGGAAACCAAAATGAAAAAATAGAAAAAAAAAAATACTTAAAAAATCATCTCCTCAGAAACCGTATGCTCTATGAGGCTGAAAGTTTATGGAAATATTCACCATATTTGCCTTTACAGGTTTTGTGTTTTTTATGAAATTCGGCTCTTTAGTTTGGTTGCTATGGCAACTTAGATTTTCCATAGTCTTATAATGGGGAAAATTGAAAAATGGCATTAACTACAAAGCCTTTGCAGATATTTTGACAAAACTTTCATAGAAATGTTCCTTTAGTAAACTTCTCTCAGCCATATGCTTTTATGTCAACCTGGGGGTCCAGTAGGTTGTGCCGGGGCCATGCCCCGCCCCCAGTACTTCATAAAATGACTTATATCTCAGAAACCTTACAGATCCCCACCCCTAAACCATATATATTCTTGTTCTTATTGATAAGACGCATTCAGTGACACCAACCTGGAGGTCCTCCGGGATGTGCCGAGGTCATGCCCCACCCCCTCCACTTCATAAAAGGCCCAATATCTCGGAAACCATTCAGATCCCCACCCCTGAACCCTATATACTCTTGTTCCTTATGATAAGACGCATTCAGTGACATCAAACTGGGGGTCCCCCGGGATGCGCCGGGGCCATGTCCCGCCCCTCCATTTCATAAAAGGCCCAATATCTCGGAAACCTTACAGATTCCCACCCCTAAACCATATATATTCTTGCTCCTTATGATAAGACGCATTCATTGACCCCAAATTGGGGGTCTTCCGGGGTGCGCCGGAGCCATGCCCCACCCCTTCACTTCACAAAAGGCCATATATCTCAGAAACTGTTCAGATCCCCACCCCTAAACCATATATGTTCTTGTTCATTATGATGAGACACATTCAGTGACACCAACCTGGGGGTCCCCAGGGATGTGTTGGCACCATGCCCCACCCCCTCCATTTCATATTATCACAATATCTCGGAAACCTTACAGATCCCCACCCCTAAACCATATATATTCTTGTACCTTATGATAAGACACTTTCATTGACACCAACCCGGGGGTCTCCCTGGGCCTTGCCCCACCCCTGCACTTCACAAAAGGCCTTATATCTCAGAAACTGTTCAGAGCCCCACCCCTAAACCTTATATATTCATCTTCCTTATGATAAGGCACATTCATTGACACCAGCTTGTGAGTCCCCGGGGCATGCCCGGGCCTTGCTCCACCGCTTGACTTCATTAAAAGCCACATATCTCAGAAATAGTTCAGATCCCCACCCCTAAACCATATATATTCTTGTTCCTTATGATAAGACTCATTCAGTCACACCAACTTGGGGGTCTTTTTGTGTTGAGGCAATGTGCCCCGCCCTTCCACTTCATAAAAGGCCATATATTTCAGAAACCATTCAAATCCCCACCCCATATTCATATATGTTCTTGTTCCTTATTATTAGCACACCTACTGTAGGGGTGTCCGCAGGGGCCAGTCCTCTCCTTTCCACTTCATGAAAGGATATCTTGGAAACCGTTCAGATTCCCACCCCTAAACCATATATATACTTGGTCCTTATGATGAGACACATTTAGGGACAACAATCTTGGGCTTTCCTGGGAACGACAGGGCATGCTCCAACCCCTCCACTTATATCTCCAGCCATGCAGATCCCCACTGCTAAACCATATATATTCTTGTTCTTTGTGATAAGACACATTTAGTGATACCAACCAGGGCTCCATTGGGTCCATTCCCCACCCCCTCTACTTCATAAAAGGCCTAATGTTTCATATACTGAGTCCACATTGATGCTCATTTGGATATGGGGGTTCATTTGGCAGATTAAAATGATATCATGTTAAAATACATGGCTGCAATTTGGCAGTGCCCACCTGAGCTCTGGTGAGCATAGTGGCACATGGGCCTCTTGTTTTACACAGTTATAACTTATAGAAGAACTGCAACATTTTTGGGTGAACTGGGCTTTGGCCATATAGTGGAAATTTGTCTTCGGAAATTGGATACTTTTAGGCGGGGCAAATTTTGGGTGATTGAGGCGTCATTTCAACAAATGTGTTCACCTAGTGGTGTTGTTCAGCATCTCAAATACATTCCTGGTTATTATACCCCCACTTTGAAAGTGTGTGTGTGTGTGTGCGTGGGGGGGGGGGGGTTACATTTGTCCATCCATGCATTCCTTCTGTCTGCTTTTTTTTGTCAAAGATTTCTTAAAAACCATGAAAGCTAGAAACCTCAAACTTGGCATACTAAGCAATCATGATGACTTATATCGTGTAAGAGGTAATGGGCATTATCCGCTTATTCTTTCTTCGTTCTCTCCATATAGTCCAATGTTACATTTTTAGTCAAAGATTTCTCAAGAACCACAAAAGCTAGAAGTCTCAAACATGGTGTACTATGCAATGGTGATGAATTGTATTGTGTAAGAGACAATGGGGCGGGGATGGTAGATGAAAAAAAAAATCGGCCCCCATTCCACACCTGTTGCAACTTGCCGACACATCATGGTCGCACAGACCGAAATGCCCACCCGACTGCACAACATGACTCATAACCACGAGGTGAGAGATTATCTCGGTTGTTACCCTTTAGCGCTCTTCGGTGACTGGGTGACCTGGATATTGAGAAAAAAGAAGTAAATGGAGTCTCTCATGTCTGAAATATGTGAGCAATTATTTGCTCCTATAACCAAGAAACCGATGTACATAATCGTTCAGAAAGTGCAACTGCAATATTGGTATGTCATTTACTACGATACCACACCCGCACACTCTATTGCAGAAGACCAACAATATAAATTTACGGAAATTACCAAAACTTCGGCTCAACAATTTCCGTAATATAGTCGTTTTTCTGGAGCCCTGCATCTCCCTCTTGTCCCTCACTATGCCCTGTCAGGGCTGGAGGGAGAAGTCACCTCCCGTTTACCTTGGCCTAGGATGACCTATATAGTGTTGACGGGGACGTTAAACATCAAATCAAAAAAACAAATTACATAGACTTACATAGGGAAACCTTTAAAAATCTTTTTGTCTGAGACCAGAAGGCTCAGATGTTTGATATTTGGTTTCAAGCTTCATCTTGTGGACTTCTGTCAAGATTGTTTAAATTATAGCCCTGGGGCCAAAAATACTCCGGCCCTGGGTCCCTTTGGTTTTACATTGACTTATATAGGGAAACCTCAACCAAGGTTGTTCAAACTATAGCCCTGGGACCAAAAATGGCTCTGCCCCTGGGCCCACGGCTTTTACCTAGACTTACGTATGGAAAACCTTTAAAAATCTTGCCTAAAACCAGAAAGCTCAGGTCTTTGATATTTGATATGAAGCTTTGTGTAGAAGACCTCTACCTGGATTGCTCAAATTATAGCCCAGGGGCCAAAATGGGCCCACCATGGTGCCTACTGGTTTCACATAGACTTTAACGGGAAAATGTTTGAAAATGTTCTAGTCTGAAACCAGAAGGCTAATGTCTTTGATACATGGTATGAATCTTCATCACGTGGACCTCTACCAAAGTTGTTAAATTATAACCCTTGGGCCAAAAATGGGCCCATCTCGGGGTCCACTTGTTTTACATAGACTTACATTGGGAAAACCTTCAAAAATCTTCTTGTTTGAAACCAGAAGGCCAAGGTCTTTGATATTTGGTATGAAGCTTCGTTTTGTGGATTTCTACCAAGAGTGTTCAAATTATAGCCCTGGGCCCAAAAATGGCCCCGCCCTAGGGCCCACAGGTTTTATATATACACTTATATAAGGAAAACCTTGAAAAATCTTCTTGTTTGAAACCAGAAGCTCCAGTCGTTGTTATTTTCGTATGAAGCTTCACCTTTTAGACCTCCCTCAAGATTATGCAAATTATAGCTCTGGGGGGCAATAATTTCCCTACCCAGGACCCACTTGTTACACTGTTGATCTGGTAAGCGATCCAAGGCCATCATGACCCTCTTGTATAAACACCATTTTTCTAGTTACAGTATGTATGAATCTATTGTTTTTCTTTCAGCTAAAGTACTCAGAGTACACCGTGTTAATGGTAAAAGGCAGCACAACAAAAAGCTGGCTTGCTACTATTGTGGAAAAATACGTAGACATAGAATAAAAAAACATTTGGAAGCTTGTCACAGTGATGAAAAATCTGTTGCAGAGGCCCTAGGAAAACCAGAAAGAGAAAGAAAGAAATGCTTTAAAAAACTGAAAAATCTTGGCAATTATTTCCACAACTTGAAAGTTATGTCCGAAGGAAAAGGTGAAATTATTGTTTGTCGAAGGCCAAGTAAGAAGTCGTTGCAGTTACTTGATTTATTGCCTTGTCCAGGCTGTTTTGGATTCTTTGTGAAAAAGGAATTGTGGAGGCACTTTAAACGTTGTCCCTTTAATGACCCCAAAAAAACTAACAGTAAAGAATTAGGTGTTATTTCTAGAGCACGCTTGCTACTAGCTGGTAGCTTAAACCATCAAGGTGAGGAAGATTTTCTAGTACCTAAAGACCTGCAAGAGTCATGCTTGTCATTAATGAGAACAGATCATGTGTATAATGAGTTAAAAAATGACAAGTTGATACTTAGATTTGGTGAAATTTTGTTGAGAAAGCTTGGCTCGAGGAGAGCCTCAGACATATCCCAGAGAATGCGACAGTTAGCACGTTTAAAGTTGGTCCTCAATATGAACAAACCAGAAAAGAAAGGACTTGCTCATTTCATAAGTGGAAAAGGGTATGATGAGGTTTCTGATGCAGTGAAATGTCTTGCTGGATATCACAGAACTGAGCAGAATCTAAATGCTTTTGAAATTCCATCATTAGCATTGCGTATAGGTCACAATATGGTAAAATGTGCTGAACTGAAGAGGGGAATGGCGATAAGAGATAAAGATGAAGATATGAAAAAAGACTGTAATGACTACTTAGATCTCCACATCTCAGAATGGACTTGCACAATTTCATCAGTGGCACTGACAACTTTAAGGTTGAACAGGTTCAACAAACCTACTGCTTTGCCACTCACATCAGATCTGGTGTTGTTGAAAAATTTTCTTGACGAGAAAATGGAAGGCTATACTGCCTTCTTGAGTAAGAAGGCAGATGATGTAGTTTGGAAAAAACTGGCCATGGTCACGATGACAAGAATCATACTCTTCAACAAGAGGCGCAGCTGTGAAGTTGCCAAAATTCTAACAGAGACATACCAGCAGAGGCCAGATTGGAGGAGCACTGTCAATGAGGAAATCATGGCATCACTGAAACCAGTTGAGTCAAAGCTGCTTGAAAGGTAATCATCTAAATCTTTAGACATTCTTTATTAGTATACTTTAGCTGTAATTCACAACATGATCCCATTTATTCAAACTATGATTGAAGTTGTTATATAGACAATGATTAGGAGCTGATTTGCTTGTTTGTATGGTGTTAAATGGCCCAGTAACCACTATTTCGGTCATTTTTGAGTTTACCTATATCCACACTTTTCCTGGGCAGGATTATATGTAAGCAGTTAACCAGTAAAGTGCACATTCTTTTGCCAGAAAATTACAACTGCCCTTCTTTAATCAGCAGAAGGGAGAGAATGACTGTAGAAAAGATTTCATGATCAGTCTTCATGAAAGAATGTTGCCCACACTGGTAGGTATTGAATCCGGATTGAGAGCTGATACAGTGACATCCCACATCATGCCCTTGACCTCAAGAGCAAAAGATGAACACCTTAATTGACAATATATACAAAAAATTAAATGGTGAGTAGACTAGGCAGCTCTGTTACCTTAATGTATATCACATACACAGGTATCAAAAAAAAAAAAAAAAAACAGAAGAGAAAGGGACTAGACATTTAACAATTTTGAAGGGATACTAAAGTATCTCTTTGGACTGGTCATTGAAGTACTTGTAAATTGAAAGGAAACTGCTGTTGGCTGTTGAAAACCAGCTGTCACTGCTGAACATTTGCTGTAGACAGATCACCAGTGCCAGCTCGCTTAATGAAAAATAAATTTTATATAGATAATAAAGATTCCTTTTGAGCTGACCTGTCAGGTAGTGACAAGGTGAGCTTTTGGGACCACTTTTCGTGTGTGCATCCATTCGTAAATAATTAGGGCCCCGCACTGAAAGTGTGGGTGCCCTATAGTAATCACTCTGTCCGTCCGTCTGTCTGTCTGTCCGAGCCAACATATAAGTGTTAGGGGTTATATTTTGTCCAACCTTATGGGTTTATTCCGTTAAGTTAACACTATAAACTCATAAACCTTACTGTTTAGGGGCTATTTTTCGGCTTAGGAGCTTAATTTCTCTATGGGAGTTTATAATGGGAAAAGCCCATAAACCGGATTCGTTAGAACGTCCGTCCGTCTGTCCGTCTGTCCGTCCACAAATTTTTTTATCCTCCATAACTTTCTTATTCCACTGAAAGTGTGGGTGCCCTATAGTAATCACTCTGTCCGTCCGTCTGTCTGTCTGTCTGTCTGTCTGTCTGTCCGTCTGTCCGTCCACAATTTTTTTTATCCTCCATAACTTTCTTATTCCTGGATGGATTTAAATATTACTTGGCAGAAATGTTAACCATAATGCGATGGAGTGTTGCGCGCAAGACTCGGGTCCGTACCTCAAAGGTCAAGGTCATACTTAGAGGTTAAAGGTCAAAAAAGGGTCTTTCCTGTGTCCAATTAATAACTTTGTTATTATTCCTGGATGGATTTAAATATTACTTGGCAGAAATGTTAACCATAATGTGACGAAGTGTCACACGCAAGACCCACAGCCGTACCTCAAAGGTCAAGGTCATACTTAGAGATAAAAGGTCAAAAAAGCGTCTTTTTTATTGTGTCCAATCTATAACTTTCTTATACCTGGATGGATTTAAATATTACTTAGCAGAAATATTAACCATAATGTGACAGTGTGCCGTATAGTAATGCCCTGTCTGTCCGTCCGTCCGTCTGTCCATCTGCCCGTCTATCCATCAACATTTTTCATGTTTACAAACTGAAGCTGAAGTTATTGACAGTTGCCATATAGTAATGCCCTTTTGTATTTAATTCATAACTTACAAACAGTCAAATGCATCAACTTCAAACTTAAGATATATGGTCACAATATCATTACACAATTACATGGCAACCGACGTAACTCTAGCTACAATACTCTTAAGAGTAATAGCCCTTTGAAAAAAAATCCAACTCCTCTGATGGCACTGCCGGGGCCCTAGTCAGTTTCACTGACAGTTCTAGTTTGTTCAACATTTCCTCCTAAACCACTGATTGGATTTTTACCAGACTTCACAGTTTGCATAGTGCAGTTTGTATTTTACTTTTGGTCCTTTGAGATCAGCGTTAACATTCTGAGAAATCAGAAATAAATTATTGGTTTAGACTCGTATTCTAGACAGGTTTTTAATTATTTGGACCCCATTTTGATTTATTTCAGTCTTTGAATCGGCTGCCTGTGCGGGGTTAGCAGGATTGCGGTATGTTTCCTCTGGTTTTCTTTGCCGGATAATTACAGGGTCACTGATGAGGCTTTATTAGCCGAAACTACGTAGTATGACCAATTTTCTTTCTTATGAATGTTTTCATTGCTCTTAAAGGAACTAATTTTTGATTTTTATTTGCCTTCACTGCGGCTGGTGTTGTGCCGTGTGGCGGCAGTAAAACGTCTCCCCGTACATCAACCATAGTGCAGTTTGTATTTTACTTTTGGTCCTTTGAGATCAGCGTGAATATTCTGAGAAATCAGAAATAAATTATTGGTTTAGACTCGTATTCTAGACAGGTTTTTAATTATTTGGACCCCATTTTGATTTATTTCAGTCTTTGAATCGGCTGCCTGTTCGGGGTTTGCAGGATTGCGGTATGTTTCCTCTGGCTTTCTTTGCCGGATAATTACAGGGTCACTGATGATGCTTTATTAGCCGAAACTACGTAGTATGACCAATTTTCTTTCTTATGAATGTTTTCATTGCTCTTAAAGAACTAATTTTTTATTTTTATTCACAGGAATGATCCTTTGGTGGTCCACTTTCAAAGTTGCTAAAATGGTTCCGGTGTAACGATCAGTTTTTTTTCCCGGCCCAATTCTTCCCAGGGGAATAACTGGGCTGCCAGTTTCTTCTCCACCTGGTCAGTTCACCCCCCTCCCCCCTGCGTCCCGGTTTGCCTTTTGATTAACCCTGAAAAACCTGTCCATAATGCCATTTGGAGTTTTTCTTGTTAAGACAAATTGGTATAAACTAATCAAATGTCTTAAAGGTAGAATTTGGAGAGAGGGGGTGGGGAAGAACTTTTTGTAGTTCATACGGCTGAAATTTTTCACACAAATTATTACTAACCGGAAACACACACCCAGCTATTTCCTTTTTGTAGTTCATATGGCTGAAATTTTATCACACAAATTATTACTAACAGGAAACATATGGTCTGCTATATATTTGCTTTCCGGAGGTTTTCAGCCAACATGTGAGTGCCTCAGCAGGTGTAGCTGATGCTACCACTGAGGAAATATGGAACAGCATCAAGACAGGCCTACTCAAGACAACTGAAGAGCTGTGTGGCACAACTCTCACCGCTGGGGTCGCGAAACCTGGTGGTGGAATGAGCACCTTAATAAGGTCATTGCAGCCAAGTGGCAAGCATTTAAGGCATGCAACACTGGTAAGGGCACTCGTAAAGAAGTATACTGGTTTGCTAACCAGATGAGAAGAGAGAATGCTGATGTTGTAGGTGACAAACTAATATGGAATGATCCAGGGGAGATGCCAGTGAGTGAAGGCTCAAAGCAGAGGGCCTGGTTAGAACACTACCAAAGGCTACTCAACATTGAGTTTGACTGGGATCCAGACCACCTGTCTGATGAACCACCGGTGGAAGGGCCGCTTATCCTAATCACTATTGCTCAAACTGTTAATTATGCTCGGATGAACAAGATGGCCACCAGAGCTAAAAGTAGAAAAACCTTTCAATGACTTCTTCTCCTTAACCAGTGGATGGGTTTCAAAATATTTTTATTGGAATGTTCCTTGGGTGATTCTCAACCAAAATTTCTCAATGTACTGCTCAGATGAACAAGCCAGAGCTAAAAATAGAAAAATCTTTAGAAGTCGTTTCCTCCTTAACTATTGGATGGATTTTGAAATAACTCTTTGATGAAAATCACTCAAACTGCTCTGCTCGGATGAAACAAAATGACCACCAGGGCTAAAAATAGAAAAAAAATTTAAACGACTTCTGGCCCTTAACCAGTGGATGGATTTTGATATAATTTCACCCGAATGTTTCATAGGTGACAATCTTTTAAAATTGTTCAAACAATTCCCCTGGGATGAAAAAGGTGTTCGCTAGAGCTAATAATAAAAAAACTTAAACAACTTCTCCTGCTTAACCAGTGGATGGATTTCGAATTAATTACATTATGAAAACACACCTGTGTGACATAGTGCATTTTTCATATCTCCAAAATGGTAACTTTTCTGATGATAATTAATGATATTTTTCTTATCAAAGCTCAAAACATAGGTTGTTGGTGCTCGTTAGAACTGTCTCATTGAGGTCGTTCTAACGAGTACCCACAACCTATGTCTTTGAGTAGAAATAAGAAACATAATGTATACCCACATAAACCCCAGTTTTCTCGATATGGAGTAGGGTTTAGGGGTTTTTCATTTCACGGACTTGTTCAAGTGATGTCACAGGAATGTTCCTTTGGTAACCCTCTTCCAAAATTGCTCAACCTTAGTAAAACCTCCTTGGGTCAACCTAAATTGCTCTAACCCTCTACTCTACCATATGATATATTACCTACAATCTCATTTGTACAACATGGATCAGGTGAGCGATCCAGGGCCATTATGGCCCTCTTGTTTTTCTGAAACAAGAAGGCCCAGGCCTATGATATTTGATTTTAAGTTTCATTTAGTGGACCTCTACCAAGGTTGTTCAAATCATAGACAAGAGGCCAAAAATTAGCCTGCCCAGGGACCAACAAAATCTCTTAGCTCAGGTGAGCGATATAGGACCATCATGGTGCACTTGTACTATGGAAAACCTTTAACAATGTGCTTGTCTGAAACCAGAAGGCCCATGTCTTTGATATTTGGTATGAAGCTCCATCTAGTGGACTTCTTCCATGATTGTTCAAATTATAGCTTGGGGACCAAAAGTAGCCCCGCACCGGGGCCCACGGGTTTTACAGAGACTTATATAGGGAAAACTTTTAAAAATCTTCTTGTCAGAAACCAGAAGGCCCAGGCCTTTGATATTTGATATTTAGCTTCATTTAGTAGACCTCTACCAAGATTACTCAAATTGTAGACCTAGGGCCAAAAATTGCTGTGCCCCAGGACCCACATATAAATCTACTATCTCAAACAATGAAAAAACATTATCAAATCCTGAAATTCTCTTGCTGTTGGAACTCAGTTGTCCTTCCGTCCGTAAAATTTTCGTTTCAGGATAACTCCTCCTACAGTTTTCATACGATTAACCTGAAACTTTGTAGATAGTAAGACTATGAGGTGGACATGTGCGTAAAGTTTCAAGGTTAACCATACACAAAATATTAATAGAGTTATGCCCCTTTGAAAATTGTGGTTAACATTTTCGTTTCCGGATAACTCCTTGTACAGTTTCATCCGATTAACCTGAAACTTTGTAGATTAGTAAGACTATGAGCTGGACATGTGCGTTAAGTTTCAAGGCTAACCATACACCAAATATTAATAGAGTTATGCCCATTTTTAGCTCACCAGAGCCGAAGGCTACGGGGAAGTTTATAGGATAGGCAGTTGTGCGTCGTCTGGCGTCAACACTTTCAAACGACATCTCCTCTGAAGCCACTGGGCCGATTGGGCCCAAATTATATCTGTAGCATCCTTGGGCTGGGGGATTGTTAGTTTGTGTTTTTTTTATCAAAATCGGCTCATTAGTTTGGTTGCTATGGCAACTTGTAGTTGCCATGGACTTATAATGGGGAAAATTGAAAAATGGCATTTACTGCCAAGCCTCTGCAGATATTTTTACAAAACTTTCTGGGATACAGACTAAACATTTTGCTTTAAGCGCCCAGATTGCCTTAAATCCAAATTTTACAGTAAGTTAATAGGCATTTGTAATCGAAACTTAGGCGCCCAGGCCAAAACTTAGGCGTCTTGGGCGACCGGGCGCCTGTTAGTCTGTATCCCTGATTTTCATAGAAATGTTCCATTGGCAATCTACTATCTGCCGTATGATTTTAGGCCTTCTGCTCTTTTTAATTGGTTGCCATGGAAACCAAAATGCAAAAAATTAACAAAAAATACTTAAAAAATCATCTCCTCAGAAACCATATGCTCTAGGATGCTGAGACTTTATGAAAATATTTACCATATTTTCTTTTACAGGTTTTGTGTTTATAGCTCACCGTCACATGGTGACGAGGTGAGCTTTTGGGATCACTTTTCGTCCGTCGTGCGTCTGTCCGTGCGTCCGTAAACAATTTCTTCAAACAACATCTCCTCCTAAACCACTGAACGGATTTTGACCAATTTCACAGGAATGATCCTTAGGTGGTCCCCTTTCAAAGTTGTTCAAATGGTTCCGGTCCGTTGCACATCTAGGTCATAGGAGCCAAAAATAGATTTTTTTCACCAAAAACTTAAAAAATCTTTGTCTCTGAAACCACAAGGCCCAGACCTTTGATATTTTGTATGAAGCTCCATCGAGTGGACCCCTACCAAGATTGTTCTACGGTAATTATAATGCTGGGGCCAAAAATGCCCCCGCTCCAGGGCCCTTTGGTTTCACATGGGCTTATATAGGGAAAATCTTTAAAAATCTTCTTCTCTGAAACCATAAGGCCCAGGTCTTTGATATTTGGTATGAAGCTTCATCTAGTGGACCCCTACCAAGATTGTTCAAATTATAGTGCTGGGTCCGAAAATGCCCCCGCTCCAGGGCCCTTTGGTTTTACATGGGCTTATATAGGGAAAATCTTTAAAAAATCTTCTTCTCTGAAACCGTAAGGCCCAGGTCTTTGATATTTGGTATGAAGCTTCATCTAGTGGACTCCTACCAAGATTGTTCAAATTAAAGTGCTGGGACCAAAAATGCCCCCCGCACCGGGGCCCTTTGGTTTTACATGGGCTTTTATAGGGAAAATCTTGAAAAATCTTGTTATCTGAAACCACAAGGCCCAGGTCTTTGATATTTGGTATGAGCCTTCATCTAGTGGACCCATACCAAGATTGTTCAAATTATAGTGCTGGTGCCAAAAATTCCCCCGCCCTGGGTCCCTTTGGTTTTACATAGGATTATGTAGGGAAAATCTTTAAAAAATCTTCTTCTCTGAAACCGCAAGGCCCAGGTCTTTGATATTTGGTATGAAGCTTCATCTTGTGGACCTCTACCAAGATTGTTCAAATTATAGCCCTGGGGCAAAAAATGCCCCCGCTCCGGGGCCCTTTGGTTTAACATAGATTTATGTAGGGAAAATCTTGAAAAATCTTCTTCTCTGAAACCAAAAGGCTTATGTCTTTGATATTTGGTATGAAGCTTCATCTTGAGGACCTCTACCAAGATTGTTCAAATTATAGTGCTGGGGCCAAAAATGCCCCCGCCCCGGGGCCCTTTGGTTTTCCATGGGCTTATATAGGGAAAGTCTTTAAAAATCTTCTTCTCTGAAACCGCAAGGCCCAGGTCTTTGATATTTGGTATGAAGCTTCATCTAGCGGACCCCTACCAAGATTGTTCAAATTATAGTGCTGGGGCCAAAAATGCCCCCGCTCCGGGGCCCTTTGGTTTTACATGGGCTTATATAGGGAAAATCTTTAAAAATCTTCTTCTCTGAAACTGCAAGGCCCAGATCTTTGCTATTTCGTATGAAGCTTCATCTAGTTGACACCTACCAAAATTGTCCAAATTATAGTGCTAGGGTCAAAAATGCCCCCCGTCCCGGGGCCCTTTGGTTTTACATGGGCTTATATAGGGAAAATCTTTAAAAAATCTTCTTCTCTGAAACTGCAAGGCCCAGGTCTTTGATATTTGGTATGAAGCTTCATCTTGTTGACCTCCACCAAGATTGTTCAAATAATAGCCCTGGGGCAAAAAATGCCCCCGCTCCGGGGCCCCTTGGTTTTACATAGCCTTATATATGGAAAGTCTTGAAAAATCTTCTTCTCTGAAACCACAAGGCCTAGGTCTTTGATATTTGGTATGAAGCTTCATCTAGTGGACCTCTACCAAGATTGTTCAAAATTATAGCCCTAAGACCAAAAATGCCCCCGCCTTGGGGCCCTTTGGTTTTACATAGACTTATATAGGGAAAATCTTTAAAAATCTTCTCTGAAACCACAAGGGGTAGGTCTTTGATATTTGGTATGAAGCTTTATCTTGTGGACCTCTACCAAGATTGTTCAAATTATAGCCCTGGGGCCAAAAATGCTCCTGCTCCAGGGCCCTTTGGTTATACATATACTTATATAGGGAAAATCTTGAAACATCTTCTTGTCTGAAACCATAAGGCCTAGGTCTTTGATATTTGGTATGAAGCTTCATCTAGTGGACCTCTAATAAAATTGTTCAAATAATAGCCCTGAGACCAAAAATGCCCCAGCCTCGGGACCCTTTGGTTTTACATAACAATCTTCTTCTGTGAAACCACAAGGCCTAGGTCTCTGATATTTGGTGTGAAATTTCATCTAGTGGACCTCTATCAAGTTTGTTCAATTATAGCCCTGGGGCCAAAAATATCCCCAACCCGAGACCTTTTGGTTTTACATAGACTTATATAGGGAAATCTTTAAAAGCGCATATCTTTGATATTTGGCATGGAGCTTCATCTAGTGAACCTCTACCAAGATTGTTCAAATTATAGCTCTCAAGCCACAAATGCCCCCGCCCCGGGGCCCTTTGGTTTTACATAGACTTATATAGAGATAATATTTGAAACACTTCTTCTCTGAAACTGCAAGGCCCAGGTCTTTGATATTTGGTGTGTAGCTTCATCTAGTGACCCTTTGCCAAGATTGTTCAAATTATAGCCTTTGTGGATATTTGGTATGAAGTTTCACCTTTTTAGACCTCCCTCAACATTATGCACATTATAGCCCTGGGGTCAATAATGGCCCTCCCCGGGGCCCACTTGTTACTCTATCATATGGATTAGGTGAGCGATCCAGGGCCAACATGGCCCTCTTGTTTATGGAATTTGGCCTTTTAGTTTTGTTGCTATGGCAACTTTCCATTGACTTATAATGGGGAAAACAGAAAAATGGCATTTACTGCCAAGTCATTGCAGATATTTTGACAAAACTTACATAAACATGTTCCTTGAGTAAACTTCTCTCAGCCATATGCTTTTATGTCAACCTGGGGGTCCCCTAGGTTGTGCCGGGGCCATGCCACTCCCCCTCGACTTCATAAAATGCCTTATATCTCAGAAACCTTACAGATCCCAACCCCTAAACCATATATATTCTTGTTCCTTATGATAAGATGCATTAAGTGACACCAACCTGGGGGTCCCCCGGGATGTGCCGGGGACATGCCCTGCCCCCTCTATTTCATAAAATGCTAGGCTCATAATATTTGGCATACAGTTTGGGTCTAAAGTGTAGATGACCGGATTAACTTTTGACCGAATTCCGAAAAATGTTAACAGAGTTATGCACCTTTTTCGACTTAAGCATTGGGAAAGCCTTGTGAACAAAATATCCGGAGAACTGCTTGAGCTAGGCTCATTATATTTGGCATACAGTTTGGGTCTAAAGTGTAGATGACCTGCAGAATGCGGCGTCTGATCTGGTTTGCACTGTTTGTAAAACCTTCAGCCAGTTTCCAAATAAATTTTGAAGAATACACTTAATTTTGAAATGGACTCCTTTTTTTCGAAACATTACGTTGCCGGATAACTCCTCCTACAGTTCCCATCCCATTAACCCGAAACTTTGTAGATAGTAAGACTATGAGCAGGACATGTGCGTAAAGTTTCAAGGTTGACCATACACCAAATATTAAAAGCGTTATGCCCATTTTTAGCTCGTCTGTTTTTTGAAAAAAAACTTTCGAGCTATTGTCATCACTCCGGCGTCTGCGTTGTCGTCTGGCGTCGTTCCAAAAAAACTTAACCTTGGCTGTAACTTAAAAAGTATTAGACCTAGCCTCATGAAACTTCATACACACACTCATCATCACAAGAGCTACATTTTGACCAAGGACCATAACAACGTTGTTGATTTTGGCTGAATTATCTCCCCTTTTCCAATTTTTTCTGAAACACATTTTTTGCTCTCATTTTAATACTATTCACAACAGAGCCTTCAAACTTCACGTGAATGTTCCTTGGGACAAGACCTTTTCAGTGATACCACACTTTTTAATCTATGACCTTGACCTTTGAACTTTGACCTATTTTTCGAAAATTTAACCGAAAACGTTAACCTTGACCATATTTCCAAAAGTATTTGGCCTACCTTCATGAAACTTCATACACATACTCACCATCACGAAAGCTACATTCCCTACAAGTTTTATAACTCCATCTTGCGATTTGATTGAATTATCTCCCCTTTTCTCTCCGTTTGTTTTAAATTGTTTTTGTCTCTTATTTCAATACTTTTCACAACAGAGCCTTCCAACTTCACATGATTGTTCCTTGGGACAAGACCTTTTCAGTCATACCACGCTTTTTGACCTGTGACCTTGACCTTTGAACTTTGACCTATTTTTCGAAAAATTAACCAAAAAACTTAACCTTGACCATATTTCCAGAAGCATTTGGCCTGCCTTCATGAAACTTCATACTCACACTCACCCATCATCACAAGAGCTACATTTTGACCAAGGGTCATAAATATATTATTGATTTTGGCTGCATTATCCCCTTGACACATCTGTATTATCAAAAAGGCTATATTTTGTATAAGTTCAATAACTCTATGATGCAATTTCACTGATTTGTCTATGTGACATGGAAAAACAGACGAGCATGGCGCCGCTTGCGGTGCCATTGTTTGACTTATGCATTGTGGCAAAAGGGAAACCTTGTGAACAAACATTACGTTTCCGGATAACTCATCTTACATTTTACATCTGATGAAGTTGAAACTTTACATATAGTAAAACAATGATGTGGAACAGTGCATATTTTTTGGTTAGAATCCGCCAGAATATTACCAGAGTTATTCCCCTTTCTAAACATATTTTGTTTCCGGATAATGCCTCCCACATTTTACATCTGATGAAGCTGAAACTTTACGAATAGTGAGACTATGTTGTGGAGCAGCGCAAATTTTTTTCAAGGTTACAGTTCACCATTTATTGCCAGAGTTTTGCCTTTAGTATTTTGAGGTTTTGGTCCACCAAATATTACCGACCATGAAAATTTTTTGGAGACAGGTATTTTGAGCCATTGAGGGTTATTAATAGTGCTAGGTAAGAATATAGGGAGCACATACTGTTCCTTGGTTACGTTCCACAAACCCAAACTTGTACAACAGTCAGTATATATATGCTCCATCTCACTAATTGCCACGGGCATATTATGCCCCGTTTGGGAACTCTTGTTATAGCATTTATAGTTGATAGGCTGATCATTGCAGTGGATCAGGGACAATTAAACTAGTTTGCTGAAAAGAAGCTCAAAGAGATCAAGTATTAATACACAATTGTGATATTTGTGAAATGATGAGATTGTACATAACGTCTGAACTGGCCTGTCATGATGGTTCTCAGTGCCCTGCAGAGAAATTTTACAAGGATTTGGGGGCATTCTCTTTGGAATCCCGAGCTTTACTAGAACAATGATCAACCATGTTTGTTTCATTGCATTAATATTTGCTGGGTCCCTTTGAACATGTTTGAACCCTCGGCTTCTGGCCTCGGGTTCAAAACTACTTCATAGGGACCGGCAAATGATAGTGCATAAAAAACTCACCAAAACAAAATTATTAGAAGCCTCCATGGTGTAGTGGATACGCTACTCGCCTTGTAAACCAGGGATCACAGGATCGATCCTGGGCTTCTCCAGACTTTCGGATGAGTCTTTAAACCGAGGTCCTGTCTCCGTATGACCTTAGCTGTTGGTGGGACGTAAAACTAAAACAAAATTAATCAGCTGTAATACAGTTCTGCAATAGTTAGTTTAAAAAAAATGTGCACTTGAATGTGGTCTTGGCAAATAAAACCATGAGATAGTGACTTCTGATTTGACTAATGCTTATTTTTGTTGGTTTTTGCAGAATGGAAATGGTAGAAGTGCTTGGAAAGCAAAATAAAAGGGTTCCAGTGCTCCTAACCCCAGAAATGGTTTCGGCCTTTGATGTTCTAAATGATACAAGACATTTATCTGGAATTTCAAAAACCAACCCATTTATGTTTGCTAATGGATCATACCATCTGGATGCATGGCAAACTATACACAAGCTGGCAGTAACAGCAGGATGCAAAGAACCATCATTGATATCTTCTAGCAGATTAAGAAAATACTTGGCTACTGTATGCCAGGTATTGTGTCTGGAAGATCATGAGCTAGAGTGGCTGTCAAGGCATCTAGCTCATGAGGTCAACACTCATAAACAACACTACCGGCAGCATGATGCCACAGTAGAGATTGCCAAAATTGGTAGGCTGATCATGGCAGCAGATCAGGGACAATTAAAGCATTTTGCCGGGAAGAAGCTCTCAGAGATCAGTGTTTCAGGTATTAATGTATTTAGCTTGTTTTTAGCTGAGCTATTGTGATCGATAAACATCCGTCCTCATGGTCTTTCGTCCGTCTGTCCTTTCACAATTTCTATTAACAAAATCTCATCCTAAACCACTGAACAGATTTTGACAAAACTTGGCAGAAATAATCCCTAGGTGGTCCTCTCTCAAAGTTGTTCAAAGAATTCATTTCCATGCAGAACTTCAGTTACCATGGCAACAAATAGGGAAAAATAGGAGAAAACATTTAAAACTCTTCTTATATAAAACCAGAAGGCCCAGGTCATTGATATTTGGTTTGAAGCTTCTTCAAATGGACCATTACCGAAGTTGTTTCCCGGGGACGGGCCAACTGGGTTCACAAAGATGTATAAAGGGAAAACCTTTAAAAATTTTCTTGCCTGAAACCAAAAGGCCCAGGTCTTTGATATTTGATGTGAAGCTTCATCCAGTGGACCTGTACCAAGATTGTTCAAATTATAGCCCTGGGGCCAAAAATAGCCCAATGGTGGGGCTCACTGGGTTTTCATAGAGGTATATAAGGAAAACCTTTCAAAATCTTCTTGTCTGAAACCAAAAGGCCCAGGTCTTGGATATTTGGTATGAAGCATCATCTAGTGAACCTCTACCAAGTTTGTTCAAATTATAGGCCTGGGGCCATTTTTTGGCCAAAAATGGCCCCGGGGAAGGGCCTGCTGGGCTTACATAGAGGTATAAAAGGAAAACCTTTAAAAATCTTCTTGTCGGAAACCTAAAGGCCCAGGTCTTTGATATTTGGTATGATTGTGTTTGTTTGATTTGAGGTTTAACGTCCTTGTCAACACTGTACAGGTCATTTTGAAGACGTTGCTTCCAATTTTGTGGGACATTTACCTGACATGGAGATGAAATGATATCTCAAGCCCTTTTGCCCAATGAAACTATGGATTTAAAAGCTTGGACGGTCCAACTCGAACCACTTTGCCTGGGCAGGTTTGGATCCGCTAGGCAGTTTACCACAAATTTCAGCTCTGTGTGGAAGCATAATGCAGCCCATCTATTTCTTCAAGCCCCGATGGGCGGGGGCAGAGAATATTTGGTATGAAGCTTCTTCTAGTGGACCTCTACCAAGAATGTTCAAATTATAGACCTGTGGCCAAAATGGCCCTGCCAATGGTCCCACTGGTTTTACATAGGCTAGTTTAGGGGAAACCTTTACAAATCTTCCTGTCTGAAACCCAAAGGCCAATTTCTTTGGTATTTTGTATGTAGCTTCATGTAGTTGATTTCTTGTTTAAATTATAGCCGTGGGGCCAAAAATTGCCCGCTCTTTTTGGCCCCGCTCCGTGGCCCACTGGTTTTACATAGGCTTAAATAGGTTTCTGGCGAAAGAATTTGCACTGTACTGGTTAACTGCTTACGTATAAGCTTGCCCAGGAAAAGTGTGGATAGGTCAACTGACCGGATCAAAATTGACCTAAAATAGTGTTGACTGGGCCATTAAACTCCAAAACAAACAAACAAAACCTTTAAAAATCTTCTTGCCTGAAACTAGAAGGCCCAGGTCTTTGATATTTGGTATGAAGCTTCATCTTGTGAACCTCTACCATGATTGTTCAGATTGGCAAAAAAGCGGCCTGCCCTAGAGCCTACTGGTTTTACATAGATTTATACAGGGAAAATGTTTAAAAAAAACTTCTTGTCTGAAACCAGGAGAGCCAGGCCTTTGATATTTGATATTAAGCTTAATTTCGGAGACCTCTACCAAGATTGTTCAAATTATAGACCTGGGACCACATGTAAATCTCTGAGCTCAGGACTGGTGAGCACATAGGACCATTGTGGTCCTCTTGTTTTTTACCATAGTCTGATTCCCAATATGCTTATTATTCAAAATAAATCAGATTGTCACATGTTGGGTGTCACTTAAGTTATAATTGGGATAATGAGTTACATGCTTTTGTTAACCTTTTCCCAGTTGTAAGATTTTGTATCGAACTTCATCAGACTTGTGGTCGTTCTTTTGCAGTGTCTTATTTGTTACTTTGCTTTTTGTCGTTGGTTCATGTTTCATCTCTTTTGAGTGTGCCTCCGTGTCACTTTCCATAGGTGACTTGAGATGGCAGCGTTCTTGGATTGTGGCCTCTCCCGAGTGACCTTTTCTTACTAGTTTACAGATAACCAGGATAGTTATGTTTTTGGCACCAGGTAAAAAATTTGGTTTATTCAACTGAAAAAGTCTATACTTGAACTTGTCCCAGCTTGTTATTAAACATGAAATGTGAGACAAATCATGCAAAATAGCCATATATTAGTCTAGTTATTAGCCCACACGGTCGCACAGATGCTGAAAAAAAGAGATTGTTTCAGGCAGAGCCGGCTTGCATAATATGAGATCTTAATGAAACTTGCAGACAAGATTTTTCCCTTATTTACCAGTTAACTGAAATAAAAGTGAAGGCAATGATCAGGAATCAGTACAATGACTTCTTTATGAAATTCTCTTTCTTATTCATTAATTTTCTCTACATTTATTCCTCATCGAGATACCTTTCACACTTATTTATTCATTTATTTTTCAAAAAAGTAAATGCCCTGAAATTTTGACTGGTGACATATAGGGCTGGCTAATCGGAGCTGAAAAGATAATCAATTATCAGTCCTGTCTTTGCGATTGATAATCGATTAGTAATCGCTAAGGTTTTTGTTATAATTTTACCTGTCTGGCTTTCTATCTGAGCGTGACTCTTACCATTTGTTGCACTTAACCATATGTATATTTGAACAGACAGGCCTGAGCAAACAGTGTAGACCCAGATGAGACGCTGCAGAATGCGGCGACTCATCAGGGTCTGAACTGTTTGCCAATCATCCAGCTATTTTAGGCATAACTTTGGGTAGTAAATTGTACCTATCAACTAATCGATTAAAAGCAAATCAGAAATGATAATCATTATTATGGAATTTATCGATTGATTATACGATTGTGTCAGCCTTAGTGACATAGTACATACTGAGAATGTTAAATTCTCGCAATTTGTTTAAACCTGATCAAAGACAAAATTCTTTTGAACAGAATGGATTGTCCCACAGGAGGAGGAGAATGATGAGGACGTTGACCCTCAAGATTGGTCTAAAGAAGATGATGAGCTTGACAGCGCCATCAGTGTTGAAGCTAAAAATCCCGCAGGTAGTAATTTAGAATGCTTCTCACCCTTAAGAACAAGAATCTTCAGTTTAGTCAAGGCCCTCTGAAAGAAATATCTGTGAAATTTGCAAAGTTCTTGCCGTGATTTTGAAGAAGGGCTAACCTGTCATGCTTTTGGAAATTTTATGGGTAAGAAAAACATGAATGACCTTTTTTAGAGGAGCTCATGAATACTATCCTCTCTACTTAAACTGCTGAGCTGTTTGTTTGATTTGAGGTTTAATGTCCCTGTCAACGCTGTATAGGTCATTTTGGAGATGTTGCTTCCAATTTTGTGGGACTTTTGACATGACATCTCAAGCCCTGCCGATAGGGTTTATATTTATGCACGGTCTGACTGGCACCACTTTTCCTGGGCAGGGTTAGAACCTCCAAGCGGCTAACCAGTACCCAATTGCGGTCGGTTTCAGCTCTGTGCGGAAGCATGATGCAGCCCAATCTATTTCTTCAAGCTCCGATAGGCGGGGCCGAAACTGCTAAGCTGATTGAAACCAAATTATACATGGAACCACTATAGGATGAGACAGAAGCTTCATTTGTGGGATGGGTGTCATATAGCCAAGATGCCTGCCATGCCCTTAGATGGAAAAAAAATCCCTTTTGAAATCTTCTTTTCAGTAACCAAATTGCTGATGACCTTGAAACTTGATATGTAGCATTGAGACCCAGTTGACCATGATCTTTTCAACATCAAAATCAATTTTGATCACTTAGACTGTTGTATGTGAAAGAGGCAAGCTTGATATTAACCCAAAAATTGTTTGTCATGAGATAAAACTCATGCAGAAAAAACACCTGAGTTTAGCACTGCAATTAAAACTGGCTTAACTCAAAACAAATCAAAATTAAAAAAAAAAAGAAAATGATGCATCAATGTCTGCTTGACCATTTCTTGTGTAAATGGTATTTCCTTACGCAACCTCTGAAATTCCATGCTTTTATCATTTTCAATTTAATCTCAATATCAATCTTTGTTTTCTTTTTCAGCTCATTTACCAGTCCATGAAAATTTATCAAAGAAGAGGAAACTTTCTCAGCCACCAGCATTCAAGAAACAGCTCATTCATGGTAAATAAGCTTTTTAAATTTGTTAGTAGCCATGTCCCCAACCAGGGATTACGGAATACTGCAGGCAAGACAGTATGTCTGCATGGTATCATGTCAATTTCTTCATGTGTTTTGGGAGATTTTCATCAGACTTGTAATGTTATGTCATGCATGGATATGTCCATGACCTTAACCTCAATTTCTTGTAACCTTAAGGTGAAGGTCACTCTGGAATTATATTTTTTTGCATATTAGATAAGGTAAGGATGGATTTTACCATGGGATAGAAATTCTTAACTTACCCAGGGACTAGACAAAAATCAAGTATTCTGATTAACACTGGTTGAATTAAACACGGTTGACTTGGTAAAGGTTCAGTATTGACATCACAATATGGCAGACGTGGGCAATTGAAGTGGCTGCGTTATTAAAAATCCATGCTCAGAAATGAAAGATATGCAAGAAAAAGAATATTACATGGCTCTTAGGGGTAGATAGAAAAAATTTTCCCATTGGGATCACAGTCTGGCATTGTGCCTCAGTTCCCGGACTGTTTAGTTTCCCTTGGGATGGATTTTTCTATCCTGCCCTCATACAATACTTGGGTAAGATTCTTATAGATTCTTATTCCTAGTATGTAGACAAGCTAACCAGGTGGCTATGTTCGTTGAAGTATGATGGGGCTTGAAGAAATATATGGGCTGCATGATGCTTCCACCAAAGCTGAAACCCTCCGCACACTAGTACTGGTAAACTGCTTAGAGGATCTAAGCCTGTCCAGGAACCGCGGTTCGAGCCGGACCGTCTATGCTTATAAACCCTATTGGTTTCATTGGGCGACAGAGCTTGAGATGTCATTTCATCTCAATGTCGGGTAAAAGTCCCACAAAATTGGAAGCAATGTCTCCAAAATGACCTATACTGTGTTGACGGGGACGTTAAACCTCAAGTCAATCAATCAAAAAAAAAAAATCCTTGAAGTATGAACAACATCAGGTCATGTCAAGTAAGAGAGCCCAAAAAATGAATGTGCATTGAAGCAGGAACACCATTGGGTAACAAGCAAAGATAAAGGGGTTCTTCGGGGCTTCCTTACTTCGCTCATACACCCGCCCCGATAGCTCAGTTGGTAGAGTGTCCGCTCCGGGGAACGGGAGGTTACAGGTTTGATCCCGGGCCGCGACATACCAAAGTCGTTAAAAATGGTACTAGCTGCTCCTCAGTGGCACTCAGATTTACGGGGTAGAGCTAGGACTGGTCGACCCAGTGTCAGGATAATGTGACTTGGTGTGGTATCATGTAATGTGTCTGGGACATGATACTTCAGTGAGGCAGCACTATAAAAGTGAGCATTGAGCTCCCGAGCTCCCTGTCGCAACCAGACACCGTCGTGATAAGACTGAAAAATTGTTGAAAGCGACGTTAAACCCGAATTCACACACACACACACACACACACACACACACATACTTCGCTCATGATCCATTATTGTCCATACTTCAATGAACATTAAATAAATTACCTTATGGTTGCAGCTTGAAAGTTCATAGAAACACTCAGGAGGGGTGGGTGGAACGTGTGGCATTTTGATTCTATATCTAGCAGACATTAACCACAGAGAATGGTGAAAGCATCAGGCTTTCAAGTAGTCCTACTTTTTCCTACTTTTTCCTACTTTTCCTACTTTTTTGGTCTCTTCCTACTTTGTTCCTACTTTTTCCAGAAAAACTCCTACTTCTCCTACTTTTTTGATTTGTTCAAAAACTAAGATCCCAAATAAATAAATAAACAAATAAAGCATTTAAAAATATAACATGTATCTCAAATTATTTGTAGAATGCATCTTGTTATGACATATGTACTGATGATCCTCGATTCATCTGCTATTTTTAGCTGTACCACTAATTGGAATATGTTGATGTAAAGCAAAACTGCAATGACCATCTACAGTTTTGTCTTGTTGAACATGACAAGATTTTTTGCAGTCAGTAGTGTAGTGAATGACCAACTGGAGCTCTGTCTCATGCAGGGGTGAGAAAGTTCAGGATTAATCCTAATTTCAGGATTGAGAGCTTTGGCATGATGCATATAAATTGTCATTTATTATTGTTCATTCGAAGATTAAACATGTCTAAATTAATTGGTTAGCTACAACTAAGCATGAAGCAACTAATCTCCATTGATATTGGTAGGGTAAACCCATTTATTTTTTATTTCAAGATAACATTTGGGTCACTTCAGGATTCAAATAGCAGATTTTCAGGATTGAGATTTATGGACTGTTCTCACCCTGCTCATTGAGAATGGTAGAAAATTCACTACAGCAATGCTTTGATGCCCTAACTGCTGTGACAAACTGTTCTGTCTTGTTTAGCATTACAGAAATTCATTGCAGCAGTCCAGTGATGCCTTAACTGCAGTGACCAGCTATAACTCTTGTCTTGTTAGCATGATAAACATTCAATTCAGCAGTGCTGTGATGCCTTAACTGCAGTAACCAGCTTGAGCTTTGTCTTGTTTAGCATGACAAAAATTCATTGCAGCAATGCTTTGATGCCTCAACTGCATTGCCCAGCTAGAGTTCTGTCTTGTTAAGCATGGCAGGAGTTCATAGCAGCAATGTTTTGATACCATGGCTTTGATGCCTTACTAGAGCTCTGTCTTGTTTAGCACCTTAACTGCAGTGATCAACTAGACCTCTGTCCTTAGCACAAGAGGAATTCATTTCCTCAGTGCTGTGATGCCTTAACTGCAGTGACAAACTAGAGCTCTGTCTTGTTTAGCTGCTTTGACACCTTAACTGCAGTGATCAACTAGATCTCTGTCTTTAGCACAAGAGGAATTCATTTCAGCAGTGCTGTGATGCCTTAACTGCAGTGACAAACTAGAATTCTGTCTTATTTAGCTTGATAGAAATTCATTGTAGCAGCCGTGCTGTGATGCCTTAACTGTGGTTACCATCTAGAGCTATGTCTTGTTGAGCATGACAGAAATATATTACAGCAGTGCTTTGATGACTAAACTGCAGATACCCACTGGAGCTCAGTCTTGTTGAGCAAGACAGAAATTCATTGATGCCTTCCTTGACTGCAGTGATCAACTAGTTCTGTCTTGAGCATGAAAGGGATACACTGCAGCAGTACTGTGATGCCTTAACTGCAGTTACCCACTAGGGTCGTGCCTTGTTGAGCATGGCAGCAATTTATTGCAGCACTTCTGTGGTGCCTTAACTGAGTTACCAACTAGAGCTCTGACTTCTTGAGCATGACAGAAATTCATTGCAGCAGTGCTGCTTAAATTTGCCTTAAATGCAGTGACCAACTAGAATTATTGCCTTGATAAGTATGAAAGTAATTCATTGTTGCCATGCTTTGATGCCTTTAACTGCAAGGACCATTTAGAGTTCTGTCTTGTTGAGCATGACAGGAATTCATTGCAGCAGTGCTGTGTTGCCTTAACTGAAGTGACCAACTAGAACTGTGTCTTGTTTAGCATGCCAGAAAACCATTGAAGCAGTGCTAGGATGCCTTAACTGCAGTGAAAAATCTGAGATCTGTCTTATGGAATTCAAAGCAGCAGTAATGCAATGTCTTAACTGCAGTGATATGCCAGAAGGAGATCTTCCTTGTTTAGCACGACATAAATTCATTGCAGCAATACTGTGATGACTGGAGTGACCAACTAGAGCTCTGTCTTGTTTAGCATGACAGAAATTCATTGCAGCAATGCTGTGATGACTGAAGTGGCTAACTATAGTTTGCAGCAATGCTGTGATGATTGAAGTGACCAATTAGAGCTCTGTCCTGTTTAGTATGACAGAAAATCATTGCAGCAAAGCTGTGATGACTGAAGTGACTAACTAGAGCCCTGTCTTGTTTAGCATGACAGAAATTCATTGCAGCAATGCTGTGATGACTGAAGTGACTAACTAGAGCCCCGTCTTGTTTAGCATGACAGAAATTCATTGCAGCAATGCTGTGATGACTGAAGTAACCAACTAGAGCTCTGTCTTGTTTAGCATGACAGAAATGCATTGCAGCAATACTTTAAAGCCTTGACTTCAGTGTGCATCTAGAATGCTGTCTTATTTTGAATGACAGGAATTCATTGTAGCAGTGCTATTATGCCTTCACCTGGACATCTTCACACAAATTTAAATTTTCAAAATTCGTCAATTCTTTTGAATTAATATTTTGACATATGTCAATATCTAGGTATAGATATCTGCCGGTGGCAAACTCTTGACAAAAGCATTGGAAGTTCAGTCTGCAGGCATGAATAACTGTACTAGATGGGTTAGCCACTAACATTTTACAGGTGCCTGCTAACTTTGATGTAAAAACATTACACTCTAATGAACAAATAAAACTGCCCAAAACGAAAAACTGATAAAAATGTGAGACATTTGAAGATGCGTTCGTGTACATAAGCTCCTACTTTTTATATCAGGTTCCTACTTTTTTCCTACTTTTCTCCTACTTTTTGATATCTCAGGCTCCTACTTTTCTCCTACTTTTTCACCAGGAGTCACTTGAAAGCCTGAAGCATAAAAATGACTAACTTGAATGTTTGCATCTGGCAATGGAATTTTACAGTAATTAGCTTCCTATGGGTTTAATCATTTGCAACATAGCAACCACACAAGAAGCAGCAGGAAATGAATGGTTTGGCAATCAAGGACACTTCAGGGAGAGGTCGTCTGAACTGTAAGAAAGGTATTTTCAGCTTGCTTTTCTGCAATATTTTCCTGGTATGATGAAACTTTTTAGCTCGACTGAGCAAAGCTCAAGATGATCTATTGTGATCACCCTTTGTCTGTTGTACGTGCCTTGTGTGCCGTCAACATTTACCTTGTTCACCCTCTAGAAGTCACAGTTTTGTTTCAATCCTCATGAAACTTTTCCAGAATGTTTGTCTTGATGATATCTTGATCAAGTTCGAATATGGGTCATGTCGGATAAAAAACTAGGTCATATTTCTTGAAAACCTTGTTCACCCTCTAGAGACCACAGTTTTGCTTCAATATGCATGAAACTTTACCAAAATGTTTGCCTAGATGATATCTAGGTCAAGTTTGAATATGGGTCATGTCAGATCCAAAGCTAGGTCACTAGGTCAAACTTCTTTAAAACCTTGTTCACCTTTTAGAAGCCATAATTTTGCTTTAACCTTCATGAAACTTTACCAGAATCTTTGTCTTTATGATATTTTGAATATGGGTCATGTTGGGTGAAAAACTAGGTCACCATGTCAAATTGCGTTTAAACCTTACTCACCCTCTAGAGACTACAATTTTGCTTTAATTGTCATATAACTTTACCAGAATGTTTGTCTTTGATGATTCATTGATCAAGTTCGAATATGGGTCGTGGCAGATCAAATGCTAGGTCACTAGGTCAAATTTCTTGAAAACCATATTCACCCTCTAGAGACCACAGTTTTGCTTCAATCTTCGTGAAACCTTTCCAGAATGTTCACCTTGATGATATCTGGGTCAGTTTTGAATATGGATCATGTCAGGTAAAAAACTAGGTCACCAGGTCAAATTGCATAATACCTTGTTCACCCTGTTGAGACCACAATTTTGCTTCAATCTTCATAGAAGTTTAACAGAATGTTTGTCTTGATGATATCTGAACCAGGTTCAAATATGGGTTATATCGGATCAAAAACTAGGTCACTAGGTCAAATTTCTTGAAAACCTTGTTCACCCTCTAGAGACCACAGTTTTGCTTCAATCTTCATCATCAATCTAGCTCAGAATGATCATCTTGACAATTTCTCGGTCAAGTTCGAATATGGGTCATGTTGGGTCAAAAACTAGGTCATTATGTCAAATCATAGAAAAACTTGTGAACACACTAGAGGCCACAGTTTTAGTCTGATCATCATCAAACTTGCTCAGAATGATCATCTTGACAATATTTCGTCAAATTCAAATATGGGTCATGTCGGGTAAAAAGTAGGTCAAATCATTGAAAAACCTTGTGAACACACTAGAGGCCACAGTTTTTGTCCGATCGTCTTCAAACTTGATCAGAATGATCATCTTGACAATATCTCGGTCAGGTTTGAATATGGGTTATGTCGGGACATGTCTGGTCATAAAGTAGGTCAGTAGGTCAAATCATAGAAAAACCTTCTGAACACACTAGAGGCCACAGTTTTGATCCGATTCTACAATAAGGATCAGGTGAGCAATCCAGGGCCTCTATGGCCTTCTTGTTTCAGAATTCTGTTTCTTTGTCCCACTAGTTGGCCAAAGCAACTTCATTGTGACCTGGTTGATACCACTATTGGCTGTAAGCAAGTCGTATCTCAATTGTGGTGTCAGTGTAACTGGGTTTTAGGTTGATGAAATACATTATATTGACTATCAGTTTTCATTGTAATTTTCTAGAAACTTTATGTATTCCAGAAAGTGATCTTGAACTCGATGCAGATTACCAGCCAAACAGTCCGGAATCCACAGAAGAAGAATCTGATATTGAAGATATTGTCTCCAGGCCTAAAAGGCTTAAATGGACCCCTGAAGATGAGCAGCTTATTAAAGTTGGATTCCAGTATAACATCAACAACAACAGTATCCCAGGAAATGGGCCTATTAGACAATTCCTATCAAAATGCCCATCACTAGCATCTAAAAGATCCATTGCCCAAGTGAAGAGCAAGCTGCAGTACATGATTTATGGACCAGTCGGCAAGAAAAGGAAAAATTAAATCAAATTGGCATTGAGATTCATGTTTGACCAAACATTTAGCATTACTTATTGTAATGAAAAAGAAAACAGTTGGTCAAATTATAGAAAAATGTTTTGAACACTCTAGAGGCCACAGTTTTGGTCAAAGTAGAAGTAAAACCAAGATCAGGAATTGATACAATTAACTTACTCCATCCATAAAAGACACCAAAGGGAAAGAAATACAAACATTAAGCGACCAGACCATAATGGAAACCTAAACAAAGGAAGGCCATATGGACAGTTACTTTCCCACAAAATGGCCATATGGCCATCCAAAATTAAAAGACACAAGTGATACACACAGTAAGTAACAAACAACAACATAAATAAATCGCCACAGAAGAGCCGCCTTGGAACGGTCAGTGGAAGATTTCCACTGGGGGGCTTAAATCGATTTTACATGGCCACAATCCTCGCCCTTACTTCCGTCGCGATTTAGACAAATAATTTGTTCAGTCCGCATGAAGGCCTCCTAACTCATCAGTGCAACATCTCTGTGAACACAGAAATCAAAGAACCACAGAGGTGAGACAACGGTGAGGACTCGACAGCAAGAAACCACTGAAATGCTGGAGCAAAAGAAAACCAACAGTTAGACTCCGATGAGCCCGACCAGAGACAGATCATCATCAGACTTGCTTAGAATAATCATCTTGACAATATCTCGCTGAAATTCAACTATGGGCCATGTTGGATCAAAAAGTATGTCAGTAGGTCAGATCATAGAAAAACCCTGTGAACACTGTAGAGGCCACAGTTTTGGTTCAATTGCCATAAATCTTGCTCAGAATGATTATTTTGACAATATCTTGGCCATGTTCGAATATGGGTCATGTCGAATCAAAAAAAGTAGATGAGTAGGTCATATTTTCATAACTTTTGAACTGATTGAGGTAGAGCCTTCATATTCGCCATGTAGATTCCTTGTGATATGGGCTTCCCACACAAAATGAACAAATTTGACATGTGACCTTGACCAGTGACCTACATTATCATAACTTTTGCACCATTGGAGATAGAGCCTTCATATTTTGCATGTATGTTCCTTTGGACAAGAGCCTTCAAATTTGGCATATTTGTTCCTTGTGACAAGGTCTTCGCACCCATACAAAAGTTTGACCTGTGATGACCTTTGACCTACTTTATCGTAAGTTTTTAACCATTTGAGACAGAGCGTTCATAGTTGGCCTGTATGTTCCATCTGACAAGGGCCTCCCACTCATACAATGTAGGTTCCTTGTGACAAGGACTTCTTATTCATTCAAAATTACTTGTGACCTTCAACCTGACACGTGACCTAGTTTATCATAACTTTTGACCCATGACCTTGACCTTTGACCTACTTTGTCATAACTTGGGATGTAAGTTCCTTGTGTCAAGGGCTTCCCACTGATACAAAAATAACATTTTGACCTGTGATCTTGACCTTGGACCTACTTTTTGAACCATTTGGTATAGAGCCTTCATATTTGGCATATTCCTTGTGACAAGGGCTTCTTACCTACTTTTTCAAAAGTTTTGAACCTTTGAGATAGTCTTCATATTTGGCATGTATGTTCCTTCTGACAAAGCACCTTACTCTTTAACCTACCATTTTATTATGATATTGCTTTTGCCATGTTTGTCCTTCCCTCTTTCCACCTTTCCGTCCGTCTAGCTTTTTAGCTCACCTGTCACGTAGTGACAAGGTGAGCTTTTGTCATCACATTTTGTTCGTCGTCTGTCGTGTCGGCATGCATTTGTCTGTGCACAAATTCAAATAGGTATATCTCTAAAACCCCATGGCCAATGTTGATCAAATTTCATGAGAAGCATCATCAGGTAGGGGGAAAGGCTGTATAATGTTTTTGGGCTGATCAGATTGGAATTCTGGTTGTCATGGCAACATATAGCTCCCATAGACTTACATTGGGAAAAAATTTAAAAATCTTCTCTGAAACCATATCAGACTTTCGGATGAGTCTTTAAACCGAGGTCCCGTCTCTGTATGACTTTAGCTGTTGGTGGGACGTAAAACTAAAACTCACTCCCTCTGAAACCATAGGGCCCAGAGTTTAGATATTTAGCTTGTAACAATGTAAAGTGGTCACCTACATAAATCCTGCCAATCATACCCCTGGGGCCCAAATTGGCCACACCCCGGGGCCCCTTAGCTCCCATAGACTTATAATGGAAAAAAAGCTTCAAAAATCTTCTTCTCGGAAACCACAGGGCCCAGAGCTTAGATATCTAGCATGTTTCAATGGCCACTGGTCACCTACATAAATCCTGCCAATCATGCCCCTGGGGTCCAAATGGGCCAGGCCCTGAGGCCCCTTAGCTCCCATAGACTCATAATGGAAAAAAGCTTCAAAAATCTTCTTCTCTGAAACCACAGGGCCCAGAGCTTAGATCTTTAGCATGTAGCAACGGCAAGTGGTCACCTACATAAATCCTGCCAATCATGCCTCTGGGGTCCAAATCGGCCACGCCCCAGGGCCCCTTAGCTCCCATAGACTCATAATGGAAAAAAGGCTTCAAAAATCTTCTCTGAAACCACTTGGCCCAGAGCTTTGGTATTTAGCATGTAGCAATGGCAAGTGGTCGCCTACATAAATTCTGCCAATCATGCCCCTGGGGTCCAAATGGGCCATGCTCGGGGCCCCTTAGCTCCCATAGACTCATAATGGAAAAAAGCTTCAAAAATCTTCTTCTCTGAAACTATGAAGCACAGAACTTAGATATTTAGTATCTAGCAACATAGTACAGTTGACTTTCGTTTCTCGACCTCGCCTATCTTGACCCTACCACTTATGTTGAACAGATTTCTAAGTCCCGAATATTTCTGCTATATATTTATTGTATTTCCTCTTCGCATCTGTCAAATTACTTTTAAGTCAACACTTCGCCTATCTCGCCCATCATTTTCAGTCCCTGAATATATTTTTCACTGTTTTTACTACTGCGTATCTCAAACCAAAATCATGAGGTAAAGAAGGAAAAAAAAAAAAAACGATGCCGCCGGTCTTTCAGTTAAAGAAAATAATAATAGACCTTTACAAAATAGTTCATCAATACTCACAATGTTTTTAATATTCCAATTTGTCCAGGTGCGTTAAAATTAGCACAAACAATACCTTTACGGCACTTACGAAAATCACGTGAGTGTAATATAGATTGACACGCGGACCTCAACCTTTGATCTTAACACCTCGTTTCAATGATTTCCAGGATTTCCGAGATAAAAGGCGGCTCTGATTTGTACTAATGTAAATTAGATATGACCGGTTGTTTTACGTACTTGTCATTAGTGTCAAAATTGAGTATTGTCCCGATGCACATACAAAGAGTGTAGATCCTAAAAGATGGCTTATGACCAGCTTTCTCGGCAGGACCTAAACTGTTTAAATCAATACGAGGGACTACCATATGACGTATAGCATGACATTCACAAGTGGGGAACCAGAACATATCTATTTTTTAGCTTATTTGGACACAATTTAAAAGACAACAAAACACGTGAGAAATCTGTATAATCGCTATACTTCAACAAGACCCATTTCTTTCATAAATGAATTTTAAAAACTCAATAGGCTGCCCCCGCCCATAGGGGCTTGAAGAAATATATGGGCTGCATGATGCTTCCACGCAGAGCTGAATCTGGCCCGTACACTAGTACTGGTAAACTGCTTAGAGGATCTAAGCCTGTGCAGGAACCGCGGTGCGAGGCAGACCGCCCATGCTAATAAACCCTATAGGAGCTTTTTTCGTGACGTACTTCCGGTTCTAAACATAGAACGAGTAAAGCCCTGGCCGTCATCTGTCGTATTGCTTCAAAGGCAGTGGGTCAGATAAAGTTTTAATTACAGCGTAAAAAAGTGGAATTCTTTTAAACTTTTGGCGAATTCTAATGTAAGATAAAGGGAGAAACACTGATATGCTGCCAGATGTGAAATTTCGCATTACGAAAATGATATATTGTACATACGACCCAACAGGGTCCCCCCACCTCTCCTCTCTCTCTCTCTCTCTCTCTCTCTCTCTTAGCGCACAAACAATTGGCAAGGGCAGGCAAATGTAAATTACAGTTTGTCGTTAAATGACGCCACGTTTGACTGACATGTAGCGTGTAACAACGTCGTGTCTACATCAAACCAACTTCAAAGCGATGCATTGAATTTGACATTGCAACGTCGATGAAACGTCAGAATGTTGCGATGGCGATAATACGGCGTTGCTTAATAAAATGCCATTTGCCCAGGGCTCGGACCCATCAAGACTCAGTGGGATTGGAACATTAAATTCAAAACAAACGTAGAACACCCTTTCAGTGCATATTAAAGAATGAAACACTCCTTCGCAAGTGCAAGATTTTACAGTCAAATCTGGTAGATTTGTAGACTGGTTCAACCTGCCCAGCCCTTAGGTCTACATTAACCCATTTGGTACCGGAAAAGGGGTAAGTGACAAACAGTGCAGGCCCAGATCAGACGCCGCAGAACGCGGCATTTGATCAGGGCCTACACTGTTTGCAAAAAGTTCGGCCATTTTCGAAATAAATTTTGAAGAAAACACAACCTGACACCCCTAAATTTTGAAAATGACTCCTGCTATATATAAGGAGGAAGATTCCATTTTGTACAAAAAGGGTTATGGGCTTCTTGGATACATGATCAGTCAAACCTCTCTCTCATCTCAATGGTCACGTACGTGACATTGAAGTGAGTTGGAGTGGTTGTCGACGGCATGACGAGCCAACGTTGACTCGACGCCCGTCTGTAAGTCCACTCATTGGTTGTTTTTTTTCGACTGTCAGTATGTTTATTTGTCTGTCTAACAGTCCATCCGTTCGTCTGTAAGTCATTCAGTCAGTCGGTCTGTGTGGCGTCTGTCTGTCTACTGTCAGTTTGTCAGTCAAACCCCTCTCTCTCCCTCTCCCTCTCTCTCTCTCTCTCTCTCTCTCTCTCTCTCTCATGCTAACGGTAATGTGACAATGAATTGAGTTTGAGTGGGTGTCGACGGCATGACGTCGAACCAACATTGACTGATAGACTTGGATAGCGAATTAAACGAAAGTTACGTAAATACTTATTTTGTAAGTAATCTTTCGTGAATAACGGTATCTCAAGCCATTGACATGGGTCATTCACGAAAAGATTTTCGTCAATTAAAAAACGGATTTAGGATAAATGAATTTCGGTAATAAAAGTGAAATATAATTCTTTCCTTCTCGAGGCATTATTTCAATGAAAACGGGTATATTTTCTCTCAAAATGTCTGTATATTGTTAGCATTTTACGTTCCGCCAATACATTTGAATAGCGATGGCCGTTTCAATTGACTGCCAGTACTTTGCGCATGCGCAAGAATGACGTCATAAACGGAATTCCTAAAACCTCCTATTGGTTTCATTGGAAGACAGGGCTTGAGATTTCATTTCATCTCAATGTCGGGTAAAAGTCCAACAGAATTGGAAGCAACGTCTCCAAAATGACATTTACAGTGCTGGCGGGGATGTTAAACCTCAAATCAAACAAACAAACAAAAACTCAATAGGCTGTGCATGTTAGTGCTATTACTCTAGAATAACAAGAATATCAGAACAAATGGTGGGCTCCAACATGCATGTGACGTCACACTTTGGTTATCTCAAACTACGGATAACTCAAACTTTTTTATCCGTTCCCGTGAGGTTCGAGATAACGAGCGTCGACTGTATGTAGCAATGTCAAATGGTCTCCTACACTCATGATTTTCTGGTACACAGGTGAGCGATATAGGGCCATCGGGCCCTCTTGTTAATGCATAGCATAACTTAACTTTTGTACCATGAATGCTAGGTTTTTAAAATTTCATATATGGATTCCTTATGAAAAATAATTCACCCATGTTTTTTTTTTCTCATCAGGATTATGCCCCTTTCTGGAGGTATGCTCCTTTGCAAACAAATGCTATGAAATCTTGTAAGCAAGGTATCTCAAAAACCATTAGAGCTATTGCGCTGAAACTTTACATACTGATTGGGGATGATGAGAAGATGAACTGATTAATTTTTGAAAAATCAATCTGATTTTTTTTTTTATTTGAGTTGTGGCCTTTTGAAACTTTGGGTGTTTGAGAGATGTCATTTCATCTCAATGTCAGGAAAAAGTCACACAAAATTGGAAGCAATGTCTCCAAAATGACCTTTACAGTGTTGATGGGGACAAACCTCAAATCAAACAAAATCTCCAAAACACTGAGGTATTGCCCTGAAACTTTACAGACTGATTCAGGATGATGAGTAGATGAACTGATGAACACATGTGCATACATGCACACACATGCATGCATGCATGTATGCACACATGTATGCATGCACACACTCATACAAGCATATGCTGTGCACACACACACTCAGGCATGCATGCACACATGCATGTACTGGTATGCATGCACACATTCAGGCATGCATGCACACAAATGCATACATTCACACACACACACTCATGCATGCACTCACACTTAACTTGTTCAACTAGCTATGTTGCCTTCTGGCAACTCTTGATGAAGAGTTTCACTCTACTTACCCTACCAATAAGCAGGATATATAAAGACTTAACGTTCCCTGCTCATTGCTGTGTTGCAATAAAATATGGCACCAGTACATATTGCTATTTTAAGAATATAATCAAATTCTTCCCCCCCCCCCCACCCCACAACATCTGCACAACCCCATGTCACCCTGATTCATTGATAGACTGAGCCTGTTCACACACAACCTGCCATGCCCACCATCACAACCGCTTGTCACCATGAGTCATTGATAGACTCATCTGGTTCACACATTCACACACAACCTCTTGTCCCTTGCTTCCTCCCCCCCCCCCCCCACCCGTCACACACACAACTCCTTATCTCCATGAGTCATTGAAAGTTAAACTGAGCCTGTCCATCATCTGGTGCACAAGGACCGGACCCACAATGTCAAAGGGATCATCAACACACGCCCCCACCCATCGGGGCTTGAAGAAATAGATGGGCTGCATGATGCTAAGAGGATCTAAGCCTGCCCAGGCAAAGCGGTGGGAGTTGACCCGTCCATGCTTCTAAACCCTATTGGTTTCGTTGGGCGGCAGGGCTTGAGATGTTATTTCATCTCAGTGTCGGGTATAAGTCCCACAAAATTGGAAGCAAAGTCTCCAAAATGACCTTTACACTGTTAACGGGGATGTTTAACCTCAAATCAAACAAACAGACAAAGGGATTATCCCCCCACCCCTACCATTTCAGTTGTGCAATAAGGATCATGTGAGCAATCAAGGGTCATCATGACCCTCTATCCCGGGCTTCTCCAGACTTTGGGATGAGTCTTTAAACCGAGGTCCCGTCTTCACATGACCATAGCTGTTGGTGGGACGTAAAACTCAAACACTCACTCATGACCCTCTTGTTTTGTAAGGTTTGAACCTGTGCATGTGCTGTTGCTAAAAATGAGAAAAAAAAAATGCTTTAAGGTGTCTTATTCAAGTTCTTGATTTGACTGTGGAGCAGGAGTTCCAAAAGTTTGATTCTTGCCCCAAGGTTATAAAACTTTTTCCAAGCTCAGCTCACTTGAGCATGAAATTTATCCAAATAAATTTTAAAATGCCAACATTAGTTGGCATTTTAAAATTTATGAGCAGGATAAATGACATTCTGCGCTGATCTGAGCAAGAAAATTGCCTTATTTGTTTGTATTTTAATAGAGCATGATAAAAGTTTTATTACCTCGGGCCTGGTGATTATAGAAACATAAAAAAAGCAAAAAGGATGGCACTGCTAAGTTCACTGGCATACCAACAAGAAGACAATAAAAAAAATATTAAACCAGCGAATTTAGAGATGTTTTTCCATGCTCAGCTCACTTGAGCTCTAAATTCGTTGGTTTAATATTAGTTAACTCTTTAGACAGAGTAGTTAAGACTACTAAAGTTCTGAAAAAAATGTAAATTTGTCACTTTTGTTACCGTCATTTAGACCACAATTATTAAACTGGTCAAATTAAAGTATATGTTGATAAACTCTGATGACATACATACATCATGTGTTTTAATGTTTTAGGACTGACATATTAGTTCTGGTGGATTCCAGTGTATGAATAATGTGACTCAAACAGTCTAACTGAGTATTGTGAGGCTTAGATTTTCACATGCTGGTGGAGTGTTATCGTCACCAAGCTTGTATTTAGTACTTGTGTTAAATTGTACTACCCAGGTTACATATAGTTGCAATGAATCTGGGAACCTTTTCAAAAACAAAGTTCATTTTAATAAGAAATATTTTCTCATAGAAAGAAGACATACAATTTTAATACCCCACCACATCATAGTGGGGTATTATGTTATACCTTCGAGTGTCTGTGTGTATGGCCGTACCATTTCCGATTGATAACTCAAGTAATTTTCCACGGGTTTTAGCTCACGAGAGCCAAAGGCATAAGGTGTCATTGGGTGTCATCTGGCACCAACATTTTCAAACCACATCTCTAAAGCCACTGGGCTGATTCAGTCCAAATTTCATCTGTAGCATCAATCGGCCAGGGGATTGAATGCTTGTGTGTTTTATGACAGTCTGCTTTTTAGTTTGGTTGCTGTGGCATCTTAGTTTCCATTGACTTAAATGGGGAAAATTGAAAACTGGCATTGACTGCCAAGTCATTGCATACAATACTTTTATAGAATTTTTTCTTGAGTAAACTTCTCTCAGCCATATGCTTTTATGCCAATCTGAGGGTCTCCCAGGTTGTGTTGGGGCCATGCCCCTACCCTCCACTTCATAAAAGGCAATAGAACTCAGAACCCATTTAGATCCCTACCCATAAACCATATATATTCTTGTTCCTTATACCAGGTAATAAAACACATTCAGTGACACCAACCCAGGGGTTCCCAGTGATGTGCACGGGTAATGCCCCACCCCATCCACTTCATAAAAGGCCCAATATCTCTGAAACCTTGCAGATCCACACTACTAAGCCAAATATATTCTTGTTCCTTATTAAAGGTGCATTATTGAGCTACCGGGTCTCAAATTTTTTTTTCTGGTTTTTATCTTCAATGCATACTCCTTTGTCATGTGTACACTTTTGGAGCCAAATACAGCTTCAGAACTTTGTGAAAATGGTCGTTTTCATTCGTGTTTACCCTTCGCTCTGAACATGTGTTCGGAATTTCTGTTCTAAAAATAAATTTGTCACTTTACACATACATGGCCACAGTATCGTCTCTGAGTGTCGTTACTTATGGCATGGTATTCAGCGTCATATTTTTTCCAATTCAGGCATGGCCGTAGCAAACAAGGCCAAAAATGAACGTCGCATAACGTCATATATGGGGATTCTATTTTTGTCACGAACTAAAAATAGATCTAACTAGTGTTCAAAACCTAGTTAGGGAATCCCTCTCAAACTCGTTTACCTGTCATCATAATTGTTCGCATTTGTGCATAAAATGCATTCATTTGTATTGTTTTAAAGAAAAATACCGGCTATATGTATTTTATTTTTGGAAGCATTTTTAGCTCACCTGGGCCGAAGGCTCCAGGGGAGCTTATAGTATAGTGGGTCCTCCGTCGTCCGTCCGTCGTCCGTCCACACTTTTGAGCAGCTATATCTCTGTATCCTGCAGGCTGATCTCAATCATTTCTCACCTGTAGCATGCCTCTGGTGGGGCATTGATGACATAAACTTTTTTTTGAAATCGCTCTAAGACTTTGGTTCCTATGGCAACCACAAGGTCCCATAGACTTACTATGGGAAAATGCTTGTCATCACCGTAGCGCCTTCAGTTTTGATCGGATCTTTCTGAAACTTATATGTAAGGTGACTGGGGATAAAAACTCGGATGAGTTCGAAAACCGGCCAAGTCGGCCCATTTATCATAGAGTTACGTCCCTTTGATTGCTGAAAATGCCGATTTTTGACCTTGTCATGACCGTAGCCTTTTCTGATCCATCTTGAAACCGTGTTATATCCGAAACTGTATAATGAACCATGTTATAACGAGGTTGTGGTCTATGTGCGTTTGGAGAGTCCACAGAAGGCACTTGTACATGTCATGGCTCAGATCAATAGTTTAACTGATGTTGCAGAATCAAAAAGTGAAGTGTGTAGACCTAGATTCAAGGCAGTCTGATCAGGGTCTACAGAGAGGATCTTACTCGAGTGGTTGGTTCATGTTAAATTTATGAAACACAAGTGTACGATTCTGTTTATCATATAATGATTTTAACCCTTAAGACTTCAAGAAAACTACATCTGAAAACTTCTTGAAAACTTTTTAAAGATATTTTTACATACAGGCAAACAGTGTGGGCCCAGATCAGACTGCTCCTTGAGGAGCAGTCTGATCTGGGTCCACACTGTTTGCAAAAAAAAAAAGACTTTTAAAGTAACCGGCAGACGTCAAAGCAGATGACAGTTGTCATGATTGGCGTTTTTGGGGTTAAATTTGATTTTATTGCCGAAGATGTGCAAAATAAGTTTATTAGAAAACATAGGGTTGTCACGGAAGGCATCGTAATGTTACCCACCAGTATCCACGTGTCATTGCATGTGCAGTCTTGTAATTTTCATGACATGATGGTATCCACTGAAATAGCAGTCACGTTATATGATAAAGCACAGTTTTGCCACATATCTTGATACAGTGAGACTTCGATGGCTGGAATACCCATGACTTGTTTACCACGGCTGTTTCGGGCCCCCGCCCATCGGGGCTTGAAGAAATATATGGGCTGCACGATGCTTCCACGCAGAGCTGACACCGACCCGCACATGAGTACTGGTAAACCGCTTAGAGGATCTAAGCCTGCCCAGGCAAAGCTATGCGAGTCTGCCCTTCTATGCTTATAAACCCTATTGGTTTCATTGGGCGGCAGGGCTTGAGAAGTCATTTCATTTCAATGTCGGGTAAAAGTCCCACAAAATTGGAAGCAACGTCTCCAAAATGATCTTTACAGTGTTGACAGGGACGTTAAATCTCAAATCAAACAAAACCACGGCTGTTTCAAACTCACTCTTGAGTCCCTTGGATTTTTTTTCCATAAATGCAGATATAAATATATTTTGGATAATTTGATCTTGAAAATGTATGTTTTGTGTACTCAAAAGAATTGCCGCGATGAGGTGATTCTAATGAGTACACACAACATACATTTATTTTGAAGAAAATTGAAAAGATGTCCATATTATGCCTCCTGGCCTTGCTCTAAGATCAACCCTCGATGGCTCAAACTACCCCTGTCTCAAAAAAATATTCATGGTCTCAAAGGTGTTGGAACCATTGAAGTTTGACTGCAGTAAAAAAAAAAAAAAAAGTCAAAATAAGTGGGTTAATTGTAGTCACAGGATAACCTGTCTCCTTTACCAACCCTTAAAGTCTCAATCAAAAATTAGCAGATGGCATTGTGCTTTTCTTTCCGTGGAAAATCAGGCTTCACCTTTCATTTGAATTGCCTGCATAAAATGTGAATCCTGATTTTTTTTGGAAAAATGAAAAAAAAACTGAAATACATGTAAAATTCCTTTATTAAGACCACCTTTGGGACTGGTCAAAAGTGGTCTTAAAGACCGCCTTTGAACAGTCCCAAAGGTGGTCTTTGACCAGAGGACACTGTATGCAGAAAACACAAAGAAGGAATTACTGCAGACTACTAAATAAGCTTTTTAAAGCAGAATTAGTCTTAATTTTAAGTGGTCTTAATAGCGGAATTTCACATGTATGTCATCTACTACAATTTGGTTTGGGTTAAATGTACTTTATCTGAAGCTCGAACGCTCTCCTTATTTGCAAATTTGTTCCTTTTCTGAAGAAAATGGCTGCTTGTTATTATGCTTGTAAAATTTACAAAGTAGTTTTAGCTTTAAAATAGAAACATTCTAGTACACCTCAACCTGTTTATAACACTATTAATGTGGTCCAAATAAAAAAAACATGTTAGTTTAACAACGGTGTTACATCACAAAAACACGCCTATATAAGTTTGACCCCCTTGAACCCCCCTTTTATATAGTAAAACTAGGGTTTACAGGGGTAAACCTTATTTTTCTCATTTCTACTCTGAAATATAGATTGTGGGTCCATGTAGAACCGCCTCAATGAGGCGGTTCTAACATGTACCTACAGTCTATATTTTGAGCAGAAATAAGAAAAATATCGCAATTTTTCGGCTTAAAATTTTCGTTTTGTCGCCGATAAAGTTCACAATGCATTTATATAGGCATGTTTTCATCATGATATCCAAACAAAAATGTATAGATTATATAGAAAAATGACCATTTATGGTCATTTTTCTAAATATTCTATACATTTTTGGGATCCATCTTGCTACCGCGTTATATCCATAACCGTGTTATAATGAGGTTGCGGTGTACATTATATGCTCTTAAAACAGGTTATCAATCAAATTCAAAAATGCTGGCCTCATGTAGAGCTCAGACCAACACTACGAGTCAAATTTCTCGCTCTATCCACTGAAGCTGAGCCCACCCGCTCAATCTTTACCAAATTCAACAATGTCAAATTTGATACTGATGATTTCCACTGTATTATCCACAGAATTAAGCTTTTCTGTCTGTTATGATCATAAAAAAGAATTGTTAAATTGTTAAGGGAGGTGTCTACATTGACTTTGTCAAATTCGACTGAATCATTTGTTGTCAAAGTTGACAGTCAGATTTCTTACGGATGAATTCGACTATTGTCCACATGTGTCAAACTGTCAATGTTAGCTTTTCCATCTATTGATTTTGATAAAACACAATTGTCATACTACCTGTCTACACAGCCAGTCATTGGCGAATGTGACACTTGTCAAATTCGACAAGGACTGATTGTGTTGACAAGATCTTCAACATGTAACAGGAAATAGGGAGGATAGTCTCTGTGCTTGAATGTTTTTTGTGATTCTGATAATAATGTTTATGATTAACGTTGAGCAAACTTGCGAAGAACAGGGCATGGTGTTGAGTAGAATAAGTGGAAGTTCAGACCAACCCATAAATTCAGTTATTGAGGAATAATTGATAAAAAGATGATTTTGAGACAATTTTGCTTATTTCTACACATAAAAATATGTTGTGGGTACCTGTTAGAATAGCATTGAAGCAGTGAGTGAGTGAGTTTTAGTTTTACGTCCCACCAACAGCTAAGGTCATACGGAGACGGGACCTCGGTTTAAAGACTCATCCGAAAGTCTGGAGAAGCCCGGGATCGATCCTGCGATCCCTGGTTTACAAGGCGAGTAGCGTAACCACTGCACCACGGAGGCTTCTAGCATTGAAGCAGACCATCCCATAAAATTCAGTTTAGGAGTAGTTATTGATACAGAGGATTTTGAGATAATTTTGCTTAATTTCTATATATAAACATATTTCTACATATAAACATATGTTGTTGGTACTCGTTAGAGTCGCCTTTTCAAGGCCATTCTAACGAGTACCCACGATACGAAGAGGCGATTCTAACGAGTACCCATGACATATGTTTCTAACAAGAAATAAATGGCCATGGGTTCGATACTGGGCTTCTTTAGACTATCGGGTAAGTCTTTAAACATAGGTCCCATCTCCGTATGACCTTAGCTGTTGGTGGGATGTAAACTCAAACAGACTCGCATTATGAAGAATTAAGGAAAAATCTCTTATGGATCCTCCTTCCATGTGTACACTTGAAATATTTCTGGTCATTTTAAGGGAAATGGCTTCACCTTCAGGGAAGGCAACTCCTGCAAAAGTATTTTTGTCTCCAATGTCAATAGGGGTCAACTCTTAAAGGAAAGAATTTCCAGAGGAGAAATTCTTTCCTTTAAGAGCAAACCCCTTTTTCAGTGGAACAGGGCTTATAGAAAAGGGAACAGGAAGTCCTGAAAGTTGTCTCTATTTGAAAAATGGTGGAAAAATCTGCCAGGTGTTCCCATTCCCATTTAAAGGGAGACAACTTTAGTCATTTCCAATTCACTCTCCTGTAAAAAATTGGGGTCTTCAGGAAAGAATTTAATCCTCAGGAGCAAATTCTTTGCTTCAGGGGATGACTGTTTTGATAAACGGAGACCGAACTATTTTTAGCTCACCGTCACGTAGTGACGAGGTGAGCTTTTGGGATCACTTTTTGTCCGTCGTCCATCGTGCGTCCGTCCATGCATCCGTGCATCCGTGCGTGCGTAAACAATTTCTTTAAACGACATCTCCTCCTAAACCACTGATCAGATTTTGACCAAACTTCACAGGAATGATCTTTAGGTGGTCCCCTTTCAAAGTTGTTCAAATGGTTTCGGTCCGTTGCATATCTAGGTCACAGGAGCCAAAAATAGATTTTTTTCACCAAAAACTTAAAAAATCTTCTTCTCTGAAACCACAAGGCCCAGGTCTTTGATATTTGGTATGAAGCTTCATCTAGTGGACCCCTACCAAGATTGTTCAAATTATAGTGCTGGGGCGAAAAAATGCCTCCGCCCTGGGGCCCTTTGGTTTTACATAGGCTTATATAGGGAAAATCTTTAAAAGTCTTCTTCTCTGAAACCACAAGGCCCAGGACTTTGATATTTGGTATGAAGCTTCATCTAGTGGACCCCTACCAAGATTGTTCCAATTTTAGTGCTGGGACAAAAAATGCCCCCGCCACGGGGCCCTTTGGTTTTACATAGGCTTATATAGGGAAAATCTTTAAAAATCTTCTTCTCTGAAACCACAAGGCCCAGGTCTTTGATATTTGGTATGAAACTTCATCTAGTGGACCCCTACCAAGATTGTTCAAATTATAGTGCTGGGGCCAAAAATGCCCCCGCCCTGGGACCCTTTGGTTTTACATAGGCTTATATAGGGAAAATCTTTAAAAATCTTCTTCTCTGAAACCACAAGGCCCAGGACTTTGATATTTTGTATGAAGCTTCATCTAGTGGACCCCTACCAAGATTGTTCAAAATTTAGTGCTGGGACAAAAAATGTTCCCGCCACGGGGCCCTTTGGTTTTACATTGGCTTATATCGGGAAAATCTTTAAAAATCTTCTTCTCTGAAACCACAAGGCCCAGGTCATTGATATTTGGTATGAAGCTTCATCTAGTGGACCCCTACCAAGATTGTTCAAATTATAGTGTTGGGGCCAAAAATGCCCCCACCCCCCTGCCCTTTGGTTTTACATAGGCTTATATAGGGAAAATCTTTAAAAATCTTCTTCTCTGAAACCAAAAGGCCCATGACTTTGATATTTGATGTGTAGCTTCATCTACTGGACCTTTGCCAAGATTGTTCAAATTATAGCCTTTGTTGATGTTTGGTATGAAACTTCACCTTTAAGACCTCCCTCAACATTATGCACATTAAAGCCCTGGGGCCAATAATGGCCCTCTCTGGGGCCCACTTGTTACACTATGGATCAGGTGAGCGATCCAGGGCCATCATGGCCCTCTTGTTACAGAGTCAGCTCCCCTGAAAGTGTATCCATTCACCTTTAACTGCCTGACACAGCAGAAAAGATGCAGGTACACTTTAACCCTTGTCCTGCTGAATCTGCCACACCCACTACTGATTATCAGCCAATCAGATTACTTGATGCCAATTATTGCAACAAATTCACAATCTGGTTGACAAACAATGTAGATCCTGATCAGATGGCTTCTTCAGAAGCCATCTGATCTGGATCTGCATTGTTTTAAAGATAAGGCATATCTGGACTCAGCAGGACAAGGGTTAAGCTTTAACCAGCTTTTACAATAGGAAGAGTCCATTTCCAAATTTAAGGGTTTTGGGTTGAGTCATTTAAAGAAATTCATCAAGGAAAATGACTGAACCTTTTTTTTTTGCTGACATTGAAGGCCCTGATCAGACACTCTGTGGCATTTGCTCTTGGCCCACACTGCCAATGTGTTCCCTAAATTTCAAAATGGACTCTGCTATATATATGAAGTGGAAGATTCCATTATGTACAAAAAGGGTTAAGGGTGCCCTTTGAGGACAAACTAATTTCTACATTGAAATTGTTCTGAACTTCAGACATCACTTTGCATGAGGTACCTGTTCTTCTGGGTTTGTTGATTATATTAAAATATATTTAAAGGGAATGGAAACACCTGGCAGATTTGTCCGCCATTTTTCAAAAGGAGACAACTTTTGGGACTTCCTGTTCGTTTTTCTGTAAGCTCTCTCCCACTGAAAAAGGGGTCTACTCTTAAAGGAAAGAATTTGCTCCTCAGGAGCAAATTCTTTCTTTTAAGAGTTGACCCCTATTGACATGGGAGACAAAAATACTTTCACAGGAGTTGCCTCCCCTGAATGTGTTCCCATTCCCCTTATATATATTCAACTTAATTGTTGTTCGTTGAGAATATTGAACATTTGTAATGGGCCTGTCATATGAAGCTAAGCTTACAACAAATGTAACTTACTTAGCTTACAACAAATGTAACGCTTACAACAAATGTAACGCTTACAACAAATGTAACTTACCTTATAACAAATGTAACTAACCAAAATATGATAAACACTGCCAGTGCCAATGCATTTCACTTCAAAATTGTTATTTGGGAGGTAAATTGTTGATTTTGGGTTGGAAATTATGTTAATGGTGACACCCTCACGTAAAAAACGTAATTTGCGACCATACCAGACAGTTAACTCCATTCCTACTGACTGATTCACTTGTTTTGTCAAAAAATGTTCTAGTCGCACAAATGACAGTTGTGGTCCGCTGTGTAAAAATCAAATGCCAGCCAATGAAATGTGATGTTACACGATGATGTCGGGTTACTGACAGTGTATTGTCAACCTGTACACATACCTATGCAAACAGTGCAGTTCTAAATGAGATAAACAGCTTTTAACAAACCTTCTTGTATGGAACAACATTGTTTGCCATCTTGTTCTACTCTATTGATATTTAGCAAGTCAGAGTACAGGCCTCCGTGGCCTAGTGGATAAGAGCACTGATTCTTAATCATTGGGTCTCTCACCGCTGTGGTTCTAGCCTGGCTCAGGTCATATGTGAGATGCCAAGCTCTGCAACGGAAGGTCAGGTGTTTTTTCTCCGGGTACTCCAGTTTTCGCCCACCTCTGATTAACGATCAGCTCGATATGAGCTAAATACATGTAATCTTGAGAGCGCCGTAAAACCAAAGAACAAAAAAAGAGCGCCGTAAACCACCCCGCCCCCCACCTTTCACCCCCAACCACCCAAAAAAATCAAGTAAGTAAAACAGTTAAACAGAGTTACTGTCCTTGAATTTGTAACAAACCTGAAGAACCTGGACCCTGCTATTCAAAGCATTGTTAGCTTAACGAGTTGTTAGTGGTCAAATCGCTGACTTTTTTAGCATGAACAGTATCTAATGCAGTGGTATTTTTGCTGAAAATTGAATTACTATGCCATATTAAATGATCAACGTTTTAACCATACGTTTACCCATTTTGTATTACCGGCCCCGATAGCTCAGTTGGTAGAGTGTCCACTCCGGGGAACGGGAGGTCACAGGTTAGATCCCGGGCCGTGACATACCAAAGTCATTAAAAAATGGTACTAGCTGCTCCTCCCTTGGCACTCAGAATCAGGGGTAGAGCTAGGACTGGTCGACCCAGTGTCAGGATAATGTGACTGGGTGTGGTATCATGTAATGTGTCTGGGACATGATACTTCAGTGAGGCAGCACTATAAAAGTGAGCATTGAGCTCCCTGTCACAACCAGACAACTTTGTGATACGACTGAAAAATTGTTGAAAGCGACGTTAAACCCGAATTCACACACACACACACACACACACATTTTGTACCGGAAACCCCGAAATGGGTAATTGGCAAACAATGCAGGCCCAGATCAGACGCCGCATTCTGCAGCGTCTGATCAGGGCCTACAATGTTTGCAAAAAATTTCAGCCAATTTGCAAATAAATTTTGAAGAGAACACAACCTGAGTACTCCTAAATTTTGAAATAGACTCCTGCTACATATAAGAAGGAAGATTCCATTTGGTACAAAATGGGTTAACTAACAGCATCTTTCCACAAGAAAAACCTGGCCCTTTCCTAACACTAACTAAAGAACGATATCTAGACCAAATTTTATACGAGTGCCAAATGATATAACAGTATTGAAGCCCCATTTTTTCAGTCCAACCACAGTTAGCAAGTCAATGGAAATGTTATCACGCCTTCCATGACATAAAAACATTTACTCACAAATTTTCTATTAACAGTCCAAAGCTAAGAAAACTTCAAAAATTCCAATACAGTGGAAAGAAGAACCCTCCAAAACTCAACAGACAATTATGGGTTATTACGCTGATGTTGCTGAATATTGTCCCGAGTAGGGATGTTGAAGGACGTAAGGGGAATGGGAACACCTGGCAGATTTTTCTGCCATTTTTTCAAAGGGAGACAACTTTTGGGACTTCCTGTTCGCTTTTCTATAGGCTCAGTCCCACCGAAAAAAGGGTCTAGTCTTAAAGGAAAGAATTTGCTCCTCAGGAGCAAATTCTTTCCTTAAAGAGTTGACCCCTATTGACATGGGAGACAAAAATACTTTTGTTAGAGTTGCTTCCCCTCAAGGTGTACCCATTCCCTGCAAGCTTGTGCATGCCCTTCGATATCCCAACAAGGGCCAGTATCCACCAGTATCTGAGTAATAATCCGTTTTATTGTATAGCTATAAATAGCTTGCATCATTACCAGTAGTTTTAGCCTCAAAATAATAATTTTATCAGAATATGTAGGAGTGCGTAACAAATTTTTTGCGTGATGTCACTGCCCTAAGACTTCATCAGATGCAATGTCGTCTAATGGTAGAATTTGAAGCCATCCAAGTATGTGCGCGGTATCTAGTACGCTGCTGATGTCAAGTGATATGAGGATGATTATTCCTAAGATTTGAGCCGGGGTGCAGCATTTCCTACAATTTATATGTTGCTCAGCGAAGAATCAGATCAGCCTGCACATCCATATAGACTGACCAGAGACTTCTCTTGCTGCATGAAGGAGCATTGGGCCCTTAGCTACCCTTAGAGCACGCAACAAAGACTCTGATCAGACTGCGCAGATGCGCAGGCTGATCTGAGTCTTTGTTGGGTGCACATGTAAATTGAAGGAAATGCTGTGCTCACAGTTTATTTTATTTCTCATATCTGTTCATTCAATAGTTATGATGATTTCTTGTTAATTCGCGTCAACCCTTTTTGAGGGTCATAAGCGCCAAATTCAATATTTCTGGCCATATAATAACTGAAAATATCCACAGCTTACACCCAGAGTGTGGTAACTGGCATATTATGTTTTGTTGTTGGCAAATTACATCCGTTGTAAATAATTGAGCTGTCTCTTGTGAAAGGGTACTTTACCAAATAGGCAAAGAGAAGGTTTTGCTTAGGCTTCATGTAGAGGGAATTCCACTATTAAGACAACCTAAAAAATAAGTCTAATTCTGCTTTAAAAAGCTTATTTAGTAGGTTGCAGTTATTCTTTCTTTGTGTTTTCTGCATTTAGTGTCCTCTGGTCAGAGACCACCTTTGGGACTGTTCAGAGTGGTCTTAAAGACCACTTTTGAACAGTCCCAAGGGTGATCTTAAGATAGGAATTTTACTATATGTGTAGCTCTGGCAGAACCTTGATGTCTCTATGTACGTACAGTCGAACTTCAATAGCTCGAACACCTTTGGGACCTCGAAAATCTGTTCGAGACAGAGGTAGTTCGAGCCACTGAGGTTACTGTCAGGAGGCATATCGAGATACTTTTAGACATCTTTTCGGTGTTCTATAATGAATATGTATACTGTGTGTACTCATTAGAATCGCCTCATCAAGGCGATTCTAATGAGTACACACAGCATACATTTGTAAGATAAAAGGCTAAAATCTCCTTAATTATCCCTCACTAGTTCTTATGTAGAGGATTTTGCTAGGGGCTCAAGAATGGGTTCGACACATCCATGGTAAACGAGCCGTCGGTGTTCGAGCCATCGAAGTTCTACTGTAATATGGTTTGAGAGAAAGTTCTAGAGAAAGAGTGAAAAATTTTACCCTGTCAAGCTTTCATATACAGTAGAACTTCAATGGCTCGAACCCCAGTGCTCCTTTACCATGGATGAGTCAAAATCATTTTTGGCCCCCACCCATCGGGGCTTGAAGTAATAAATGGGCTGCATGATGCTTCCACGCAGAGCTGAATCTGACCAAACACGAGTACTGGTAAACTGCTTAGAGGATATAAGCCTGGCCAGGTAAAGCGGTGCGAGTCGGACAGTCCATGCTTATAAGCCCTATTGGTTTCATTTGGCGACCGGGCTTGAGATGTCATTTCATCTCAATGTCGGCTAAAAGTCCCACAAAATTGGAAGCAGTGTCTCCAAAATGACCTATATAGTGTTGATGGGGATGTTAAACATCAAATCAAACAAACAAACCCATTTTTGTGTCCACAGGGAATCCCTTCAAATACAATATAGGAATAATGCAGGGTGATTTTCTTCCTTTAACTTGCAAATGTATGCTGTGTGTACTCATTTGAATCGCCTCAATGAGGCGATTCTAATGAGTACACACAACATACATTTATAATACTAAAGAACGCTGGAAAGATACACCACAATTTATCTCCATTATGCCTCCTGGTTTGGAACTAATAGTAACCCTCCATTGCTCGAACTAACGCTGTCTCGAACAAATTTTCATGGTCCCAAAGGGGTTCGAGCCATCTGAAGTTCGACTGTTACTGGTTTGAAAGATTGCTGATTGGACAGATCTGAGGTACCTTTTCGCGAGAGATGGCTCAGCTTATCATGTGACAGGGCTCGTCAATTTTTAGCTCACCGTCACGTAGTGATGAGGTGAGCTTTTGGGATCACTTTTTGTCCATCGTGCGTCCGTGCGTGCGTAAACAATTTCTTCAAACGACATCTCCTCCTAAACCACTGATCGGATTTTGACCAAACTTCACAGGAATGATCCTTAGGTGGTCCCCTTTCAAAGTTGTTCAAATGGTTCCGGTCCGTTGCACATCTAGGTCACAGGACCCAAAAATAGATTTTTTTCACCAAAAACTTAAAAAATCTTCTTCTCTGAAACCACAAGGCCCAGGTCTTTGATATTTGGTATGAAGCTTCATCTAGTGGACCCCTACCAAGATTGTTCAAATTATAGTGCTGGGGCACAAAATGCCCCCGCCCCGGGGCCCTTTGGTTTTACATAGGCTTATATATGGAAAATCTTTAAAAATCTTCTTCTCTGAAACCACAAGGCCCAGGACTTTGATATTTAGTATGAAGCTTCATCTAATGGACCTCTACCAAGATTGTTCAAATTATAGTGCTGGGGCCAAAAATACCCCCGCTCCATGGCCCTTTGGTTTTACATAGACTTATATAGGGAAAATCTTTAAAAAATCTTCTTCTCTGAAACCACAAGGCCCAGGTCTTTGATATTTGGTATGAAGCTTCATCTAGTGAACCCCTACCAAGATTGTTCAAATTATAGTGCTGGGGCACAAAATGCCCCCGCCCAGGGCCCTTTGGTTTTACATAGGCTTATATATGGAAAATCTTTAAAAATCTTCTTCTCTGAAACCACAAGGCCCAGGACTTTGATATTTAGTATGAAGCTTCATCTAATGGACCCCTACCAAGATTGTTCAAATTATAGTGCTGGGGCCAAAAATGCCCCTGCTCCAGGGCCCTTTGGTTTTACATAGACTTGTATAGGGAAAATCTTTAAAAATCTTCTTCGCTGAAACCACATGGCCTAGGTCTTCGATATTTGGTATGAAGCTTCATCTAATGGACCTCTACCAAGATTGTTCAAATTATAGCCCTTGGGCCAAAAATGCCCCCGCTCCGAACCCTTTGGTTTTACATAGACCTATATAGGGAAAATCTTTATAAATCTTCTTCTCTGAAACCACAAGACCTAGGTCTTTGATATTTGGTATGAAGCTTCATCTATAGGACCCCTACCAAGATTGTTCAAATTATAGTGCTGGGGCCAAAAATGCCCCCCCGCCCCTGGGCCCTTTGGTTTTACATAGGCTTATACAGGGATAATCTTTAAAAATCTTCTTCTCTGAAACCGCAAAGCCCAGGACTTTGATATTTGGTATGAAGCTTCATCTAATGGACCTCTACCAAGAATGTTCAAATTATAGCCCTTGGGCCAAAACTGCCCCCACTCTGGGGCCCTTTGGTTTTACATAGACTAATATAGGGAAAATCTTTAAAAATCTTCTTCTCTGAAACCACATGGCCTAGTCCTTTGATATTTTGTGTGAAGCTTCATCTAGTGGACCTATATCAAGATTGTTCAAATTATAGCCCTGGGACCAAAAATGTCCCCGCTCTTGGGCCCTTTGGTTTTACATAGACTTATATAGGGAAAATCTTAAAAAATCTTCTTCTCTGAAACTGCATGGCCAAGGACTTTGATATTTTGTATGAAGCTTCATCTAATGGACCCCTACCAAGATTGTTCAAATTATAGCCCTTTGGCAAAAAATGCCCCCACTGCGAGGCCCTTTGGTTTTACATGGACTTATATAGCGAAAATCTTTAAAAATCTTCTTCTCTGAAACCTCAAGGCCTAGGTCTTTGATATTTGGTGTGAAATTTCATCTAGTGGACCTCTATCAAGATTGTTCAAATTATAGCCCTGGGGCCAAAAATGTCACCGCCCTGAGACCCTTTGGTTTAACATAGTCTTATAAAGGGAAATATTTAAAAATCTTCTTCTCTGAAACTGCAAGGCCCATGTCTTTGATATTCGGTATGAAGCTTCATCTAGTGGACCTCTACCAAGATTGTTCAAATTATAGCCCTGGGGCCACAAATGTCCCCAGCCTGGGACCCTTTGGTTTTACATAGACTTATATAGCCCAGATGCAAATTTGGTTTTACATAGGCTTATGTATGGAATATCTTTAAAAAGATCTTCTTCTCTGAAACCGCAAGGCCCAGTTCCTTGATATTTGGTGTGTAGCTACATCTCGACGACCTTTGCCAAGATTGTTCATATTATAGCCTTTATTGATGTTTGGTACGAAGCTTCACCTTTAAGACCTCCCTCAGCATTATGCACATTAAAGCCCTGGGGCCAATAATGACCCTCCCTGGGGCCCACTTGTTACACTATGGATTAGGTGAGCGATCCAGGGCCATCATGGCCCTCTTGTTTATTCTTATTTGTTGGATATAATTATTATTATGTTTACAAAGTATTTATACATGTACATATCTTATTGATGATGCGTCGTTTTACTGTGCAAACCTACTCTCGGAGGTGTGGTGTGAAATTGGTTGTCATGGAAACTAATGCAGGTGAAAAAAAGAGATGAATTTGAATGGGAATGTAGTGATTTATTTGCCAGGATATTATAAGCTGTATGAAGGATTCGTTGCCGAAAGTCACATCATGCTTTTCTTGAACAAGTTAAGTAATTTTGATCTGTTACACAACAGTCTCTTTCTAACGCAGTTGTTGGGGTCAAAAGCAGAAAATGTGTATGTTAACCTTTCGCACCCTGTAGGCTAATTCAGCAGACAACAGATTGTTGATATTTTTTCTTATTTTTCCCAGAAAACAGGACTTGACATCTCATGCAAATTGTCTCCATAGGAGACAATTCGCATGAGATGTCAAATCCTGTTTTCTGATAAAATTAGGAAAATATTTCAAAATGCTGTCTGCCGTGAAAAAAAAAATACACAGCATGCTGTCTGCCTGAATGCATAAGGGAAATACGGGATATCCAAACAAAAATGTAAAGATAATATATAAAAAAAATGACTGGTCATTTTTCTACATTTATACATTTTGGAATCCATCTTTAAACCATGTTCTATCGGGATCCATCTTGAACCATGGTATATCCAAACCATGTTATAATGAACAGTCTTATTAAGTGGTTCTGGCTTTTTTTATCCCTTGTCCTGCTGAATGTTTTAATATGCCACACCCACTACTGATTATCAACCAATCGGATTACTTGATACAAATTATTGCAACAAATTCATAAACTGAATGACAAACAATGAAGATCCTGATCAGATGGCTTCTTCAGAAGCCATCTGATCTGGATCTGCATTGTTTGAAAGGCATATACAGGCTCAGCAGAACAAGGTTTATAGATACAGACAAAAAAATCTCAGCTAATACATGTAATTGGAAACAGAAATGTGCTGTTGAAAAGGAAGAAGAGAGAGTTCCTGCTGAAAAAGTCTTTCTGTTTACAGTTGAAATTTGGTTTGTTTGCTTTGCGGTTTTACATCCCGTCAACACTGTTCAGGTCATTTTGGAGACGTTGCTTCCAATTTTGTGGGACTTTTACTCAACATTGAGATGAAATGACATCTCGAGCCCTGTCACCCAATGAAACCAATAGGGTTTATAAGCATGGGCAGTCCTACTTACACCACCACTTTGCTTGGGCAAGCTTAGATGCACTAAGCAGTTTGCCAGTACTCGTGTGTGGTCGGTTTCAGCTCTGCGTGGAAGCATCATGCAGCCCAAATATTTCTTTAAGCCCCGATGGGCGGGGCTAAAGTTGAAAGTTGAATTTTTGGAAGGCAACTTAAGTGCACCCATTTTTTTTTTTCTGAAAATGCTTAAAACAAATCTGACTTCCAGATGTTCTGATATATCCTGAAAAGAAATGTTTACTTAATCCATTCTGTGCTGGAAGCAACATCTCCAAAATGACCTTTACAGTGTTGACGGGGACGTTAAACCCCAAATCAAACAAATAAAAACCCATTCTGTGCCGGAAACACCAAAACGGATACCCTGGCAAACAGTGCAGGCCCAGGTCAGACGCTGCAGAACGCAGCATCTGACCTGAGCCTACACTGTTTGCTTAAAGCTCGGCCATTTTCCAAATAAATTTTGAAGAAAACACCTCCCATCACCCCCAAAATTTTGAAATGGACTCATGCCATATATAAGAAGGAAGATTCCATTTGGTACAAAAAGGGTTAACAAGCTTGTAAGTGGTCCAAAGGTTAGCTATCCTAGCAAGTACATTGTCTAATAGAGTGATATTTTTGCTGAAAAATTGTGAGAAGCTTTTGCTACTCTCATTTTTCAGCAAAAATATTACAATATTTGCCGTAAATGATCCAAGTTTTAATGCTATGCTAAATATGGGCATCGTTAACTTTGAAGAGAACAAGTGGCCCTGGAGTTGTAATTATGACAAAAAAAGGAAAAAAAAAAGTATAACAGTTTCCATGGCAACCAAGATCACACGATCACCAGCAACTAGTGTTCTGCTATATTGGACACCGAGTTTGTCCAATTTGATATACTTCTGTCTTGTTTAGTTTGAATAGGCAGTTCTTCACAAGTTCTGATTATTTTTGAAGTACAAACTCACATCCAGTTGTCCAAAGCATGGTTAGCTTAACAAACTTGTAAAAGGTCAAAACGTTAAATTTTCTAGCAATTATAATAACTAACACTTATATCTATGCTGGAAAAATGTGAGTAGCTTTTCCAATTGGAAAAGCTACTCACATTTTTCCAGCAAAATTACCAGCACATTTGCCATATTAAATGATCAAAGTTTAAACACTATGTTAAATAATGACATTGTTGTTCTGAACAACTGGGACGGGATTCCGGTTGTTCAAAGCACCGTTAGCTTTGCAAGCTCATTTCGGGTTAAAATAGTTAAATGCTCTGGTAAGTGCAGTATCTAATGCAGTGGTATTACTGAAAAAAAAAAAATGTGCCAAAGCTACTCACGTTTTTTTTTTCACCAAACATATTTTATTGTGTTATAGAGAGGATCAGGTGTACTCAGTATGTGTATATGGATATAACAGTGAAAGCATCATGAAAACACACCTATATCATTTTTACCCCCTCGGACCCCACTTGGATATTGTAAAACTGGGGTTTACAGGTGTATACATCATTTTTCTTGTTTCTACTCAAAAACATAGGTTGTGGGTATTCTTTAGAACTGCCTCTCCAATGAGGTTCTAACGAGTACCCCCAATCTATGTTTTGAACAAAATTATGAAAAATATAGGATTTTTTTTATCTGAAAATTTTCAATTTTTGGTGGTAAAATTTTCAATATATTTGAATAGGCGTGTTTTCATAATGAACTGATAAGCTAATACCACTAGATTACTGTTGGTGAGAGATTTGAATCTCAACCAGAGAATCTCAGTTTAAAGAATCTCACTCTTTCTTTGATACCTTATTATATCTTGGAAAGACTTTAGGATGTTAAATCCTGTTCAGGGTATACCTCAAACTCTTTATATCACTGTTCCTTATAACACAAATTTGAAAATAATTAGGTTTAACTTTTTCACTCTCTGGGCTGATTCAGCAGACGACAAATTGTTGATATTTTTCTTATTTTTCCCAGGCAAAACGGGACTTGACATCTCATGCAAATTAGGAGACAATTTGTATGAGATGTCAAATCCTGTTTCCTGGGAAAAATATAAAAATATTTCAAAGTGACGTCTGTTTCGAAAAAATTACCCAGCATGCAGAGCCATAAAGAAAAATAGAGGCCTGCAAAACTACATGTAAACCCTTATTTCAGGAAGGTAAGAAAAAGTAAAAAAAAACAAAACTGTCAATCTGAACATGTGAGGAACTGAATTGCAAACTTCCATAAAACTGTATGAACTGTAGGAACATTTTTCTATGATTCAATTAATTAAAATTTATCATCAAATTTGTTGGCTTTTCATCTTTATTCAACGCCTTTTTAGCTCACCTGTCACGTAGGTGAGCTTTTGTGATCACTTTTTGTCCGTCGTGCGTGCGTCCTTGCGTCCGTAAACAATTTCAAATAAGTATATCTCTAATACCACATGGCCAATCTTGATCAAATTTCATGTGAAGCATCATCAGATAGGGGGAAAGGCTGCATAAGGTTTTTGGGCTGATCAGATTGGTATTCTGGTTGCCATGGCAACATACAGCTCCCATAGACTTATAATGGGAAAAATTTAAAAAATCTTCTTCTCTGAAACCACAGGGCCCAGAGTTTAGATATTTAGCATGTAGCAACGGCAAGTGGTCACCTACATAATTCCTGCCAATCATGCCCCTGGGTTCCAAATTGGCCACGCCCCGGGGCCCCTTCGCTCCCAGAGACTCATAATGGAAAAAAGCTTCAAAAATCTTCTTCTCTGAAACCACAGGGCCCAGAGCCTAGATATTTAGCATGTAGCAACGGCCAGTGGTCACCTACATAATTCCTGCCAATCATGCCCCTGGGTTTCAAATGGGCCACGCCCCGGGGCCCCTTAGCTCCCATAGGCTCATAATGGAAAAAAAAAAGCTTCAAAAATCTTCTTCTCTGAAACCACAGGGCCTAGAGCTTAGATATTTAGCATGTAGCAACGGCAAGTGTTCACCTACAAAATTCCTGCCAATCATGCTCCTAGGGTCCAAACGGGCCACGCCCCGGGGCCCCTTAGCTCCTATAGACTCATAATGGAAAAAAGCTCCAAAAAGCTTCTTCTCTGAAACCACAGGGCCCAGAATTGAGATATTTAGCATGTAGCAAAGGCAACTGGTCACATACATAAATCCTGCCAATCATGCCCCTGGGGTCCAAATGGGCCACGCCCCTGGGCCCCTTAGCTCCCTTAGACTCATAATGGGAAAAAAAGTTTCAAAAATCTTCTTCTCGGAAACCACAGGGCCCAGAGCTTAGATATTTAGCAGGTAGCAATGACAAGTGGTCACCTACATAATTCCTGCCAATCATGTCCGTGGGTTTCAAATGGGCCACGCCTCGGGAACCCCTTAGCTCCCATAGACTCCTAATGGAAAAAAAGCTTCAAAAATCTTCTCCTCTGAAACCATAGGGCCCAGAGCTTAGATATTTAGCAGGTAGCAATGACAAGTGGTCACCTACATAATTCCTGCCAATCATGTCCGTGGGTTTCAAATGGGCCACGCCTCGGGAACCCCTTAGCTCCCATAGACTCCAAATGGAAAAAAAAGCTTCAAAAATCTTCTCCTCTGAAACCATAGGGCCCAGAGCTTAGATATTTAGCAGGTAGGAATGGCAAGTGGTCACCTACATAAATCCTGCCAATCATGCCCCTGGGGTTCAAAGTGGCCACGCCCTGGGGCCCCTTAGCTCCCATAGACTCCTAATGGAAAAAAGCTTCAAAAATCTTCTCCTCTGAAACCACAGGGCCCAGAGCTTAGATATTTAGCAGGTACCAACGGCAAGTGGTCACCTACATAAGTCCTAGCCAATCATGCCCCTTGGTCAAATAGGCCACGCCCCAGGGCCCCCTTAGCTCCCATAGACTCCTAATGGAACAAAGCTTCAAAAATCTTCTCCTCTGAAACCACAGGGCCCAGAGCTTAGATATTTAGCAGGTAGCAACGGCAAGTGGTCACCTACATAAATCCTGCCAATCATGCCTCTGGGGTCCAAATGGGCCACGCCCTGGGGCCCCTTAGCTCCCGCAGACTCCTAATGGAAAAAAAAGCTTCAAAAATCTTCTTCTCTGAAACCACAGGGCCCAGAGCTTAGATATTTAGCATGTAGCAACGGCAAGTGGTCACCTGCATATTTCCTGATAATCATGCCCCAGGGTCCAAATGGGCCTCGCCCTGGGGCCCCTTAGCTCCCATAGACTCCTAATGGAAAAAAGCTTCAAAAATCTTCTTCTGTGAAACAACAGGGCCCAGAGCTCTGATATATAGTATGTAGCAATGGCAAGTGGTAATCTACATTAATCCTGCCAATTATGCCCCTGGGGTCCAAATTGGCCACGCCCTGGGGCCCCTTAGCTCCCATAGACACCTTATGGATAAAAAGCTTCAAAAATCTTCTTCTCTGAAACCACAGGGCCCAGAGCTTAGATATTTAGCATATAGCAACGGCAAATGGTCACCTACATAAATCCTGCCAATCATGCCCCTGGGGTCAAAATGGGCCACGCCCCGGGGCCCCTAAGCTCCCATTGACTCCTAATGGAAAAAAGCTTCAAAAATCTTCTTCTCTGAAACCACAGGGCCCAGAGCTTAGATATTTAGCATGTAGCAACGGAAAGTGGTCATCTACATAAATCCTGCCAATCATGCCCCTGGGGTCAAAATGGGCCACGCCCCGGGGGCCCTTAGCTCCCATAGACTCCTAATGGAAAAAAGCTTCAAAAATCTTATCCTCTGAAACCACAGGGCCCAGAGCTTAGATATTTAGCAGGTAGCAACGGCAAGTGGTCACTTACATAAATATTGCCAATCATGCCCCTGGGGTTCCAAATGGGCCACGCCCCGGGGCCCATTCGCTCCCATAGACTCCTAATGGAAAAAAGCTTCAAAAATCTGCTCTGAAACCACAGGGCCCAGAGCTTAGATATTTAGCAGGTAGCAATGGCAAGTGGTCACCTACATAAATCCTACCAATCATGCCCCTGGGGTCCAAATGGGCCACGCCCCAGAGCCCCTTAGCTCCCATAGACTCCTAATGGAAAAAAGCTTCAAAATCTTCTTCTCTGAAACCACAAGGCCCAGGCCACCTACATATATCCTGCCAATCAGGCCCCTTGGGCCAGAATTGGCCACACCCATGGCCCATTAGCTACCACGGAAACAATTTGACTTTTAATCATATATTGTTCAGTCATAAGAATCCTGCGCATCCCCGCAGAGCTTAGTCTGTTAACCTTACAGCTACCTGTGTAAACCGCTTAGAGATAAAAATTCCTCCAATATGCATGTATTCCGCCACTCTACGCTGCTTATCGGTGAGTGACGTCACTGTTCCCATTTCATTGAAGAACGTTTAAAGATTAATGTTTATTTCTTTGCATTACGCTTTTATTTTCTGGAAACAAATACATTAATATGGTCTATTGTAAAGCATTCGGGTGCAATAGTAAACATTCAAAAGGATGAGGGATTCATTTCTTTGCACAATGGGTGTTTTATTGTAAAAGAAGCACGACCGAAGAGTACATTTTTCAAGTGATTTGATTTGAGGTTTAACTTCCCCGTCCACACTGTAAAGATCATTTTGGAGACGTTGCTTCCAATTTTGTGGGACTTTTACCCGACATTGAGATGAAATGACATCTCAAGCCCTGTCGCCCAATGAAACCAATAGGGTTTATAAGCATGGGCGGTCCGAATCGTGCGCACCGCTTTGCCTGGGCAGGCTTAGATCCTCTAAGCGGGTTACCAGTACTCGTGTGCGGGTCGGATTCAGCTCTGCGTGGAAGCATCATGCAGCCACTATATTTCTTCAAGACCCGATGGGCGGGGGCCGTATTTTTCAAGTGAATGTTACGAAAGAGAACCACAGAAAATGGCTGAATTTTGATACCCAAATGCAAGGCCAATGTTTCAAGTGGGTGTGTGTAGGTTTCTGACCGTAGAAGAGGTCCCACTTTGCCTCTGGCTACTCACACGCCAAGTTAGTGATGTAGACCCGGATAGTCTCACCCCGAGTGTTGTTTTCTGCGCGTTTGTTTTCGGATATGCTTAGAAGATTAGCCTACAACTGAATACCTTCAATGTAGCGCAGAATATTCACTTATTGTACGGCCGTGGCATCTGATATGGGCCTACACTGTTTGCCGTTTTTGGGTTTCTGGAACAAAATGGGTTAATAATCGTGAGTCCGCTGAGGTGTTACGTGATGTTTTCATGTTTTAATCTGAATTCTAACATCCTTTTTATAATAACTCACTGAAGCCCCAGTGGTTGCTAAAGTACAGCATGAAGTGGATGGCGGCATAATGACAGTCTTTGTTTGTTTGTATTGAAGTTTAACGGCACAGTCAACACTATTTTAGGCCATTTTTGAGCCGGTCAGTTTACCTTACACTCTTCCTTGGTAGGCTTATACGTAAGCGGTTAACGAGTACAGTGCAAATTCTTTCGCCAGAAACTGACAACTGCCCTTCTCGAATCATCGGAAATGACCATAGAAAAGATTTCATGATCAATCTCCACGAAAGAATGTTGCCGACCCCGGCATACAGGTATCGAACCCGCGTTTTCCTGATCACCGCGCATCCGTGTGAGCTACCGAGACCGGCACATAATGACAGTCAGCATCTTATAAATGGCACTGATAATACTGTATCTATGTCAGTTATTAGAGCTCGTGATGCTAGTTTTCAAATCAAGTGGAGGCCAAAAATGTTTATAATAAGACAAATGCCAAAAACAAAACAAAAACCAAAAAAAAAAACAAAAAAAAAAAAAAAAAAACGGCGCCTATAGTGAGCGCTTTGCAGATGAAACTTCCAAGCGGGTATATAAATTTGAAATGACTTCGTGTCAACGTTGATGCGACGACTTGACAAAATATCCGTATAATATTATTTTGTTTTATATTTGCTTTTATTAAAATATATCGATGTTGGATGAATGTAAAAAATACTGTATAGAAAACATAACATATGACCTAGCATGCCGTTCAAAAATATTTTTTCAATACGCTGCATTAATCAAATCGACAATTCTGTACAAAGAAGGCAGTGCCATACAGACCGATTTGTATCTTGCATCCTCTGTGTTCCACTAAGGCCGTCAAGAGGAGTCCTCGGCTTCGTCCTGCTGCAACTCAGCGGGCTCAAACCAGGCCCGTTCGCTGGGAGAGGGTTGCGAGGGTGAAAAAGCATCCCCGTACTTATTTGGAAATTATCACACATTCTATAGATTTTTTTCATGGTGCGCGTAGGGGCCTGCGATTATATATATATGACTGTATTTCTGGTATCAGCTTCAAGCTCGCTTGAATTTTGTTATTTATTTATTTACTTTTTAAATCTGTGTTTTCTGGCCAAATTTATGTACAATTTCGTTGGTTTACTAGAGCAAAGTGGGAATATTGACGTCACTACACCACGTGATTCGGCAGCTGATTAATTATCGGAATTTTCTCACGCCCACTACACTAGCAGACAAATGCACATGTTTACCTGGCTACTGTTTATTTATTACGCTGTGTATAAATCTATATTTGACCTTGACCTAATTTCATGGTTCACTGACTTTGTAAAATATTGCGACCACCCTAGCGTTCACCCTAATGGTCAAGTTTATTTCTCAAGAGCTATAAGAGCTTCATTAATGATATGTGGTACGAACTTGTATCTGTGGATGGCAACTTAAATGCAAGCGTCCATATTTGACCTTGACCTACTTTTCATGGTTCACTGACTTTGTAAAATATTGCGACCACCCTAGCGTTCACCCTAATGGTCAAGTATATTTCTCAAGAACTATAAGAGCTTCATTAATGATATTTGGTACAAACTTGTATCTGTGGATGGCAACTTAAATGCAAGCATCCATATTTGACCTTGACCTACTTTTCATGGTTCACTGACTTTGTAAAATATTGCGACCACCCTAGCGTGCACCCTAATGGTCAAGTTTATTTCTCAAGAACTATAAGAGCTTTATTAATGATACTTGGTACAACCTTGTATCTGGAGATGGTAACTTAAATGCAAGCATCCATATTTGACCTTGACCTATATTTCATGGTTCACTGACTTTGTAAAATATTCCGACCACCCTAGCGTTCACCCTAATGGTCAAGTTTATTTCTCAAGAACTATAAGAGCTTCTTTAATGGTATTTGGCGCAAATTTGAATCTGGGGATGGCAACTTAAAAATAAGCATCCATATTTGACCTTGACCTAAATTTCATGGTTCACTGACTTTGTAAAATATTGCGATCACCCTAGCGTTCCCCATAATGGTTAAGTTCATTTCTCAAGAATTATTAGAGCTTCATTAATGATACTTAGTACAAGCTTGCATTTGAGAATGGAATCTTTTGTGCAAGCATCTATGGTTGACCTTGACCTACATGTCATGCTTCGATGACTTTGCGCCCCCACAGGCGCGACATAGCCTTCGGCGGAATTCTTGTTAAAGTCTTCTTTCCATCAAATTTTGACATTAGCTCTATAAAGCTTGTAATTGTGATTCCATATTCTAATTCAGTTGCACCAATCAACTCCACATTCTTCCATCCGTTGATCATTGACGTCATGATTTTAATGACATTTATGGTTAAGGTGTTTGATAAACATGGTAACATTACACCAGTGATCAAATGTACACTGTGATTGCACTTAGAGCGAGAAACTCTTTCTTTTCTACCCAGCCATACCACATGTATCTGGGCAAGTTGTATTTATTCGGGTATGAAAGCCAAGTCCGATCGGATCTGCTGATCACTTTACTGCCAATCATAAATTTTAGTTTTGCAATTAAATTTAAATTTAAGACTAAATATTAAGCACTTCAGTTTCAGTTTCATATTATCTTACAATAAAAGTTTACATGTACTTAAGATTTTTTAGCTCAACTGTCACATAGTGACAAGGTGAGCTTTTGTGATCACATTTTGTCCGTCGTGCGTGCTTCCATAAACAATTTCAAATAAGTATATCTCTAATACCCCATGGACAATCTTGATCAAATTTCATGAGAAGCATCATCAGGTAGGGGAAAGGCTGCATAAGGTTTTTGGGCTGATCAGATTGCAATTCTGGTTGCCATGGCAACATATAGCTGCCATAGACTTACAATGGGAAAAATTCTTCTCTGGCCACACCCCAGGGCCCCTTAGCTCCCATACACTTATAATGGGAAAAAAGCTTGAAAAATCTTCTCTGAAACCACAGGGCCCAGAGCTTAGATATTTAGCATGTAGCAATGACAATTGGTCACCGATATAAATCCTGCCAATCATGTCCTTGGGTTCCAAATGGGCCACGCGCCGGGGCCCCTTATCTCCAATGACTCACAATGGAAAAAAAGCTTCAAAAATCTTCTGAAACCACAGGGCCCAGAGCTTAGATATTTAGCATGTAGCAACGGCAAGTGGTCACCTATATAAATCCTGCCAATCATGCCCCTGGGGTCCAAATAGGCCACGCCCTAGGGGCCCCTTAGCTCCCATAGATTGGGGCTTGAAGAAATAGATGGGCTGCATGATGCTTCCACGCAGAGCTGAATCCGACACACACATGAGTACTGGTAAACCGCTAAGAGGATCTAAGCCTGCCCAGGCAAAGCAGTGCGAGTGTCGGACCGTCCATGCTTATAAACCATATTGGTTTCATTGGGCGACAAGGCTTGAGATGTCATTTCATCTCAATGTCAGGTAAAAGTCCCACAAAATTGGAAGCAACGTCTCCAAAATTATCTTTACAGTGTTGACGGGGACGTTAAACCTCAAATCAAACAAAACAAATCAAACAAAGCTCCCGTAGACTCGGGGCCCAGAGCTTAGATATTTAGCATGTAGCAACGGCAAGTGTTCACCTACATAAATCCTGCCAATCATGCCCCTGGGGTCCAGATGGGCCACGCCCTTGGGCCCCTTAGCTACCATAAACTCATAATGGAAAAAACTTCAAAAGTCTTCTTCTCTGAAACCACATGTTGAAATACATAATTTGCGAAATTTCTGCAGAATTTATTCCAGGAGCTTTAATATTTGTGTCGATTATGACTTACGAGTACCCATTACCCCTTACGGCAGCATTACCCCTTACGGGGACAGAAAAAGCCAACTAATGGTTGGTTGTCTGATTGAAATGCGTTTCTTCATTCAATAATTCACACAAACGGTTCATCAAAGCCCTGAAGACATTGCAGTTGCTCGGTACGACTGATAATTAACTTTATTCAGAACGATAACTTAAAATCGAAATTCTTGCCCTCGTATGAATTGCTCGTACGTATCCAAATTCATGTACTCGAATGAATTGCTGAAAACCTTATATTGCTATATTTTCAAGGCATTTATCTGATATGCTCGTACAGTAGGAAAACTGCTGCGTGGGAACGCTCCTTAAACGTTAGGGATTTCTATGTGCGGTAGGGTTTGAGACACAATTCCATCCCAATGTCGGGTAAAAGTCCCACAAAAAGTAAGCAACGTCTCTGAAATGAAACTACTGTGTAAACTTAGCTATAATATAATAATTGAACGCTAAATATTGGATTTACGAAGTGTCATGTGGTTTTCCCTCATTTCTGAGAGTCCTTTCAGCCTCAAGGGTTCCATCCTAAATTCAGGAGTCCTAAATACACTTTCTGACATGTACAAAATAGAAGTAGAGGCAATGATCAGGAATCGATACAATTAACCCACAGCTCCCTTCAGAGACACCAAAGGGAAAGAAACACAAACATGAAGCACCAGACCCCAACGGAAACACCAACAGCGGAAAGCCAAAAGGACAGTTACTTTCCCACAAAATGGCCAAAAGGCTGTCCAAAATAAAATAAGCGACGCAAACACCCAAAGACAAACCATGACAAAAAAAACCGCTACAAGCCTTGGAACGGTCAGCGGAAAGAATTCCACTGTGGGGCTTAAATTGATTTTACGTGGCCACAATCCTCACCTTTACTTCCGTAGCGATTAAGACAAATAATTTGTTCAGTCCGCATGAAGGCCTCCTAACTCATCAGTGCAACATCAACAAAGCTGCTCCGATTAAGTTTGTACATCATCAGTAATGACTAAAACTAAACTTACCGTCATGATCCTACATGCTAATATTGGGACTGACACTGTAAGGGGTAATGCTCCCGTAAGGGGTAATGGGTCCTCATAAGTCATAATCGACTCAAATATTAAATCTCCTGAAAAAATTCTGCGGAAATTTCACAAATTATGTATTTCAACATGAAAGTGGTTTGAATTACGTGTTATTTGGCATGTTGGATTAGTTTTGCACCGTCCGGGTAGCTGAAAATGCCTTTATTTGGTACTAGAAAACAGGTCGAAACAGAAATATCTGACTCCCTTCCTCAGGGAGAAATTAAATTAAAAATCGACCACTTGCCTTTTCATGTCCACATCCTTTTTTCTGATGCAGAAATGAACGCTGTTGAGAATAGCATTGCCGGATTTCTCAAAATATGGTTACAAAAATGACTAAAAATCATATATCGGAAACCCTCACCAGTTTGTTGACATATTTGTGGTCTCGAAAGGCATAACCAGAAGTTCCCGTAAGGATTTTGAGTAGTATAAACATATTTTATTGCAACTATTACATATATATGTGTGCAATGGGGTTGGGTCACAAGTTCTCTCAACATTAGTTACGACCCTTCCCCTACAAAATGACATCAATAAATTATAGTCACGTGATAATGATATGAACGAACTAATAAATAATAACTAAATAAATAAATAAATAAATAAATAAATAAATAAATAAATAAGTGAATAAATATATAAATACATAAATAGATAGTGTGCGCCTTCTCGGGTGAGCATGGAGTGATTGGCGCCCACTAAATTACTAATCAGAAAATCGTTTCGTATTTTTAATGTAACTTCTGACAGCTCTAAAAAGTGTAGTATTACTTTCGAGGGATATGCGATCATCTCCAAATAAAATCAGGATTTTGAGTGCATAACAGGTGGTTACCACATACGAGTTTACCAGCTGTGAAAAGGGCAAAAACATCGGAAGGCATAACCAGAAGTTCCCGTAAGGATTTTGAGTGCATAACCAGCGGTTACCCCTTACGAGTTTACCAGCTGTGAAAAGGGCAAAAGCATCACCGGAAAGTTCCACAAACAGCTAGTACTGAAGAAACTGAAATAATATCAGAAACGATGCCCTGCCTGTCCGTCTTCTACATGACATGTGCCCCATGTGGTTTCTTTTGTTTCCGAAACTGAAATCATTCCTTGCTGGGCGGTAGTACCATTCCCGACAGGCACTAGGATCTGCCATTCATTAGTACCTTATTACTGTGCCCAAATCAGCGTACCATGATGCCTTCAAAAAGTGGATACATGGGCTGAAAATTTGCATTTCTAGCCACGGGGAATACTTCGAGGGCATGAAATTAGCACTTTTGGGCTAACTTGAAATTTGAAGTCTCCAGATTGAAATAAGCTATTCTTTTTGAGCATCCGTCGCATTTGTTTATTTTATATTCCCATATTTTTAGCAAGGATGATATTTACGGCAATATCAGAAAATGAGTGAAAGGACAAACATTTCGATATTCAATGCATTTAATTTATTAAATTGATTTCCTCACAGCACATGAACTGTGTTCCGCATCGGATGATGCCGGGGCATACATTTTTTTTTCGGTTTTCCCTATGTGCGTCCATGGGTATGTGCATAGGAATGTACATCCATCTGTTCGAATTTGTATGCTATCCTGTTAGACTCGGGTTAAAAGGCATTTCTGCCAGGTAGAATCTGAACTCATTTTTTTCCAAAAATTGTGTTGGATTAGGTTCATATTTGGTAAGATGATAGGTATAGGTCCAACCATTCCCAAGACCTCAAGGTCAGGGTCAGGGACTCAGAATTTTTTAGTGTAAAAGACTCGGGTTAAGGTATTTGTACAAGGTAGAACCTTACCATTTATGAACTCATACCTTCCGAACCATTTGATGGCTTTGGTTCATATTTGGTGTAATGCTAGATATAGGTCCAATGTGTTATTCAGCAATACTCCACCCATGACCTCACGGTCAAGGACACAGAAGCTGAAGTTTTTTTAGCTCACCTGAGCACGAAGTGCTCAAGGTGAGCTTTTGGGATCGGTCTTTGTCCGTCGTCCGTGCGTCCGTCGTCAACTTTTGCTTTAAATAACTTCTCCAAAACTGCTGGACAGATTTTGATCTAATTTCACAGGAATGCTCCTTGGGTGATCCTCTACCAAAATTGCTCAAACTGTTCCGCTCGGGTGAACAAGATGGCCGCCAGAGCTAAAAATAGAAAAACTTTTAAACGACTTCTCCTGCTTAACTAGTGGATGGATTTTGAAATTATTTCACAGGAATATTCCTTGGATGACCTTCTACCAAAATTGCTCAAACCGTTCCGCTCGGGTGAACAAAATGGCCGCCAGAGCTAAAAATAGGAAAACCTTTAAAGGACTTCTTCTCCTTAACCAGTGGCTGGATTTTGAAATTATTGCACATGTATGTTCCTTGGGTGACCCTCTACCAAAATTGCTCAAACCGTTCCGCTTGGATGAACAAGATGGCCACTAGAGCTAAAAATAGAAAAACCTTTAAACAACTTCTCCTGCTTAACCAGTGGATGGATTTTGAAATTATTCCACAGGAATGTTCCTTGGATGACCTTCTACCAAAATTGCTCAAACCGTTCCGCTCGGATGAACAAGATTGCCGCCAGAGCTAAAAATAGAAAAACCTTTAAACGACTTCTTCTCCTTAACCAGTGGATGGATTTTGAAATTATTTTACAGGAATGTTCCTTTGGTGCCCCTCTACTAAAATTGCTAAAACCGTTCCGCTCGGGTGAACAAAATGGCCACCAGAGCTAAAAATAGAAAAACCTTTAAAGGACATATTCTCCTTAACCAGTGGATGGATTTCGAAATTACTTCACAGGAATGTTCCTTGGGTGACCCTCTACCAAAATTGCTCAAACCATTCCGCTCGGGTGAACAAGATGGCCGCCAGAGCTAAAAATAGAAAAACCTTTAAACGACTTCTCCTTAACTAGTGGATGGATTTTGATATTACTTCACAGGAATGTTCCTTGGGTGACCCTCTACCAAAATTGCTCAAACCGTTCCGCTCTGGTGAACAAGATGGCCGCCGGAGCTAAAAATAGAAAAACCTTTAAACGACTTTTTCTCCTTAACCAGTGGATGGATTTTGAAATTATTTCACTGGAATGTTCCTTGGGTGACCCTCTACCACAATTGCTCAAACCCTTCCGTTCGGGTGAACAAAATGGCCGCCAGAGCTAAAAATAGAAAAACCTTTAAACGACTTCGTCTCCTTAACCAGTGGTTGGATTTTGAAATTATTTCACTGGAATGTTCCTTGGGTGACCCTCTACCAAAATTGCTCAAACCGTTACGCTTGGGTGAGCAAAATGGCCGCCAGAGCTAAAAAAAGAAAAACCTTTAAACGACTTCTTCTCCTTAACCAGTGGATGGATTTTGAAATTATTTCACAGGAATGTTCCTTTGGTGAATCTCTACCAAAATTGCTTGTACCGTTCTGCTCGGGTGAACAAAATGGCCGCCAGAGCTAAAAAAAGAAAAAAACTTTTAACGATTTCTTCTCCTTTACCAGTGGATGGATTTTGAAATTAATTCACAGGAATGTTTGTTTGGTGTCCCTCTACCAAAATTGCTCATACTGTTCCGCTTGGGTGAACAAAATGGCCACCAGAGCTTCTCTTGCTTAACCAGTGGATGGATTAATAGCCCTGGGGCCAAAAACGGCCCCGCCCCGGGGCCCACTGGTTTTACATAGGCTTATATAGGGAAAACCTTTAAAAATCTTCTTGTCTGAAACCAGAAGGCCCAGGTCTTTGATATTTGGTATATAGCTTCGTCTAGTGGACCGCTACCAAGATTGTTCAAATTATAGCCCTGGTGCCAAAAACAGCCCCGCCACGGGGCCCACTGGTTTTACGTAGGCTTATATAGGGAAAACCTTTAAAATTCTTCTTGTCTGAAACCAGAAGGCCCAGCTCTTTGATATTTGGTATGAAGCTTCATCTAGTGGACCTCTACCAAGATTGTTCAAATTATAGCCCTGGGCCCAAAACCGGCCCCGCCCCGGGGCCCACTGGTTTTACATAGGCTTATATTGGGAAAACCTTCAAAAATCTTCTTGTCGGAAACCAGAAGGCCCATGTCTTTGATATTTGGTAAGTAGCTTCGTCAAGTGGACCGCTACCAAGATTGTTCAAATTATAGCCCTGGGGCCAAAAAATGCCCCCCGCACCAGGGCCCACTGGTTTTATATAGGCTTATATAGGGAAAACCTTTAAAAATCTTCTCGTCTGAAACCAGAAGGCCCAGGTCTTTGATATTTGGTATGAAGCGTCATCTAGTGGATCTCTACCAAGATTGTTCAAATTATAGCCCTGGGGCAAAAAATGTCGTCGCCCAAAGACCCTTTGGTTTTACATAGACTTATAAAGGGAAATTTTTAAAAATCTTCTTCTCTGAAACTGCAAGGCCCAGGTCTTTGATATTTGGTATGGAGCTTCATCTAGTAGACCTCTACCAAGATTTTTCAAAATATAGCCCTGGGGCCACAAATGCCCCCATCCCCGGGGCCCTTTGGTTTTACATAGACTTATATAGCCCTGGTGCATAGGCTTATGTAGGGAATATCTTTTTTAAAATCTTCTTCTATGAAACCGCAAGGCCCAGGTCTTTGATATTTGGTGTGTAGCTTCATCTAGTGGACCTTTGCCAAGATTGTACAAATTATAGCCTTTGTTTTTGTTTGGTATGAAGCTTCACCTTTAAGACCTCCCTAAACATTATGCACATTAAAGCCTTTGGGCCAATAATGGCCCTCCCTGGGGCCCACTTGTTACACTATGGATCAGGTGAGCGATCCAGGGCCATCATGGCCCTCTTTTAATGTTATGGTCTCCAGTTAAGGTATTTGAACCAAGTAGAAACTGAACTTTTACGACTGATTTGATTCAAGTTTGACTTGATGATAGATATAGGTCCAAAGTTTTATTCAGCTATACCCCTGCCCGACCTCGCATGTCCATGACCTCAAGGTCAAGGTCACAGACTTAGAGAAATTTTAAAAGTTTTAAAGAGCTCAAATTTTTCAAATCCTACGATGGATTAAGTTTAAATTTGCTATGGTGATAGGTACATGTCCAAAAATTTATTTGGCATTACCCCAACCCATGCCTAAGACTTCAAGGTCAAGGCAACAGACTTATAAATTTTAAATGTTAATATAATAAGTCACATTTGCCAAACCATATAATGGATTGTGTTTATATTTGATAGGATGATAAGTACAGGTACAAAGTGATATCCATCTCTACTCCACCCATGCACATGACCTCAAGGTCAAGGCCACAGACTCTGAAATTTTTAATGTTTTAGACTCTGGTTAAGGTATTTGTACCGGGTAGAGCCTGACCTTTTACTATTGATTTTATAGATTCAAGGTTTTATTCAGCTATACCACCACCACCACCCCCCATGCCCATGATCACAGACTTAGAAATTTATAAATAATATTAGATGTTTTTATTAAAGAGCTCATATTTTCCATACCATATGATGGATTAAGTTTAAATTGCTATGGTGATATACACAAGACCAAATGTTTATTGGGCAATAACCCCCACCCATGCCTAAGACTTCAACGTCAAGGTCACATATAAATTTTTAATGTTAATTTAATAGTTCATATTTGCCAAACCATATCATAGATATGCTTCATATTTGGAATAATGATAGAAGCAGGTCAAAAGTTTCATTCAGCCATATCCCCACCCATGCCTTGATCTCAAGGTCAAGTTCGTAGAATTAGAAATTTTTAATGTTTAAGTTTTTGAGAAATCATATTTTCTAAACAATTTGATGGATTGAGTCCATATTTGGTATGATTATAGTTTATTTTTTCAACAGTTTAATCTGCAATACCCCCGCTGTGAGAATTACCTTCAGGAAACTTTTTCAGGTAAGTTATGCTGATGATAGCTGTTGTTGCATCATATTTTTTTCGAGGTGAGGTGGACGGGGGGGGGGAGGGGCATTCGTGTCATATTGACACATTTATAGTTCAATTTTATTTCATTTGAAAAAGTAATATGTACTGGTTCCTGTTTGATACTAAATACAGTGGAACTTCAATGGCTCGAACACCTTTGGGACCTCGAAAATCTGTTCGAGACAGGGGTAGTTCGAGCCACTGAGGTTACTGTCAGGAGGCATAGCGAGATACTTTTAGACATCTTTTCGGTGTTCTATAATGAAAATGTATGCTGTGTGTACTCATTAGAATCGCCTCATCGAGGCGATTCTAATGAGTACACACAGCATACATTTGCAAGATAAAACACTAAAATCTCCTTAATTATCCCCCACTATTTCTTATGCAGAGGATTTCGATAGGGGCTCAAGAATGGGTTCGACACATCCATGGTAAACGAGCCATCGGTGTTCGAGCCATCGAGGTTCGACTGTACGTGTTCTTATATTTTTTTTTAGATCACCTGAGCATGAAGTGCTCAATGTGAGCTATTGTGATCAGTCTTTGTCCGTCCACCCTTGCGTGCGTGCATCTGTGCATGCGTCCCTTGTCAACTTTAGCTTTGAATGACATCTTCTCCAAAGCTGTTGGGCAGACTTTGAAAAAATTTCACAGGAATGTTCGCTGGATGACCCACTACCAAAATTGCTCCAATCGTTCCACTCGGGCGACCAAGATGGCCACCAGAGCTAAAAATAGAAAAACCTTTAAAAGACTTCTCCTGCTTAACCAGCACACAAATTTGGAAATGATTCACAGGAAGGTTCCTTGGGTGACCCTCTACCAAATATGCTCAAACCGTTCCGCTCTGATTAACAAGATGGCCACCAGAACTAAAAATAGAAAAACCTTTAAACCACTTCTCCTTGACCACTGAATGGATTTCAAAATAATTTCACAGGAATGTTCCTTGGGTGACCCTTAACCAGAATTGCTCAAACTGTTCTGCTCAGTTGAAGAAGATGGTCACCAGAGCTAAAAATGGGCCCTTTCGTTTTACATAGATTTACATAGGGGAAAGTTTTAAAAATCTTCTTGTCTGTAACCAGAAGGCTCAGGTGTTTGATATCTGGTATGAACCTTCATCTTGTGGACCTCTATCAAGATTGGTGCAAATTATAGTCCTGGGGCCAAAAATGCCTCCATCCCTGGGCCCTTTGGTTTTACATAGACAGTTATATAGGAAAAATCTTAAAAAATCTTCTTCTTTATAACCGCATGGCCCAGGTCTTTGATATCTGGTATGAAGCTTCACCTAGTGGACTTCTACCAACATTGTTCAAATTATAGCCCTGGAACAAATAATGCCTCTCGCCCGGGGCCCTTTGATTTTACATAGACTTATATTGGGAAAGCCTTTTAAAATCGTCTTCTCTGATCAGGTCTTTGATATTTGGTTTGAAGCTTCATCTAGTGGACCTCTATCAAGATTGTTCAAATTATAGCCCTGGGGCCAAAATTGCCCCTGCCCCGGGGCCCTTTGGTTTTACATAGACTTGTATAGGGAAAATCTTAAAAAAATCTTCTCTGACACCTCAAGGCCTTGGTCTTTGATATTTGGTATGAAGCTTCATCTGGTGGACCTCTACCAAGATTGTTCAAATTATAGCTCTGGGACCAAAAATGCCCCTGCCCTGGGGCCCTTTTGTTTTACATAGACTTAAATAGGGAAAAACCTTTTAAATCTTCTTCTCTGAAACCGCAAGGCCAAGGTCTTTGATATTTGGTTTGAAGCTTCATCTACTGCACCTCTTACAAGATTGTTCAAGTTATAGCCCTGGGGCCAAAAATGCCCCCGCCCTATGGCCCTTTGGTTTTGCATAGACATATATATGGAAAATCTCTAAAAATCTTTTTCTCTGAAACAGCTAGGCTCAGGTCTTTGATATTTGGTGTGAAGCTTCAACTAGTCGACCTCTATGAAGATTGTTCAAATTATAGCCCTGTGGTCAAAAATGCCCCCCCTTCAACCCGGGGTCCTTTGGTTTCACATAAACTTATATAGGGAAAATCTCAAAAAGCTTCTTCTCTGAAACCAGAAGGCTCAGGTCTTTGATATTTGATATGAAGTTTCATCTAGTGGATTTTTTTCAAAATTGTTCGAATTATAGCCCTGTGGCCAAAAATGGTCCGACCCCAGGGCCCACTTGTTTTTCATAGAATTATTTTGGAAAACCTTTGAAAATCTTCTTCTCTGCAACCAGAAGATATTTGGTATGAAACTTCACCGTTTAGACCGTCCTAGAGTATGGAAATTTTAGCCCTGGGGCCGATAATGGCCCTCCTGGGGCCCACTTGTTACACTATGGATGAGGTGAGCGAGCCAGGGCTATCATGGCCCTCTTGTTTTCAGATACACATTATATAAGTTGTTTTTTTTTTACTTAAAAAGATCTAGTAAACTGTTTTTTTCCTGGGCTTGGCTTTCATACATTGATACAGGTGGAAAAAAAGGCCTCGAAATCAATTCCTAATGCACAGAAAACCAAGTTACCTTAAATATTATCCAAACAATATATGATTATACGAAAATAAAATTATCAATCTTTGAAGCAGATTAAAAGTTTGATGGCAAAAATGAAAATTATGACCAGTGGATCGGATTGGACTAGGCTTTCATACCTGACTGGACATAGGGCACCTCGTGAAGCTGGAACTCTTTGGCAAGTTGTCTGTAATTCTTGTGCCCATACTTGATGAACCATGGTGAAAATTAAATCTCTCTTTTGTATTCCCAAACTTGAATAAAGTTCAAAGAAACGAAAAGTCATTATTATTTATTGCTTTACCATCTCCATGTCTAAAAATTGTATGTAGAATAATAAATAGATGGTTCTTGGCCTTCAGCTGATTTGAGAAAGATAGTTGAAAGTTACAGGTCGTCTGCTTGGTGCAAAAATGGCGTAAGTGCAAAATGGCAACTTTTCAGGAGAGACAAAAACTGTTTTATTTAACAGTTGCAGACGGGCCTCCGTGGCCTAGTGGTTAAAGAGCCCTGACTCTTGATCATTAGGTCTCTCACAGCTGTTGTTCGAGCCTCGCTCAGGTCACGTGACATTCAGCAACGGAAGGTCAAGTGGTTTTTCTCTGGGTACTCCAGTTTTTGCTCACCTCTGATTAAGGATCGGCTCAATATGAGTGAAAGTATCTTTCTTACAAGGGCCGTAAAACCTAAACCAAAAAAAAGTAACAGTTGCAAAGAAAACCATTCAATAAGCTGGTTATGTTACTTCATGTTGATTTCCAGTTGTTTATGATTTTGATTGTTGAAAAAATGGCATTCGTAAATCAATATTAAGCATTTAAATGTTGATACATACTGTCTGTGTCGATTTTGTTGGCACAAAAACAGTGTAAGTGCATTCAACACTAAAACTGAAAGTGCACAAACTTTATTTATTTAGCCTTTTACATTTTAAATGACTATATTTAAGACACTGGGTGGGTAATAGGCCACATTTTATACATTCTGCATGGTACTTACACTCTTATTCTGCAAGATCAAGCATAAACCAGGAATCCCAGGATTGATCCGGGCTTCTCCAGACTTTCTCAGGAGTCTTTAAGCCGAGGTCCTGTCTCTGTCTGACCTTAGCTGTTGGTGAGACGTAAAACTCAAACACATACTCATACTGCAATATCAAGCAACAGGATTCTTTTAAAAGTGTGTAAGTGCACTTACATTGTTTTTATTCCACCTTTTCTTCTAAGCTCACCAGAGCCGAAGGCTCAGGGGGAGCTTATAGGGTAGGCATTTGTTTGTCGTCTTAGTCTTTATCCTCTGCGTCATCGTCGTCAACCTTTTTAAACATCTCCTCAAAAGCCAATGGGCCGACTGGGCCCAATTTTCATATGAAGCATCCTTGGGGCTGGGGGATTGAAAGTTTGTGTTTTTTTTTTATGAAATTAAGGTTTTTAGTTTGGTTGCTATGGCAACTCCTAGTTCCTATAAACTTATAATCAGGAAATTGAAAAATGGTACTTACTGCCATGTCATTGCAGCCATTTTGACAAAACTTTCATAGAAATGTTCCTTGAGTAAACTTCTCAGTCACATGCTCTTACGTCAACCTGTGAGCCCCTTCCACTTCTTAAAATGCCATATATCTCGGAAACCTAAAGACGTAAAGGCCCAGAGTCCCTCATCATTGTTTCATCTCCCCCCCCCTCCTTTCTCAGGAGTCTTTAAGCCGAGGTCCTGTCTGAGGTTTTCATTTACTGCCAAGTCATTGCAGCCATTTTGACAAAACTTTCATAGAAATGTTCCTTGAGTAAACTTCTCAGTCATATGCTCTTACGTCAACCTGTGAGCCCCTTCCACTTCTTAAAATGCCATATATCTCGGAAACCTAAAGACGTAAAGGCCCAGAGTCCCTCATCATTGTTTCATCTCCCCCTCCCCCCCCCCCCCCCCCAATGAAAAAGGTTTTCACTGACTGTTCTAAGGTGGTTCTTCTGTTGTAGATTATAGTTCTTATACTTTATCTGCATATGTGTGTTGCTGATGTCTTTTTGTTTTGGACATACAATTGGCCTTGTTCACACTGGGCCCATCTGTTGGTTTTCATTTCACTTGTTTCGTGCTGTATTTGTCTAAACTACGAGAGACGTAAAGGGCGATTTTGTGGTCGCCTAAAACCGATTTAAGGTTCTTCTGTCACGCTTTGTTATCATTCATCTTTGAGTGTGTGTATCGCTTATATCATTTTGTTTTGGATAGCCAGTTGGCCATTTTGTGGGGAGGTATGTCCTTTCGCCTTCCGTTATTGATGTTTCCATTAGGGTCTAGTTATTTCATGTTTGTGTTTCTTTCCCTTTGGTCCCCTCTGATGGTAGTTGTGGGTTAATTGTTAGCACACCTGAGCCAAAGGCTCATGTGAGGTATTAGTATTCCAATGATCCGCAGTCCGTCGTTCATTCACATTTTCAAGTAAGTATATCTTTAAAGCCAGTTGGCCAATCATGATTAAATTTCATGTGAAGCATTATCAGGTAGGGGGAAGGGATGCATAATGTTTTGGGGCAGATCAGTTGGAAACTCTTGTTGCCATGGCAACATATAGCTCCCATAGACTTATAATTGGAAAAACTTTAAAAAAATCTTCTCTGAAAACACAAGCCCCAGTGTTTAGGTATTTAGTATGTAGCAACGTCAAGTGGTCCCCTACAAAAATCATGCCAATCATGCCCCTGGGGTCCAAATTGGCCATGCCCTGGGGCTTGTTAGCTTCCATAGACATAAAATGTGAAAAAAAGCTTCAAACATCTTCTTCGAAACCATAAAGCCCATAGCTAAGATATTTAGTATGTAGCAACGTTATATGGTCACCTACATAAATCCTGCCAATCATGCCCCTAGGGTCAGAATTGGCCATGCCATGGTGTAACAGACTGATATCTGTAATTTTGTTTAGAGGGAGCAAACACTCCACAGACAAGTCAAATTTTCAAAGAAAAATATTTAATGAAAAAATCAAAGTGAAAGTGATAGACAGAAATGAAATGATAAAGAAAGAATGAGGCCAGAGAATATTTCATAAATCAATACACATCACACAAATTCAAATCTACAGACAAATATGCAACTCAAAATTGAATCTCTCAAAACCACTGTCATTTGTATTATTTAAATAGTCACTAGTGATACCTCATTCAAATGATGATTAATTGACATGTATGTAACTGTTCATTTTTCAACATCAAACTTAATAAGCAGAATTGATGACTTTTAGCATAGATATATTCAGCACCGATATCAAAAGTTCATTTTCAGACTTCTACTTCACAGTGTCAATATCATGATTCTTGAAAATATTTCCGTGGTAATAAAGTTAATTCACACTTCGGCCAATCAACATATATATTGTAAGTAACCACCAAAAGGCACAATGGCGACCCATAGATTCTGCTTCCACTTCTAATGACGTCAGCTATCTACACCCGACCATCAAGCAGATCACCAGTAACCCAGCTCATAATAAAAGGAGGAGTGCATTTCTACCTAAAAAGAAATGAACTTATGTTCTCTACTTGTGACCGGAATCAAGTTGATTAATATTTCAAATTGTCAAAAATTTCACGGAATTATTTCATATGTCCAGAAATGACAATATAAATCATGACCATAACTAGCACCACTTACCAATGCCCATCAACTAGCAACCTCTAATATTCAGCAATAACTTTTCTTCATAAACACACAATTTCTATGTTCAAAACACCATATTCACTGTCCAAAATCATATCCTTTTCTGCCTCACTCAAAAACAGTTATCCAGGTAAACAATACCTTTCCACTTCAGCTCACAGTTCTCATAATCTCTTATTGATAAAATTAAAGTCACACTTGCTGTAAATTCAATAGGATTAAAGTGCCAATGTCACAGTACAGGTATAACACCATTAAAGTCACACTTGCTGGTCAATAAAATAGGTAAATTTGTCACATACCTCCCCCCTCAAGAAAGATAATCAAACTGATTATCTCACCAATGATAATCAATTAGATTATCCAAACAAGACAAATGCACCTATTTATGGACCTGACCTTGATAACATATCAGCAATGGCGTTTTTCACACCTGGTATATGTCGTATTTTAAATCTATATTCCTGTAATACCAAGCTCCACCTTAATAGTCTCATGTTATTGTCTTTTGCTTTATTAAGCCACTGAAGGGGAAAATGGTCACACTCAATAATGAATTCTCTTCCAAGCAGGTATTCTCTCAACTTTTGAACTGATTTTACTATTGCCAGACATTCTTTTTCTATTGTACTGTATGATGCTTCTGCACTGTTTAATTTTTTACTAATATACATCACTGGATGTCTAATATTATTGTCTTCCTGCATTAACACAGCACCTATACCTCTATTGCTTGCATCAGTTTGCAAAATAAATGTCTTTGTAAAATCTGGACATCTGAGCACTGGGTATTGTGTTATTGACATTTTCAGTTTATCAAGTGAATCTTGATGTTCAGGTTGCCATTTGACCTTGTTGGGTTTTCCTTTGGAAGTTAGGTCTGTTAATACTGCAGCAATTTCTGCAAAATGAGCAATGAACCTCCTGTAAAAATTTACAGTACCAATTAAAGATCTCACTTGTTTCTTTGTTGAAGGAGGTGCTAAGTTATTTATAGCCTCTATTTTCTCATCTGTTGGTTGTACCTTACCATTGCCTACTTTGTGAGCTAAGAACTCAATCTCTTTGAATCCTAACATTGTCTTACTTGGTTTAGCAGTTATTCTTGCCTTTCGAAATGACTGTAACACCTTTCTTAAATGGTCCAAATGTTCTAAGAATGTGGTACTAAACACTATCACATCATCAATAAACGCATCCGAGAAATCATCTAAGCCGTCTAAAACCATCTTCATCAATCTCACAAAAGTTGTTCCGGAATTTACCATTCCGAAGGGCATTACATTGAACTGGTAATGTCCAAATGGTGTTACAAATGCACTTTTTTCTCTAGCACTTTCTTCCAAAGGAATCTGCCAAAACCCTTTTGTACAATCTATCTTTGAAATAAATTTTGCATTTCCAAGCTTATTGAGAATGTCCTCCAATTTTGGCATAGGCTGGGGATCAAACACAGTTATATCGTTTAAACCCCGGTAATCAATGCATAATCTTATAGTCTGATCCTTTTTCTGTACCACTACAATAGGTGCCCCATACGCACTATTAGACTTCTCAATAATGTTTGCTGAAAGCATATTCTTAACTTCACCTTCTAATTGCTTACGTAAGGCATATGGCATGGTGTATGGTCTTTTATATATTGGCTTGTTTGTTTTCAGTGTCAATGAATGTTCAATTAATGTTGTTCTCCCTGGAATATCAGTTAATACATCTTCAAAGTCTTTACACACATCTAGTAACTGACCTTTCTGATTTTCTGAAAGTGATTCATTTATATGAATATCACTGAGTGACTCCTGTGGTACTAAGAGTGGATTTTCTATTTCAGCACAATCAATATCATCTTCATTTGAAATGAAACAAGCAATATTCTGAATCTGAGTGCGCTTTGGATCAACTCGAGTATCATCATAGTTCTTTCCACTAGTCATCTGATCACTATCTTCTGTCTGTCTCTCATACCATTTCTTGATCATATTAATATGGAACACTTTTGCAGTTTGTCTATTCAATTTCACTTTATAGTCAACTGGACTTACCCTTTCCGTAATCTCATATGGCCCTTTCCATTCTGCAAGAAGATTGTTTGTACTTGTAGGCAACAACAGTAGAACTTTATCATGTACCTTCAGTTCCCTGTGTTTACTTTTCCTATCGAAATACTTCTTCTGTCGGCGTTTTTCCTTGCCCTCGTTTGATCTTGCTACAGCTGTCATCTTGGTTAAACTATCCCTAGCATCAAGGATATACCCTATTGTAGATTGCTGGTCCTTTTCAGGGGAATTTTCTTCCCACTCTTCTTTGATGATTGAAAGAGGCCCTCTCACTTGTCTAGCATATAACATTTCAAATGGGGAGAATCCTGTTGATTCGTGTTTTGCCTCTCTATAAGCAAAAAGCACATATGGAATATTTTTGTCCCAATTCTTCAGTTCTTCTTCTGAATAAGATTTGAGCATCATCTTTAATGTCCCATTAAAATTTTCAACCAAGCCGTTTGCCTGGGGATGATATGGGGAAGTATTTAACTTCTTTATTTGCAGTAAAGAACATAACTGTTTCATAAGGTTAGACATAAAATTGGACCCCTGATCTGACAATATCTCTCTGGGAATACCAGTTCTAGAAAAGATATCAACTAGTGCATTTGCAACTGTCTCTGCATCAATGGTTTTGAGAGGAATGGCTTCGGGATACTTTGTGCCATAATCACAAACAACTAATATGTACTTATTGCCCTGTTGAGTACGTACTAAAGGCCCCACAATATCCATAGCTATTCTTGAAAATGGTTCATCCATTGGAGGTATTGAGATCAAAGGGGCTTTGAAAACTCTTCCTTTTTTAACATTCTTCTGACACACTGGACATGTTCTGCAATATTTTGCCACATCAATAAATATGCCAGGCCAAAAAAAAATTTGGAGTATTCTTTCCCTTGTCTTTTTGTTGCCCAAATGCCCACCCAGTGGCACATCATGAGCAATCTCTAACAACTTTCTCCTAAATTTCTTTGGGACTACAATCTGTTTCAACATTTCACCGGACTTACAAATGAATATTCTATATAAAATGTCATTTTCATATGTAAAATATGAATTTTTTCTATCTTCAGCTTTCATCTTATGATCTAACTGATTTAAGGCATATTTCCGAACATTGTCCAGAGAACTGTCTATGTCTTGCTCTATTTTCAATTGCTCTTTTGAAAGAGCTAAATTAGTTACTTCATTCTGTTTTTCTGTGTCAACTTGATCTCCTGTTACAATTTCAACTGTATCTATTGAGGTTCCTTTTCTTTCATTCAAGATCTCTGTCTCAATCTCATCTTGTTTTTTCTGCATAAGCTGCCTTTGTTCTTTCATTGTACGTGTTTCTACCACTTGGAAAGCATCTTTCTTGTCCTGCATCTGTATATGTCCAACATTGCCTATGACTACATCAGCAAATGGGTTATCCATTACTAGAGCCCTGACTTGTCCTGATATAAAGTCAGTATCTATCGAAACTATAACTTCTTGACATGAATAGTTATTTCCATTAGCAAGTGTAACATCCTGATACTTACCCGTTTTTCTTCCCAATTGACTCAGTTTTTCTGATATAAATATGGTTGTACAACCCGTGTCTCTTAACACTTTGACATGAGTATCATACACCTTTCCCTCTGTAATCATTAACCCATTGGTCAGATGTATATTCTCAGAACCTTGGTTTTGTTTCCCTTGAAATGGAATTTCCACCGTGTTGTAATTGCCCTCATGTTTAGTTGGCGAATGAAGTAATCCATTTGCTTGTTTGTCATTAACCTTTTTAGTTGTAATGTCTCTGTTTTCTTGCTCACTTGGTTTAACAGGACATGAAGCAATGAGATGGTCTTCACTCTTGCATCTGAAACATCTACGTTTTTCAAACACCTTTGATGGTTGTGAAAACCCACTATTTGCACCAAATGAACTGTCATTGCTTTGGGCACTATCTTTATTTTGATTTCTGAACATAGGTGGTCTGTACAATTGTCCTCTAGGTTCTTTATTTTTATGTGCTAGTTGATAAGCATTAGCAATTGTTACCAGTTCGTTTACTGTTTTAGGCTCTTTCTCTTGCAAATAAATTTTCAATTCTAATGAACAGCTACTGATAAGTTGATCACGAACAATCAAATCAGCTAACCGGTTATAATCTGTCATAACATCTTCACTATCTTTCCAATGTTCAAAGTACCGTGTTAAACGGATTGCATACTCTTTGAATGTTTCATCTGATAACTGCTTAGATGTACGGAATTTATTTCTATACTCTATTGGATTTAAACCAAATCGTTCAAGAATTGACCGCTTTATTTTGTCATATGATGTGATATCAGTTACCGCCATACGAGAATAAGCTTCCAAAGCCTTTCCCGATAACTGCGGAACCAATCTGATAGGCCATTCTTCTTTTGGCCATTTGTGTAAAGCAGCAAGTCTTTCGAAAGAAGTTAAGAATACTTCAATGTCTTGGTTATCTTCAAACTTTGGCAGTGATACTTTTGGTTTTACTTCTGCAACAACTGGTTTTGCTATTTCTTTTGTTCTAACTTCAAGCTCTTTAAGTTTTATCTCTTTTTCTACTTGTAATTGAAGTATTTTTAACTGTCTTTCTTTTTCCTGTTCATCTGCTGCCCTTTCAGCAGCTTTTTCTGCTCTTAAAGCTGCTCTTTCAGCCCGTTCAGATTCTTTTTCTGCGCGCGCTAGTTCTTCTTTTCTTATCTTATCCTCATGCTCAATTTCTTTTAACCTCAATTTTTCTTCTTTTTCATCTTTCTCTTTCAAATATGTCAAGCACTGATTTACATCTCCTCCTTTTTCTATAAGCTTTTCAAGCCACGACGGCATCTCAGGCCTACCTGGTGATTTTGCCATTTTTACCTTCTGATTTGACACTGTCTGTTAAGGCTGCCTGCTCAAACTAAACCGCTGCCACCATTGTAACAGACTGATATCTGTAATTTTGTTTAGAGGGAGCAAACACTCCACAGACAAGTCAAATTTTCAAAGAAAAATATTTAATGAAAAAATCAAAGTGAAAGTGATAGACAGAAATGAAATGATAAAGAAAGAATGAGGCCAGAGAATATTTCATAAATCAATACACATCACACAAATTCAAATCTACAGACAAATATGCAACTCAAAATTGAATCTCTCAAAACCACTGTCATTTGTATTATTTAAATAGTCACTAGTGATACCTCATTCAAATGATGATTAATTGACATGTATGTAACTGTTCATTTTTCAACATCAAACTTAATAAGCAGAATTGATGACTTTTAGCATAGATATATTCAGCACCGATATCAAAAGTTCATTTTCAGACTTCTACTTCACAGTGTCAATATCATGATTCTTGAAAATATTTCCGTGGTAATAAAGTTAATTCACACTTCGGCCAATCAACATATATATTGTAAGTAACCACCAAAAGGCACAATGGCGACCCATAGATTCTGCTTCCACTTCTAATGACGTCAGCTATCTACACCCGACCATCAAGCAGATCACCAGTAACCCAGCTCATAATAAAAGGAGGAGTGCATTTCTACCTAAAAAGAAATGAACTTATGTTCTCTACTTGTGACCGGAATCAAGTTGATTAATATTTCAAATTGTCAAAAATTTCACGGAATTATTTCATATGTCCAGAAATGACAATATAAATCATGACCATAACTAGCACCACTTACCAATGCCCATCAACTAGCAACCTCTAATATTCAGCAATAACTTTTCTTCATAAACACACAATTTCTATGTTCAAAACACCATATTCACTGTCCAAAATCATATCCTTTTCTGCCTCACTCAAAAACAGTTATCCAGGTAAACAATACCTTTCCACTTCAACTCACAGTTCTCATAATCTCTTATTGATAAAATTAAAGTCACACTTGCTGTAAATTCAATAGGATTAAAGTGCCAATGTCACAGTACAGGTATAACACTATTAAAGTCACACTTGCTGGTCAATAAAATAGGTAAATTTGTCACACATGGACTCATAAGATTCAATAGACTTACCTCACTGCAGCTGGTGTTGTGCCGTGTGGCGGCCGTAAAACGTCTCCCCGTACATTAACCATAGTGCAGTTAATATTTTACTTTTGGTCCTTTGAGATCAGCGTGAATATTCTGAGAAATCAGAAATAAATTATTGGTTTAGACTCATATTCTAGTCAGGTTTTTAATTATTTGGACCCCATTTTGATTTATATCAGTCTTTGAAACGACTGCCTATTAGAAATTCGAAAAATTGCAGTTAGTTTCCTCTGGCTTTCTTTGCCGGATCATTACAGGGTCACTGATGAGGCTTTAATAGCCGAAACTACGTAGTATGACCCATGTTCTTTCTTATGAATGTTTTCATTGCTCTTAAAGGAACCCATTTTTGATTTTTATTTACAATGGGAAAAACTTCAAAAATCTTCTTCTCTGAAACCACAAGGCCCAGACCTTAGATATTTAGAAGCCATCTGATTGGGATCTACACTGTTTGCAAAGGTAGGGGTTGTGGACTCCTCATATCCTTAACCATACTTGTTCTAAAATTTGAATAAATGCAATTTACCCGTTACTGTGTCTAAAAATAGTTGGATGAATGACAAACAGTATAGACCCTGATGAGACACCACAGGATGTGGGTCTACACTGTTTGCATGGGCCTGTCTGAATACATAGGGTAAATACGGTATTGTGTTCGATAAAAAGAAAAATGAGTTAGCACATGACAACCTGCATGCACATCTACCTATGCTAGGCCATCAGCACCTATCATGAGAGATTATGCACAGATTATAGGTTTACCTTTAAAATCCTAAAAGTTCAGACACATTATGGACCTGTTGTAATTCTCAAAAAAAATTTGTTTCGCAATCCAGCAAGGAGTCCAAAAGGTGTTGGTGGAATAGGAGAGTAGACTCCGTTTAAGGAGCAGTCTGATTTGGGTCCGCACTGTTTGCTTAGGCCTGTCTGTCCCAATTAGATCATTGCGGTATAACCAATCTCTGACAACCAAATCAGGGAGTAGACTCCGGCTCAGTGGTTAGAGCACTGGACTTCCACCCAAGGGGCCCAAGTTTGAATTCCATCGTAAGCATTTAAGCTCACCTGTCACGTAGTCCTCAAATGACATTTCCTAAACCACAGACTGAATTTTGATCAAACTATACAGGAATGATCCTTCGTTGGTTCTCTTTCAAAGTTGTTAAAATTGTTCCGGTCGATTGTATAGATTTTGTTTTACCTGATAACTTACAAAATCTTCTTCTCTTTGGTATAAAGCTTCATCTAGTGAACCTCTACCAAGAGTGTTCAAATTATAGCCTTTGGGGCAACAGTTGATATTGGTTGACCTGGTGTTAATACGAGTGACCTCCAATCAACAGAGGATAGTCAATAATGGACTAGGTCATTAGGCACTAAAACATTCTTTCATGCTGAACTCATTGTGCTTATATGCTCTATTTTTCTGATTGAAAGTTAATGGATTTTTATGTTGAAATATCCCACAGTGACGGTATCCCATAGTGCTTATATATAAAGGTGTTCAGTTCGAAGGTTTACGGGATATTCTATAAAAATGTTTCATAATGACACTTTCCCACAGTGCTTATATACATTTTTAAGGTTTATGGGATATTACATGAAAATGTCCCACAGTGCATATATACAGTCTTTTTTTGTTCCAAGGTTTATGGGATGTTATATGAAAATGTCCCACAATGACGGTATCCCACAGTGCAATATACAGTTTTTCTATGTTTGAAGGTTCAGCAATAAAATCGGTTTATATTTAGAATCTGTGTTTCAAACTACTCTTGAATACAAAATTTCTTTCTATTTCGCCCATTAGAAAGGCGATGTCCCATTAACCACCCCATGGACAGAGTACCCGTATACCACCTCATAGCTGTATATATATATATATATATATATATATATATATATATATACATATATATATATATATATATATATATATATAACATTACATTCACACGACGTTACATACTCGTTATGTGCTTACTTGGTAGTATATATATATATATATATATATATATATATATATATATATATATATATATATATATATATATATATATATATATATATAAAACATTACATTCACACGACGTTACATACTCGTTATGTGCCTACTTGCTTACTTGGTAGTACCCATAATCTGTTTGATAATATGCGTTACGAAAACACCCCTATTCAAATATATTTGAAAAATTCTCCCACCAAAAATGTTCTCCTGATAAAAAAGAAAAATGGTATTTTTCATATTTTTGCTCCGGGCATGGATTGTGGGTGTTCGTAGGAACAGCCTCGGCCAAACAGTTCTAACGAGTACCCATGGTCTGTGTATTCGCGGAAAAAGGAAAAATAATGTATATCCCCGTAGATTGCGAAGACATGCCTATTCATATATATTGTAAATTTTACCACCAAAAAAAAAAAAAAAAAAACATAAATGAAATTTTTAGATGAAAAAAATCTGATATTTTTCATATTTCTGCTGAAATCAAGAGATTGTGGGAACCCATTAGAACCACATATGTTTGTTTAGCAGAAATAAGAAAAAAATGTATACCCATGTAAACCCCAGTTACGCACCGCCTTTAATTAACAATCACAATTATTCTCACCTCGGTTAATGTGTGATTATAAGCAAGAATTATTGTGGTGGATTATGTGGTGGATTATCACCTTTGTCAAAGCAAATGACGTAGTAATTAACGGGCACTTGTTTTCACACTTAACCAATTATACTGACTGCCAAAATGACCAGATCTCTCTCTCTCTCTCTCTCTCTCTCTCTCTCTCTCTCTCTCTCTCTCTCTCTCTAACCCGTCCATACATCACGTGCACCCTCCGTGGGTGTAATTTGACGTGTCACCATGAACAGTTCAGTTCAGATCCGTTTGTCCGTCTGTCTATCTACCCACGCATCGATTGCTCCATCCATCCATCCCATCTACCCATGCACTCAACCCATCCATACATTCATACTTCACTTATTAATTCGTGTATTCAACCATCCGTTCATCCATCTACCATTGCACAATTTCATTCATCCATCCGTCCGTTTACCCATCCATTCCGTTTATCACTCCCTAAAATATATTCGCATGAAGGATTGCTAACTCATTTGTGAAATGTCTCCGAGAACATAAAAATCAAACGAATATAGAGATGAAACAACGATGAGGACTCGACAACATGAAACAACTAAAATACTGGAGCAAAAGAAAACAAACAGTTGGACTCCGGTGGGTCGACCAGAGACAGAACACAACCGACATTACTTATAAAAAATAAATCCTTAGGCTGGAACTAGGGCTGGCTAATCGGAGGTGAAAAGATAATCGATTATCAGTCCTGTCATTGCGATCGATAATCGATTAGTAATCGCTAAGGTTGTTGTCATTATTTTACCTGTCTGACTTTCTGTCTGAGCATGACTCTTACCATATGTTGCACTTTACCATATGTATATTTGAACAGACAGGCCTGAGCAAACAGTGCATAATGCGGCGTCTCATCAGGGTCTGCACTGTTTGCCACTCATCAAGCTATTTTAGGCATAACGTTGGGTAGTAAATTGTACCTATCAAGTAATCGATTAAAAGCAAATCAGAAATGATAATCATTTTTGTGGAATTTATCGATCAATTAATCGATTATACGATTAATCGTGGCAGCCTTAGCTGGAACCTTCGTAGATTCAGAGGTCCGACCCACCGGTGTACAATTAAAGAGGGAAGCATTTTTTTTTTCAAACGTGATTGGCTTTACTACCATGCATGCAGTCTGTCGTATAACATTAATGTTATACCCAGCCTTGTTTATATCGAATAATGAATTTAAAGACATCTTTTTTTTTTCAAACGTTAGCATCACCTGCATTCATTTAATCGCCATGGGATAAAAACAATGGGGATTGAATAACTCCAGTAAAACAGATTAACATGTGCGGTGATTATATATAATTAGTACTTAAAAAAGCAGACATCTATATAGACTGAAATATATTAATAAATAAATCTTTGGATGACGCTGTGACTGCAAAAGGTTAATATCTCTGAAGACTGATCAGACTGCATGCGTGTGCAGGATGATCTGAGTCTTCCCTGGTCGCAAAACGACAGACACAGATCAACAGGCTCGTCGGCAAATGTTCCGTCCATATCTCTAAGGATGGCGATGTAGTTCCAGACGTTTTCTTTGTTTATTAAAGACTCTGATGAGACGGCACGCAAGCACCGGATGGTCAAAGTTTATCCATGTCACACCGACATGCAGAACAATTCGTCTTTGCAGGTTTCACAACAAAATGCACAGATTCAGAACAATATGCGAACCGTTCTCCGGACAGTCCTGCGACGGTAATCAGCTGTTGATCGTTGGGATCAGTTTGCATTTGTTTGCATTCTAATATTAATAATGCCTCAGTGAGGCTTATCTAACGATAAATCATGTATTGTGTTGAGAAATGTGCTGACTGTTTAGTCTTTGAAATTTGCGAAAAAGTCAGATCTGCTCAAACTATTTTATATGATCATCCTGCACCCGTCGTAATACGATCGACAGCTGATCAACCCGTACATCACGATACAGTTTGATCAGTTTTCACTGTTCGCGCGAGCACTCTATGGTCTCTGCGCTATTAAAAGTGCAACCAGCGAAGATGGCTAAATATGTACATGCTGATCTGATATGCAATATATAGAGGATATTTGATTTTTTCAGTGTAAGATCGAATTTTATTTCATCGAATGAACACCAAAACTGTTATTTTCACGAGTGGCGTAGCCACGAGTGAAAATAGCAGTTTTGGTGTTCATGAGTGAAATAAAATTTGATCTTGCACTGAAAAAAATCAAATTTTCTGTTTCTTACATGCTTCAAAAGGCAATATTTAGCGTCTTTAATGGTGTCGCTCACATTCGGAGAAAATTATCTTTGTTCCTGTTCGTTTCGCGTCAATTTAGTGGTGTCCATCGTGTTTAGTGGGTATACTATTGGGAAATGGCCTGGGATGGTATTATTATGAATGATAAATGAAATAATTGAGAGAGTAGTTTTCCAAAGAAGTTGCTGGCAAGTCTAACGTCGCGTGACAAAAGACGTGACGTCAGCGTCATAAATGACGTCAGTAACGTCCCCGTCACACATGAACGGGCTATGCGTCAATTAGAACACATTTCAGTATTGTTCAGTTATCTGACAAAGATAAAATTGAAATTAGAGTTAGATTTGAAGAAAAAAGTAGTCCCAAACAGTGAAAAATAAAAAATCGTATTTTCACTGTTTGAAACAGTGAAAATATCGATTTATATTTCACTGATAAATCTCTATCATTCATTGAAAAGCATGTAAGAAAAGTATGTAATGCCTTGAAATGCATGTAGTTGGAATAAAAATATCGGGCTGATTTAGGCCGAAATGACCCATCCCTAAAATCGGTTCGAAAAACTACCCAGGCCGAAACCAACCGCCCGAAATGATTCAGGACCGAAACGACCTGGTCAGAAACGACTCAGGGCCAAAATGTCCCGATATCACTTTGGATACTGCAATCAAGGTCGAAATATACGCTTCTTCACTAAACAACACTACTTTTACACTATCAATTTACCACCAATCCTGGCGGGCAAGACAACAGAATGAGAAGGTCCTCAAGCTTCTCTGAAGTATTCAAAATTTACCCACCGTCTGGTATACAGGCGAATTCACACCTTAACCAACTACTATAAATTTAGCTTTTTCCCTAGAAAAGTTGTTCAGTGGATTGTTCCCCTCCGTGGCACTGTTCAGTCATGCTGTCTGCCAGGTGGTGCATGTATCCCCTTAAACGCCAGATTCTGTTTTTGCCTTTTACTTTACTAACACTCTCCTCACACTGTACAAACTCATCTCACCCACTTTGCTTATCTTTAATTTCAGCTAACCCCCTTTAACACTTGGTATACCGGAATCCCTTCTGAAGTCCACCAAGGAGGTTAAGAAGTATGGGAAGATAGATAGATAGTAATATCTGTCTCTCTCCTTCCCGATGGGCCCGCGTGCCTGCTCCTCTGCCTGCCTACATTTAAGAATCAGAATAGAATTTTTACTGGTGGTACGTCAAATGACATTCATTCTCCAGGACCTGTGATATGGGAGTTAAGCTCTAACCAAAGAAGTGAACTTAGCTATCGTGGATATGCTAAGAAAATTATCGAATCTGAAAGGGACTCCTGTCTCCAATGGTCCGAGCCAATAAAAATCCTTTGTAATGTCAGTTGTTGCAGAAGGGATCTGGAACACAGGCACTTGTTTCATAGAGAAAAAAAAATCTACCCTCTACCTTCTCAGGTAGAGGGTAGATTTTTTGTTCTCTATGAAACAAGGGGAACGAGGATTTTTTGTTCTCTATGAAACAAGGGGAACGAGGCGATACCCTGCATTGGTACAATGGTAAAACACTTGACTCGTGATCAAGGGGTTCGGGGTTGCTGTCTATCTATCTCCTTTTATCAGTTACCCTATATATATATTGCATTGTAACACATTGACCTGATAAAGATATTCTAACTCAGGACAAGTGAGCTTTATCACGTCAACGTGACATTGCACTTTTTTTTTAATGAAGCGGACTATTTAAAAAAAGTGGCAAAAATATTATACATACTGGAAAAGAATGGAAAACAAAATGGAAAAAATACTTGAAAAAATATCATAGGAAAAAATGCGGTCAGCTGATACTGAATATATGGACTGCCGGAATGTTGGGACGCACTGAGGACCATTGAAAACTGATCGTAAATTGCTAATTTAAGAGTGTACAAGGGGATAAATTGATAAATAGAATACTAGATTCGTGTCATTTGATATCAAGTTTATCAGGCTCGGCTTCGAGAACGCATGTAGAATCGCTCGGCAAGCCTCGCGATTCTACAAGCGTTCTCGAAGCCTTGCCTGATAAACTTGATATCAAAAGACACTCACCTGGTATTCTCTATATACTGAGTCGGTCACATTTGGCCATAACCTCAGTTGTGTAAATTGCTTAGTCCTGGCTTCTACACAGGAATCCACTGTAATGATCAGTTTCTTCCACCTTATATATGGCAGGAGTCCATTGGGAAATTTAGGGGTGTCAGGTTGTGTTTTCTTCAAAATTGATTTTGAAAATGGCTGAACTTTTAGCAATCAGTGGAGGCCCTGATCAGACGCCGCGTTCTGCACTGCACTGTTTGCCAAGTACCCCTTTAGGGGTTTCCGGTACAAAATGGGTTAACGGACTCAGTATTAGATAGATATAGAGACCTTTGTACAATAGTATAAGCCTACATCCTCTTCTCTTTTTCTTGAGAGACTCGCAATTTAATTGTTCTAGTGTCCAAGTCATACTCCCGGTGTCATAGCAGTCTTGATTGCTGGTTACAAATCCAACAGCTACAGTAGAACTTCGATCGCTCGAACACCGATGGCTCGTTTACCATGGCTGTGTCGAACCCGTTCTTGAGCCCCTAGGGAAATCCTCTATATATGAAACAGTGGGAGATAATTAAGGAGATTTTCGTCCTTTATCTTGCATATGTATGCTGTGTGTACTCATTAGAATCGCCTCAATGAGGCGATTCTAATGAGTACACATAACATACATTTTCATTATAGAACATCGAAAAAATATCAAAAAGTATATCGTATACCTCCTGAAAGTAGGCCTCAGTGGCTCGAACTACCCCTGTCTCGAACAGATTTTCGAGGTCCCAAAGGTGTTCGAGCCATTGAAGTTAGACTATATTCTTAACTTTCTCAATTTCTTGTCGAAGGACCACTCCCTGAGGGTCTCAGATACACCTACCATATTCCAAAATAGAAATGAAGGCAATGATCAGGAATCGATGCATTTAACCCACAACTAACACCAGAGACACCAAAGGGAAAGAAACACAAACATTACATAACTAGACCTCAATGGAAACATCAATAGCAGAAAGCCAAAAAGTTACTTTCCCACAAAATGGCCGATTAGCTATCCAAAACAAAAAGATATAAGCGATACACACACCAAGGCCTGGCAAAGAAGTCCTTTATATGCTGCCACTTTAACATCCCGAGGGCACTGATAAAGAATTTTCCTCAGGAAACCAAGCCATCTATTTGTCTTGGTATACATGTTGCTAATATGTGTACCCCATCTCAAGTCATGGTTGTCACGCCAAGTTTGTTACTAGAATCCAACATTTTAAAGGACCGTTCCCTCCAGGGTGGGAGAAGCTTCAATTTTATTGGTTCTCTACCTTGTTATCTGCACAATGTAGCATTTAACAGGCTGAAATAGCATACCTTATTTTCCTGCCCAGCATCCTTATCTATCTATAGCCTTCTGAAATGTCAGTCAGTGATCTCCAACTTCATTCCTTGCCTATCTATATATATGCTTCTGCAATTTCAACGAGCCCTATGCCTCTCTAATTTCACGGTAACAAAACAACAGTCATAGTGCCAACTTCGAAGTTTCACCATTAACACAAAATCGCTATTTTCTAAAATATACATTCGAGTCTTGCCACCAATGCCATAGCCAAATAATTTGCCTTCAAGAAGTTCATGGTGTTGGTGGTGGTGGTGGGGGGGGGGGGGGTGGGGGGGGGGGGAGGGACATAATTATTAAGAACAGTGCTAAGCTGAGTTTCAAAACTATGCTTTTCCTAAATGCATGTTGCCTGTCAGACAAAAGTTTGTGTTCATCCAAGTCGGCAATTATAAGCAAACTGGTACTAGTCCAATTCCCACCCGGACATCCCCTCCCCCAGCGGATAATTCCTACCTGGTACAAGTATCCCCGGACAATCCCCTCATATCCCTGGACAATGCCCATCAATTCCGCTTATCATGTGTGTTTCCTAATGGTTCACATCTGATGATTCGCCCACTGTATTTGTTTGTTTGATTTGAGGTTTAACGTCCCCGTCAACACTGTAAAGGTCATTTTGGAGACGTTGCTTCCAATTTTGTGGGACTTTTACCCGACATTGAGATGAAATGACTTCTCAAGCCCTGTCGCCCAATGAAACCAATAGGGTTTGTTAGGATGGACGGTCCGCCTCGCACCGCGGTTCCTGGACAGGCTTAGCTCCTCTAAGCGGTTTACCAGTACTAGTGTGCGGGCCAGATTCAGCTCTGCGTGGAAGCATCATGTAGCCCATATATTTCTTCAAGCCCCTATGGGCTGGGGCGTTTCTCCCACTGTAAATATGGCTAGTTTGGTGCAGAAAATGGACGTATACCCCAATCAATCATACACCAACTTATTACTTTTTTGTTGTTTGTAACACAATGGAAAAAATCGTATTATTTAAAAACACAGTGAGTAAAGAGTTTTAACCCTTGTCCTGCTAATCCCGGATATGCCTTATCTTTGAAACAATGTAATCTAGATCAGATGGCTCCATCTTATCAGGATCTACATTGTTTGCCATTCAGATTGTGAATTTGTTGCAATAATTTGCATCAAGTAATCTGATTGGTTGATAATCGGTAGTGGGTGTGGCATATATAAATATTCAGCAGGACAAGGGTTAAACAATACAACACAGGGATTTACGGGAGTATTCATTAGTTTCCATTTGTTTGGCTCCAAAACATAGATTGTGGGTGCCCATAAGAACCGCCCCAATTCACCAAAAACTAAACACATGAATCAAACAGCACAACACGATAAAATACAATATATTACAAACTTACAAAACTGATCTCTTGAACCAAACACAACAAACAATATATACTCTGTTTTCTGTTATCATTATACTTTAATCAAGAGCTCATCACACATGCCATAAGCTCCTCGATTAATTTATTTATTGAAGGTGCGGGGGAATTGTCCGGGGGATTGTCCAGGGGGAATTATCCGAGGGGTGGGTATTGTCGGGGTGGGGGAATGTCCGTGTAGGGGTATAGTCAGAGGAATTGTCCTGATACCAAGCAGATCTTCAGCAATGATCACACGAAAAGAGAAACTTCTGCTGGACGCCAGTTGTCACGGGAGAACGGGAGAATTATGTGTTGGTTGATGTTGTTAAGGAAACATAATGTTGGGTTCCTCCACTCTATCTCGAGGTTGTTCGGGGTTTAAGATATGACAACAAAGAAAGATGATTCCATGTTTTTGAGCTTAGAAACCTTCCCTCTCTCGACCTCGTCATCTGAATTATAAATATAGCAATATCCTAATTAAGTAATTAAGAATATATATGAAAGACCTGTCCTTGAGTTGGACGCGAGTGCAACCCCGGTCAGGAACAAAGAAGGTCGAGAGATCGTCATAACAAAATATGAATATTCACAAAATAATGACAATTATGATAATTTGCACTTTCTCATAATCTTATAAAAGAAAAACTTAATGATTTAATTGAATGGACATTTCATAGGGAAGATTCCCTCTATCTTGCATGTAATGTAAATTTTTTTTTCACTTCTGAAGAGCATAAAATTATACTCGCGACGGAAGTAATGGCGAGGATTGTGGCCACGTGAAATCGATTTAAGCCCCCCGGTGGAATTCGTTTCCGCTGGCCCTTCCAAGGCGGTTCTTCTGTCGCGGTTTATTTTTTTTTATGGTTTGTCTTTGGGTGTTTGTGTCGCTCTTGTTGTTTTGTTTTGGATAGCCTTTTGGCCATTTTGTGGGAAAGTAACTGTCCTTTTGGCTTTCCGTTGTTGGTGTTTCCGTTGGGGTCTTTTGCTTCATGTTTGTGTTTCTTTCCCTTCGGTGTCTCTGATGGGAGCTGTGGGTTAATTGTATCGAATCCAGATCATTGCTTCTATTCTATTTTTTATGGTCATGTCAGAAAGTGTGTGAAGCCCTCACCTTTCTACTTGACAATATTTACATAAGATTTGGTACAAAGCTAGTTCGACAAATTGTGGGTATTCCGATGGATATGAATTGCCCACCCATTGCGGCTGATCAGTTCTTGTTTTGTTATGAAAGGTACTTCACGATGTTCCTTTCCGTTGAAAACCAATCTGAAATCATTGAAGCCTTTAGTTCGACTTCTAGATATTAGGATGATGTATAAAATATTGATAATAACTATTTCGATGGTTTGATCAGTCAAATCCCCCCACCCACCGAATACATCTTTCTATTGTAGATTGGGTTGATTCCTGCAAAATTATGATAAACACGATGAGGTTGTAAATTTTCCTTCCTTTCTTGGATGGTGTTCCTCGTGCGGCATCCTATGACATTTATATTTCGCAATAAATTCGATTTGCCAGAGTGTCTAGTCATGTTACTGACTTCAATACTAGTAATAAATTGTTAACTCCTAAACTTGTTAATCAGGGCTATCGGTATCATAAGCTACGCATAGCCTTTTCCAAATTTTAAAGACGTCATTCCGATTTAATTACAAAATTCAGTGTTGGACTTACTGGTGGGGCTTTGTTGGCCGAGGCTGCGTAGTATGACCCATCTTCATTTCATGATCAATCTCCACGAAAGAGTGTTGCCGACCCCGGCAGGTATCAAACCCGCGTCCTCCTGATCACCAGTCAGACGCGCATCCGACTGATCTACCGAGGCCGACACAACATAAATGTAATACGACAGACTGCATGCGTGGTAGTTAAGCCAATCACGGTTGGCAACTTTGCTTCTCTCTTTAATTGCACGCCGTTGGGTCAGGCTTCAGATTCTTTTACGGTTCCACCGTAAAGGCTCACTGAGAATTAAAGAGAATTTATTTTTATGTAATGTTGGTTGGTGCCTGGTGCTCTGTCTCTGGTTGGCCCATCGGAGTCTAAATGTTGGTTTTACACATTGTTTGTCTAAATCGCGACGGAAGTACGGGCGGTGATTGCGGCCGCGTAAAATAGATTTAACCCCCCCCACACACACACACACACACACGCACTTGAGGAATTCGTTTCACTGACCGTTCCAAGGCTGTTCTTCTGTCGCGGTTTATTATGTGTTGTTATGGTATGCATTTGAGTGTGTGTATCGCTTGTATTTTTGTTTTGGATAGCTAATTGGCCATTTTGTGGGAAAGTAAATGTCCTTTTGACTTTCCGCTATTTATGTTACCATTAGGGTCTGGTTATTTTAGTTTTGTGTTTCTTTCCCTTTTGTGTCTCTGATGGGAGCTGCGGGTTAATTGTATCCATTCCTGATCATTGCCTTCACTTCAATTTTACAGATAGCACGACATGATATTGAAATAAAGTAAATGCATAGTAGAAGTAAAACAAAGATCAGGAATTGATACAATTAACTTACTCCATCCATAAAAGACACCAAAGGGAAAGAAATACAAACATTAAGCGACCAGACCATAATGGAAACCTAAACAAAGGAAGGCCATATGGACAGTTACTTTCCCACAAAATGGCCATATGGCCATCCAAAATTAAAAGACACAAGTGATACACACAGTAAGTAACAAACAACAACATAAATAAATCGCCACAGAAGAGCCGCCTTGGAACGGTCAGTGGAAGATTTCCACTGGGGGGCTTAAATCGATTTTACGTGGCCACAATCCTCGCCCTTACTTCCGTCGCGATTTAGACAAATAATTTGTTCAGTCCGCATGAAGGCCTCCTAACTCATCAGTGCAACATCTCCGTGAACACAGAAATCAAAGAACCACAGAGGTGAGACAACGGTGAGGACTCGACAGCAAGAAACCACTGAAATGCTGGAGCAAAAGAAAACCAACAGTTAGATGCCTATACCTGAATCATAAATATAGAAATATCATATGTAACAAGGAATATACGAGTTTCAGGACCAGGGGGAATTTTCGACCAGCGAATTGAACGGTGGAAATATTTTTAAAGATCAGCTTAATCACATTAAAGTGAGCATAAGTGTAAAAAAAACTTCCGGCAGTATATGTTCTATGTGATTTCAACTTCAGAGACATTGTTTGGCCCGACAGGCTCTGCAGACAAGGCACAATGCTGAGTCAGTCCGAAGGTACATTATTTATTGACATTATGAATGATCATGGTGAAGACTTGCCCACTCGTGAAAAGGACTCTCTGAATTTGATACTTACATCTGTACCAGATTCAGTCTCCAGACAAACTAAGGGATCATGATATGGGCCCCGTCAAACGATTTTTGTACTTATCGCCTATGCGAGCAGCGAAGGTTCAAGGCGAGCCTGCGTATCCGCGCAGTCTCGCCAGAATCTTCGCTGCTCGCCCATACAAGTAGTGAATCAAGAGGAACCTTCAGACAGAAAGCCATATTCCTGGCCCCTCTGAATGGCTGGGCATGCGCAGTTAAAATTTGTCATGACGGAATGCTCGAAGACACAAATTCGCTTGGCGGGGCTCATATTATTTCCGGATTTCTAAAAATCTTCATTGCACCTATTGAGAAAGCTTGGAGGAAGGTGTACACATATCAAAATGGTGACTATGAAACTTTGAGGAAGGATGCGCTAAGATTTACAAAGGAGAAATACTTTAATGGTCATTTAGATCATGGACCCAGTGTACAAGGTCTAGTCACTACACTGTAAGCCCCAGCAGGCACTCAACGTTGAACTAGTGTTGAAACAACGTTAGTTCAACGTTGAGTCAACCTTTTGTGCCTGCAGGGGCGATGCTATTTATCGGGAAATGCTGTCAACGTTGAGTCAACCTTTTGTGCCTGCAGGGGCGATGCTATTTATCGGGAAATGCTGTCGTGGCTGAGCGTGGCCCAGACATAAAATTTTTGCAAGACATAGTTTCATTGCTACAGATATCCCTTATTTCAACAAAAGTGCATTATTTACTTTAAAAAAAAGCAATAGTTTGATGCATTACTTGTAGAAATCTAACACTATTTTGATGAAAATTTAACAACAGTTTTTGCAAACGTCAACGAAAAACCTAGGTACCTATTAACATTTAGCATAAATTCGTCAAATTAATGGACTTTAAGCTGCTTTCAGTTCAGTTTTAATCAATACAATATTGAAATATTTCAACAACAATGTGTCAAAGATGACAACGAACATTTAATTAATGAAAAAAATAAATCTCATTGATTTTAATTGACTGTAATTAGTAAAAATGGTTGTACAATCAAGACACGACATCATATTTAGGCAGCTGAGCCAGTTACTAGTCCGTGTATACTGGGTCCGAGCTCAGATGCTCGGTCTGTCCAGGAGAACTTTTATTTGATTAAAACTTCGGTCGAAAATCATATCCCCTCAAACACTAGTAGGTCTGTATGATGCGTTCAATGAAACTGAGTTCAAGGAGGTTCCATTGACTGATAAATCGGCCCCTTTCATGGATAGTATTGTCAGTAAGGCTTGAATCCATCTAAAGCTTTAGGACCTGATGAGCTTCATCCCTAAGTCCTGAAGAAACTTAAAAATGAGCTAGGTAAACATATCGTTAAAGAAAATGCTGCCCCTCATTGCAGTATGAATCGTATTATTGGAGAAAAAGACTGGGATACATTTCTCATTTATGTTCCTCTCGACAGACAGCTGTTCTATTAGAAAGGCCTCGTTGAGGTGGTTCTTCCAAGTACCAATAATTTTTGAAAGTAAAGCGGAAGCAACAGGTTGTTATGGAAGCACGCGACACCTAGAAAGAAAGAAAGAAAAAGAAAGAATGAAAAGGAAAATAACGCAGTTTCCCCGAAAACAGCCTTTTATAGATTTAACTTAGATCGCTACAGGCACTCAAGTTCAGTCTTTGACTGGCTGCAGTTTCCTTAATGTATTTTTGTTTTGAGTTAAATGGCCCAGTCATCACTATTTAGGTCACATCGATCATGTCAGTTTACCTTACCCCTTTCATGGGCAGGCATATATATAACGGTTTTGTTTGATTTGAGGTTTAACGTCCCCGTCAACACAGTAAAGGTTATTTTGGACACGTTGCTTCCAATTTTGTGGGACTTTTACCCGACATTAGATGAAATGACATCTCAAGCCCTGTCGACCAATGAAACTCATTTTTGATTTTTATTTATAAGCATGGGTGGTCCGACTCTTGCGCACCGCTTTGCCTGGGCAGGCTTAGATCCTCTAAGCGGTTACCAGTACTGGATGGGCTGGGGCCGATATATAAACGGTTAACCGGTATACTGAGTATAGTGCACATACTTTCGCCAAAACCGAGAACAGTAACTGCCCTCTTTGAATCAGCGGAAGAGGGCTAATGATCGTAGAAAAGATCTCACAAATCAGTCTCCACGAAACAATGTTGCCACCCGGGCGACCTACTTATACGACTGAACTACCGAGGCCAGCTTTTTCACAAGTACCGCCTGATTTAGCCCCATCTGATATATCGCCGTAAAACCCAAATTACGAAAATGCACTGTACTCGTTGCTGTCGAATAAATGAAAATTTTACGGTGAAAAATTGTGATATATTTCTTATTTCTGCTCAAAATATAGATTGTGGTACTCATTAGAACCGCCTCATCGAGGCGGCTCTATCGAGTACCCACAATCTATATTTTAGAGCAGGAATAGAAAAATTATGTTTACTCCTGTAAACCTCGGTTTTACTGTATAGAAGTGGTGTTGAAGGGGGTCAAAATTATAAAGGCGTGTTTTTGTTACTGGTGACACGTCAAATGATATTCATACAACAGGACGTGACGCAGCAGGCACTCAGTCTTGAAGCATCATTGAAATAACTTTGAAAACGTTGTATTAAAGATGATTTAGCATTGTGCGCCTGTTGGAATAGCTTTTTGGTATTTTTGGTCTTTTATGCGTTCAATCGGATTTTATGGATTATAGTAATTTACAACTAAAGTAGGAACGATTTTACTATAATACCAACATTTAATAATCTGTCAATCTAACAAGGAATTTCTCAAGGATAAGCGGTAATCGTCTATTGGTTAAGTAGACCTATAATATCATTGCTTTAGTGTTTGGTATATTTAGTCCCATTGATACATAAACTATCTGGAAATACGAGACGTCTATTTAAGTAAGGTCCTTCTTCTTTTTTCATTCATTTTAATAGAAGATTATTTTATGATATTTGTCATGTATATTTAATGGGAGCTGACAGTGCTAATGGTTTGGTAAGGACTGTCAGCCTGTGATTGTACAATATTCTGTCATCTGTCGTGGACTTTTAGATGCATAATTATGATAATGATGCGTATTTTGGATCACAAAGATTCGGATCAGCTTGCGTCTCCGCTTATTGTAGATTTTATCGTGTGCTGGGTTGTGATGGTTTTATAAATCCCGTTTTCCCATATAACCCATTGTATGCTAGTGGACTCTTCCATTGCTATATAATGGACAAGTCCACTTGTCATATAAGGGGAGTCAGGCCTATTTTTCGTCTTTGTTCTATTTTTAACGGAAAATTCTGTTAGCAAACAGTGCTGGCCCTGTCCAGACGCCGCGTTCTGCGGCGTATGATATGGGTCTGCACTGTTTACCAAGGTATCCCTTTAGGGGTTTCCCGCATGCAATTGGTTAAAGTGGATTTTGAAAGAGTATGTGTTCCCCACATAGACTTGTTGACGCGGTGATATGTGCAAGTGCGGCGCACCTGACGTGAATGCGCCCGCTAGCTTGGTTAACGTACGCACAAATTGAAATCATATGACAAATAGAATGTCCCGGTCAATATCTTTGAACAGGGCTTTTTCCAGCTGAGGTGTTTTACAAAGTTCTTGTACTTTTTTATTTGCAAACAGTATAATCTGGGGATAAACGTTTTGCTAGAATGCTGCAGCAAAGGAAACTGAACAGTTAGGCGCCGGGAAGCGGGGCTGAGCATCAGGCACCTACCTGTGTTCGTTTGTTTGTTTGTTTGATTTGAGGTTTAACGTCCCCGGCAACACTGTATAAGTCATTTTGGAGACATTGCTTCCAATTGTGTTGGACTTTTACCCGACATTGAGATGAAATGACATCTCAAGCCCTGTCGCCCAATGAAACCAATAGGGTTTATAAGCATGGACGGTCCGACTCGCACCGCTTTGCCTTGGCAGGCTGTGATCCTCGTAGCTGTTTATACCAGTACTCGTGTGTGGTTGGTTTCAGCTCTGCGTGGAAGCATCATGCAGCCCATCTTTTTCTTCAAGCCCCAATACCTGTGTTCGTAGATATGAAAGAGTATTGCAGTATAAACATTTATGGTATAAGAGGAAAAAATCTTGTACTTTTAGCTTTCCTTGATACTCACCAACTACATATTGCGATATTTAGGAAACAAAGATTGACAGTTCAATTACGACTTCGGAGCTTTTCCCTGAAACTTGCACTTACAGTGTATACAGAAAAGATAGAAACACTCATGGCGGTAGGATGATGTTGCTCGTTCACAGAGAAATCTCTCATATACCATTCATGGAACTGGAAAACGACCCAGAATCTGTTGGGTTAAGGTTTTTTGCAATCAAAACTTCTCACTTTATTGCAAGTTGGTATCGACCACCAAATGGCACGGTCGGAAACTTCCAGTTTAATATTTTTAAAGATCAGCTTGATCGCATTAAGTCCCGCAGTACATGTTCCAGGTGACTTCAGCTTCAGAGACATTGTATGGCCCGACAGGCTCAGTAAACTAGGCACGATGCTGATCATGGCTTAGAACAAATTGTTAACTTCCCTACTCGTGATAAGAACAATATGGATTTGATTCTTACAACTGTCCCAGGGCAGTTTGAAGATATCCAGTATCCAGACAAACTAAGTGACTGTGCTATTGTTGAACTATGAAACTATGAGGAAGGATGCTCTAAAATTGTCAAAGGAGAAATACTTAAATTGTCATTCAGATGCTCGGTCTGTCCAGGAGAACTTTGATTTGATATAGATCTTCTTTCATTCAAGCTTCGTCTGAAAATCATATCCCCTCCAAAACTAGTAGGTGTGTATCTTCCATTCCCTGGATCACGCCATAGATATGAAGAAAGATTCTGAGAAGGAACAAGATTCATGCTAAGCCAAAAAATTTGGAAGTGAAAAACTCAGAACAAATTTTTAAAACTTGAGATGAGAAGTTAAGAATGACATAAAATTCAACATGATTTGTATGTGAATAATTTGATATATGATGTAAAGGCAAATCCCAGAGACTTATACAGGTATATCAATAGCCAGAGGAAACTCGGGCAAGGTATCCCGCCCCTTAATAAAAGGGGAAGGAACATGGTTGCTAAACCAGACTCTGAAAGGGTAGAAGAACTAGTTGGTCAATTCAGTGATGTGTTTAATAAAACTGAGTTCACGGAGATTCCATTGACTGGAAGATCGCTTCATTCATGGATAATATTGTTGTGTCATGGGCGAGAGAGATCAAGTTACTTAAAGGCTTGAATTTATCAAAAGCTTTAGGAACTGACGAGCTTCATCCTAGAGTCCTGAAGGAACTAGCAAATGAGTTAGGTCCAGTTTTTGCACATCTGTTGTAACAGTCTCTCCAAAGAATGGCCCTTAGCGAACATTTGCCCACTCTTCAAGAAGGGAGATAGGCCCTTGCTCGTAATTATCGCCCGGTGTCCCTGACCTGTGTTCTGTGCAAATGGCTTGAACACATAGTCTGCTCAAATACCATGGCCCACGTGGATGAACATACACTTTTGTCAGACAGACAACATGTATTTAGAACAAGAGGGCCGAGAGGGCCCTGAATCGCTCACCTGACAATAAGTGTCTCTAGGACATTCTAGGCCCAAGGGCTATAATTTGAACAAACTTGGTAATGGTTCACTAGATGAAGCTTCATACCAAATATCAAAGACCTGGACCTTCTGGTTTCAGACAAGAAGATTTTTAACGGTTTTCCCTATATAAGCCTATGCAAAACCAAAGGGTCCCGGGTGGGGGCATTTTTGCCATCAGGGCTATAATTTGAAAGAGGTCCACTAGATGAAGCTTCACACCAAATATCAATAATCTGGGCCTTGCGGTTTCAGAGAAGAAAAGTTTTAAAGATTTCCGCAACATAAGCTTAGGTAAAACCAAAGGCCCCCTGGGCGGGGGCATTTTTGGTCCCAGGGCTATAATTTGAACAATCATGGTAGAGGTTCACTAGGTGAAGCTTCATACCAAATATCAAAGACCTGGGCCTTCTGGTTTCAGAGAAGAAGATTTTTAAAGGATTTCCCTATATAAGCCTATGAAAAACCAAAAGGGTCCCAGGGTGAGGGCATTTTGGCCCCAGGGCTTTAATTTGTACAATCTTGAAAGAGGTCCACTAGATGAAGCTTCACACCAAATATCAAAGATCTGGGCCTTGCGGTGTCAGAGAAGAAGATATTTAAAGATTTTCCCTGTATAAGCCTATGTAAAACCTAAGGCCCCCGGGGCATTTTTGGCCCCAAGGCTATAATTTGATAAATCTTAGAAGAGGTCCACCAGGTAAAGCTTCACACCAAATATTAAAGACCGGGGCCTTGTGGTTTCAGAGAAGAAGATTTTTTAATGATTTTCCCTATATAAGCCTATGTAAAACCAAAGGCCTCCAGGCAGGGGCATTTTGGCCCCCAGGGCTATAATTTGAACAATCTTGGTAGAGGTCCACTAGATGAAGCTTCACACCAAATTTCAAAGATTTTGGCCTTGCGGTTTCAGAGAAGAAGATTTTTAAAGATTTTCCCTGTATAAGCCTATGTAAAACCAAAGGCCCCCCGGGGTGGGGGCATTTTTGGCCCCATTGCTATAATTTGAACAATCTTAGTAGAGGTTCACCAGGTGAAGCTTCACACCAAATATTAAAGACCTGGGCCTTGTGGTTTCAGAGAAGAGATTTTTTAATGATTTTCCCTGTATAAGCCTATGTAAAACCAAAGGCCACCGGGGCGGGTCATTTTGGGCCCCCAGGGCTATAATTTGAACAATCTTGGTAGAGGTCCATTAGATGAAGCTTCACACCAAATACCAAAGATCTGGGCCTTGCGGTTTCAGAGAAGAAGATTTTTAAAGATTTTCCCTGTATAAGCCTATGTAAAACCAAAGGCCCCCGGGGCGGGGGCATTTTTGGCTCCAAGGCTATAATTTGAACAATTGTAGTAGAGGTCCACCAGGTTAAGCTTCACACCAAATATTAAAGACCTGGGCCTTGTGGTTTCAGAGAAGAAGATTTTTTAATGATTTTCCCTATATAGGCCTATGTAAAACCAAAGGCCCCAGGTGCGGGGGCATTTTGGCCCCCAGGGCTATAATTTGAACAATCTTGGTAGAGGTCCACCAGATGAAGCTTCATACCAAATATTGGAGAACTGGGCCTTGCGATTTCAGAGAAAAAGATTTTTAAAGTTTTCGTTTAAAAAATCTATTTTTAGCTCCTGTGACCTACATGTGCAATGGACCGGAACCATTTGAACAACTTTGAAAGGGAACCACCTAAGGATCATTCCTGTGAAGTTTGGTCAAAATCCGATGAGTGGTTTAGGAGAAGATGTCATTTGAAGAAAAAGTTTACTCACGAACGCACACACGCACACACGCCCACACGCACACACGCACTGACGACGGACGACGGACAAAAAGTGATCACAAAAGCTCACCTTGTCACTACGTGACAGGTGAGCTAAAAAGGCAAAGCTGTGAAACTCAGTTGAGCACGGTTAATTATGATTGGGTAAAAATCCTAGACAAAGGGAGAGAGGTGGACACATTTATTCTGGACTTCGAGAAGGCTTTTGACACTCCACCTCATGAACTACTTAAATCCAAATTATTTGGTTATTGAATTTTGGGAAAAGACTCAAATGGATAGATTTCTACAGAAAACAGCGTGTTGTTGTTAATGGTGAATCATTAGTATGTGCTCCAGTTTTGTCAGAGATCCCACAAGGGACTGTTCTTTGTCGCCTGTAATCTCCCTGTACATTAATGGTATTTCCACTGACATTGACTCAGAAATTAGACTGTTCGCAGATGACTGTGTTTGCTATCGGGAAATTAGAGATACAGAGGACTCACTGTAACTTCAGAATGATATAGATAGATTAGGATATTGGGCACGAAAATGGGGCATGACATTTCAGCCCGTTAAATGCAACAACTGCAGATAACTAGGAAGAGAACCAATAAAATTGAGGCTTCTTACACTTTAGAGGGAACGGTCCTCGAGAATGTAGATTCCATTAAATACCTTGGCGTGACAATCAGTCACGATTTGAGATGGAATACACACATTAGAAACATGTGTACTAAGGCAAATAGAACGCTTAGTTTCCTGAGGCGAAATATTCATCAGTGTCCGCAGGATGTAAAAGAGGCAGCAAAGGACTTGGAATCTTGGAATATGATAGTTGTATCTGGGACGCAAGTGGAATGGTCCTTAATGAAGAAATTGAAAAAAGTTCAGAATATAGCTGCTAGTTTTGTAAAAAGCAATTACGGCTTTGAAACTGGGAGCATGACTGGAATACTAGGAAAAATTAAGATGGGAGTCTCTCAAGAAAAGGAGAAGGGACAGAAGGCTAATGCTTTTATACAAAGGTCTAAAGGGTGCTGCCAGCATTCCAACAGTCTAGGCACTGTAGAAATCGCCATTCGTTGGCGTTTCAAGAACTGACATTAATAATCGTTCTTTCTTCGAACCATTAGAGACTGGGATGCCCTCCCGATTCGATTATTTCGACAGCTGAATATGGTGAGGATTGTGTCTCTGTCGCTATGTTTACCTTTTCGGTTAGAGCTGGGGATTAACTGCCCATGTCACAGGTCCTCGTTGTGATGATTGTGATTTGTAAATTAAATTTAATGTAAATTAACTCGTCTATTTCAGAATCAGAATTGTTACTGGCGACACGCCAGTAACAATTCTGATTCTGAAGTAGACGAGTTAATTTACTTGAGGTTGAAACCTAACATGTCAGCTATTTTGAACAGGAACGCTGTTTGGCATAATAAATGTTATGCTTCCTACGTAAATCAAGCTCCCTCTGCTTCTCCAGGGTGGTAACGTCGGGTTCAACACAGACTCTCGAATGACCTTTTCTGCGTCCTCGTGTAACTTGGTGACCTCAATTTGCGCATGTTTGCCAAAAGATCAACCAGCAGATAAGCTGGAGTATATCAAATCCGCAGTTCGAGAATTAGATGCGTATATCTAAATTTAGTAGAGTATCTTTTCCGCAGCAAAATAATGGTGAAAATCCAAAACAATAAACTTCTAAAACATTTAAGTAAAGTCATTACAACAAATGCTATAAAATGTTTCTTTTTTATTGCAGTAAAATTTCGCAGACATTCAGTCAAAAGTATGCTCGACTGTTCATAGACGTTAACTCATTTAAATACGTCTTTCCTTCAAGTATGAAATACTGGACAAAAATCGGTCAACCCGAAAAAATACTGAAATAGGGGCGCGTTGTTATAATCACTGAACATTGTCGTCTTCCGGAGGTAAGGCTGTCATGGTAACATTATACCAAACTACCACAGACCATCGAATTAACGATTTATGAATACAGCTAAGCAATAAAAGATAACGAGCCTCACACTACCAGACAAGTGCAATCAGTTAAGCAGAAATCTGTGGCTGCTGTATCCTGACAACGCCAATTTAATATGGTTAACTTTATGCGACTTTTAATAACTACCCTGGACACAAAATTATAAACAACCGGTTCATGGGATCCTACACTCAACAGAGCTCAAGTGGGCATAAATCGGCCCGCCACTTGGTGGCCATTTATTTAACAGACCATAATGGGTTAGTAAAGGTCCATCACAAATTATTTTGAAATCAACCATTTTTTTTTTTTTTTTGGCATAGATCATGGTCAGCTTTGAACAATCTTAACAGGGCTAAAGTCCAAAATGCTGCATACCAAGAACTTTTATTTCCTGAGAGGCAGAATCAAAAATCCCTTTTAGCATATATGCGTATGACAACCACCCAGATATCTCAAACTTACTTTGATTTCTCGATCCCACTGATGCATTATATGTAATTTGGTTTCAGTTAGCACAGTAGTTTTGTACAAATACTTAATCGCATGGCCTCAGGATCATTTAGCTGATTGCAAACATCAACTCTGATGTCATAAGCTGCAACAGAACCAGAAAATCCTGTCTTTTACATACAAAATCCTGTGTGACCGAATGTGGCCTTAACGAAAGAAAGGTCAAGGTCAACCAAATTTGAACAAATTTGATAGGGCCCGAGTCCCAAATATTGTATACATAATTTCAAGGTCATCGGTCGTTTGGTTCGATGACCGATGTGTGCAACCGGATGTGTATCGCTTCCTTTATCCGTTTAGTCAGTTGTACCCCACTCCCCACTCACGAGCCCTCCCAGTCTACCAAATGGTTTGCGCTGTTCATGTAGTCTATGATCGCAGTTTTGTTTATTTCATTAAAAAAGTCTTGGTGTTGCTTTCACAGTCTTTTCTATGTCCCAGATTTTCGCCCAGCTTTTCCAATATAAATCTTATCACAGCCCAATGTGGAATGGACTTTTGTATTCTACTTGGAAGAGACAAACAAAAACCTGAAATATAGTATACAAAATTCATGCCAGTCAGACTTGCATCCGACTAAGCTGCCAAGGTCGACCCGAACCGAAGACCCTCAAATGATTAGATTCCTTTGTTTGCTACAGAGAAACAGCGTGTTGTTGTTACTGGTGAATATTCAGAGTGGGCTGCAGTTTTGTCTGGAGTCCCGCAAGGGATTGTTCTTGGTCCCCTATTGTTCTCCCTGTACATCAATGATATTTCCACTGACATTGACTCAGAAATAAGACTGTTCGCAAATGACTGTGTTTGTTACCGGGAAATTAGAGATACAGATCACTCACTGAATTTTCAGGCTGACATAGATAGATTAGAATGTTGGGCCCGAAAATGGGGCATGAGATATCAGCCAGTTAAATGCAATATTATGCAGATAACTAGGAAGAGATCTAGTAAAGTTAAGGCTTCTTACACCTTAGAGGGAACGGTCCTCGAGAATGTGGACTCCATTAAATACCTTGGAGTGACAATCGCACACAACTTGAGATGGAATACTCATATTAGCGACATGTGTACTAAGGCAAATAGAACGCTTGGTTTCCTGAGGCGAAATCTTCATCAGTGCCTTCAGGATGTAAAAGAGGCAGCGTGTAAAGGTCTTGTTCGCTCAGTCTTGGAATATGGTAGTTGTATCTGGGACCCCAGTGGAGTGGTCCTTAACGAAGAAATTGACAAAGTTCAGAACAGAGCTGCTAGATTTGTAACAGGAAATTACTGCTTTGAAACTGGGAGCATGACTGGAATACTTGGAAAAGTAAAATGGGAGTCTCTCAAGAAAAGGAGAAAAGACAGTAGGCTCATCCTTTTATACAAAGGTCTAAAAGGTGCTGCCAGCATTCCAACAGATGGCCTTGTTCCCCCTGCTAGACACTGTAGAAATCACCTATCGTTGGCGTTTCAGACCCTTTCTGCAAGAACTGACATTAATAAAGAGTCGTTCTTCCCCAGAACCATTAGAGATTGGAATCCCTTCCCGATTCGATTATTTCGACAGCCGAAAGAGCTGATAATTGTGTAGCTAAATTTACCTCTTTGGTTAGAGCGAGGGACTAACTTCCCACATCACAGGTCCTGGTGTATGAATGTCATTTGACGTGTCACCAGTAACAATTCTGATTCTGATTCTGATTCAAATGACTACGAAGCCAATATCAGATGGACGCCCCAGTGACGCAAGATACACGTCACCTTTGCCTCACCTAACCGCCCTCCTTGTCTGCATTTGTCCTTAGTTGTTGGTGGGACGTAAAACTCTAAACACACACCCACACATACCTTTCCAAGATAAAATAAGAACAATCCCTCAAACTACATTAGAACTGCGATGACTCGAATACCTATTTCTCGTTTCCCATGGCTGAGTCGAACACCTTTTTGAGTCCCAAGGGAATTCCTGTAAATAAATAATAGTGTGGGATAATTAATTTACAGGGAATTCCTGTAAATAAATAATAGTGTGGGATAATTAATTTATCTTACAAATGTATGCTGTGTGTACTCATTAGAATCGCCTCCATGAGGCGATTTTATGAGTACACACAGCATACATTTCATCATAGAACGCCGAAGTGATGTCCCAGAATTAACCCCGGTATGCGTCCTAGCAGTAACCCTCAGTTGCTCGAACTACCTCCGTCTCGAACAGGCTTTCGTTGTCCCGAAGGCGTTCGAGCCAATGAGGTTTGACTGTATCTCAAAATGTTTATTATCTGGTGGAAATGAAAGAGGAAATTTTAGGAACCCAAATGCGAGTTTGAATGAGCCACAGTAGACGCGTCATCGATATTCGAGTAATTGAAGTTTTACCGTAGTTCGTAAGTGGCTATGTAAATCTGGAGTAGGGCTGGCTAATCGGAGCTGAAAAGACAATCGATTATCAGTCCTGTCATTGCGATCGATAATCGATTAGTAATCGCTAAGGTTTTTGTCTTAATTTAACCTGCCTGAGCATGACTCTTACCATATGTTGCACTTAACCATTTGCATATTTGAATAGACAGGCCTGAGCAAACAGTGTAGACCCAGATGAGACGCCACAGAATGCGGTGTCTCATCAGGGTCTGCACTGTTTGCCACTCATCCAGCTATTTTAGGCATAACTTTGGGTAGTAAATTGTACCTATCAAGTAATCGGTAAAAAGCAAATCAGCAATGATAATCATTTTTGTGGAAATTATCGATCGATTAATCGATTATACGAATAATCGTGTCAGTCTTAATCTGGAGCGAACAATGTTGAATTTAGAATGCATCAGTGATGGTCTGGTAATAAGATTAACCCATGTAAACCGCAGTTTTACTATATAAAAGTGGGGTTCAAGTGGGTAAGAATTATATAGTTGTGTTTTCCTGATGAGAGATGCTCTGGTACGCTCTAGCATGAACGCGTTCTGCAAGACTCGTTGGACAGTATCTGTGTAGTACTTGCTTGCTTGGTTTGGAGTTTAACGACCCATTTAACACTATTTAGGCCAATTCGAGCCGACAGTTTAACTAACAATAATTTCTGATCCTGGCCAGGCTTGTACATAAGCGGTTAACCCATTTTGTACCAGAAACCCCAAAACGGGTATTTGGCAAACAGTGCAGGCCCAGATCGGACGCCGCAGATCATTGCAAGATCCTCTGTCAGAATGGAATGTACTATTTCCAGTGAAATGCCAACTCTACTAGCTATATATCTTTCTGTGACTCGTCTGTCAGTCATAATAATATCATGGACTTTATTGACCATTGCTGGGGTTGCAGCATTGACAGACCTTCCAGGACGGGGGTCATGCTCAATGCTCTGTCTGCTACGCTTAATTTCCGCCACCCACATTTTCACTATACCATATGAAGGGGCATCTTTCCGGAGTGTTGCTACCAAATTATTCCTTAGGTGTTAAACCTGTTTATGCATATATTGGATCACTACTCTTTCACCGATTTTGTCCATTTTGCAAAAGCTACTTGTCTTGTTTACTTTAGAGTTATAAACTGACCAAATGAGACCAGTCCTTGGATACACGGTCCTGTATAGTCACGGAATAGTAGGACTTAAAAAGAACATCCCTGTGTACCACCTTCAACATATCAATCAGCCCTCGTATAGTGGGGTTTATTCCACGTTCACGTTGCAATGGGTAAAACGTGACGTCTTCTGATACTGGCAGTTATGTATTTTTCTATGCATTATCCCAGTTCTGTTTTAGACCCTGAAAAACTGGCTGATCATAATGTATTGAATAATAACTTATCTCTTAGCTTTCAACCATTCAGCACAATATCACATCACAAATACTTTGTTGACGATCTCTTGTTCTTATGTATACGCTTAATTGAATATTTCATCACGAGATTAAAATCGTTCTAAACAAGCTTAATCTTTTGGAAGATCTTTACCAAATCTTTTGTTTGTTTACCAATAAATATAATCAATGAATATTGTCAAAATATGATTTACTGCGACAGAGAGTTAATAGGACAGGTTTGCATTTATATTTTTGAAAGGATATGTGTTAAATCTTCAGTCCCTGTTGATTCTTAAAATCGCCGAGAGTTTCCGAAGAAGAAGCTTCCATATTTGAAAATAGGCCACGTCCAATTTTTGTAAATGTGGAGTTTATAATCATTATTTTGACTGAGGTTTAACGTCCCTCTCAACATTATATAGGCCATTTTGTAGACGTTGCTTCCAATTTTGCGGAACTTGTACCCGACACTGAGTGACCGGCCCTGTCGGCTAATGAAACCGATAGAGTTTATATGTATTGACTGTCAAACTCGCATTCCATTGCCTGGGCAGCAGGCTAAGGGCCTCTAAACGGTTTACCAGTACTCATGTGCGGTCGGTTTCAGCTCTGCATACGGCCCCCGCCCATAGGGGCTTGAAGAAATATATGGGCTGCGTGATGCTTCCACGCAGAGCTGAATCCGGCCCGCACATTAGTACTGGTAAACCGCTCAGAGGATCTAAGCCTGTCCAGGAACCGCGGTGCGAGGCGGACCGTCCATGCTAATAAACCCTATTGGTTTCATTGGGCGACAGGGCTTGAGATGTTATTTCATCTCAATGTCGGGTAAAAGTCCCACAAAATTGGAAGCAACGTCTCCAAAATGACCTTTACAGTGTTGACGGGGACGTTAAACCTCAAATCAAACAAACAAACAAACAAAAAAAACAGCTCTGCATACAGTCCAATCTATTTCTCCAAACCCGATGGGCGAGGCCGCGAATTGTGGAGTTTCTAATAATAAATATGGTGGCTAACAGCGTAGCTTCTGATAAGACGTCTCGTAACCGGGATCTATACTGTTTGCTTGCGTACCTGTTCTGATCTGCATGGCTACGTGGTTTAACGGGTAAATAGACAATACCAGATATCAAGTTTATCAGGCATGACTTTGAGAACGCTTGTAGAATAGCGGGGCTTGCCGAGCGATTCTACATACGTTCTCGAAGCCGAACCTGATATCAAATGACAAGAATCTGGTATTCTATTTATCAGTTAATCCCCTTGTACACTCCTACAGTTTTGCCATTTTTTCCAGTAACTGAAGAAAACACAACCTAACATTCCTAAATTTTGCAATGGACTCCGTAAGTAGTCCAGTTCATAGAAGTACAAATATCACGTTGACCCGATAAAGCTCACTTGTCCTGAGATAGCATATCTTTATCAGGTCAGTATGTTACAATGCAATTAATATAGGGGAAAACTGATAAAATTCTGTCGAATTTGACTCTGTCCATTGAAAAGATTTCTCCCGGAGCCGGATACCATTCTAGTCTACGCGTCGCTGCATCTCTTCTATTTTCCGTGTACCTTTGAGTATCAAATAGTGGTCTACAGCTGGGCAGCATATAGGTAGAGTGGGTGGGTTGCTTTCATAAAAAAAAAATCTTCCATAAGAGATAATGTTTGTTATTGTTCTGAAATTGGCTTTATATGAAACTCTGTGATAGTTGCCTTATGTATTTCCAAACTTAAGTTGTAGAGAATCCCAAAGATGCGTATTGCCTTTGTTGAATTTTTTTACCTGCATAACCTCACTTGCCTTAGCTGCGGCCTTGATAGCAAACGGCTGTCACCCTCACTTGCCTCCGCTGCGGCTCAAGTTCCATTCCCTGTGATGACAGGCGCCAGGGCAGTGTTCTCGCGGTCAGGCCCTGTTGGTCTAGTTTTCTCCAGCTCGACAGACCACAGTACGCGCCTTCGAGGTTAAACTTTAAAGCGTTTAAAAATCGATTGTTTGATAAAATAATCTTGCAGTGTCAACATGCTCCTGTTGTCGATTTATATTATAAAACTTCTACATGGATAATGCCCATTTTGTGTTACAAGTCGAATACTTCTGGACGCAGACATGGACCGACATAAGGACAGCACGAGAAAAACTATCCTATTCAATTATAGCGAAAATATTACCATCAAAATCTCAAAACAAATCAGATAAAAATTCTGGTATTTTTCCTATTTCTGCTCAATACATAGATTGTGTGTACTTGTTAGAACCGTCTAACGAATACCCACAGTCTATGTTTTTCAGCAGAAATTAGACAAAAAATATATATAGGCGTGTTTTCGATATGCTGGCGAATGTAGGTACGCACAATTACAAGCCTACATGACATTTCCATGGCGGGGACATATATGCCCAGTCATGGGAAACCTTTTGGTTGGGGTTGGGAACTTGGGGGGGGGGGGGGGGGAGGGGGTGACAAGGTAAGACTCAAACCGGTCTGCTTAACTACACAGACTGGCAAGAGTTGTGAATTATACGCTTAGAGGGTCTTAAACTAAAAGCTTGCCCAGGCAGAGTGGTGCGAGTCGGAACGCCCCTACACATAGACTTTTTTTTTGTTTGGATGACAGGGCTTGAGATGTCATTTTATGTCCATGTCGGGTAAAAGTCCCACAAAATTGGAAGCAACGTCTCCAAAATGACCTAAATAGTGTTGACGGGACGTAAAACGTCAATATTAAAACAAACGTCCTGAACTAGCCAAGCAGCGATGAGTTAGTGGAGGCACAGCCTCGCATAGCAACAGATAAGGTCCGTATTTGTGATTACTGAAGAATAATTTTTGCCAATTCTCCATAAAAACCTATGTTGTGGGTATTCATTAGAACCGCCTCGAGGCGGTTCTAATGAATATCCACAACTTAGGCTTTTATGGATAAATAAGGATATCTATCCGTCAATTATCACAAAATACGCAACAAATCGGTTGCTATGGGCAAAGGATGACTTTTTGTTGTTCGCAAATGACAACAATTGCTGCGCCGAAATCAGCAAAAGTAATCCTTATCTGGTTCAATATTTTGACGAACGAATAAAGGGATGGAAATTTTATTACACCTGCTAAAAAGCACGAACGTCGAAGTTATATAAATTGCCTACAAGCCTTTGATAATATTTTTTCTGTGACTTGCATTTTCAGCATCACTGATCAGGTACGTTTGCATTTTTTCCACTATCTTTTAGCCCATACATGACAGAAAGAATCTTTCAGATATTTACTTTAAGAGATGAATACCAAAATATTTCATCTCGTGTGAAATAATTTTGGTACTTTTCGAAAAAAAAAAGAGAAAATTTTCTTTTTTTATATACATGGCTTTGGCGATTTGCGTAAATTGAACCAAACCAAAAAAATAGTCCAGGTTTGTATTGTATTGTATTGGAGTTTTTAACGGCCAAGTCAAAACTTTGAGCCGGTCAGTTTACCTATCAACACTTTTCCTGGGCAGGTATGTACGAAAAAATGTTGCCGACCCTGGCAGGTATCGAATCCGGCCCTCCTGATCAACCGACTGAGCTACCGGGACCGGCAAATAGTCCAGATGCTATTTTGAAAATAACACAGTCATGTCATTTTCACAATATGAAAATATCATATCTTTCCTCAATGTGAAATTTTTATTTTATTTATTTTATATTATTTTTATTTGTTTCCGACATGAATTGATTTCACTGCCAAGTAAACAGAAAAAAAATTGGGAAAGTCCTTTCCCGATTTAATTAAGGACTGGCTTACTTACGTTTTTTTATGAATCGATTTACAAAAGTCCATCGTAATTCTGTGGCATCAAATCTGGGTCTACCGTGTTTGCCAAGATTTTGGGATGCTAGGCATATATGGGTTAGTTAAAAATGAACAGAGAAACTTTTAGCACAGAGAGAACATTTGAGAAATTCACTCAACTGAAATATTAAATTGCCTTTATCATGAGCGCAAATCTATTATTATATTCAAAAGTAAATTTATTAGCTACAAACAGATTAGAAATTCAAAATATATATTTATTGATATAAAATTTAAAACTATATTTTGACAGATAAACGGTTTCATAAGGTTTGCGGGCTTTGCTTTGTAAACTTGTGGACGTGAGTACCAAAATGTGTAGCTTTAATTTGTTTGATTTCAACGTCCCCGTCAACACTATAAAGGTCATTTTGGAGACGTTTCTTCCAATTTTGTGGGACTTTTATCCGACATTGAGATGAAATGACATCTCAAGCCCTGTCGCCCAATGAAACCAATAGAGTTTATAAGCATGGACGGTCAGACTCGTGCGCACCGCTTTGCCTGGACAGCCTTAGATCCTCTAAGCGGTTTACCAGTACTCGCGTGCGGGTCGGATTCAACTCTGCGTGGAAGCATCATGCAGCCCATATATTTCTTCAAGCCCCGATGGTCGGGGGCCATGTGTAGCTTGAAATATGCATTTTGATTTTTACTGTTAAACTACATTTTCAATTGAGTTCCATTTGTTTGTCTTTAATTGTCATGTTGATATTATTTTCGTATAATGTACAAAGAAGAAGAAGAAGAAGAAGAAGAAGAAGAAGAAGAAGAAGAACCATTTTCATGTTAGATTCTCCAGCTTTAGAACCATAATATTTTTGAGGCACGGTTCTGGAACGAGATGTAAATTTCACAATAGCTATGTAGATTGTTCAACATGGAAGCTGTTGCGCAAACCATTACTGGTACAGTATTGCCGTTTATTTAAGATTTAAGGCTAGTCAGGCTCTGCAAATAACGCAACTTGCCTTTTGCAGTTTTGAGCCAGTTCTTGGCCGGGTTTTTAAAAAATCCATCTTTTAAAATAGCGTTTCCGGGCGGGCGGGTGTATTCTGAGGTTTAACCTCTTGGTTAACCTTTTTCTTGAAAGTGATGTGTCTCCTTTAATCTTGAGTGGATGGTTTCCAAATTTGTATGTTGCTTTTTGGGGGGACCCCTTTCAATTGAGTTAGTGAGTGTTTGAGTTTTACGTCTCACCAACAGCTGGGGTCATACGGAGACGGGACCTCGGTTTAGATACTCACCCGAAAGTCTGGAGAAGCCCGGGATCGATCTTGCGATCCCTTGTTTACAAGGCGAGTAGCATGACCACTACACCCTATAAATGGCACCAAGGACCAAAAGTTTGGTGAAAATTACCAATTTTCGAACTTACATGCCATTTTTTCAATAATTACATTTTTTCAGGTTTACCTTTTGGTTGACCTTTTTTCAAAGTGTTGCGTGTTCCTTATTTTTCAGTAGATTGCTTCCAACTTGTGTCTGTTGCCTCATAAGAGGTACGTCTTTAGTATACATACCTGTTAGTTCATCAGTCACCAATTATCATTTTCTATACAAGTTAAGCTTTTTGTTAACATGTTTCTAGTGGATTGCTACGTATGGAGGTTTTAGCTTCAGTGGCTGAGCCTCTTCGGGTTTTTCAGCAAAACTGTAATTAAAAAAAACCCGTCCATAATGCCGTTATGTATTTTTCTTGTTGTTTATCAATCGATCCAAAGTTCTTTATTCGCCCCCGCCCATCGGGGCTTGGAGAAATAGATTGGGATGCATGGTGCTTCCACGCAGAGCTGAAACTGACCACACACGAGTACTGGTAAACCGCTTAGAAGGACTATACCTGCCCAAGTAAAGTGATGTGAGTCAAAGCATATAAGCCTTTTGGTTTCATTGGGCGGCAGGGCTTGAGATGTCATTTCATCCCAATGTCGGGTAAAAGTCCCACAAAATTGAAATCAACGTCTCCAAAATAACCTAAATAGTGTTGACGGGGACGTTAAGCCTAAATTCAAACAAACAAAGTTCTATATACAATGTACAATCGCAATCCACGTAACTGCCACAGACCCATTACGAAATCACGCCTATTCAAATAAACTGAAAATTTTACCATCCAATAATAAAAAAAAAATTATAAAAATATTCTAGTATTTTAGCATATTTCTGCTCAAAACATAGATTGTTGGTACGGTTCTAACGAGTAACCACAATCTATGTTTGTTATCAGAAATAAGAAAAAAATTAGAGTAAAATGATCTGGTATATCGCATGCGTCGGCATAACCTGTAAAGGTAACACTTTTAACCCGTTATTGTTTCAATCTTTCGTTTCGGTTTTAAGTAAAAAAGACAAGGCGTCTACTTGTAACATTAGCCTATATCAAGTTGAAAAACAATGATCCGTAGAATTGATTAGTGATACGAGGTACCAATCAAAGCACTCCAGGCAGCACGGGTAGGTCGACTATCTCTGAGTGTATGGGGCGCTCTTTTACTATTTAATCCGTATTTATAGATATCCATAAATCGAATTATGGATATCCATAATTCGACTTATGGATATCCTTAAATCAGCCGAATAATGGATATCCATTAATCGAATTATGGATATCCATAAATCGATTTATGGATATCCATAATTCAGATCGATTTATGGATATCCATAATTCGAATCATGGATATCCATAAATCACCACCAAAGCTTTTGGTTTAATGTTTCTCCCTAAGACACGTGATTGTTTATTGTAAAAATCTTCAAAATCTTCAAGGTCTTCATCATCGCTGGAAGATGATGGCAAGTCAAAGGGACCTCTCTGCCGTGCAGCCTTGTCAGCCCGTAAGGCTTTCAAAGCAACGGACACCATACGCAGAACGCCCGCCATGTGTGCAGTTAAATATCGGAACCAGCCTTAAGATCTGGAAATTCAGGCCCTCTGCAATCACCTCTATGAGGACTGCGCACCTTAGGACACTGAAAGTCGGACGTCAGATTATAATGATCAACACAGGCAATCCGTGCATGCTTTCTGGAGAAAAAATGCACATGTTCGTTAATTCGAATTATGGATATCCATAAATAATTATGGATATCTATAAATACGGATTAAAAAGTAAAACGGCGCCCCATATGAGTGTTGGCTCAGAAACTAGTGTAGCGTTTTCACTTTTGATCAGTATATAGTACTTAGCAAGGACTGCATGCATAGTACAAATTGAAAACTAAGGTGGCCGCTGTTGATCCCGGCAGTCAAAATTTTTAATTATTTTGCAAAATTGAAAATATGAATTAAATTCTACACCAATTTCCAGATAATTATGAGGTGTCTAATATAACAATCAGTGTCGACGCTATCAAAGTTGTGGTTCGTTTCATTTGACTTAGCTAGTCTTATTTGGCAACAAATACTCTAATACAATGCATTTTCCACGCTTAATAACCCTTTACAACTAGTTAAACTAGTTCTTTAGTATAGCTTTTCATTAAAAATATGTAAACATTATTTAAGAGACTATGTACACAAAAAGGTACATCTTGGTATATATGACCAGCGAGAATTGAAACCAGCCTGTGCATCTATATAGCCACATCTGTGCCTGTACTTTTTCCTCCGTAGATTCACCAGGATGCACAGAAAACTGATGCGACCACTGGAGACTGATCAGACTGCGCGTTGCGCAGTCTGATCAGAGTCTCCACTGGTCGAATATGTCATCTTGAACCTTTTCCTGTGCACATGCTCATTGTTTATATGTAGGACATAAAGCGTCCAGTTGATAAAACAAAAAAATGCCCCTTGTTTTAGTGAAACAATGAGATACCACCTTCCATGTATGTTTTATGGTCTAGGTAAGATAATTTATTGTTATTATTATTATAAACAATTATAAAAATGAAACTGGAGGATTTTATCTTTAGAAATTCTCAGCAAGATACGATATTAAAGTGCTGACAAATGAATTCTTCTTATAGCATACATGATGAAACATGTTTGATTTGATGTTTAACGTCCCCGTCAACACTGTAAAGGTCAATTTGGAGACGTTGCTTCCCATTTTGTGGGACTTTTACCCGACATTGAGATGAAATGACAGCTCAAGCCCTGCCGCCCAATGAAACCAATAGGGTTTATAAGCATGGGCGGTCTGACTCGCACCGCTTTGCCCGGGCAGGCTTAGATCCTCTAAGCGGTTTACCAGTACTCGTGTGCGGTCAGTTTCAGCTCTGCGTGGAAGCATCATGCAACCCGTGTATTTCTTCAAGCCACAATGGGCGGGGCCGGTAATAAGAGTGGGTTATCCCGTGACATATTATTTTTCTTGTTTCAGCACGAAAACATTTGTTGTGGGTACTCATTAGAAGCGCCTCGGCGAGGCGCTTCTAATGAGTTTCCACCACATATGATTTCGGGCAGAAATAAGAAAAATATCTGTACTTTTCGGATGAAAAAAGCACCGTATCTGAAGTTATGGTAAACACAGTAAGAACTTCAATGGCTCGAACACCGATGTGACTGTAGCAATTCATTCGAGTCAGGGGTAGTTTTAGCCAGCGGGGTTTAATGGATGAGGCGATCATGCGTGACGGGCAAATGCATACACACAGCTAAATTTTCATGATAAAGTAAGAAAACAAATCTGTTTCAAACTATCTCTTATTATTTGCTATGTTGATGGGAGGCATTGGGATGATATGAAGATTCAAATTAGCCAAAATCGTTCCGATGGCCGGTAGGCGATCTTGAAATTCTTGAAACAATATCTCCTTCGTAAAAATAAATTTTATGGGAGGCATTGGGGCGACATTGAGATTCAGAATTGCTAAAACCATTCATGATCAATCTCCAGCATTCTTTCGTGGAGATTGATCATGAAATCGTTTCTACGGCCATTCTCTCCCTTCCACTGATTCAAGAAGGGTAGTTGTCAGCTTCTGGCGAAAGAATGTGCACTGTACTGGTTAACCGCTTACTTATAAGCATGCCCAGGAAAGTGTGTTAGGTAAATTGACCGGCTCAAAAATGACGTGAAATAGTGTTAAACTTAAATACAAACCAAAACCATTCCGTTCAAATATCAAAGATGGCTACCTTGGCGGCCAACTTGAAATTCATGAAAGGAAATCTCCTCCCGTACTGAAAGACAGATTGAGCTTAAATATGATTTGTTTGTTTGTTTGAATTGGGGTTTAACGTCCCCGTCAACACTGTGAAGGTTATTTTGGAGACGTTGCTTCCAATTTTGTGGGACTTTAACCCACCATTGAGATGAAATGACATCTCAAGCCCTGCCGCCCATTGAAACCAGTTATAAGCATGGACGGGCCGACTCGCACCGCATTGCCTGGGCAGGCTTAGATTCTCTAAGCGGTTTACCAGTGCTCGTGTGCGGGTCAGTTCCAGCTCTGCGTGGAAGTATCATACAGTCCATCTATTCCTTCAAGCCCCGATGGGCGGGGGCTATGCTTAAACATGACGAGAGCCACCAGGGTGACATGGTGATACAGAATTACTAAATCATTCCAATATCCAAAATGGCGGCCATCTGGAAATTCTTCAAGAAAATGTATATTAAACGCAGATAAGAATGGCTGGGCGGGGCAGCTCAGGTGTTGTCAATATATGTTCAAGAAGATTCGGTAGAGTGACTTTCGTATGTTTTGTTTCAAGCGACCATATTCTAGTGTATGAAGTTGGCTTGGATTCTGGATTATGGAGTTTGGAATTCGATTTATTCCGTAGTAAATATTAGTGAATGTTAGGCAAACTCGATATTCCAAGCCGCGAATCTATGGAAGCCGATAGGGGACATTTTGACTTGTGACTTTTGAACTTGTGACATATGACTTGCGACGTCGGAGTTGCATGCCTAATTTTTGCGACTTATGACTTTTGACTTTCGACAAATCTGACGCAGTGGAAGACGGCGGTCAACGACGGTGTCGATCCAGCGATTTTGCTGCTCCTGTATTATATTGTTTGCTGAATGCCATTAAGAAGACTTGTTTATGTTTTTACTCTGTTTTTGTTATCTTTGTATGACTTATGACTTGCGACTTATATTTTTGACTTGTGATTTATGACTTGTGACTTATCACTTTCGACTTATGACTTGTTGACTTTTGGTGCAAACCCGAACAATATCGGGTAGCGGACAACGGCACCGACAATTCCGGTGTATATTGTTTAGAAATGCCACTTAGAAGACCCTGTTTCATGTATTATCAACTCTGTTTTAGTGACAATTTACTACCGCCTGTGTTGTTATGCCCTATTACTTTAGATTCGCGCCAAGAAATTGTCTTAAGTTGCAAGTCAAAACTCAAAAGTCATAAGTGACAAGTCATAAGTCGAAAGTCACAATTCGAAAGTGAAAAGTCATAAGTGACAAGTCAAAACTCATAAGTCAAAATTCATAAGTGACAAGTCATAAGTCTTAAAAATTCACAAAATCAGAGTAAATAACCTACCATATGATCTTTTCGGTGGCATTTTTCAAACAATATAAAACAGAAGGAGAAAAATCGCTTGCCTCACCGGAATCTTAGCCGTCGTTGTCCGAAATCGGCCGTTGCTTGAGGTATGTCAAAAGTCACAAGTAAAAAGTCATAAGTCGCAAGTCGGTAGTCACAAGTCGTTAGTCACAAGTCAAAATGTCCCCTATCGGCTTCCATACGAATCCCAAGCCAAGTTCACACACTCAAAACAGTTCACACACTCGACCATATTCACCTTATTTGCATTATCTGCTGGTTCCTAGTCTGAACGTTATCAGTGTTGGAAAAACAGGTAACCAGCCCCCCCCCCCGACCTTGAAAGGTCAGGTGGTGTCGTTACCTGTTTTTCCAATATTGACAATGTGCAAGCTGGGAGCCAGCAAATAATGCAAATACGGTACATTACACCATAGCTTTGTTTGTGTTGCAATTGAATTCACATGATCAGGTAACTTGGTTTACCTTTTTGTTAGCAGAGTACATGTATTCCAAACGCAGGTGCAAACGATAGCTCCGTCATGTCATACTATACACCCTCCCCACTCTGCATCAACATCATCTGTTCTTGAATCCTAAATCCTGATTAAGGGAAATTGGAACACCCGGCAGATTTTGCCGCCATTTTTCAAAGGGACCTTTGGGACTTCCTGTTCGTTTTTCTATAAGCCCTGTCCCACTGAAAATGGGGTCTACTCTTAAAGGAAAGAATTTGCTCCTTAGGAGCAAATTCTTACCTTTAAGAGTTGACCCCTTTTGACATGGGAGACAACAATATTTTTTCTGGAATTGTCTCCCCTGAAGGTGAATCCATTCTCCTTAAGCTGAAAAGAATCTCAATGATCGGCATCAAAGAAACACTGCTAAAGGAATGTGATCTGATAGACATGATGGTCACCAAGGCACAATGCAATATGTTTCATGTGTCTGGCCCTCTTGGGCCTCTTGTTTGTTATAAGTCTAACTACACATATTGATTCATTTAAGAGATCAGAATATTTATATCTCCAGGTTTTACATCTTTGTCGTTTGGAAAATGACGTAATATGAACTCCACGACTCTCTTTGGTACTCCGAGGAGATCGGAGATGAACTCCACCAGTTTGATGGGTACTCCTCGTCGCCATCTTATGAATGATTCCAGTCTAGCGAGTACTCCCCGGAGAGATGATAGTATCAGATCTCTGAACAACACTTTAAATAGGTCGGATCTCTCTAGCTATAGCATTAAGAGCAAGGGTCTTACTTACGACGCACTGCGAGACAAGGCTCTTGCCAGGTAAGAAAACAAAATATTATGAAATAAAAATATGAAAGATTTCGTCGCCTTAGTAAGGAAGTTAAATTGAACCGGGACTCGGACATGTGCCCACTGCGATGAAATGTTTACCAAGCTGACAACTGACAAAGGGGGACACCTGCTAGAATCGCCTCAATGAGGCGGTTATGGCGGGTGTCTGCGGTCTATGCTTTGGGGCGAAAGTAGCGGGAAAACGTATACCCATTTGGCCTCAAGTTCTTTACAGAGTAGAAGTGGAGGCAATGGTCAGGAATCGATACAATTAACCCATAGCTCCCATCAGAGACACCAACGGGAAAGAAACACAAACACGAAATAACAGACCCCAACGGAAACATCAACAGCGGAAAGCCAAAAGGACAGTTACTTTCCCACAAAATGGCCAATAGGCTATCCAAAACAAAACAACACAAGCGACACAAACGCCCAAAGACAAACCATTACACGTCCCAGTTCATGATATTCACCTCTGTCTGCACCATTTATTAAACACTTCGAGTCCACAGTTTCAACACTTTCAAGATAAGTAACTACAAATGTCACACAATAGAAAAATAGCCATCAGAAGAGATGGCAAATCCCCCGACCAAAAGCCAATATGGCCTTCAGAAGATTGTTCACCAATAGAAAGTGCACCAGAATTAAACCAGCAACATATCACAAAAATATTGCAGTTATGGCCATCACAAGATTATACTGTCAGGGGAGATAACTAAAAAAACCAGGGCACTCAGAAATATGGTTCTTGCGCATAACATGCCTGCTTAAGCTCATGTATTTCTGTACAAAGTACCATCAATATGTCTCAAAATGTATTGGAGATATGGTAATCACAAGCTGGTCATACTGTTATATTGGAAGGATAGATAACTCAAATACCGAAGCACCAACAGTTGTGGTGCTTGCTCATGACATCCCTTCTGTACCTTGTATACAATTGTGCCAAGTTCCTTCAATATATCTCAAAGGGTGTTTGAGTTATGGCCATCACAAGGTTATATTGCCAGGGGACATAACTAAAAAACCAGGGCACCCAGAGTTGTAATTCTTGAGCATGACACACCTGCTTAACCTCATGTACATCTGCATCAAGTACCACCAATATGTCTCAAAGGGTATTGGAGGTACAATGATCACAAAGTTTTCATACTGTTATATTGGAAGGGGAGATAACTCAAATATCATAGCACCCAGAGTTATGGTTCTTAGGCATGAAGCGCCGTCTCAACGTTGTATACAATTGTGCCAAGTACCATCAATATATCTCAAAGGGTATTGGAGTTATGGCCATCACAAAGTTATATTGTCACGGGAGATAATTAAAAAAACCAGGGCACCCAGAGTTGTGGTTCTTAGACGTGACACACCTGCTTAACCTCATGTACAACTGTACCAAGTGTCATCAATATATCTCAAAGGGTGTTGGAGATGTGGCCATCACAAGGTAGTGATTCTATACTATTGGAAGGGGAGATAACTAAAATACCATGGCACCAAGAGTTGTGGTTCTTGTGCATGACACGCCGTCTCGGCCTTGTGTGAACAACTATGCCAGGTATCATCAATGTATCTTAAAGGGTATTGGAATTATGGCCATCACAAGGTTGTCACTCTATTTTATTGGAAGGGGAGATAACTCCAAAACCATGGCAACCAGAGTTGTGGTTCTTGCATGCGACACACCGTCTCAGCCTTGTGAACAACTGTGCGAGTTACCATCAATATATCCTAAAGGGTATTGGAGTTATGGCCATCTCAAAGTAGTCATTCTATTTTATCAAAAGGGGAGATAACTAAAAAGTATGGCATCCAGAGTTCTGGTTCTTGTGCATGACACGTCGTCTCAACCTTGTGAACAATTGTGCCAAGAACCATCAATGAATCTCAAAGGGTATAGGAGTTATGGCCATCACAAGGTTGTCACTCTATTTTATTGGAAGGGGAGATAACTCCAAAACCATGGCAACCAGAGTTGTGGTTATTGTGCATGACACGCCGTCTCAGCCTTGTGAACAACTGTGCCAGGTACCATCAATATATCTCAAAGGGTATTGGAGTTATGGCCATCTCAAAGTAGTCATTCTATTTTATTAAAAGGGGAGATAACTATAAAAGTATGGCATCCAGAGTTCTGGTTCTTGTGCATGACACGCCGTCTTGGCCTTGTGAACAATTGTGCCAAGAACCATCAATGAATCTCAAAGGGTATATGAGTTATGGCCACCACAAGGTTGCGTCTACGGACGGACGGACGGACAGACGGACGGACGCCAGGCTAATCGCTATATCCCCCCGAACCTATTCGGTGGGGGGATAAAAATCCAAAATAATTACGTATTCTCATGTCCGGTGGCAAGTTGTCCGTGTTACCGTCATAACCGCATCACTAACATATAACCTGTTCACTACTTCTACTTCTGCTTTCAAACTACAAGTCTGAACTTTCTCCTTCTTCCTTTTTTCCTGACCCTTTTCTCTATCTCTCCGGCCCTTTCTCTACCATACGCCATGTCTTCACTACAAACATACTATTATTTAGAATATTTTGTATATCATTTCTTGTGATCTAAGAAGTAATAAAGTGAAATGTTATTTTATGTTTTGACAAAAAGGCTAATTCATTGCAACCTGTCATTCGGCTAGGCATGTTTTCGTAAATAAGTGAAATGAGTATAATAACATAGAGAGTTTAATATGTTAAATATTTTAAAAATTTTATGTAAATATACGATTTCGATAACTAGGCAGTTGAACTGCTGTTTAAAATGTTCGACTTATGATCAAGAGGTTGTGCGTTCGAATCCTGCCACCGGTAGCGTGGTGTGTGCATGAACAAGACACGTAATGACACTGCCCAACTCCATCCAGATGTAAATGGGTAGCAGTGGTGTAAATGCCACTGCTTGTCTCTCTCGAGCGCGTGAAAACACCCGGAATGAGTGTTCGAGAGCGATTCAATAAGCTTGAAGCTTCCATCGCCATCGAACTAAAATAAATTAGTATAAACTAAAACGTTTACAAAGCAGATTCAAACGAGTATTCTTACGGATGAGATTTTTTTTCTGATTCCCAAATTTAACTCCACTGGGTTATGTTATATTTTATTTACTAACTTATTGGAAAAGAAAAAATCAAGAATGTGAGTAAGAGAAAAATAATAGTTGGTAGAAAACATTTGTTTACGAGAAAGAGATTATAGGGGCCCCGTCAAGCGATTTTGGTACTTACCGCCTATGCGAGCAGCGAAGGTTCAGGCGAGCCTGCGCATCCGCGCAGTCTCGCCAGAACCTTCGCTGCTCGCCCATACAAGCAGTGAATCAAGAGGAACCTTCAGACAGAAAGCCATATCCCTGGCCCCTCAGAATGGCTGGGCATGCGCAGTTAAAATTTGTCATGACGGAATGCTCGAAGACACAAATTCGCTTGGCGGGGCTCATAGAAACATCCAGTTCCTGGTGGACTCACATTGTTTTTTAGCATATGAACAAATGTCTTCCTACAGTGTTCTAGTATATTCACTGAATCTATATAGGGAGAAAGATTTTCCTTTTAGTTCAGCTTGGGAGTTTATAGACAATTTATTGTAAATTCTGTGTTGGATCACTTCAATAGAGGATCTTACATGAGTGGTCATGTATTATTGCATTTATTAAACGAGTTGAGGTAAGGGGATAAAATGCGAGGCTTTGACGAGCATTTTATCCCTTTTCCTCATCGAGTTTAATAAATTCAATAATACATGAGCACGAATGCAAGATTCTGTTTAACATATGCCATTTAAAACACATTTTATTCACGATTGTTTACAAAAAAAAAATGTCACTATTCCGCCGTTAGTAAACGCGATGTCGTTAAGGACGTCGTACATGTAACGTTACGGGACTATCTAGCTAATTTGCATATTTAATCCACTAGTGGATTATCGAAAATAATACTTTGCGGTTTTAACACTCTCAGACGCGACGTCATATGATAAGGGTTATTATTCATGTTTGATTTAGTGCTCATAAAGTGGGATCAGTCAACAGAATTTTAAGGATATTTAAAACGGACCTAAGTAGAGTTTTGTTTATTTTAGTTCAAACATTTTGTAAAAACATTTTGTTATTTTACTCGAAAGACTTTTTTTCGCTTTATTCTCCTTTCTGCTACGCTTTGCTCGTAACAGTATCTGACCAGCGCCGTTGACATCCTCGGCATGGCCATAAAAGCGTTGATTGTGCTAAACCAACCGGCCAGCCAAACAACCAACAAGTCATATGGGTATCTGTCCTAGATGCTTTTTTGAAACAAGAATAAAACAAAAGCTCAGGTGAAACCGTAAACAAAATGCCCTCAAAACAAATACTTAAGGGGAATAAATGCACATTTAGGGGAGGCAACACTTTTAAAAGTACTTCCAGTGTCTTTCATGTCAATCAGGGTCTACTCATTAAGAAAAGAATTGGCTCATAGAGCCACTGAGACGACACAAAGATTAAAGAATAAGAAAAACTTAGTAAGTAAGCTTAATCTACAGCTCTGGGGGGATGATATTTGTTCTGACTTTTCGGCTCTATAATTCTTTTCCTTTGCAGACGAGTACTGTTTGAAGACCCCGATTTCCCCGCAGACGACAGAGCACTACAAATCCGTTACAAACACTCTCCAGACTCAGTAGAGTGGAAAAGACCTCATGTAAGTTATATAGAGGATCTTACATGAGTGTTCATTTATTATTGAATTTATTAAACGAGTTGCCGAGCATTTTATCCCTTTTCCTCAACGAATTTAATAAATACAATAATACATGAGCACGAATGCAAGATTCTATTTATCATATGGCATTTAAAACGCATTTTATTCTCGATTGTTTACAAAAATATCAATAGTCCGCCATTAGTAAACGCGACGTCGTTAAGGACGTCGTACATGCAACGTTACGGGACGTATCTAGCTTATTTGCATATTTAATCCACTAGTGGATTATCGAAAATATTACATGGCGTTAATGCACTATCAGACGCGACGTCATATGATATAATCTCTTTCCTCTCTTTCCTCCCCACGTTAACAAGTCCGCGTTGCTTTCAGTTTACTCCAAACTTGGATTGAGGTTTTACCAAAATAAATTTGTGTCAAGGCTTTCAGTTACCTCATCACATTGTCTAAATATGATTTGAATAGTTTTAAAGCAAAATGGTAACACTTCAGAAGGTTCGATATTGTAAAACTGGACTATAAATCTATAAAAATCGTTTTCTGTTGTTAAGCTTTGGAAACCAGTATAACGTAGGAGGACTGTCCTCCTGGTCATCTCAAACTCTGAGTATGTAGATGACAGTTTCACCTTCTGGATGTTGTACTGCCAAGGACTGGCTATAAGAAGCCGTCAGCATGACAAAATGACAGCAAGCGGCATGCTGTTTTTTAATGTTCGAAAATTTTATCACACATAGATTTAATAAAATGCTGTTCAAACCATTGTTCAAACATTTGCCATATATGATGCAAGTTTTAGCGATATAATATCTAACAACACCCTAATATTGATACAAAAGCTACTCACATTGTTTCAGCAAAACTACAAAAGTAATAGGTATTGCTAGAACAGTAAACATCTTGTCAACTAACGATCTCGTAGTGTTAAGCTTTGTTTGATTTGAGGTTTAACGTCCCCGTCAACACTGTATAGGTCATTTTGGAGACGTTGCTTCCACTTTTGTGGGACTTTTACCCGACATTGACATGAAATAACATCTCAAGCCCTGCCGCCCAATGAAACCCATAGGGTTTATGTGCATAAATGGTCCAACTCGCACCACTTTTCCTGGGCAGGCTTAGAGCCTCCAAGCAGTTAACCAGTACTCATGTGGTGTGAGGTCAGTTTCAGCTCTGGGTGGAAGCATCATGCAGCCCATTCTATTTCTTCAGGGGCCGTGTTAAGTCAAGCTAAGGAGGCTTTGGACAACCGGTCACGGTTCTATGTTTCCAAGTGTGCTTCATCCTTTTCTTGCATAAGCGGTTTTCCATTTTCAACTATACTGAAATTGCAAAATCGAACCAAAGTATTCTGCAGTATGAGGCGTCCTTATGTCACCACACAGGGTCAACAAGTCCATATAACGAGTACCGTTCTAAACTCCACTTTATATGGGGAAAACTGGGGTTTACATGGGTATACATCTGCTCCAAGACATGGGTACTCCATTTAGGCGGTCCTAACGCGCACTCACAACCTATGTTTGGAGTATAAATGAAAAAATGTCAATTTTTTTTATCAGAAAAGTAAACATTTTGGAACTAAAAAACGGTTCACTTTATCATACGGGTACGTTATCGTAGTTGGTTTAAACAGTATTTATTTCAAACATTTACATGCAAAATATAAAGTACAGACAATATCATAGGATTCAGGATCTGACAGTAAGCAAGAATGCTTGTCTAGAAGTCATCTCCTGTTGGGTTAATACCAGATGTAGAGCTGTTAAAAAAAAAGAAAGAAAAAAAAAATATACGTCTAGTACTCAGGAAGAGCCATTAACAAAGAACAAAGTACTTTAGGCCATAAATATTGCAGAACGCAGGACATCAAATTGGAATTGCAGTACACGTTCTTTGTTTTAAAGTCAAGTTGGCAAAATATGCAGATGCACGTAGTCATATTGTTAATTTAACCCTTGTCATGCTATATAACATAAATTTGCTACTATCAGACAAATCAAATAACAGTAAAATTCCGCAATTTAGATCACTTAAAACTGACGATTACGAATAATTCTGCCGCAGAATTTTATAGTATAAAAAGCTTTTTAGTGGGTTGCAGTTATTCTTTCTTTGTGTTTTCTGCATACAGTGTCCTCTAGTCAGAGACCACCTTTAGGACTGTTCAAAAGTGGTCTAAAAGACGACTTTTGAACAGTCCCAAAGGTGGTCTTAATATAGGAATTTCACTGTACTTGAGTTTATGTATTTGTTCAAATTCACAAACTGAATGACAAACAGTGTAGATCCTGATCAGATGACCTCTGATCTAGATCCACACTGTTTGCAACGATAGGCGTCATTGTGTCCAGTAGTGCAAGGGTTAATTTGACGTTGCTATTTAGTTGTAAAGGAGGGAATATCGGTATAATTATGTTAATAATTGTATTTTGCTTATTACAGGAGATTTCAAAAAGGCCAACATTTATTTCTAAGAATCCAGGTTTATTTGAGGTTGAACAAGGCCCACTCGGTATGTTTACTTCATTTATGTTTGAGCTGACCCGAGAGAAAAAGATGCTAATCATATTCTTATTTTACGTCTTCAAATGCGCGCGCGCACAGTCAGTCAGTCAGTAGAGCTAGACACATGAACCTACCCCAAGGTCTCTTCTATATACCTGTGGGCAGCAAAGACTCTGTCGAGACTTGGCTTACGTACAGGCTCGTCTGAGCCATTATTTGTCACCTATGTCCTTATCCTGTGTGCTAGCTAATTCACTTTTTATATACTCGACCACAAGATAGTGGTGGGGTATTATGATATCGCTGCCGGTGTCCGTTCGGGTGTCCATACGTACCTACGTCCGTCCGTCCGCACCATTTCCGATCGATAACTTGAGTATTTTTTCACGGATTTTCTTTTCAACTTTTTATACAAGTTTATACCGAGGATGTGCTAATTGTCAAAATCCGTCGACTTTTGACAGAGTTATTGCCTTTGTCGTTTCCTGATAAGTGTTTTGGGGTGTTTCCGACCGACAACACGGATGTCTGCAAATTTGGCTTGTACATTGGTATTAGGGATGTGTGGTTTGGGATCGTTAATGGGCGAACTGCGTTAACATTTGACAGGGTTTGGCCATTAACAATTCCGATTAAATGAGTTTTTGTGACTCTTGTTGCTTTACTAAATGGAATATATGAATGAAACTTCACAGATATATAGACCACTAAAGGAAGCATATTGTGGCCAAGGACCACCACTAAATATACGTATTCTTGCTAAATTATCTGCCCTTGATATATGTAAAATTGTTTTTGACCCACAGCTCCTTTACTTTATGGAATACTTTGATGTATAGAACTTAAAAGGAAGCCTATTGTGGCCAAGGAACCATACTCTTACCATTTTAGGTCTTGAGTTACGTGTTCTTGTGTAACATGTAGCTCCTGTCAGAATGGAATAGGCAGATGAAACTTCATAGATATATTGAGCATTAAAGCTACTATAAAGTAGGCATGACTCGCTTCTCTGGCTATTCTATTTCTTAGTGTGTCTGAAAATTAGACCTATATGTCTGTTCAGCTTGATGAAACTTTGCAGTTGTACAGGGTACTAAAGGTTGCCTGTTGTGACAAAGGACATGCAATTAACCCTCAACATGCTGAATATTTCAACATGCTACACCCCTCGCCGATTTTAGGTCGTTTGTATTGCATGATTTTGATTTTTACCATATATTCAGAAGCAGAATGGAAAACAGTATAGATTCTAATCAGCTGGCTTCCGATGAGCCAGCTGGTCTGGATCTATACTGCTTTCAACAAAGGATATATCCAGGTTAAGCATGGTGAGGGTTCAGTACTACATTTATCTTGCTTTAGTGTGTCTGAAAAATGTTTTTTTTTTCTTTTCTTTTTGCCTGTTTTTTTTTTATTATTTTTTTTTGTCACTAGAGATATAGAAAATTATTATCACAGTTCCATCAAGGCTCTTGGATACTGGCTGTCCTATTTCTAAGGTTGTTTGCTCTAGAAACACTTGTACATGTACGAGTTTGGCCTGCAGTGGTTGGGTATCACGCAGTGGTAGCGATGTTTTTATAAATTATTTACAGTTTAACCAGCTCATAAAAAAGGTAGGCGACCTATCAACGGCTCAGGTGAGGCTGCGCATGCGCGCAGTCTCACCTGAGCCTTTGCTGCTCGCAGACATGTAGGGGAGACCTTGAGGTTGTTTCATATGAAAGATCATTCTTCTAACCCTAATAGTTGGCTGGTCATGACCATTTGAAGAACGTAAATTGGAGAATGTTAAGGTCATTTTCTGCACGTGACGGCTCATTTACTCACATGAAGGCAGTGCAACCATGTCATATTACCGGTTTGTGTTGCCACTAGAATTTACGAATCATCATCTGCCTACCGTTCGCCAGTTGCTTATTCAGCTTTTATGCTCTGAAACCCTCTTAAATCGTATTGGCAGCTGGCTGCCAGTTGCCGATTCGTTAGAACAGATGAATTGGCAACTAGCTGTCTATTGCCGGCTGCCTATTCAAATGAAATACTCTGTACTGCATCAGATCGAATTGACATCTGGCTAACAGTTGCCAGCTCACTAGAATTTGCGAATCGGCACCTGGCTGCCTATTCAGTGGTTTAATATGCTATAAAACCCTCTCAAATGGAATTGACAGCTGGGCTAGTTGTCAGTTGCCAATTTGCCAGGACGAATTGGCATCCAGAATGTGAAGTTTGCTGCCATTTGCCAGTTGCCGATTGAATAGGCAAATGGCAACTGACAGGACAGATGAATATTTGTTTCTTCTGGCATTGAATGACTTATTCTAATGATTCTTTAACATTTGATTGTCCAATGAGTCGGGATATGCGGGAACCATTTTGGAGATTAGAATCCGTTTAATTCAAATCTGCATTTCGCCTATTTGACTGCGACTAACGCCTAACTGTTATACAACCGAGTACAACCACATAAATTAGTGAAGGTTACAAGACGAGGTGTTCTTTGAAACCTCGTGAACGTTCTACAATTTACTTTCTCTTGTATCTACAGTCGAAATTCATAACTCGCATACCTCTGGGACCATGAACCTTTGGTCGCGATAGGGGGTAGTTGGAGCGACTGAGGTTTAATCAGAGCACAAGGTCATGTGGCATATAGAGGATCTTACATGAGTGTGCATGTATTATTGAATTTATTAAACGAGTTGAGGAAAATGGATGAAATGCGAGGCTTTGACGAGCATTTTATCTCTTTTCTTCAACGAGTTTAATAAATTCAATAATACATGAGCACAAATGCAAGATTCTATTTATCATATGACATTTAAAACGCATTTTATTCACGATTGTTTAACAATAATGTCAACATTCCACTATTAGTTAACGCGACGGCGTTAAGGACGCCGTACGTGTAACATTACGGAGCGTATCTAACTATTTAGCAAATTTAATCCACTAGTGGATTATCGAATTTATTACATGACGTTATTACATTCTCAGACGCGACGTCATATGATAAATTGTAGATCGCTTAAGAATATAGTTACGAGCCAGGCGTTGCAGAAAGAAAAAAAAACAACAAACAAGCCTTTTGGAAAAAATTAACCAAATTTATTTGCAAAGTATCTTTAACCTGTAGAAGTAAGAAAATTAAATGTACTTAGCTCTGTTTTGAAATATCCTTGAATGGATCTATTTTCCTTGATCCCACAGAATTCACAGTCCGAAATGAAATATAATATCCTTTTACAATCCAACACAGAATTTAGAATTTTTTTTATAAACCCAAACATCAAACTCCAAAGTCTGACTCGAAGAGAAAAATCAAGCTCTTTTATAGACCCTGAGATTTCTCTATTACATTCCAGAGGGCTGTGGAATAAGATTAGGTAATTTTCTAAAAATAATGCAACCCAGAACTTTCTGGAAGATTCCAAAGTACTTTTCCTTGTAAACAAGTTGTTTACAAAAATGAAATAAATCTTTAAGAAGAATAAACATGATGTTATCAGGGCATCCAGTGGGGTGAAAGTGGGAATCAGAAAAATAAATTCTTAAGCATAACAATATCTTAAGGGTCTTCTTTAATTAACACATACATAAATATGACAATGGAATCTCCCACCTAGTAAGTTTGGAGTGGTCCATTTCCAATTATAGGGGTGCTAGGTTTGTCTTGTTAGCGGTGTTTTGCAAAAATGTATGAACTTTCAGCAAACAGTGTAAACCCTTATCAGACGCCGCGTTTTGCGACGTCTGATCTGGGTCTGCACTATTTGCCAAATGTCCCAAAAAGGTCCGCAAGGCATATATGGGTTAAACTATAAGGTTTAAAGGTGTTCGAATTATTGTGGAGTTTCACTCTCTATTTCTGCAGCTGAGAATTGGCTGTTACCCGCTTTCTCCTGTCTGTCGCTGGCACCAACACTGATTCAGAGATGCATACCGGAAGATCAAGCGTTTGATGAAAAATATGCCGGAATATTTCGATTCCGTTTCTGGCGGTATGGGGAATGGATCGAGATCTGTATAGATGATCGTCTTCCAGTTCATAGCGGTAAATGTTTAAATTCATTTATTGCGTTGTACACAAACTTTAACCATTGGTCTAAAATCGCTATGTAAAGTGTTGGAGCTGATGGTACTTTTATATTTTGAATTATTTGTTTTTCAGCGAAATTGAAGCCTCTGTGGTGTAGTGGTAACGCTACTCGCCTTGTAAACTAGGGGTCGCAGGATCGATCCCGGGCTTCTCCAGACTTTCGGATGCGTCTTTAAACCGAAGTCCCGTCTCCGTATGACCTTAGCTGTTGGTGTGACGTAAAACTCAAACACTCACTTTTCAGCGAAAATAAGGCTTGACATTACATATGAATCGTCTGCTGGGGGACGATCCACATGTTATGTCAAGCCGTATTTTCGTTGAAAAACAAGAAAAACATATTTAAAAAAAAAAAACCTCTGCAAATGACGTTATTGGCAGTTTAAAGGTTAAGTTTAAATGTAAGGAGAGAGAACGGTTTTAGAAATTAAAAAAGAGATCAATGTTTCAAAGAGTTGTGTGGTCGCAGTGTGTCATACTCCTGGAAATGCCTTTAGACGCGCAGCCGATATTCGATGAAACCCAACATAAAACACGGCCTTTTAAATATATTGAAAATTTTACCACCAAAAATGAAAATTTTCTGATAAAAAATTTCTGATATTTTTAATTATGCTGCTCAAAACAAAGGCTGTGGGCACCAGCGAGATATACCCCTGTAGACCCCAGTTATACTGTACAAAAGTGGAGTTTAAGGGGGTCAAAATTATATAGGCGTGTTTCCGTGATTATAACGACAATAGAACGAAATAAATGACCTCAAACTCGTGGTCATTTCATATGAAGTTTTATGAAACGAGCCTCTGGCGAGTTTCATAAATTTCATATGAAATGGCCACGAGCTGAGATTCTTTTTACCATATGGCCAGTTTACATAGTATTTTCTCCTTTGAGATGCGTGGATATCTTTTTCTTAACCCTTATCTTGCTGTTCACGACAACCCATATATTTGCAAACAGTGTAGATCCAGATCAGATGGCTTCTGAAGAAGCCATCTGATCAGGATCCACACTGTTTGACATTCAATTTATGAAATTGTAAGAATAAATTACATCAAGTAATCTGATTGGTTCAAAGTCAGAAATGGGTGTGGCTAAACTGAATATTCAGCAAGAGAAGGGATAAAAGATTAACTTGTCATGGACTGGCGTGATAAGGTTTCCCTACGTTGTTATGTGTGTCACCCATTACCATTACGAAAACACGCCTATTCAAATATATTGAAAATTTTAGCACCAAAAATTGAAAATTTCAGATAAAAAAATCTGATGATTTTCCTTCTGCTCAAAACATAGATTGTGGGTACTCGTTCGAATCGTCTCGTCAAAAAACCTATGTTTTTGAGCAGAAATATGGAAATGATGTATATCCTCAAAACAGTATAATATATAAGTGAAAGCATAAGTATTTCCTGTCATTTTGCGGTCAAGAATGCATATGTTTGAATTTCATTCTTTTTTTTTCAGGAAGACTGTTGTTTACAAGGAACGTTGATCCCAATGAATTTTGGGCAGCTTTGTTTGAAAAAGCATATGCCAAGTAAGTCACCAAGGAGATAGTGTGGATTTTCATGCCGTTAAAACAGCATTTCAAACTATAAAAAACTAGCAAACAATTTCAGCTGTTCATTATTGTACATTACGAAATGTCAGTGCGGTGTCTTTCCTAGTTGTGGAACAAACATTCCTTACGAAAATTTGTTGCCGTTTCTCTTTCTCATTTTTTTCTACAAAACATGTATTTTAGGTACTGAGTGGAACCCCCGGAATGAGGCGGTTCCTTAACGCTAACACACCCGTGCAACATAGTGTATTTTTTCACATCTACAAAATGGCTACTTTTCTGATGAAAATCGGTGATAGTTTTCGTATTTATACTGCAAGCATAGGTTCAGGGTGCTCGACAGAACTGCATCCTTGAGTCGGTTCTAACGACTACCCATAACCCATGTTTTGGAGCACAAATAAAAAAATAATGCATACCTCCGTAAATCCCAGTCTTCTCATTATAAAGTGGGGTGTAGGGTTGTTCATTTCACGGACCTGTTCACGTGATGTCTATTGAGCATCCACAAGGTATGTTTTGAGCAAAGAAGCTAATAAGAATATCTGTCTAAACCTGCTTTGTCTCTGGATAAAAGTAGTTCATAGCATGGACTCCCATTGATTAAGAGGAACGTAACCACAATATCAAAACACGCCTATACAAATACATTGTAAACTTTATTGCAGAAAATCGAAAATTTTAAGAAGACGTATAAAGCAAAAAATCTCCCTAAATTTCTGTAATTGCTATCTGTATGTACTTAACTCTATTCCTGCTGTTTAAAACAACTCCTATGTTTGCAAACAGTGTAGATCTAGATCAGATGGTTTCTGAAAGAGCCATTTGATCAGGATATTTACTGTTTGACATTCAGTCTGGGAATTTGCAGGAATAAATTATATCAAGTAATATGATTGGTTCAACGTAAGACATGGGTGTGGCTATATTAATTAATGTATGCAGCGGGACAAAGATTAAGAACAAGTTTGAGGTTTGGTAAACGAGACATCCGGGTTTAGTCACCTAGGTGGTTCTAATGAATACTCACAGCTTGGATTTAGTGGGCAACTGACAAAAAGTGTCCCTCATTTGGGACAAAATATCCACCGCATCAATTTTTGTTAAATGAAATTGACAAAAAAGTATATGTAATTATGAATATTTTTTTTTCATACATAATACGAAATCAAAATATTATCTTAAACATAATGCAAGAATGAATGGCAATATCACTCTGCAGCCTGCTGTGCTTATTGAAGCATAAGCGACTCAAAGGTTGAAAAGTTGGTAGCAAAAGAACAGTTTCCACAAAACGGTATTGCTTTATCAATTCCCATTACGATAACAAACCCGTGAGACATAGTGCATTTTTTCACATCTCCAAAATGGCTATTATTCTGATGAAAATTCGTGCTAATTTTCTTATTTATACACCAAACATAGTTTGTAGGTACTCGTTAGAACCGCCTCAATGAGGCGGTTCTAACGAGTACCCACAACCTATGTCTTGGAGCAGTAATAAGGAAAATAATGTTTACCCCCGTAAACCCCAGTTTTCTCTATATAAAGTAGGGTTTAGGGGGTCTTAATTTCACGGACTTGTTCACGTGATGCATCCCGTTAACAAGTCCTTTGTAAAACCAATTTTGTATCTGGAAAAGTGTTAAAGGTTGTACTTTACTTTCGTTTTTCTTGCTCAAGAATGTAGGTCGTAGGTATTCGTTATATCAGCCGCACTGAAGTGGTTCAAAAGAGGACCACACGTGTAATAACACTAAGGCGGGATCAAGTAGCATCATGGCGAGGTCCATGTCAACCATGGATTTCCGTTGACATTGTTTGTAGTTTTTTTTTTTGGTTTGGGTTTTACGGTCCTTTCAAGATTATTTCACTCATATCGAGCCGATCGTTAATCAGAGGTGGGCGAAAACCGGAGTACCCGAAAAAACCCACCTGACCTTCCGTTGCAGAACTTGGCGTCTCACACGTGGCCCGAGCGAGGCTCGAACCTACGGCGGTGAGAGACCTAATGACTAAGAGTCAGCGCTCTTATCCACTAGGCCACGGAGGCCCGTCCTTTGTTTGCAGTTATCATAAATTTTCACCAGAAAACATGACCGTTTTGGAGAAATGAAAAGAGTGCTCTATGTCCAACGGATGTGTTTCGAGTATATCTGCATTACTGCATTGGTGCTCTATGTTAATTGTAATTTTGTTTGTTACGTCCCCGTCAACGTTATTTAGGGCATTTTGGAGGCGTTGCTTCCATTTGCCGACATTTAGATGAAATGACAACTCAAGTCCTGCCGCCCAAACAGACCAAAAGGTTTTATATGCATAAACGGTCCAACTCGCATAACTTTGCTGGGCAGGCGTAGACTTTCTATGTGATTTACCAGTACTGATGTGCGGTTGGTTTCAGTTCTGCGTGGAAGCACCATGCAGCCCAATCTATTTCTCATAGCCCCGATGGGTGGGGCCCTTGTAAATTTTAATATACTCATGATGTTTTTTTTTTTTCAGATTATATGGTTCCTACGGTGCAATAAAAGGTAACTTGGTAAATTGGGCTCTCCAAGATATTACTGGAGGAATAACAGACAATTTCGTATTCAAAGACAACCCACAAATGTTGAAACAAGTTGTAGATATGTGTATGGAAAGGAATACGTTAATAAGTGCGTCAATTCAGGTAATATGCCGAAAAGAACTTACCTTCATTTGAGGGGAATGTATTTCCCTTTAGGAGAGGCCACTTCGTATCCCTTGCTCTTTACCCATTTAGTACCAGAAACCCCCAAACGGGTATTTGGCAAACAGTGCAGGCCAGAAGGCGGCGTCTGATTAGGGCCTTTACCGTTTGCAAAAAGTTCAGCCATTTTCCTAATCAATTTTGAAGAAAAAGCAACCTGACAACCCTAAATTTTGAAATGGACTGGCGCTATATATAAGAAGGAAAATTCCATTTGGTACAAAAAGTGTTAAAGGAATATATTAATCTTTCACGAGTATGGGTTAGCTATGAGGCGTTCTATTGGTACATTTTATGTTTGCTTATCGAAAAAAGCATAATACGACATACGAGGCCTATCAGTGTAGTTTTATTTCGCACCAGTCGTGCAATGGGTGCTCAAAACCTCATCGTTTCTATAGAGTGAGCACTAAAGTGTAACAGGTAAAATTGTTGCTCACAACTTCACTGACCTTTGTACAGTGTACACTTTCTTATGCTGTACATAAGATCTAATGTTCTGGAAATGAGGGCCCACAAACAAAAGTTTTCGGTATTGTTGTGCAAGAAAAAGAATCAAATATGGGATTCTGTTGTAGACTGATGTTTCTAACCCTAGGAATGACCCTGTTGAGCGGAACGCCTCGGTTCCGCTCAGCACAGTCATCCCCTTGATTGGAAACGCCCATCTAAAAACATAACCCCATATTAGATTCTTATATCAAAGGACCCAGGTTCATATATTAAGACATATGTACTTCTTTTACCTGAATACTGAGTCGCAATCGTCTTGGGCTGTTACGAATTTAGATTTTGTTTTACGGCCCTTTCAAGATTATTTCACTCATATCGAGGCGATCGTTAATCAGAGGTGGGCGAAAACCAGAGTACCCGGAGAAAAACCACCTGACCTTCCGTTGAAGAACTTGGCGTAAAGAATTAAGATTTGAGGTTTTTCGTCCCCGTCAACACTATTTAGGCCATTTTGGAGACGTTGCTTCCAATTATGTTGGACTTTAACCCAAAATTGTGATGAAATGACATCTCAAGCCCTGCCAGCCATACAGACCATAATGGTTTATATATAAAGGCTCTTCAACTCGCACTACTTTGCCTGGCCAGGTTTACCAGTAGTCATGTGCGGCCAGATATATTAGCTAGGTGTTAGTTAATGTTATTTCATTGAAAGTGCACTTATCGAGAAATGTTTAGCCCAAACACCTTGTGTCTGCAGTAGTACATGCTCTCATTTGTGGTACGTAAGATTGTGTATAAGTCCTGATTTTCCTGACATAATTCATGCACGGGGTATCTTTCTTTCGATAATCGGTGTTGATTAATTTATAGCTCGTCTGTTTTTCCGAAGAAAAACTTTCGAGCTATTGTCATCACTTCGGCGTCTGCGTTGTGCTGTCGTCGTTCGGAAAAAAAACAAACGTCACCTTGGCTATAACTGCATAAGCATTTGACCTAGACTTGCAATTTCACACACATACCCACCATCACAAGAGCTATATTCTGACCAAGAGCCATAAATGTCTTATTGATTTTGGCTGAGTTATATCCCTTTTTCTAATTTTGTTTCTGAAACATATTTTCCTCTCATCTCAATACTGTTTATAAAAGAGCCTCCAAATTTCACATGGATGTTCCTTTGGACAAGACCTTTTCATTAATACCAAATTTTGTGACCTGTGACCTTGACCTTTAAACTTTGACCTATTTTTTTCGAAAATTTAACCAACAACTTTAACCTTGACCATGATTCCAAAAGGATTTGGCCTACCTTCATGAAACTTCATACTTATATTCACCCTCAGAAGAGCTACATTTTATTTAAGTTCCACAAATCTATCATGTATTTAGACTGAATTCTCTCTCCTTTTATCTCATTTTTTTAAGTAATTGTTATTCATTTCAATACCTTTTAACTTCATATGAATGTTCCTTGGGACAAGACATTTCCTGTTGACCTGTGACCTTGACCTTTAATTTTGACCTATTTTTCAAAAATGTAACCACAAACTTTAACCTTGGTCATTTTTCCAAAAGTATTTGCCTAGCCTCATGAAACTTGTCAACGATGTGTATGATTACAAGAGCTACATTCTCGCCAAGGTCCATGGCTCTATCATGCAAGGTGACTGATTTATCACCCTCTGTGACATAGGAAGAAACGCCCATTTCAACAAAACGTTTTGGTCTCTCATTTTACTACCACACACAATACATCTTTCAAAGTTCACGTGCAGTCCTTTGGAAAAGACCTGTCCATTGATATCAAACTTTTAAACCTGTGACCTTGAACTCTGTCCCATTGTTTCGAAAATATAACACAAACGAACCGTGGCAATCTTTCCAAAAGTTTTTGGCCCAGCCTAAGGAAACCTGACACACATCCGATTGATCACAGGAGCTACATTCTGACCAAATTCCATAACTGTCATGCAGCGATACCAAAAAAAAAAAAAAAAAAAAAATACAGACGCGCATGACACTCGCTTGCAGTGCTCTTTTATAAAATTGTGTGTCTTTTGTTATAAAATTTATAAGACAAAACTAGTACACATGTAATAATGGCGAGTCTTGCTCGAGTTTTTTTGCATTGACCCTGATAAACTTGATATCAGGAGACTAACGTTGCTTTCTATGCATCCTTCTAGCTGTGTTGTATTTTACATGTGTCGAATTAATACAAACATAAAAAAGAAAACAAACAACACATGCTTATCCTTTCTCAAACACTTTGACATCAAGTCGTTTACAATGGTGTGATTCGGTGGCGTCATTTACATCAAACAATTATATAAAACTATCGAAATCTTTGCAGTAGCATTATAGGTACCGTCTCGTGACCTCATGGCTTTATATTTACTTTTCCAGTGTAAAATCTAATGTAAACCTATAGAAAACAATGAAGTTCATACTTCCATGTATGCTTCGAGTCACATGATTTTCAGTGATGTCAATTGGCGTCATTCTAAACCATGGTTCTCTATAGGCATTGGTGACGTCAACGCTGTTCCGCTCTTTGTAGAAAAACAGCGTGGAAATGTTTTTCAGCTTTAAAAGTCTACCCTATTAGCATTTTTCGCCCAGTGATGAGGGACAGAGAATGTAAATATAAAAACAAACTTAAATTTTCTGCTTTTCTTGAAAGTATGAAAAACGGCAGGTCGCCAGCAAAGTTTACATTCGGGGTTCATTTACTAAGCATGCGACTCTTCCATGAACAGCAGAGAAATAAAATTCATTTCTTAAATGTCCACTACAGTGCACAGGTTTACAAATGTTGAGCAGGCGATATTACGACTAGTATATGCACTGAAAACTCATCTCTTCATGGTCATATGAATCATGTCATGAGAAAACTTGTGTTTGCCAATTGCAAGAACAAAGGTGCAGACCAGCTTGCTTGTCTAGATTGTAAATCTAACATTTAAGGGGAATGTGAAAACCTGACAGATTTTTCACCATTTTTAAAAGGGCGACTTCCTGTTTGCTTTTCTATAACCTCTTTCCTATTGAAAAAAATGGTCAACTCTTAAAGGAAAGAATTTACTCCTTAGGAGCAAATTCATTCCTTAAAGAGTTTACCACTATTGACATGGTAGACAAAGTACTTTTGCAGGTGTTGTCTCTCCTAAGTCCCCATTCCCTTTATAGGTCCTTGTTTTTCGGTGTAGATGAGGCGGCCTGGTTGTATCTAGCCTAGTCTCAAATATGTTCTATAAAAGGGTTATCCTTTGGAAGCAAGGAATACACCACAGAACTAAAAATATGGAGTGTATATGTTTTCTTGGCCAGACTAGCTAGTTTCGGCCAATTAGACCTCATCAGTGACCCTCTGATATTTTCAAAATTCCACAACGGAATCAATGATCCCAAAGGACAAGAAAATATAATCTACACTATGATGTAGGGCAGGGAGACGTTATACCGCCGCCACACATTCCCTCACACCAGCTGTAGTGAAGTTAAATATGTTCTATAAAAGGGTTATCCTTTGGAAGCAAGGAATACACCACAGAACTAAAGAATACGGAGTGTATGAAAACCCGAACACAGCTTCTCGCGTGGCGCAGCACGTTTTTTTAACTGAGTCTTACATTGGAATTCCTTTCGTATGATATTTATCTGACTGGATTATTAATTTCACCAAGGCTCAGAAAGACAACAACGCTCGGCTGCAAAAATTCTAAGTCGAAAAAGAGGCATAACTGTGCCAAAAATATTTTGAGGGTTACCTCACCTATTGGTATGAGTTCCCCTTTTCATAATGAACAAGTAGTCCGAGTTTCAAGTAAATATGTTCAGTAGTGACAGAGATATTACAAAATGTCCACGTTTTTGCACGACGACGCAGACGACGACGACGACGACGACACAGACGACGCTAGAGCTATGACAATACTTCGTCGGTTTCTTCGAAAACAGCCGAGCTAAAAATGATTAATGTCGTTTAATAAACATCAAATAAATTGAACACTCATCCGCTTGCATCTGTCAAGCAAGTTCTTGAAATGACGTCTTGTAAACACCATAGTATTTAGAGGAAAATGGTGTTCATATGGGTATACATTATTGTATTTATTTTTGATGAAAGCATAAATTGTGGGCTCACGTTAGAACCATCTTATTGAGGCGGTTCTAACGCGTCCCCACCATCCATGTTTGGACAAGAATTGCAAAAAACATGGACATATTTGCATCTGAAAAACTGGAACTCCTGAGATATGAAAGATAGCATTCTAGTTCACTGACGTGTTATTGTAATGTATGAGATCATTGTTTCGCAGCTCCAAGAAGCTCCCGGTCAGGTTCGACAGCTGAACAATGGACTAATGACAGGAAGGGCATACACAGTCAATGGATATGCTGAAGTAAGTTGTTGATAAGAAAGAAAATTTCAATACTTTGCATGATTTGTTTGTTTGTATTGGAGTTTAACGACCCAGTCAACACTATTTTAGATCATTTTTGAGCCGGTTAGTTACCTATCAACACTTTTCCTTGACAGGCTTATACGTAGGCGATTAACCAGTACAGTGCACATTCTTTCACCAGAAAGTGACAACTGCCCTTCTTGAATCAGCGGAAGGGAGAGAATGATAGTAGAAAAGATTTCATGATCAATCTGCATGAAAGAATGTTGCCGACCCCGGCCGGAATCGAACCCGCGTACCCCTGATCAGCAGTCAGACGCGCATCCGACTGAGATACCGAGGCCGGCCTACTTTGCATGAGAATTAGATTGTTTCGCCCATTCAAAAGTTATGATAATTCATTTATGGAACATTGATATTTGCTATAATATTTCCGAATAACATTTGGCTATTTCCGTTTCCTAAAGTATACATCCTATTGTTAAGTGTGGTTATGGACTTTTCTCTCTATCTCTCTCTCTCTCTCTCTCTCTCTCTCTCTCTCTCTCTCTCTCTCTCTCTCTTTGCCGCAGTTATAAAGATTTTGGCTGACGCTTATAATAGTTGACCTTATCAATCATGTGCGTTATGCGTAACAAGTATACCTCTACCTGTTAACAAATGAGTGTATAAACACCCTTGTATACCCATTTTGTAAAGAGAAAACTGTCTTTTGAATGGCGAATATTGGAAGGCATATATTACGTTTATGTTTTTTTCTCAAAAAAAAAAAAACAGTTTTATTTATTTATTAACAATTTTTGACAACATATATACATACATAGTACATACATATGCAATCAAGGAATTGGATGTAGGCTAGGCCTATACGTATCCTCTCCTTGATATCCGGTACATACAATGAAAATACACATATATAAACATTCAATCACAATGCATTTAGACGAATATGAAATTATTAGAAAAACAGTTCATGGGTATTCGTTGAGTGAGCTTATGAGAGACCTGTCGCACATTTTGTCAGAAAATGTCATTTCAAAGGTATAAATAAAATATTAAATCACAAAAGTATGGTTCCCTATTTATATCTTGTAAAGAACATGTTCCATCATGCAAAAAGCGTTACTTGCATACATCACATCATGAATTTGTTGATGCAATGACAATAAAAAAGGATAAATAACCAACGCATCACTTTAGTGCCGGAAATGATTTTACTGTTCCGTCCGAATGCAGAACATCCGGCTGGCTAATCATGGTAGCATTCATTTGAGAGCCAGAATGTATGTTGTTGGTGATTTGTTTCTTTCTGTACCGAGAGAAGAATGCATATTCATAAATAGGCATACGTTGCTATTCTTTCTTATTTTCCAGATACCAGTTCAAGGGCAAAGTGCAATTTTAATTCGACTCCGAAATCCATGGGGAAACCCTCTTTGGTCGGGGCTTTGGTGTCCTAGGTAAAAGAAAGTTTATAGTAAAAATATATTCGCAAACAAACAAAAAAACTTTCATGTGCGAGTCGTTTATCGAAATTCATTCCGGTTTTTATTTTGTCGCCGAAGCGGATTCTCTCCGCTGCTCTATGATGGAGTTTCGGTATCAGCCAAACAGGCACTCTACAAATAATATTTTTGATTAAACCGAACGGTCCATGACTCTCATTGTTTCTAAAGTCAGTCAAAGTTTCTCTTTGAATTCACTTAAACATGATATCCGCGTAAGAAGTCATAGATATCTGAAACTGTGTAATTTAATAGCAGCAAGATTAAACGTGACATTCAAGTAGCAGTATAACTAAGCAATAACCTTATCTCGTGTGCAAGAAAAACAATTACTTTCCGCGTGCATCTTAAACACTCAGAATGTATACGACCATTTGTTATAACACACATTCTGCATATCTTGGAATTATGTATTTTATACATATGAACGGTTTTTGTTGCACGACTGTTGGGTAGGTCTCGGACTTAATAAAGGCCCCGACTTAAACTTTTCGTAAAAGGATACATGGCTTATGTAATGTCTACCGTCCGGCCTTCTGTTGTTCTTCAGCTTCGGCAGTCCGTGTTTGTGATGTTTGCATCGAATCTCATCTTTGTATCATCCAGGAGGTTGATTTGATTAAAGCGTTTCTGTGATGTCCTACTGACTGAAATAGAAAATCACACTGTGGGCAGAAAATTATATTTGTTAAGAACACTATTTGCAGACAGGATGGTGATCTGGATTGAAAACCCTAGTGGTTATCACCGATGACTGTTCTGAAGCGGTGGTTCTTGTGTTGTTCATTCTATGTTGCCCTTCAGGGGAGGCAACTTCTGCAAACATATTTTTGTCTCCCATGTCAATATGGGTCACCTCTTAAAGAAAAGAATTTGCTTCTGAGGCGCAAATTCTTTCATTTAAGAGTAGACCCCTTTTCCGTGGGACAGGTCTTACCTTACGTCCTGTTTCATGCATTGTCATTATTTCTATTTCCTTTATAACAGTGTAATCATCTCATAGTAAGAGAGCTGGTTGCTTCTCTGGAAGCTTTGATTTTGCGTTGCGTTTGTTCTTTATACTTAATGGTTTCTTTGCTCTACCTCTGGTGCCATTCATATGACGTGTTTTGTCATTTTTGCAGTTCCTGTTCATTTCATTTGTATTTCACATGATCATATATTCATATATATTGTCTTAAAACAAGACTTTTCATTATCATGATGTCTCTGTATTGATAATGCCCGTCATATTTACAGATCCAGCGTTTGGTCAACAGTCAGCGAAGGAATCAAGCAGAAGCTAGGTCTACCGGATTTGCATAAATCGGAATTCTGGTTTGTTGTCATACTTTTGCTTTGTTTGTTTCTTTGTTTTGGAGTTTAATGGCCCAGTCAACACTATTTAAATCATATCGAGCCGGTCAGTTCAGCTATCCACACCTTACCTTGGCAGGCGTCTCTGGTTTGGCCCATTGGTTTTATTTTGCTCCCGCATTTCAGTGGTTTGTTGCTGTCTAGTTCTAACTGTTGTTTGATCTCTGTGGTTGTTTGATTGTTGTGTTCTCGGAGATGTTGCACTGATGAGCTAAGAAGCCTTCATGAGGACTAAACAAATTACATGTATTTGTCTAAATCGCGACGGAATCAAGGGCGAGGGTGTCTTCCGCGTAAAATCGATTTAAGGCCCCGAGTGAAATTCTTTTCACTGACCGTTCCAAGTCGGTTCTGCCGTCGCGGTTTAGTTTTGTTACGGTTTGTCTTTGAGTGTGTGTATCGCTTATATCTTTTTGTTTTGGATAGCCAATTGGTCATTTTGTGGGAAAGTAACTGTCATTTTGGCTGTCTGCTATTGATGTTTCCATTAGGTCAAGTTATTTTATATTTGTGTTTCTTTTCCTTTGGTGTCTCAGATGGGCGGTTTGGATTAATTGTATCGATTCCTGATCATTGCCTTCACTTCTGTTTTTATATAAGCAGTCAACTAGTACAGAGCACATTCTTTCGCCAGAAACTGACAACTGCCCTTCTTGAATCAGCGGAAGGGAGAGAATAATCTTGAAAAAGATTTCATGATCAATCTCCATAAAGAATGTTGCCGACCCGGCAGGTTTCGAATTCGCGACTTTCTGATCACCAGTCAGACTCGCATCCGACCGAGCTACCGAAGCCGGCGACAGTTGCGCTTTGAATATTTTCCTAAATTTTTGTTCTAGAACAAAAATTTTTACGAATGATGCTTTTTGCATGTTTAAATAATATTTTAAATTGTGCTTATTACATTCGATTTTAGAGAGTGGAATGGAAATACTTTACAATATATTTTGCACCTAAGTCCATTTGCCTGCTTTCATTTAAACCGAAATATTTTATGGCTTTTGTGAACAACAAAATTACAGATAAATCTGTAATATTTATTATTATTATTATTACTATTATTATTATCAGACTTCGAGGACGCACAGTCAGATTTAAATCATTGCTTTTTGCACATTGTCGAAAACACATTTCACTTGTTGTGGCAAAAGTTGCAGATGAAATAACATTTTACCAGTAGCTACATTTTGCCTGCTAAGCAAAGAAACTGGAAGCAAAGAAACTGGAAAGGAATTAAAGATTATTCGTTCAAAGATCGTATGCACCAAATTCAATTAAATTCAGGCTGCGATTGACGAATGTGTAATAGACAATCCGGCTTACCATCTATTATAAGAAGTATTTATTCTCTTTAGGGCTAAAGATCTATATCATGTTTAATGTCCCTGGCACTTCCTAGAACCGCCTTAATATTTTGAACACAAGAAAAAAATACAGTTCATATCAGAATTTTAACATTATCATATTTTTTTTTGCATAAACCTCTTTCTTCTAATTCAGAATCTTTTAAACATTTCAGGATTAGTTTCCAAGAGTTTTCGAAGCATTTTACCCATCTTGAGTTCTGTCATCTTCCACCCGATTGTTGGCATTTAGAACCAAAACTGAAACATAGAACACCCTGGAAATCTGTGGAGGCACATCGGCAGTGGCGGAAAGGATTTAATTCTGGCGGTGGCATATCATCACGTAAGAGCATTCCCAGACAACAAATAATAGCATAGCAACGTTACAACTTCATATCGATGTCGGTCCGACATTGTCCTGATGGTTTGTACTGTCTGGGACATTCAAAGTATATTTATTCATTACTCGCAATGTCCATATATTCCAGTTTAGACGTAGATTTGCAGAGATAATAAAGTATTGAACATTGTTTATCTTTTCCGTACATCTGAAAATAAACGCTGATCTGCACGCTTATGATACAAAGAGTCTGGTCTGTGTTGCAGTCTACTGCGGACTTGATCATTGTCTTCACTTCTATCTTGAAATGGGCGAACAAATTTGTAACTATAACTACTAGGACCTTCCCATTCAGTTCTTATAAATGTATATGTCTTTATAATATGCCGTCGCGTCTGGGAGTGTAATAACGCCATGTAATATTTTCGATAATCCACTAGTGGATTAAATATGCATATTAGCTAAACACGTCCCGTAACGTTACATGTACGACGTCCTTAACGACGTCGCGTTTACTATTGGCGGAATATTGATATTTTTGTATACTGTCGTGAATAAAATGCGTTTTAAATGTCATATGATAAATAGAATCTTGCATTCGTGCTCATGTATTATTGAATTTATTAAACTCGTTGAGGAAAAGGCATAAAATGTTCTGCAAAGCCTCGCATTCCATCCCTTTTCCTCAACTCGTTTAATAAATTCAATAATACATGAACACTCATGTGTAAAAAGACAGTTTCTTCCCCACAAAATGGCCAAAATGCTATCCAAAATATTAAAAGGTAGTAGCAGTAGACACACGCAAAGACAAACAATGACAGTGATTAACCAAATAAGAAGCACTGCCTAGGAACGGTCGTTTAACTACTGGGGAATGGGGTTGAGGGGTTTGGAGTGGGCTTCGATACAAAAAGATTGGGTACAACATGGATATTATACGACAGACTGCATGCATGGTAGTTAACCCAATCACGGTTGGCAACTTTGCTTCCCTCTTTAATTGCACGCCGGTGGGTCGGGCCTCAGATTCTATGACGGCTCCAACGTAAAGGCTTATTGAAAATTAGAGAGATAATGTCGGTTGGTGCCTGATGCTCTGTCTCTGGTCGGGCTCATCGGAGTCTAACTGTTGGTTTTCTTTTGCTCCAGCATTTCAGTGGTTTCTTGCTGTCGAGTCCTCACTGTTGTCTCACCTCTGTGGTTCTTTGATTTTTGTGTTCACGGAGATGTTGCACTGATGAGTTAGGAGGCCTTCATGCGGACTGAACAAATTATTTGTCTAAATCGCGACGGAAGTAAGGGCGAGGATTGTGGCCACGTAAAATCGATTTAAGCCCTCCAGTGGAAATCTTCCACTGACCGTTCCAAGGCGGCTCTTCTGTGGCGATTTATTTATGTTGTTGTTTGTTACTTACTGTGTGTATCACTTGTGTCTTTTGGTTTTGGATGGCCATATGGCCATTTTGTGGGAAAGTAACTGTCCTTATGGCCTTCCTTTGTTTAGGTTTCCATTGTGGTCTGGTCGCTTAATGTTTGTATTTCTTTCCCTTTGGTGTCTTTTATGGGTGGAGTAAGTTAATTGTATCAATTCCTGATCTTTGTTTTACTTCTACTTTTCAATCTATTTTCATGACCACAACCATCCCCATTTGTCATCTTGTGGTTTAGACAAATAATTCATGGATTCAGCATGAAGTGTTTCTAACTCATAAGTGCAAAATTTCCGAGAACATAAAATCATTGAGGACTTGACAGCATGAAAAAAACTGAAATCTAAAGCAAAAGAAAACCAACAGTTATACTGCTTGCAGTTGTTTTGATGGCATTCTCTGTCTTTATTTGTATGCAATGTTAACCTTAATTTTTGCTACTGCACACTAGTGCTTATTTTAAAATATCCGTAACTCAAGTCCCCTCAAACAAAGGTTTGTTTTTTCTCAAATCAACTGATTTATGTTTAATATATATGTCTGACTGCTTCTTTCATTCTGTATAAAGGCAGGAATGTAGAATTTCAATTTGATTTTTAAGTAGTTTAAATATGCGTGCAAGAAAATCATATCAATATATGTATGTACAACATACTAAGTTTTGCACAACGTACTGTTCCTTTTTTACTTCACACATATAGTATTTAAACAGTTTCCTCTAATGCTTACTTATGCAGTTCTAATTACTTGTCTTCGTTTAGCATTGATGCATTGTAACAGTCAGTTTTACTTCGAGTTGAAACAGCAGTGTTGTGTGGTACTATCTCTAATGCAGAAATACAGACTTTTAGGAGAAACCAGGGACTTTATACCATGCGGGTGTTTGCTTTTCCAGGTCTGTATAATGTTTCAATCGTTAAAAAACTAAGCAAGTTTACACAGTAGGCAACATTCTTGTAGTGCAATTGAGCCTTAGAGAAACTCTGACAATACATATCAATCCTTCAGGAAGCTCATTTGAAAATGTTGTCTGCTTCCGTTATGATTAGCGCATTAAAGTAAAGATTATTATCAAAAGATTATTATCATTACTTTGCCTACAGTAGGATGTGTCATCACCAAGTCAAAAACATTGGAGTGGCGTTACCAGAACAAAATATATTTGCGAACATGGAAAATCTGTATCATCTTTCTCTGTGTTTGGGGCTGCTCATAAAAGAACGAATATGCTTACTCGGGAAAAAAATTCTGTTCATGAAGAGCAGCCCCTATAACATGTGATGGAAAAGGCTTACATTTAAGTTATTTCACATAGTTAAACAAAACGCAAATGCATAATATTCGAAGCTACGACGTCTGTGATTAAATATGGGTCAGTAAAAATCATTACCGTTTTGTCTGTATACCTAAAAAGCTTTTAAAGTGTATGTGTATGTGGGGGAACCTGAAAACAGAAAGCAAACGTTACTTAGGAATTGCATCAATAAAAGAACAAAGGCATCTCATGCCATTGAAAGAGTAGAAAGACTAAGCGACAGGAAGGCCAACTCTAAAACACTAAACAATACACACATATAAACAACACAAACCCAACACAAACCACAAAGGATAAGTCGCCCGTTGGTATCAGTGACTCATTTTATGTATTGATTTCTTTTCATGAAAACGCGTATTCTCAGATCAGCCTGAGCATCCGCGAAGTCTAATCAGTCTTCGTTGTGCACTCTACGGATAGCTAACGGCCAACTGCTCCTTCATACAGCAAGAGAAGTCTCTAGTCAGACTGTATGAATGCGCAGCGCAGGCTGGTCTGATTTTTTGCTTGGCGCACATGTAAATTGTACGAAATGCTGTGGCCTGGCTCAGATCATACTGAGGAGGCATCTTGGGTGATGACTTTGCGATATGTTTCGGTCTTCCTTTTATGTGTACTTACTAATCGATTGTTTACTAGTGGACTCTTCCATTGCTTTATGTTGGACAAGTCCATTTGTAATATAATGGGTGTCAGGCCTACTTTTTTCCTTTTTTCTATTTTTGATGGAAAATTTTGTTAGCAAATAGCGCCGGCCCTGAGCAGATCTGGGCTTGAACTGTTTACCAAGGTACCCCTTTAGGGCTTTCCCGCATGCAATGGGTTAAAATTGCCTATTAAACTAAATAGCACACTAAATGATCCTTAATATATGTATATGGCAAGCTATGGAAAGAATCTATATAGCGCTTTGAAAGCGAGTAAAACAATCATCAGTGTTTAAAATAGAAGTGGAGGCAATGATCAGGTATCGATTCAATTAACCCACAGCTCCCACCGAAGACACCAAAGGGAAAGGAACACAAACATGAAACAACAGACCCTAATGGAAACACCAATAGCGGAAAGCCAAAAGGACAGTTACTTTCCCACAAAATGGTCAATAGGCTATCCAAAATAAAATAATATAAGCGACAAAAACACCCAAAGCAAACCATAACAAAAATAAAACGCGACAGAAGAACCGCCTTGGATGTCACTGACGTTTCAAGTTAAGGCAAACATGTTTTAACATTGGGCTGGAATGCTTACACTTTAATTTTCAGTTGCTCTTATCCTAAACAGATTTATTTTTACATTTTAGGCTCCACAGGGTAGAGAGACTCGATTGCAAATGAATAACTTTCTTCACTCACGTCATGTTGCATCCACTCATATACGCAGCGACCGTGATATTGTTCGCTTTTTCACGTTGTCAGCGGGATCTTACGTCATACTTCCGGTTACAGCACAAGCTGGGATGGAAGGGAGATTTTTACTTCGATTGTTTACTGATGACAAGTCAACAGTTGTAAGGTAAAGATATTTGTATATTTCGAACAGAATCGCCTAAATAAATATGAATGAGTTTGAAATAGAACGCTTCACTGCACAAAACTTTTGATAATTCAAAAATATTCTTAAACGGATTCATTTCTTCTGATTAGCCTGCAATGTTGTTTGTTATGAATTAATTTGCAATTTGTGATTTTTTTTTAGTTTTTCAACTTATACATGCATAGCGTTCCAAAACGCAGCATTAGCAAACAGTGTAGACGCAGACTAAATGCTGTCGACTTTGGCATCTGATCCGGGTCTACACTATTTGATTTAAGTGCAAGATGTTTGATAAAATATATAATAAATGGTATCGAACTGCTCCAAGCTTTAAGGAGGAATATTCTACGTGTCTTATATGGGTTAAATATTTTTATCATTGAAAGAACAGAATTTTACAACAACTTCTGATGGTTTGGCGGTGGTTCTGATGTGGCTCATTCTTAATGTAACTTTATCGGCTTTTCCGAAGGGGCTCATCACGAAAACACGCCTATATAAATTTGACCCACTTAAAGCCCAGTTTTATATAGTAAAACTGGGGTTTGCAGGGGTATACCTTATTTTTCCTTTTTCTGCTCAAAAACATAGATTGTGGATACCCGTTAGCACCGCTTCGTCGAGGCGGTTCTAACGAGCATAAGAAAAATATCAAAATTTTTCATCTAAAAATTTTCCTATTTTGGTGGTGAAATTTACAATGTATTTGTATAGGCATGTTTTGTAATGTTTCATTTTGTATGTGCTTATGGTGGTGTATTATTATTCTTTATTAAATTCTCATTACATGTGCCTGTTGCACCGTAATCACCTGTTGCTGGTTGCTATGTTGTTTATGTTTCGTTACGAAAACACGCCTATATAATTTTGATCCCCTTGGACCCCACTTTTATATAGTAAAATTGAGGTTTACATGGGAAAACCTTATTTTTCTTGTTTCTGCTCTAAAATATAGATTGTGGGTATTCGTTAGAACAGCCTCGATGAGGCGGTTTTAACGAGTACCCACAATATAATTATATCTTGCACACAAAAAAGAAAAATATCATATTTTTGTCATCTTAAAATTTTCGCTTTTTCGACGGAAAATCTTACCATATATTTGTATAGGCGTGTTTTCGTAATGTATTTCTATATTTTTATGGGGCATGTTTGCATACTTCATGTTCGTCTCATTATTCGTCCTCTTGTTGCTGTTTGTCGGCTTTGACCTTGTACTCTTTATTCTTGTTTGACTGACAGATGTTTTCATCTAATACATTCGACGGCCCCCGCCCATAGGGGCTTGAAGAAATATATGGGCTGCATGATGCTTCCACGCAGAGCTGAATCCGGCCCGCACACTAGTACTGGTAAACCGCTTAGAGGATCTAAGCCTGTCCAGGACCGCGGTGCGAGGCAGGACCGTCCATGCTAATAATTGCTACTGATTTCATTGGGCGACAGGGCTGGAGATGTCATTTCATCCCAATGCCGGGTAAAAAACCCACAAAATTGGAAGCAACGTCTCCAAAATGACCTTTACAGTGTTGACGGGGACGTTAAATCTCAAATCAAACAAACAAACTAATACATTCGAACAGGACCAGATGCAATAAGGTTTGTCAGATTAATTTTATTTGTTTTATATTTCACAAACATTTCCGTTCTATTAACAATCAATAACGACTGATCAGACGCCGTGATCTGCGTCTCATGATGTTTCTGTTATTGTCGTTTGTGTTCCTTTGGTGTCTCTGATGGACGCTGTGGGTTAATTATATCGATTCCTGATCATTGCCTTCATTTCTATTTCATCAGTGTATTTACAGTCTGCCAGTGTTCCATTCCATAAACGGGCCTATATGAATATATGGATTTACAAAAATCTCTTTCTTTTGTTGTGCCGGAAAAGTTTGTCTCACACAGCTCACACGCAACGTCAAGAATGACGACAGAATACTTCATATCATGAGTGACGTCTCGTATGCGGCTCGTATTGGTATCATAAACAACGCACAGCCTTTTCTAAATTTTATAGACGTCATTCCGATTCAATTTCAAAATTCAAAGTTGGACTTAAATGTCTTCTGCAGCAAGGTGTATCGGAACCCGAATTATATGGTGACTTAGTAATACATATAATTTCAGAAAAAAAAATTATACATGCAATGACTTCAGCATCGAATTTCGTAAAATCATTTTTCAATATAAAATATTAGGCACAACATAAATGTTATACGGTAGACTACATGCATGGTAGATATTAGAAGTGAAGGCAATGACCAGGAATCGAAACAATCAACCCACAGCTCCCAACAGAAACACAATAAATGTTGACAACTTTACTTCACTCTTTATTTGCACGCCGATGGGTCAGGCCTCAGATTCTATGACGGTTCCAGCGAAACAAAAAAGAAGTGAAGGCAGTTATCAGGAAGGCTAACTGAGAATTAGAATTTAATTTTATGTTGTGTTGGTTGTTGCCTGATGCTCTCTATCTGGTCGAGCCCATCGAAGACTAACTGTTGGTTTTCTTTTGCTCCAGCATTTCATTGGTTTCTTGCTGTTGTTTAATCTCTGTGGTTGTTTGATTTTTGTGTTCTCCGAGATGTTGCACTGATGAGTTAGGAAGCCCCCATGCGACGAAAGTAAGGCCAAGGATTGCCTCCGCGTATAATCGTTTTAAACCCCACCATCGCCCCCGCCACTGAATTACTTTTCACTGACCGTTCGAAGGTTGTTCTTCTATCGCGGTTTATTTTTGTTATGGTTTGTCTTTCAGTGTGTGTATCGCTTATATCTTTTTTGTTTAGGATAGCCAATTGTGGCTTTCCGCTATTGATGTTTCCATTAGGGTCTAATTATTTCATGTTTGTGTTTCTTTCTCTTTGGTGTCTCTGATGGGAGCTGTGGGTTTGTTGTTTAGAAGCCTCCGTGGTGCAGTGGTTACGCTACTCGCCTTGTAAACCAGGGATCGCAGGATCGATCCCGGGCTTCTCCAGACTTTCGGATGAGTCTTTAAACCGAGGTCCCGTCTCCGTATGACCTAAGCTGTTGGTGGGACGTAAAACTCGAACACTCACTGCTCACTGTGGGTTTGTTGAATTGCTTCCTGATCATTTCCATTACTTCTATTTTTCAAGTAAAACGGAATTATGTACGAAGTGTAATTTACACCCCCTACAACTTCAGTTAATTAAAGCATATTCTTCTGATACCGAGACCCCGTTTTTGAATTTACATCTTTCTATTGTAGATGGATTTGTTTCGTGCAAAATTTATGACGATTGTGATTTTGAGATTGTAGATTTTCCTTATTTGGATTGTGATGTTCCTCGAATGCCATCCTATGGCGTTTATACTTCGCAATTAATTCGATTTGCCAGAGTGTGAAGTTAAGTAACTGACTTCAATACTCGTGATAAATTGTTAACGGCTAAACTTCTTAATCAGGGTTATCGGTACCATAAACTACGCAAAGCCTTTTCAAAATGTTATAGACGTCATTCTGATTTAATTTCAAAATTCAACATTTGACTTAAATCTCTTCTGCAACAAGGTCTATCGGAACACGAATTTTATGGTGACTTAGTATACAAAGTCAGAACAATTTATAACCGCAATGACTTCAGCACCCAATTTCGTAAAATCATTCAACGATATAAAACGATTGGGTACAACATAAATGTTATACGACAGACTGCATGCATGGTAGTTAACCCAATCACGGTTGACAACTTGCTTCCCTCTTTAATTACACGCCGGTGGGTCAGGCCTCAGATTCTATGACGGTTCCAGTGTAAAGGCTCATTGAGAATTAGAGATATCTAATTCAAGGTAATGTTGGCTGATGCCTGATACTCTATCTCTGGTCGGGTCCATCGGAATCTAACTGTTGGTTTTCTTTTGCTTCAGCGTTTCAGTGGTTTCTTGCTATCGTGTCCTCACTGTTGTTTCATCTCTGTGGTTGTTTGATTATTTGTGTTAATGGAGATGCTGCACTGATGAGTTAGGAGGCCTTCATGCGGACATAACAAATTATTTGTCTAAATCGCGATGGAAATAAGGGCAAGGATTGTGGCCGCGTAAAATCGATTTAGGCCCCCCCCCCCCTCACCCCCAATGGAATTCGTTTCCGCTAACCGTTCCTAGGCGGTTCTTCTGTCGCGGTGTATTTTTGTTATGGTTTGTCTTTAGGTGTTTGTGTCGCTTGTGTTATTTTATTTTGGATAGCCTATTGGCCATTTTGTTGGAAAGTGACTGACCTTTTGGTTTTCCGCTGTTGGTGTTTCCATTAGGTCTGTTGTTGCATGTTTGTGTTTCTTTCCCTTTGGTGTCTCTGATGGGAGCTATGGGTTGATTGTATCGATTCCTGATCATTGTCTCTACCTCAATTTTGTTACGCGTAAAATCAAACATAATATAAATATGCAAATACTTGTTATGTTGAGGGTAAGCAAAATTGAAAAAAGATCCCAGATAAATCGAAACCCCTGGAGTCAACTGATTAAGTTGGAAACTCGGTACCACCTTTCCGACTTTATCCGTTACCAATGGGGTTGATTTTCTCTGCATCGAAGATGGATGTAAGGCTCTCTTTATCTCATTTTACGATTTTATTTTCAGAGAATTAGATGACCCTGACACGGCAAGTTTTCTTCAGGTAATATTTTATAAGGATAACACACTCATGTGAACACATGCGTTATTCCATGTCGTTTAAATGGTGTAATTGTTTCTGAAGTAGTAGTTTCATTTCTGTTCTAAATACAGTTTGAAGGTACTTGTTAGTACCATCACAATAGGCCCTAGACCATTCTCACGTGTACGACAATCTTTTTATGCTGCACATAAAGGGGGCATTCGAGAATTTGTTGCATATACTTGTTAATATGATGGACTATTAATAAAGGAACTGGATGTTAGGGATTTTACAGAATATGTATTGCCTCCAATGTCAAGTCTTATGTCCCGTCGGATTGCGATTCCAAATAATGCCATTTCTTGAAAATCCATGCAATCATAACATACCGATCAGACTGACCTGAGTAAGCGCTTGGCAAACATGGCGCACATTGGCTTAAATTTTCAATAATCAGTAACTGAAAACATAAAGTAAAATCTAGGTCGCCTAAATGAATCAGCTTATGCTTACGGCCTACACCTGTTATCCTTTCTCAGTCCGTCTGTCCGCCGGATAGTTTCTGTCTGTCTGAGAGATTTTCACATTTTCAATAACTTCTCCCAAATCAAGGAGTATATTTACTCGAAACTGGACTCTTTGCATTGGGGCGATCAAAATAGCTAAATTCGCTCTGACCCGAACTCCAAGACAGACGTCATAGTAGCCATTTTGAAAATATATTTCAAACATGATTGTGGCCACGTAAAATCGATTTAAGTCCCACACAGTCCGGCTCACAAGGTACTGAAAGCTCCAGAAATCATTTGACCTCATCATCATTCAGTGGTGTTATTATAACTGTACATTAATAGTTTCACTTTCTCATATCTTTGGAATATTTTATGCTCTACAACTATTGGCATATACTACCTTAGAGGATCATTATCAGCTCTGCAGCAAAGCATGATTGTAATTGCCACTGTGTGATAAAGACAGGAATAAAACATGTAAAGAAATTCATAGAATTTATTCAAAATATATTTTTTTAACAGCCAATGTATTTTACTTTTTTGTCTTTATATACTTGTGCCTTTAGTGTTTGAGCCGATACAAGAGAAAAGGTCCAAATGCTTAATTTCAGGTCAAGTAAAAACACTATAAAGTACTTCTTATTTTGGAAAATTAAAGCCCTTTCAAGATTCATTCAATCATTTTGAGCGGATACAATCTTTCAGGTGGATGAAAAGCTACCTGACACATCTGCAGACAGCATTTTGCATTGTCACTTATGAACAAAGCGCTACACTCAAACCGCAATAATGATTCAGGGTCAGCGCTCTTACCACTGCACCCAATCTCCAACCTTTGAATTTCATACTTCCGTGTAGATGTAATAGCTTTCCAAGTTTTTATATAAACAGTAAAATTCCTGTATTAAGACCTTCTTTGGGACTGTTCAAAAGTTACCACTTTTGAACAGTCCCAAAGGTGGTCTCTGACCAGAGGACACTGTTGGCATAAAACACAAAGAAAGATTAAGTGCAGCCTTCAAAATAAGCTTTTTTAAGCAGAATTTGTCTTAAATTTTGGTGTTTTTTTTTTTTTTTTTGTTTTGGTTTTGGTTTTACGGCCCTTTCAAGATTATTTCACTCATATCGAGCCGATCGTTAATCAGAGGTGGGCGAAAACCAGAGTACCCGGAGAAAAACCACCTGACCTTCCGTTGCAGAACTTGGCGTCTCACATGTGACCCGAGCGAGGCTCGAACCACAGCGGTGAGAGACCTAATGATCAAGAGTCCGCGCTCTTAACCACTAGGCCACGGAGGCCCGTAAATTTTGGTGGTCTTCATAGCGGAATTTCACTGTATATATATTTTGTGGTTTTACAGTCATTTCAAGATTATTTCATTTATTATTTCATTATTTAGCCATCGATAATCAGAGGTGAGCGGAAACTGGAGTACCCGGAGAAAAAACACCTGATCTTCCGTTGCAAAACTTGGCGTCTCACATGTGACCCTCAGCTAGGCTCGAACAACATCAATGTGAGACCTAATGATTAACCCTTTCCCACTCAGATACGTGTTTTTACATGTCTGCACCCACCCCCACCCCCATTTTTAAGCCCCAGAAGCACCTAAAATCTGCATTTCTACCCCTTGATAGTTATGTTTGCTTTAGGATTTGTTGGGCAAAAAAGTGACCTGTTTTTTCGCGCGCCTCCCCACTATTCTGGGGGGGGGGGGGAAGGGATTGAAGTGGGGCGTTGCCCCCTCACATCCAGAAACATTTTGGGTGTATGGCCCAACCGGCCACTAAATTTATATCTGCAGTGTCTGGGGTCAAAATTGCCTGAAAATTGATGCTGACAAAACATGCTGCAAACAGTGAAAATGGCCAGTGCCAAACACCTTAATTGTTGCCTTGACAGCTTTGTGAAGATTTAAAAGTGGTCAAAAATTCATGTGAAAACACAATTTTTGCCAAGTTTTAGATGCCCCCTCTTTACCCTGACAACAATGATCAAGTCATGAAAGGTTGCATTTGAAAGGCTACTGCCCTTGAACATTCAGACCGAGTTTGGTGTAAAACAGACCATCCATTATGAAACAATGGCTAGTTGAAGTTGCTGTCAGGTGCAACACTGTGAAAATCAGCGAAATTCACAAAATCCCTGCTTAGTAAAGGGTTAATGAAGAAAAATCCCCACTCATCAAAATAATGTTTTTTCATCATTTTATTGCAAGAGACAATACTTCAGATATAATTAATGCATTTTAGACTAAAATTCAGTATGTTCCCAGATTTCAGTTAACCCTTTCCCACTCAGATTCGTGTTTTTACGTGTCTGCATCCCCCCCCCCACATTTTAAGCCCCAGAAGCACCTAAAATCTGCATTTCTACCCCTGGATAGTTATGTTTGCTTTAGGATTTGTTGGGCAAAAAAGTGACCTGTTTTTTTCGCGCACCTCCGCACTAAAAATATTTGGGGGGGGGGGGGGGGGCTGGGGGGAATTAAAAGTTGAAAAGTGTGTGTGTGGGGGGGCGTTGCCCCCCTCACATCCCGAAAACTTTTGGGTGTATGGCCCAACCGGCCACTAAAATTATATCTGAGGGTGTCTGGGGTCAAAAATGCCTGAAAATTGATGCTGACAAAACAATCTGCAAACAGTGAAAATGGCCAGTGCCAAACACCTTAATTGTTGCCTTGACAGCTGTATGAAGATTAAAATGTGGTCAAAAATTCATGTGAAAACCCACTTTTTGCCAACTTTGAGATGCCCCCGCTTTACCATGACAACAATGATCAAGTCATGAAAGGTTGCATTTGAAAGGCTACTGCCCAATGAACATCCATACCGAGTTTGGTGTAAAACAGACCATCCATTATGAAACAATGGCTAGTTGAAGTTGCTGTCAGGTGCAACACTGTGAAAATCAGCGAAATTCACAAAATCCCTGAGTGGTAAAGGGTTAAGAGTCGGTGTGCTTCTCCGCTAGGCCTCGGAGGCCGGTACAGCTTTCCAGGCCGACTTAAATGCTTTATAGTCTGTTTAAATTTCCAGGTTTTTAGCTCACCAGAGCCGAAAGGCTCCAGGGAACTTATTGTATAGGCAGCGGTCCGTATTCGGCGTTCACGTATGCGTCGGCGTCAGCATTTTCAAACGACATCTCCTCTGAGACTTCTTGGTCAGTTGGGGCCTCTATGGGAATGCGGAACAAAGATTGTTTGTAAGGACTGGGTCTTATGACCAACATGGCTGCCATGCCAATATATAATGAAATACTTTAAAATTCTTCTTCTCAAACGGTGGATGACCAAATGGCGGATGACCTTGAAACTTGTTATATGGCATCGGGAACTCGGGCCCTACCAAGTTTGTTCAAATGATGACCTTTGGTTGACACTGACCTGTTTTACGTCAAGGTCAAATGGTCACTTAGACATTTGTGTAGTAATTGAAGGCAAAACAGTGGATATGGGCTGCATGATGCTTCCACGCAGAGCTGAATCCGGCCCGCACACTAGTACTGGTAAACCGCGTAGAGGATCTAAGCCTGTCCAGGAACTGCGGTGCGAGGCGGACCGTCCATGCTAAAAAACCCTATTGGTTTCATTGGGCAACAGGGCTTGAGTTGTCATTTCATCTCAATGTCAGGTAAAAGTCCCACAAAATTGGAAGAAACGTCTCCGAAATGACCTATACAGTCATTATAGGACAACAGACAATGGTAGCCTGTGGCATCAGAAATGATATTTGCAATCACCCTAATGGAAGTTTATCAATTCCAAAGGTCAAGGTCATTTATTGACCTGTGTCATGTATAAGGACTGGGTCACATGACCAGTATGACCGCCGTGCTCATATATGGTAAAAAGCATTAAACATCTTCTCAGGAACCAAATGGCCAATGACCTTGAAACTTGATATGCATATATTGAGTTCATATTTGGTATTGTGATAGATACTGGGCTAAAGTTTCTATCTGCAGTATCAGCACCCATGACCGTGACAATAGGCACTGGTCTCAAATGTTTAGCTGCAGCACCAGCTCTCATGACCATAACCTTCGGGCAAAGTCGCAGACTTTGAATTCTTATGTTAAAGTTTTTATGTTAAAGTTTTAGGAGCTCATTACCCCTTTACCTTTGGATGGATTTATTTTATACTTGGTATGGTAATAGATACTGGTCTTAGTTTTAAGGAGCTCATTACTTCTTTACGTTTTGATAGATTTAGTTCATACATGGTGTGGTGATAGATGCATTTATCAGCTGCATCATCATGCATGACTGTGACCTTGGTGTCAAGTCACAGACTTAAAACTTTTGTGTTTTTGCACAGAGGATTTTTGATCATTACTTGGTTGCCTTCAGATGAATTTACTTGAGACTTGGAATGGTGATAGATATTGCTTTAAAGTTTTTTTATCACCAACATCAGCACCTATAATTATGACCTTGGGTGAAGGTCACAGACTTTGATTTTTTATGTCAAAAGATTTTGTGTTAAAGTTTTTAGGAGCTTATTACTTCTTTACCTTTGAATGGATATACTGGTGTCAAAGTTTTGGCAGCAGCATCAGCTATCACGGCCATAACCTTGGCGTCAAGGTCACAGACTTAGAACTTTTATGGTAATTTTTGCACTGAAGATTTTACATAATTACTTGGTTGTCTTTGGATGAATTTGGTTTGGGGATAGATAGTGCTTTAAATTTTTATCAGCAACATCAGCACCTATAGCCATGACCCTGGGATCAAGGTACTAGACTTAGAATTTCAACGTTAAAGACTTTGCGTTAAAGATTTAGGACCTCATTTCTTCTTTACCGTACTGTAGATTCAGTTCATTATTGCTGAGGTGACAGATACTTGTCTCAAAAATATCAGCAGCATCCGCTTCCATGACCGTGACCTTCGGATCAAAGTCAGGGTCACAGACATACTTTTTTAGCTCACCTGAACAAATGGTTCTCTAATCCTTGCATTTGCTGTTTGTCTCCCGTGTTGATTGAAATGGTTACAATATTGCCATGAAAATTTGCCTGTTTACATGGATATGAATTAAATGGAATAAAAAGGGATACTAATGTTACAGACTTGAACCATTCATGTTCCCGGGTATTGATATAGCACTGGATTCTTTCTTTGTGACTTCGTTTCTGTTATGGGTCTGAACATTTGCCTTCGCGCGACTTAAGTCAAAGCGCGACTCCCGGTGAGCTATCCTGTCCAGCGACAGGTCTTATTGAACTTAACCCAAGCAAACCTATTAGAAAGTTTTAGCAAGATTAGACCAAAACTGAAGGGGCTTCGGAAATGACGACAATGTCGAAAAAGACATATTCAGCAATCAAGGGGACATAACTCTACATGATGCCGACCTCACCAGTTTTCGGATTCATGAGAGATTCATCCCCAGACTATATTTACAATGGGTAAATTTAAAAAAATCCGATCAAAACTGGAGGCGCTACAGTGATGACAATCATTTTCCCATTTAAGTCTATGGGACATTGTGTTTGCCATAGCAACCAAAGTTTTTATACAATTTCGATTAAAAGCATATGTCATCAATTCCCCGGCCCCCGCCCATCGGGGCTTGAAGAAATAGGTTGCATGATGCTTCCACACAGAGCTGAAACCGATCCGCTAACGAGTACTGAAAAACCGCTTTGAGGATCTAAGCTTGCCCAGGCAAAGCGGTGCGAGTCGGACCTTCCATGCTTATAAACCCTATTGGTTTCATTGGGAGGCAGGGCTTTAGATGTCATTTCATCTCAATGTCGGGTTAAAGTCCCACAAAATTGAAAGCAACGTCTCCAAAATGACCTATACACTGTTGACGGGGACGTTAAACCTCAAACCAAACAAACAAATCAATCCCCCACCAGTGTCATGCTACAAACGAGAAATGCAGATTGCCGAGATATAACTGGTCAAAGGTATGGACGGATGGCAGACGGATGAAGGATTGACTGCCATCCTATAAGCTCCACCGGAACTTTCGGCCCATGCAGGTGAGCTAAAACAGGCAAATGAGAAGTGGAGTTTAAACAATTTGTGTAATTGTCACAAGCCCTGTCCTCTTTTGCTGTTTCATTGAATGTATCACAGGGGTGAAAAAAGAACATGGCTCGACCGGGACTTGAATCAAGGACCTCTCGCATATTGTGCGAACCCTCTACCGACTGAGTTACTGAGCCACAGGGTCGGCCTTTTATTTCATCACAAAGCTCGTCCTATCCAGTCGGGCTGCGAGACTTATTTTTCATACTATTTCATACACCCAGACGCGTTGCTGGACCCACTCTGAACCACAAAATGTTAAAGGGGTGGAAAACGAACATTGCTCGACCGGTACTCGAACCCAGGGCCTCTCGTATATTGTGCGAAAACTCTGAGCCACACGGTCGACCTGTATATTTCCCCCCTGCCTAATGAGAATGTTCCCGAATTTCTAAGTCCTATCCAGCCGGCTACGATACATTTTTCATACTCTTTATTGCCCTCAGACGTTGTGGTTACCAAATGTCACAGGGGAGGTAAAAGAACATGGCTCAACCGGGACTCGAACCCAGGGCCTCTGGCATGCCGTGCGAACGCTATACCGACGGAGCTACGGAGCCTCACTGTCGACCTGTTACATTCCCAAACATGTTTAATTATCCAACCAAGAGTTCATCACAGTCATAAGCTCCTTGATCCAACAAAATAAGTTACATTTTTTTTTCTTATTTCTGTTGGTACTTTTTCTAATTGCCTCTTGCAGAGGATTTTAACAATAGCCACAACATTTGTTTCTAACATGAAATAAGAAACATTGTTCTTTAATCCATTGCTGCCGATACAAATCCATTTGTCATTTTATCATTGATTGTAAATTTATTTATTTATTTATTTATTTATTTATTTATTTTCATCCAACCAATGATTACATATCGCATTTTGCTGCATATAATCTGAGCCTGAATTGGCTTTAAGGGCACTATAGCCAAAACCGGGTAAAACTTGTTGCTCTTTAAAGTGAAAACTTAAAGATTCAGTTAGGCAGGTTAGTGTTAAATGCAACTAAATTACTGAAATTTATTTGATATTCATAAACATTGTATATAAACAGTATTGATTGCCAATATATATATATGAAGCTATGCACAATAAATTTGCAATAGATTATTGCATGTTTTTGTTTGTTTGATTTGAGTCTTAACATCCCTGTCAACACTGTACAGGTCATTTTTGGGGACCTTGCTTACAATTTTGTGGAATTTTTAACTAACACTGAGATGAAATGACATCTCAAGCTCTGCCGCCCAATGAAACCAAAAAGGTTAAACATTATAAGCATGGACGGTCAGACTCGCATCGCTTTGCCTGTGCAGGCTTAGATTCTCTAGCAGTTTAGCAGTACACATGTGCAATCAGTTTCAGCTCTGCGTGGAAGCATCATGCAGCCAATCTAATTCTTCAAGCCCCGATTGGTGGGGGCCGCATGCAACAGACTATTGCATGTAATACTGCAAAACCTGCAAAACAATATGACCACTCAAATTATATAAAACTCTCAATAGAAAGGCCAGCACATACTGGCTTTTCGAAGAAAAAGTGGGGATATTGTAATGGTCCTCGTTGTCCGTCCGTCCGCCCATCCATACGTACATCCATACGTTCGTCCGTCTTACCGAATAAATCCTCCTAGACGGTTATAGACAGAAACTTGAAACTTTGGGAACTGATAGATCTTTGGACTGGGGAGTGCATGACACTTTCGGAATTTTTATCACACCCCTAGGGGTGGTTCCAGGGGGTGGGGCCCGCGGGGGTCAAAAATCAAAGCATAACGTATCAAAGCAAATGGCATGATGAGTAGGTTATGTAGTGGAGTGGGGATATGCACAATTCTAGTTTAATAACCCATTTGTTACCAGAAACCCCAAAACGGGTATTTGGCAAACAGTGCAGGCCCAGAAAAAAAGCCACAGAACGCGGTGTCTGAGCAGGGCCTACACTGTTTGCAAAAAGTTCAGCCATTTTCCAAATAAATTTTGAAGAAAACACAACCTGACATCCCTAAATTTTGAAATGAACTCCTGCTATATAAGAAGGAAGAGTCCATCTGTCCATTTGATACAAAAAGGTTAATTAATTGTAAATACCTTACATTATCAGGAGCATATAAGTGAGTGACATTATAAAAAGGTCCTTGGCTACTGATGCTTACAAGCCATGCACAGTCTTTTATTGGGTGCATTTCTTTACCAAAACACGCCTAGATACAAATGCATTGTAAACTTTACTGCCGAAAAAATGAACATAGTGTAATAGTTTTCTTATTTCTGCTCAAAATATAGATTATGGGTACTCGTTAGAACCGCCTCATTGAGACGGTTCTAAGGAGTATATGAGGAGGTTCTAACGAGTACCCACAATCTATATTTTGAGCAGAAATAAGAAAAATAAGGCCTACCCCTGTAAACCCCCGTTTTACTGTATAAAAGTGGAGTTCAAGGAGGTCAACATTATAAAGGCGTGTTTGCATGATGTTAGGTATTTTTCAAAAATGCTAAAACCAACAACTCCTTCTTACACCCCCGCCCCCCCCCCCCACCCCCCCCCCCCCCCCCCACAAAAAAAAAATCAAAAAAAAAATCAGCAACTTAAAAGTATCAACAAGCAAGTTAGAACTACATGTATGAGAGTTAACAAATAAATTTACTCTGTAAATTCAACACAAAGCAAGTATAAACAGCTCTCTCAGTCCAAATGAAAGTTTATTTATTTTACTGCAAGATTCAGGGTTTTGAGAATCTGGTTTATGTTAGTAATGATTGAAACCAAGATAGCACTGGAAAGGTCACTGTGGAACATTTGCACACTTTCAGTACCTTGTGAGCCGGACTGCACAGTGGAATTCGTTTCCGCTACCGTTCCAAGGCGATTCTTCTGTCGCGGTTTATCTTTGTTATTGTTTGTCTTTTGGTGTTTGTATGGCTTATTTTATTTTATTTTGGATAGCCTATTAGCCATTTTATGGAAAAGAAACTGTCCTTTTGGCTTTCCGCTATTGATGTTTCCATTAGGGTTTGTTTTTCAATGTTTGTGTTTCCTTCCCCTTTGGTGTCTCTGATGGGAGCTGTGGGGTAATTGTATCGATTCCTGTACATTGCCTCCACTTCAATTTTGTTATAAACGGAAGGGCCCCTTGAATCGAATCTAAGTAGGAACTATCTGGGCGATTTGTAGATCAGAAATGGGAAAAAATCAGTCCTATCACGCTTTAAAATCCCAACAATGGCCGCCATCTCGAAAATCTAATTAAAACTTAAACTGAACAGAAAGGCCAACTGACTCGAAACTCGATAGGCAGTATAAAGACGACGCTTAGATTAGAAATACCTAATATAGTTCCGATCAGATATTTATGATAACCACCAACGTCGCCATCTTGAAATCATATTTGGAGCATCATATATATCACAAATACCTAATTTCTAACCAATCGGAATCCGAGCTGTCCACCCTCACCACTATATTCTCTGTCTTAAAAACCTATTTTAACTGCTTCTGAACAGACGCTGCCTCCTTGGCTGCCACCTTAAAATATATTTTGAACTTCATCGCCTTAACCGAAATAACTAAACTTCATTGGAAGTTTGTTGGTGACTTGTAGTTTAAAATAGGTCCTTTGTGACTTGCAGATAGAAATGATTTAGGTCAGTTATCCAAGATGGCAGCCATGTCAATAATCTTGAAAAGCTATTTTGAAGATTTTCTGTTGAACAAAATGCTAGCTGCATCAAAACTTGAACACCGGGCAAAAATCGTTCCGATCGGAAATTTAAATAAATCCAGGCCCGCCATCATGATAATCTACTTTGAATACCAAAAAGAAGATTGGCGCGAAACTTGATAGGATTTATCGGGGCGATTGTTGATTCAAAATAATCTATAATCTTTCTAATTCAGAATCCAAAATGGCCGCCATATATAAATTGAAATAGCTAAAATCGTTTCGATACATAATCCCAGATCGAAACGACCGCCATTTTGATAACATTTTTGATCCGCTTCTGCTGAACTGAAATATGTTCTATAAAAGGGTCTGCCTATTGAAACGACTGCCTATTCGAAATTCGCCAAATTGCAGTATGTTTCCTCTGGCTTTCTTTGCCGGATCATTACAGGGTCACTGATGAGGCTTTATTAGCCGAAACTACGTAGTATGACCCATCTTCTGTCTTATGAATGTTTTCATTGCTCTTAAAGGAACTCATTTTTGATTTTTATTTACCCTTTGGAAGCAAGGAATACACCACAGGACTGGAAAATATAAAGTGTACATGTTTTCTGGGCCAGGCTAGCTAGTTTTGGCCAATTAGGCCTCATCAATGACCCGCAAATATTTTCAAAATTCCACAATGGAATCAATGAACCCAAAGGGCAAGAAAATATAAACTACACTTTGATGTAGGGCAGGGAGACTTTTTACGGCCGCCACACATTCCCACACATAAGCTGTAGTGACGTTAAATGTGTTCAATAGAAGGGTTATCTTTTGGAAGTAAGGAATATACCACAGATCTTGAAAATATGAAGTGTACATGTTTTCTGGGCCAGACTAGCTAGTTTCGGCCAATTAGGCCTCATCAGTGACCCTCAGATATTTTCGAAATTCCACAATGGAATCAATGATCCCAAAGGACAAGAAAATATAAACTACACTATGATGAAAGTCTGGTTGACCAGAAACTGGGCAGGATGTTTTGAATCTACTAACAGGTCAGAGAGATCTGAAGTCATTTAGACGGTCGCCACAGATTCGACCTTGCATATCTATTTGAAGCTTTTTCGCATGAACAAAACTAAATTGACTTGAAACCTTGTAGGAAGTTTGTATTCGGGAGTTTTTTTGATCAAACATGGGTGATAGCATTATGCCCCAAAAGCAAAGATGGTGGTCGTCTTTAAAAAATAGAAGTGAAGGCAATGATCAGGAATCGATATAATTAACCTACAGCTCCCATGAGTGACACCAAATGGAAAGAAACACAGACATGAAATAACTAGATCCTAATGGAAACATCAATAGCGGAAAGCCAAAAGGAGAGTTACTTTCTTCTCAACCATTAAACGTGGGATTGACTCGAAACTTGGTAAAACGTGTCCGTTCAACTTCTAAATATAATAGCTGAAACTTCTTTCAAACTGAAATTAAAAAAAAAACTGCGATTAAGCAAGATTCATTATTGGCCTATGGTAAGAAGACGTGATAATAGGGCCACCGGCAGTATTCCCTTTGGTAAGATACTAAACAAAATAATTTAAGAAATCTGGTTTATCATTTTGACGTGATAGTAGGGTCGCCGGCAGTATTGTCTTCGTGGATTGTTTTGTATTTGTATTCGAGAGCCCTGCATCAATACATGCCTCTTGAACTATGCACATTACGCCTGGTAAAAAAGACTGAAACATGACAGGTATTCTATTTTATCTCTAACAAAATGACTGTTCATGTAATCTAATCATTACGCAAACACGCCTATACAAATACATTGCCACCTTTATCGCCGAAAAAATGAAAATTTTATGATGAAAAATTGCGATATTTTTTTTTCTGCTCCAGATATAGATTGTGGGCACTCGTTAAAACCGCCTCATCGAGGCGGTCCTAACGAGTACCCACAATCTATATCTTAGAGCAAAAATAAGAAAAATAAGGTATATCCACGGAAACCCCAGTTTTACTATGTAAAAGTGGGGTTCTAGGGGATCTAAAGTATATAGGCGTGTTTTTGTGATGCAAGGCGGAAGACATTCGTTCTTGGTACAGACGTTAGTTTATGCAAACAATTACTTCTGACAAAATATCCCCAAATGTCTAACATTCGGAAAAATGAAACGTTGGCTATTTGTAGAGGTAAATCCTTTACTTATGTGGGCAAGTTGTTCAAAGTGTGCGAGCTGGCCTTAAAAGCCTCTAGCTACATTATTAAAAAGGTTTGGGCCACCAATAAATGAACCGTCATATGGGCCCCGTCAAGCGATTTTGGTACTTATCGCCTATGCGAGCAGCGAAGGTTCAGACGAGCCTGCGCATCCGCGCAGTCTCGCCAGAACCTTCGCTGCTCGCTCATACAAGCAGTGAATCAAGAGGAACCTTCAGACAGAAAGCCATATCCCTGGCCCCTCTGAATGGCTGGACATGCGCAGTTAAAGTTTGTCATGACGGAATGCTCGAAGACACAAATTCGCTTGGCGGGGCTCATATGTTAACGTATATAGGAAATACAGGCGCATGCTTCATTGTACCGATTCAATTACAATGGTATTTCAGATTAACCCTGGAGCAAATCAAGAGGAGGAGACGGTATTATTTATGTGCATTTGTATTGCTTGCTTACAGTAATTAGTGGTGATGGTGAGGCATTGTCGTCTGTACATATTTATTAACTGGCCTTCTTTATAGTCTTGCATGTTAATAAATGAACGACCAAATATGCTTCTGTATAAAAGCTTAGCTTGTACATCAGTGTTTATTTGTGTTTATCTTCACTGCTATTCGCTGTTATTTTCCATAATGCACTAGGCGTCAACATTATAAGACAGTTGAATAACATACAATGGTGAAAGAATAAGTCGGCGATGACAAAATCGGAAAATAAAGAATGTATGGGATTAGAATGGTTTACAGGTAAATAAGAAAGATTATCAGTGACACAAATGTGACTTTGAAATATTTTAATTTAGCTCGACTTGACGACGAAGTCGAAGTAAGAGTCAGTATTGGCATAGGCACCAACATTTACATAAAAGATTACAAATCTCATACGTTCAAACTCATACGATGGATTAGGTCCAGTTTTGATATGCTGATAGACATAGGTTATGTAAGCGTTATTAAGCAATACGCGTATCCCTTCAAGTGATCTCAAGGTTACCCACAGTCGAGCTTTATTGTCTGGTGACAACTCTTATTTATTAATTTCTACACGCAAGGACAAACAGAAGTACAAACCGCAGTTGCTGCAATCATTAAAGATTAATATGTTTCCCTTGGAGAAGTTTATATCTGCCTGTTTAGTAATACTTGAGCAAAGTGCGGACCAAAATGATTTTGTTTTGGTGTGGCTTTCCTTTTTTTTAAAAATGCATGTAGTTTTCTTGAAAGTGTTGGTGTTTTGTGTCTTAAAGCATGGTGAAATTAACAAATTTCAGTCGGTCATTAATTACAGTCGAACGCTTTTGGGCTCTTGGCAATTTGTTCGAGATAAGGGTAGTTCGAAACATTGCCAGTCTGTTAAAGTGTCAGATCTTAATTGGAATGCTATTTCTGCCTTGCACAAAATAAATGTTTACTGTGACTACACATTACAACCCCCTAACCACACCTTTTTAAAAAATTGAAAACGAGGCGATTTCCAATATTATTCTAAATACACCAATAGCTAGAAATATGGGAAGATTCTATACGCACTCAACAATAAGATGAAATCGAATTCACCATGATCAGTCAGTAGACAAACTGTCACGTTAACTTGTCGTTGTAATGAAACCACCGTAAGCCCACTTTATGTAAAGAAAAAATCGACTTTAAATGGGTGTTTATAATTTACCTTATTTTCGCTAAAAACATAGTTTGTGGGTGCTCGCTAGAAGCGCAATACTGAGGCGGTTCAAACGAGTACACGCAATGTATATTTGGAGCAAACATAAGGAAAATAAAATAATCGTCTGAAAAAATACCAGTTCAACAAGTATTTAACCACACTTTTACTCTAAAATACTTTAATTTTTAATATGTGATAAAAGCATGGAATCCATGCGCGTATCACGTTAGATGAGGCTTTAGCACGCCATGCCATATGATATACCTCATATCACACCCTAAAATCCATATGGCACACCCTTAAGCACACCCTTATACGCAACAATCTTAACATTCGACTGTCTTATTATCGCACCACATTTTTTGGCAAACGGTGAGGCATATAGTGCAGCATCTGACCCGATACTGTTCTGTTTGTCAGTCACACATTGTTGATGTTTCCACACGCTTGAGTGACCACCTGACCAGTATTCTGAGTCACCACCTGTTTGGGAAAGAGCTGCTGACTCGGTCTACCTGTTGTCCGTTTTGTTTACTGCCTTCAATCCATGTTCGACTTCTTTCCCTGGTGATATTATGGGAAGAAGATGGTAAATTAAAAAGAGAAAACGATCAGGAATTGGTAACAATTCCTGATCGTTCTCTTTTTAATTTCCAATTTCAAATGGGTTAAGAAAATATAAAAGTATCAAAAATTATCTTCACTCTAAGATGCATTGCTCTCCCTGTGAAATGTATAAATAACCTTGTTCCTAGTTGGCATTGATTAAATATGTACACAGAAATGTCGTGTCATTAAGAAAAATATAAAGAAAGTTTTGTTTTACTTGTTTTAATTGAGGTTAAATGTCCCCGTCAACACTAGTTAGGCCATTTTGGAGACGTTGCTTCCAATTTTCACGGGACTTTTACCCGGCATTGAGATAAAATTACATATCAAGCTCTGTCGCTCAATAAAACCAAAAGTCTTATAAGCATTGGCCGGTCTGACTAACATCACTTTTTTGCGCTTCTAAGCAGTTTACCAGTTCTCATGTGTAGTCAGTTTCAGCTCTGCGTGGAAGCACTATGCGGCCCAGTTTATTTCTCCAAACCCCGATGGGCGAGAGCGAATCAACAAAGCTAACTAACAAAGCTAATTAAAAGATTGGGAAATGCCTGCTACATAGATAATAACATGGCATTTTCAAATCATACCACATACCAGTCCTCGACTCACATAAGCCCTAGCGCATGTCAACCCTAGAGCACTCGGCCCTCGGGCTGATATGGTTTGGCCCTCGGGCTGATGTGAGGGTCTCGGGCTGATATGGGGTATGATATGAAAAATGCCAGATGAACATCTCTATATGGCATAACGGTGTATCATTTCAATAGTATGGCACACCCTTCTCTATTATTTGACAATCTTTTAGGACTGTTCATCACAATTAGGTTTATCTTTTTAATTTTCTTACTCATACTTCTAAATTTGTAGCAGTAATGTCGTAGTTCCGATATTTCTTGTCAAAAGAATGGCATGCTAAACATTAACTTCACAATCTCTACCATAATCCTTTAAAATCTTTGTCCAATTTGAGATACCGGTAGCCCAATGACGTGCTATTGCAGCTGTCCTCAACCCAGTCCTGTTTATGTGTTTGTATTCTCTACCATTCCAGTTTGAGGCGCAGCTTGATGTCGACGGACTCTATATATTGCGAAGGCGGTTTTTGATGGTTTGCAATAGGGTAAGATCATATGAATATGCTTTACATGCTTAAATACAAGTTAAATAAAACTAAAAATAATCCGTTATTTTTAATTCTAATGAATACATTCTAGAGGAGTCTGGTAGGCTTATAAATCTTTTTACACTTAAGTACATGTTTGGGACAGAGACAAGACATATATAACACAAAGTATTCAGAAACATGACATATTCAGAGTAAGAACGAAACGGACTGTAAACGGCACAATATCGAAAAACTTCATTGCAGCTACATCTTCGTTTACGAGGTGTTTACATAGCTAAAAGGGAATATAAAATTAAGAAAATATAGCCTGATACACAACATAACAAAACATTTGGCAAATAAGGAATATAGAAATAGATGCACAGGAAAGGCTACAAAAGATTACAAGATTACACCCTAAGCATGGCACCAAGATGAAGACTAACTAACAGTGAGGAAAACAGGAAAACAAAATGATCCAGCGCATTACAAAACCTATTATCAGACATGTGCGCCCACCGAAGAATCAGATCAGCCTGCGCATCCGCGCAGTCTGTTCAGAGTCGGTGTTGTGTGTTCTAAGGATAGCTAAGGGCCCCTTGCTCCTTCATGCAGCAAGAGAAGTCTCTGGTTAGACTATATGGATGCGCAGGCTGATTTGAATCCTCGGTGGGCGCACATTGGAGGTTTTGTCGTGCGCTGGCTCAAATACGAATCACAAACAGCACAACAACCAGCTCCTTCTTCTCCACAAGAGGTGACAAAGATGCAACAGGCAAAACTAATGAAAATCAAATAAATAATAATGATAATACACAACCATAAGCACATACAATATGAAGAGCCCCGTCGGTAAATCCGACAAAGCTACACTAAATATAAACATTAGAACTAACACCTTAGGAGAGTAGCGAGGGTCACTTGGGAGTTTAAATCTATTCTATGGACCCAAACTTCACTCTTGGTTCTAATATTATTTACAACGCACGAATAACTGGTCCACCTGAAGGCAACTTAATCAACCAATAAACCATCACTGAACCTATACTTTAAGAAACCGATAAAATGACCACGCGTTCCGAACGATTTTGTGTGGGCGAAAGTATATTTGATACAATCATTAGAAACCCACACCCATTACATTAAAACTATCAATCATGACTCTAAAAACGGCATTTTGTCAAGGAACCGTGTTTTTTTTGTTTGTTTGTTTTACTTTATATATAGAATATTTTATTCCTTGAAGTCACATAAAAGAAGGATGGCAATGGCCAGGAATCAGTACAGTTTCCTTGAACCTTATGTATCATATGACGTCGCGTCTGAGAGTGAAATAACGTCATGTAATAAATTTGATAATCCAGTAGTGGATTAAATATGCAAATTAGTTAGATACGCCCCATAACGTTACATGTTCGATGTTTTAACGACGTCGCATTTACTAATGGCGGCATATTGACATTCTTATAAAATAATCGTGAATAAAATGCGTTTTAAATGTCATATGATACATAGAATCTTGCATTCGTGCTCCTGTTTTATTGAATTTTTCAACTCGTTGAGGAAAATGGATTAAATGCTCGACAAAGCCTCGCATTTTATAATTTTCCTCAACTCGTTTAATTTATTCAATAATACATGAACACTCATGTAAGATCCTTTATGTAGAAGACACCAAAGAAAAGGAGGGACGCACATTGTAGTTTAACATAACAAGTAGAAAGCCGAATGCTTTTCCCAAAAACCCAAAATAAAAAAAAAAAAATATCACCAGAACATGCATGTAAAGACAAACAATTACAGTAATAAACCACAATATTAGAACGTTCTTGACAAGGTCATTTATTTGTTTAATGTGCGGGTGTTCGGGTGAGATTAGCGGGATGCGATTATATAGATTTACATGACCACTACCCTTGTCCTTAGTTCCGCACTGACCGTTCCAAGGCGGTGCTTCTGTTGTGGTTTATCATTGTATATACTGGTAACATTTTATTTTGGATGGCCGTTTGGTCGTCGTTTGGGAAGTAAACGGTCCTGTTAGCTTTTTACTTGAGTGTTTTAATTATAGTGTAGTGGCTTTGTTTGCACCCTTTGTATAAGCCACGACAGAGTATAAGGGAGGGGAATGGGGCCACGTAAAATCAAGATCTAAAACTCCCACACCAGTAAAAACTAATGACAATTCCAGGGCGGTTCTTCTTTTGTGGTTATTACTTTTATAGTCCGTCTTTGCAAGTATATATGTCTTGCTACCATATTTTGAATTTTGGATAGCCATTTTGCCATTTTGTGAGACAGTAACTGTCGTTTTAGCTTTCCGCTTGTGGTGTTTTCATTATAGCGAAGTTATTTTATAGCCATTGCCTTAACCTAAATTTTGGTTAAAAGTCTGTGATGTTCCCTTTAAAAAAGTGAGGTTAAAAAATATGATTATACCACGACCTAGTTATCATTATGGTTACAGGTAAGGAACGCTGACAGAATATGCAAATTCCATTGACTTCATGAAACTTTAAGTTTTCCTAAAAAGTTTTAAATGTTTTCATGGTGACTCATCTTATGTTTATTTTAATAAAACCACAGCCATTCAGTATAATTATTTACCTTTCATATTTACTGAGAAGTTACTGGGCAACATAGTACACTTTCGGGAATGTCAGTCTTAATTACTGACGTTTACCCGACATTGCGATAAAATGCCATCTCAAGCCCTGTCGCCCAATGAAACCAATAGTGTTTGTAATTATTTGTCTTAATCGCGATGGAAGTAAGGGCGAGGATTGTGGCCACGTGAAATTGATTCAATCCCTCCAGTGGAATTCGTTTCCGCTGACCGTGCCAAGGCGGTTCTTCTGTGGCGGTCTATTTTTGTTATGGATTTCCTTTGGTTGTTTGTGTCGCTTATATTATTTTATTTTGGATAGCCTATTGGCCATTTTCTGGGAAAGTAACTGTCTTTTTGGCTCTCCGCTATTGACGTTTCCATTAGGTCTGTTGTTTCATGTTTGTGTTTCTTTCCCTTTGGTGTCTATGATGGGAGCTATTGGTTGAGTGTATCGATTCCTGGTCATTGCCTCCACTTCTACTTTATTGACAGTGCCGTAATGTCAGCATTCCCTTAAGTCGTTCTTCTGTTGATATTGGTAACTGTCTGAAAAATATCAACGGTGAATTTAATGCCAAAAATGGATATAGCATGACAAATACATTCTTTGACGCCATTGGTTTATGTTGCAAATGTTTAGTAACTTGACGAGGTTCGAACAAGCATCAGCAATCCGGGTTTGAAGTAGAAATGAGACAAACTATCACAAACTTGCGCCAACCTTAACGATAAAGATAAAGAAGCTTTATTTAACGAAGCATATCCAAAACAAATAACATAAGCGCTAACGAGCTTTTATTGCGACAAACAAAGTAACAAATACTTACCTGCCTTCATTTATCTTCCTAGAACCAATATTTTCGCACGTCTGCGCCAAGGCATGGGTTATTGGTGCTCTTTAGAGTTCCCATAACCTATTTTTGGAGTATAAATGAGAACAATATCACATATTTTAATCAGAAATAACCGCTTTGGCTGAAAAAAGAATGCCCAATGTCACACGTATTTCTGTCTTCATATACCGAGTCAGATTTGATATCGAATGGTAAAATTGCTGGAGTTTCAAGGGAATTTCTGTATTGATATATGAATATATTTTTTGAATGCATCAATGATATAATCGTCATTGTTTTGCTTTCAGTATGAAGAAATAGATGCATACGGTTTACAACAAATATTGTCATATCGACAGAAGCAGAAACATTCTACTGGCTTTCTGTGCTGTGATAAAGAAATCAAAGGTTAAGTCTCTTTTCGTATTGGTTAAATGTGTGCGTGACATTAAGTACTACACTTGTTATAATTCACATTTAAAATTACGCCAAATAAACATTCTTGAATTCCTTTGTGGAAAATTCACACATGGGTATAGCTCCAAAATCATTTTATAAAAAGGTTGATATTGTTTCATAATTTGTGGAAGCAGAGGTTTTTGTTTTGGTATGCATGAGTCTCGCCACATTGAGCCGGTTCTTACGAGTATAAACAATAAATGCTTTTAATCAGATAGACAAAAACAGTGTATACTTAAAGTTACTATTCATTTTGACTTCTGGATTGAAGGAACCTGAAATATTCTTTCAGAAGTAGAGATTGAATAAATTGTCTTTAACTATCAGATTTATGCTTTGAAAGCTGTTAATTTCTTTGAATAATATATACTCGTAAACAATCTAGTAAGAGGTTCTAGTACTGAATATTAACTTGGTGTGCCTGTAAACTGTTGTGACCAATAATTCAATTTCAAAATGACAGTTGTAATCAGATACTTTGTTTCTCTCCCTGAAAACACATTCAGGAGTTGTTTATCAGAAACATCATAGCAATGTTGTTCAAATGAGTATCAACAGTATAGAAGTTTCATAAATGGATATGTGGATAATGGTCTTTTTTATCAGAAGCTATATTTATTATATTCTTAATTACAGAAGTTGAAATACAGCGAGTCTTTCTATCACCAGAAGCATGCAAATCAGCCATTACAATTGTAGATGTATCCTTTTATTAGCTAACCTGAACACGAAGTGCGTATGATGAGCTATTGTGATCAGTCAATGCCGTCGTGCATCGTGCGTCGTCAACAATTTGCTTTAAATGTGAACTCCTCCTGAACCCTTGGGCCAATCTGATTCAAACTTCACAGGAATGTTGCCTAGGTGGCTCCCTACCAAAATAACTTAAATTATTCCGCTTCGATGAATAAGATGGCCGCCAGAGCTCAAAATGGAAAACTCTATAAACGGCAACTTCTCCTGTACCCTTGGGCCAATTTCATTCAAACTTCATATGAATGTTGCGCAGGTGATCAAAATAACTAAAACGGTTTAGCCCCATTGAGCAAAATGGCCACCAGAGCTGAAATAGAAAAAATATCGCAAATTTGCTTCAAACCCGAACTCCTCCTAAATCCCTTGGCCAATTTGATTCAAATTTCACAGGAATGTTGCCTAAGTGGCTCCCTACCAAAATAACTAAACCGTCCCACTCCGATGAACAAGATGGCCACCAGATCTAAAATTAGAAAAAAACCTTTAAATGACAACTCCTCCTGTACTCTTGGGCCAAATCCATTCATACTCGATAAGAATGTTGCTTAGGTGACCGTCTACCAAAAGCTAAACGATTTCGCTACATTGAACAAAATGACCACCAGAGCTCAAACTAGAAAAAAGCATCGTATGTTTTAAAAGTCCCACAAAATTGGAAGCAACGTCTCCAAAATGGCCTTTACAGTGTTGACGGGGACGTTAAACCTCAAATCAAACAAAACAAAAGCATCGTACGTTTGCTTCAAATGCGAACTCCTCCTTAACCATTTGGCCGATCTTCAAAGGAATGTTGCTTAGGTGACCCTCTACGAAAATAGCTAAAACGGTTCCGCTCCAATCAGCAAATTGGCCGCCAGAGCTAAAATAGAAAAAACATCATAAATTTGCTGCAAACGCAAACTCCTCCTTAACCCTTGGGCCAGTTTGATTCAAACTTTACAGAAGTGTTGCCCGGGTGGCTCCCTACCAAAATTGCTAAATCTGTTATGCTCCGATATACAAAATGGCCGCCAGAATAAAAAAAAAAGAAAACGACAACTCCAACTGTACCTTTTTCCATTCAAAATTCATAGATATGTTGCTTAGGTGACCCTCTACCAAAATTGCTAAAACGATTCCGTCCGAAAGAGCAAGGTGGCCGCCAGAGCTAAAAATAGATCAAACATCGTAAATTTGCTTCAAACGCTAAATCCGCCTAAACCCCTTGTGCCAATTTGATTCCAACTCCACAGGAATATTTCCCAGGCAGCTACCTACCAAAATAGCTAAAATCGTCCGCTCCGATGAACACAATGGACACCAGAGCTAAAAATAGAAAAAAAAATCTTTTAACGCCAACGCCTCCTGTACCCTTTGGCCAATTTTATACACACTTCATAGGAATGTTGCTTAGGTGACCCTCTACCAAAATAGCTAAAACGGTACCGCTCCAATGAGCAAATTGGCCGCCAGAGCTAAAAATAGAAAAACATCATAAATTTGCTTCAAATGCAAACTCGCCCCAAACCATTGGGTCAATTTGATTCAAACATTGCAGGAATTATGCCTGGGTGGCTCCCTACCAAAATGGCTAAAATTGTTCCGCTCCGGTGTACAAAATGGCTGCCAGAGCAAAAAATAGAAAAATCTGTAAACGACAACTTCCCTGTACCCTTTGGCCAATTTCATTTCAATTTCACAGGAATAATGCTTAAATGACCCTCTACCAAAATAGCTAAAACGGGTCCGGTTGCCAGAGGACTTAAAATAAAATAAACGAAAAAACAACAACTCTAAAATCATCTCATCATAAGCATTGTAAAATCCCTTTTGATTTACCCGCACCAATATGGTTCTTATTCAATGCTATTGCTTTAGCACTCCGTTTGCTTTGAAAACCTAAAGTTGTCATATATTATAATGGGGAAAATAGAAAAAAAAAGAAATTTATTGTAATGCAGTTGCAGATAGTTTAACAAACCTTTTTACAGAAATATTCTTTGAATTGTCCTTTAGCAGGCAGTTGATTTATCTTCTCAGTTCTCTTGTTTTGCGCGATAACCAAAATAATACAAAATAAATCCCAGAAAAGTATATTCATTCTAACGAGCACTTACAGCTTTATAAACAGAAAGAATAAATCATTTTAGAACCATAAAGGAAAGCACTGTATTACATGGTTATGTTTTCCTAATGTACTATCAAATAGTGAGTCTTACATGAGTGTCCATGTATTATTGAATTTAGTAAACGAGTTGAGGAAAAGGAATAAAATGCGAGGCTTCGCCGAGCATTTTATGCCTTTTCCTCAACGGGTTTAATAAATTCAGTAATACATGAGCATGAATGAAAGATTATATTTATCATATGGCATTTAAAACGTATTTTATTCACAACTGATTCTGATTGTTTTACAAAATATAAATAATTTGCCATTAGTAGACGCGACGTCTAACATGTAACGTTACGGGGCGTAGCTAACTAATTTACATGTTAATCCACAAGTGGATCACCGAATTCATTACATGGCGTAATTAGACGGGACGTCACATGCTAAACGATATTTTGATATACTTAGTATCAAATTTTACCACACACTTTTCCTTAAAATAAATTCAGAAAGACATGAACGGTAGATTGACTTACGATGAGTTCATGACACTGTTACAGAAACTCACCACATGGCAGGTGAGTACAGGTCAAGAAACTTCCACACTTGTTCAATAAAATTTGCAATGCCTACAAATGTTGAAATGCACTCGTCCTGCTCAGACTAGCTCAAAATTTCCTTCATCCTGCTCACAAATTTTAAGCGCCAACAACTGGTGACATTTTAAAACTTATGAGCAGGACACACTTAAGTCATATTAGCATAAAGTGCGCATTGTAACTCCGGGACTAGGCATTAATGTTGTTTGTTCTCTTTATGTACTTAGTAAAATCAGTTCACTTTAAAGGGAGTTATCAGATAGGCAATCACAAGAGGGTTTCCCGGAACTTTATCTATGGTAACTGTTGGATTTTTATGCGCCCCGAAGGGAGAGCATAAAGTCGCGGCTTTGTCCGTCCGTCTAACCGTCAAACTTTTATCCGGAGCATATCTCTAAATTGTTAAAGGTAATTAAATGAGACTTGATATACTGATAGAGAACCATGGGTGGAATCGCAGAATGCAAGAACCATAACCCTTTCACCAGTATTTATGGAATTACTTCCCTTCTTAATTATTTCAATGAAAAGCTTGTCCGGAGCATATCTCTGAAAGTATGGAAGGGAATTGAATGAAACTTAACAAATTGATAGATGGTCATCAGAGGAAGTGCAATGTGCAAGAACCGTAACTATGTCCCCAGTAATTACAGAGTTATTTCCCTTTTTATTTTTTTTCTGGTAATATAAAGCTTATCCGGAGCATCTTTAAAAGTTTTAAAGGTATGCTAGTGAAATTTGATACACTATTAGCGGGGCCATAAGAGGAATTGCAAAATGCAAGAACTATATTCTTGTAAACGGTATTTACGGAGTTACTACCCTTCTTAATTAGGGCCCAATACGGAAGTGAGGGCGCCCCCTAGTAATCACATTGTCATTCCGTTTTTCACATCTAAACCTCAATGTCGGGTAAAAGTCCAACAAAATTGGAAGCAACGTCTCCAAAATGACCTTTACAGTGTTGACGGGGACGTTAAGCCTCAAATCAAACAAACAGACATCTAAACCAAAGCATTTTACATCGTCATAACTTCAAAAGTATTTTGCCTACACTCACGAAACTTCACACACATACTTACCATCATAAGACCTACATTGTGAAAAAGGGCCATAACTGAGTTCCTTTTGTCCGCAGGTTTGCCACCCCTTAACAAAAAAAAAAAACAAACAAAAAAACAACAACTTAACCTCTGTCATAACTTTAAAAGTATTAGCCCAACTTTAATGAAATGTCACACGAATACTAACCATCACACGACCTATATTCTGACAAAGGAGAAAAAACTATATTGCTTTTGTCCGTGTGTTTGTCACGCCTTAACCATAAAACTTACCCTCGGTCATAACTTGAAAAGTACTTGCCTTACTCTCATCATCTCATGCAATACCACACACATACTTACCATCACAAGACCTACATTCTGGCAAAGGGCTATAACTACATTGCTTTTGGGTGTGTGTTTGTCACGCCATAATCATACAGCTTGACCTCGGTCAAAATTCTAAAAGTATTTGTACTACTCTTATGAAACTTCACAAACATACTTACCATCACAAAACCTACATTCTGACAAAGGACCAACAATATATTGCTTGTTTTCACTGAATTAGCTCCTCTTTTGAAAACAAAGATCTCCTGTAATAGGGCTTTCATATTTCACATGTGTATTCCTTGTAACATTTTTTGTTAAAAATTACATACTATAAAACTTAAAACTGAGTTTCTTAGTCTTTTGATTTAAGATGTAAAGGCCCTTGCAGGGAAGGGGCCTTACATTTCTGCTTATTGTTGCATTCTTTGCTGACAATAACTAACTAGGGAACACAAAACTAAGCTTCTTGGTCATATGGTGTAAGAGTTACAGGCTTTGCAGGCAGTTGCTATATTTACTTTTTTCATATCTGGCACTTAGTTCATTGTTTAATTTCAACACATAAAATGGCTGGATGTATTTACATTTTACAGCCTTTTCAACATTGATTCAGTCATATAAAAATCATGTGCAGTGGAACCCCAGATTTCATAGCACACTTCAAAGTGTATAGAACCACCATATTTGACGCTTTCACTAACATAATCCTCCTACCACTGCGCATCTTCGGGGAGTATCCTCCGGTTTCACGGATTCTCTTGTCAGCCTCGATAATGATAGGTAAGAGTAAGAAAACAGACCACGAGGTCATAAAATACTTCATGCTGAACACGATCGAGCACGAACAGTTATTCGCTTATAAGATTTAAATACCAGCAGGGAATGCTATTTGTCTTGTAAAACGCCGAATGATATTTGGAGAAAGTCGTTATGCTAAACAGAAAACAATAAAGGGACCTAACTTATGCTTCACCTTTATCCCGATGGATAAATTAATTTAGCCACACCTATGTCTGATTATCAACCAGTCAGATTAATTTATCTATAAAACAAAAAGTGGAGGCAGTGATCAGGAAAAGATAAAACCACCACACTCCTCCCACCAGAGACACCAAAGGGAAAGAACACGAACATGAATTAACTACACCTTTATGGAAAAAATCACTAGGGGAACGCGAAAAGGACGGTCATTTTCCCAGAAAACGGCCAGTTGGCTATCCAAAACAAAAAAGATTTAAGCGATACAACATTCAAAGACGACTTATAACAAAAATAAACCGCAACAGAAGAACCACATTGGAACGGTCAGTAAAAAGCATTTCACTGGAGTGGGGTGGGGATTCTTAAATCGATTTCCGCGGCCTTACTTCTTTCGTGGTTTAGACAAATAGTTTGTTCAGTCCCCATGAAGGCTTCCTAACATCATTGCTACATCTCCGCGAACATAAAAATAGAACAATTACAGAGATGAAACAACGGCGAGGACTCGACAGCATGGAATAACTGAAACGCTGGAACCCACCCCCCAAAAAAATAAATAATAATGAAAGAGTGTTGCTCAAAATGCAAAAAAAGGAGCCCAAGAGATTCTGGAAATATGTCAAACAAAAGACCGAGTCATCAATAGGAAATCTCCAGAATAATGACGGTACCTGGACACAGACAGATAGTGAAAAGGCAAATGAACTAATAAGTTTTTTTTTGCCATTGCATTTACCCGCGAAGTTGTATCTACCATACCCACACTGTAGGACTTGAATTTTGATAGACATTTGGAAAAGATAGATGTTAGCATAACAGAGGTTGAAAAACTTTTAAATGAGTTAAACACAACAAAGTCTATGGGAGCAGATAATAGGCGTCCATTTTTGTTACAAAACTGTATCATATTTCAAAAGTCATTTTCAACAGAGTCGAAATATACAAAGCTGACACCGTTGTATAAGAAGGGAAAAAGTATGTTACTGGGAACTATAGGCAAATGAGCCTTACATCTGTTGTTCGTAAGTGCCTTGAAAAAAAGTCATAAGATCTCGGATCATTGCATACTTAAACAGAAATGATTTACTTTCTGACTGTCAGTTCAGTTTTTTTGCACTGGACGATCATGTGTTCTTCAATTGTTTGATGCCTTAGAGGACCGGTCAATGTATATTGAAGAAAATATATCTTGGAATTCCGTCTACCTGAATCTGGCAAAAGCCTTTGATAAAATTAGTCATCAAAGATGGTTGAGAAAAGTATCACAGTGAAAGCGAGTCTGGTCATCACCCACGAAGTGCCTAAAACAATAACGAACAACTTAAATACGGTTCACAAACGTATACACTACATCATGATCCCTGCCCCGGAGAAATCTGAACATGTTCATGCATATACCGTTATTGCGCATGCGCTGACCAGACAAACAGGCTGATCAGTGCGTGCAACAATAACCGCGCAGCAAGACTTGACTTGACTGTGCAACAAAATATCAGTACCCAGTGCTTGAAACAAGACTACTCAAAATTTATGCTTCCTTACTGAGCACTACAGAAATCAGTTTAATGCTCACTATAACTGAGCATAATACTCATCAATTTCGTGCTCATTGTATCAGCACAGTAAAAGTCAGTTGAACAGACTGCACATTTACGCTACCTGGTCTTTCGCCAATTACAGAGAACTTCCTTCTACACACCGCGAATCAATATTTGATCGGGACCAGACTGTTTACGGTAGCATACTTCATGTAACATATCAATATTTGATCGGGACCACACTGTTTGCCGTAGCATACTACATGAACGGACCTGCACTGTTTGCCGTAAAATACTAAACTAAAATTATTTCCGTATTATGTAGATGTAACGTTAGAACCGACGTTGCGACATTGGTGACGTTGATGACGTCACTTACGCCGCTCAGGCCGTTATAACGTGTGACGACCAAATACCCAATCTTGTCATCATACATTTTGGCCTACACTTAATACAGTGCTTGGAAACAATACACATTATTTACATGTGCATACAGGTACAAGCAGATTTCTTAAACAGAAACGGCATCATCATCATGGATAACCCGTCAGGCTCTTCTCTAACAGTTCGCCCTGATGACGAAGATATAGTTAAACCTGTCTGTTAAATGTTACGTCCCCTCAACACCAAATTTCATAGAGACGGGACCTCGGTTTTCTTAAACCGATAGTCAAAAGCTATGGATCGAACAAGTGACCCGACGGTAGTACAGCCTAAATGAATTCAGAAGAGGCTTCAGAAAATTGGGTTATACTAAGGTGAAAACCCCTCCAAAACATACACGCAGATTCATACAAAAAATAAAAATAAAAATAAACATAGATTTAACACACCTTCAAAGCTTCAGCGTTTGGCTCGTCACAAACTTGTGGTGATACGTACTGCGTACTTCTATAAATTCTGTTCCGCTGCTGACCTTACAATAATATTTAGGGTATTTATAATTATCGGCCACACACGAAATTCATGTATACCCGTGCTGGCTCGATAAAATTTTGAGAAACTCAGAAACTGGCTACAATTATAGCCTGGATGGAGTTTCAGCAGAAAATAGATGTCCGTTACAATTGCATTTCCTTTGGAGAAAAAATGATAAAACTTCCATACAAATCAATGGTAGACCTTCCGTCAGTACAAATCACCACAAATCACGCGTATGGCATGAAACATATATATGGCACGTTTTGGCGCTTGGCAACTTTTAGGCAAACTACATGAAAATCAGACTTATAGCGGCCTACTGTATGGCGAATAACCTCACCACACAAACCGCGGAAGAATACATCGCATGATATACGCACGATCGGTGCGTAGCGATAAAACTTTTGTCTACCATATTTCATTAGAATACTTTAATCGCGCTGCTTTGCCAAATACCTACTAAAAATAATTTAGACGTGCAAAAGCACCATATATGCTTCTATTTCATCTCGTAACAGTATTCAGGGTAAAGGATCTGTCATAAACACAATTTAAATCGCATGAGTTGAGAACACGAAAGTTTAGTAATTGTTAGAAGATAAGAAGATGTTGGCTTTAAAAGGCTTTACCTTCCAAGCATTCTACGGTATTCTACGGTAAACGGAAGCCAAGAGTTAGACTCCGATTGACTTCTGTTTAGCATAAAGTATTTATTCAGTTCACAAACTGCCTGACACACGCTGTATATCCTGATCAGATTGCTTCTGGGTCTACACAATTTTCAAAAGTAGGGGATGTCATGTTCAGCAGGATAGGGGTTAAATACATGGTTTAAAAAATACTCCAACATCTCCGATGCAACCTAAAAATCCAAACTCGAAGTGAAGGCAACGATCAGGAATCGATTCAAATACCTTGCATCTCCCATCAGAAACACTATAGCTTCGGATCAACGGATAAACCGGACACTCGGTAAACTAGCGTTTCTGACAAAATCCATTGACCCTTGCCTAAAATGACTCCGTCTACATAATTAAGAGGCCAATGTTTAACTTTAGTTTACTCAGTTAGCCCTTAGGCAAGAAACGTTCCTTCATATACACGTCTTTTATGTAAGTATACCCGTCCCTTAGCCAAGAAAAGTTCCCTCATATACACGACTTTTATGTAAGTATACCCGTCCCTTAGCCAAGAAAAGTTCCTTCATATACACGACTTTTATGTAAGTATACCCGTCCCTTAGCCAAGAAAAGTGCCTTCATATACACGACTTTTATGTAAGTATACCCGTCCATTAGCCAAAAAAAAAGTTCCTTCATATACACGACTTTTATATAAGCATACCCGTATATATATATCTCTATTTCAGGGAATTTTTAGCAAGTTCAAAGTCGGCAACGGATCAGTCATCGATACCTATTCTTTACGTAGTGCTTTGAGAATGGCAGGTAAATTGTTGTTATGGTTTTAATAATATACCTTCGATACCAACCAAAACCAAACAGATAAAAAATAATTCGAAACTTTACTGAATCCAAATAAGAAGGATCAATGTGTTGTACCCTTGGAGTAGGGGTATTGCAGACAATTGGTCTTAATTTACAATCTTTCTCTTGGAAACTCGTCATAATGCCTGCATTGTATTTTCTTTACCAGAAAATAATCTGGGAATTTTTGCTTTTATTTTAATACATTTTCCTTCTTACACTCGACATCGAAAATAAATAAAATTTAATTCATATATTTAGGACTGATGTACTGTATCTGTCTTTTGCAGTCATTTTCGAAACATATATTTGGTTTAAAATCTTTATCTCAAAAGCTCGACATAATGTCTACATCGTATTTTCTGCACAAGTATATAATAAACTCGGAATAAATGCCTTTGGTGTCTATCTGTAACTGAACACAAAGAGTGCATTAAGAAAAGAATACTTTCTGCATATGCGATCAAAAAAGGCTAAGGCGTGCCTTCACAAAAGCGCGGTCTCGTCAGGGTCGCGGATATTTTGTAGAGACCTTGAACATAGATTGGAGAATACTCACGTCCGCTTTCTCATGTGTCATTTTAAATATTTATAATCAATTTATTCCATAGCTTTTTATTTCATATAATGCAGGGTTTTCGTGCAGCAACAGAATTCTAGAAGGACTGGTTCTGAGGTTTGCTGCGAAAGATTATATGCACCTGGAAGGTTTCATCAACTCCGTAGTCAAACTGCATGTTGCACATCGTAAGTTTACATTTATTTTGGCAACCTTTAAATCATTCTAGCAGATAAACATTTTGAATGTTTCATCCATATATATGTAGTTTCTTAAGGAAAAAAAATATTTAAAAGTTTCTTAAGGACAGTTAATTCATTCAGCCAAAACGTTTCGAAATATCCCATTCGTGAAATGCATACCCGTTGCCTTTGGTGCTAAATATCCCTTTAGTTTAAGCTTTTATTTCATTTGCATTCTTTAAACAATAGAATTCATTAAAAGCATATAAAAACATTTACATACAAATATGATCCAGAAGAAATTCGTCAGACTTTTTAAGAATCTGTATCCAATACAAACGTACACGTATATCGTTGCAAGGAAATGAACGCCCCGAATACTAAAAAAGTCAATATCTCTTTCTAAACTAGCTCAGTTAATTTTTTGAACAAGCCTCATGTAAATGTCCAAAATTTCGAATTGGCTCAAAGCTAATTCAACCAGCCATTGACTTTGATTAATCATTTCTCTTCTGAGCAATGGAAGTCATGTCACATAAATACGTTGTCAAGTTACTTGAAACAGGATCGACAAGTGATGGCTGTTTTAGGCCTGAAAGAAATTTAAAGTATAATAAAATTATAAATAAGATAGAAGTGAAGGCATTGATCTGGAATCGATTCCATTAATCCACAGATTCCATCAGAGACACCAAAGGGAAAGAAACACAAACATGAAATAACTAGACCCTAATGGAAACACTAATAGCGGAAAGTCAAAAGGACAGTTACTTTCCCACAAAATGGTCAATTGCTATCCAAAAACCCAAAACAAAAAATATAAGGCATACACACACACTAAAAGACAAAAACCATAACAGAAATAAACAGCGACAGAAAAAACGCATTGGAATTGTCGCGGGGTGGGGGGGGGGGGGTGGGGGGGGGTATGCTGAAACCGATTTTACGCGGCCACAATCCTCGCTCTTACTTTCGTCACGATTTAGACAAACAATTTGTTCAGTCCGCATGAAGGCCTCCTAACTCGTCAGTACAACATCTCCAAGAAAAAAAATCAAACAACCACAGAGATGAAATAACGATGAGGACTCGACAGCAAGAAACCAATGAAATGCTGGAGCGAAAGAAAACCAACAGTTAGACTCCGATGGACCCGACCAGAGACAGAGCATCAGGCATCGACCAACAGTACATAAATTTAAATTCTCTCTAAATCTCAGTAAGCCTTTATGCTGGAACCGTCATAAAATCGGAGGACTGACCCAGACCAAATACGTGAATAGTGAACAACAATACATTATCTGATAGATAGATGTAAAGATATTACAAGCATATTTTAAAGTTTTACCACAGTGTCGTAAAGCAACATAAAATAAATCTTTTAGAAGAGGTTGATATTATTTTTCCAGTTTGTGATTCCAATTCAATAAACTGTCTATATGTTTTATATTTTAAATGCATATCAATTCTGGATAATTTTGTATCTTCCAGAGATAGCTGCTTTGATAGGTAATTAATCAATCACGGTATTGTAAAATGTAATCTTAACATGTAGCTAATGTGCTCTTTTTAGTTACTTGGTATACGGATACTTCTGTACTCTGTTCTCCTCAAAATTCATGTAATTTTCATTTTTCTCTACTTCTCTGCTGTAGATACACATCTTACAGGATTGTTCGAAGGTACTGAGCTCATTGTGTTTTTTTCTAACATTTTTATTTTGCTTATTTTCTCCTCTCGTTTTGTTTTTCGCTTCATTTCGTTCTGTGTGCAACGCACTGTTAGCTCCCATGAGCCGAAGGCTCCGTGGGAGCTTAAAGGAGGGTAGGCCTCCGTCGTCCGTCCGTCCGTCGTCCACCATTTTCAAATGTCTTCTTCTCGGAAACCACAGGCCAATTCCAATTTAATTTCATTTGCAGCCTCCTGGCAATGGGGGAACCAAAGTTTGCAAGTACGGTCTAGGTCACATGACCAAGATGGTCGTCATGCCCAAATATGGTAAAATACTTAACAAATCTTCTTCTCCAGAACCACAAGGCCAATTATCTTGAAACTTGGTATGTAGCATCGGGTGACTGAGTACTACCAAAGTAGAAGTAAAACAAAGATCAGGAATCGATACAATTAACTTACTCCACCTATCAAAGACACCAAATGGAAAGAAACACAAACATTAAGCGACCAGACCATAATGGAAACGTAAACAAAGTAAGGCCATAAGGACAGTTACTTTCCCACAAAATGGCCATATGGCCATCCAAAATAAAAAGACACAAGTGATACACACAGTAACTAACAAACAACAACATAAATAAACCGCCACAGAAGAAACGCCTTGGAACGGTCAGTGGAAAGATTTCCACTGGGGGGCTTAAATCGATTTTACGTGGCCACAATCCTCGCCCTTACTTTCGTTGCGATTTAGACAAATAATTTGTTCAGTCCGCATGAAGGCCTCCTAACTCATCAGTGCAACATCTCCGTGAACACAAAGAATCAAAGAACCACAGAGGTGAGACAACGGTGAGGACTCGACAGCAAGAAACCATTGAAATGCTGGAGCAAAAGAAAACCAACAGTTAGACTCCGATGGGCCCGACCAGAGACAGAGCATCAGGCACCAACCAACATTACCTTGAATTAGATCTCTCTAATTCTCAATAAGCCTTTACGTTGGAACCGTCATAGAATCTGAGGCATGACCCACCGGCGTGCAGTTAAAGAGGGACGCAAAGTTGCCAACCGTGATTGGGTTAACTACCATGCATGCAGTCTGTCGTATAACATCCATGCTGTACCCAATCTTTTTATATCGAAGAATGATTTTACGAAATTGGGTGCTGAAGTCATTGCGGTTATATATTTTTCTTAATTTATATACTAAGTCACCATAAAATTCGGGTTCCGATAGACCTTGTTGCAGAAGAGATTTAAGTCCAAGATTGAATTTTGAAATTAATCAGAATGGCGTCTATAAAAATTTGAAAAGGCTTTATTTTATGGTACCGATAACCCTGATTAAGAAGTTTAGCCTTTAATAATTTATTACGAGTGTTGAAGTCAGTTACATGACTACACACTCTAGCAAATCGAATTAATTGCGAAATATAAACAAATATACCAAGTTTGCAAATATGATGACCCTAGGTTGTCCTTGACCTATTTTACACCAAGGTCAAATTTGGTTCCTCAGGCTTTTCAATGGGAAAAGGGTTAAACAATGCATTTTTCGGAAAATATTGTGGTCTATGACATGACAAAAGGAAAAAAAAGGAATGTCTATGAATGCTAAAGGTCAAAGTCATTAAGTGACCTTGGCTCAGGTCACTTGGATTAAAGGTCGATTAATATTTCGAAATACATTTTCTCTGAAGCCACTGGGCCAATTTCATTTAAATCTATTATGCAGCCTTACGACAGTTGAGGAACGAAAATTTGTTCGAATGGTCCAGTTAGCATAACAAGGTGGCCGCCAGGTCACATGACCGTTACTCCCAGATATGTTAAAAACCTTAAAAAATCTTCTTCTCCAGAACCACTAGGTCGATTGTCTTGAAACTTGGCATGCAGCATTGGGTTACTGAATACTACCAAGTGTGCAAAAATGATGACCCTAGATTGACCTTGACATATTTCACTCCAATCTCAAATCTGGTTCATTAGGCTTTTCAATTGAAAATAGGTAAATAAGTGCACTTTGTGAAAAATATTGTGGTCTTTGACATGATAATAGGTACAAAATGAATGTCTATGAATGTTAAAGGTCCATTTCTATGACCTTGGACCAAGGTCACTTGTATTGCAGGTGTATCGACATTTCAAAATACATTTTCTCTGAAACCACTGATCTAATTTCATTTAAATTTTATATGCATCCTGTGGACAATGAAGGAAAGAAAATTTGATCGAATGGTTTAGGTCACATGACCGAGATGGCCGCCATGTCCAAATATGGTAAAACCTTAAAAACCTTCTACATCAGAACCACTGGGCTGATTGTCTTGAAACTTGGTATGTGACACCGGGGGACTGAGTACCACCAAGTTTGCAAAAATAATGACCCGAGGTTGACATTGACCTGTTTTGCGGCCAAGGTAATATTGGGCTTCTTAGGCTTTTCAATGGGAAATAGGTTAATCAATGCATTTTTCGAAAAATATTGTAGTCTGTGATATGAGTATAGGTTAAAAATGAATGTCTATGAAAGCTTAAGTTCAAGGTCATTTGGTAACCTTTGCCCAAGGTCACTTGTATTGCAGGTCCATTTATATAGTAGAATACATTTTCTCTCTAACACCACTTGACCAATTTCATTAGAATTTTATATGCATCCTTTAGGACACTTAGAGAACAAAAATTTATTTGGATGGTCGAAGATGTTTGCCATGCCCAAATATGGTAAAAACCTTAAAAAACCTGCTTCTCCAGCACCACTGGCCAAAATGTCTTAAAACATGGTATGTAGCATCGGGTGACAAGTACTACCAAGTTTGCAAAAATGATGACCATAGGTTGACTCTAACCTATTTTAGACTCAGGTCAAATTTGGCTCCAAAGGCTTTTCAATGGGAAACAGGTAAATCAATGCATTTTTGAAAAGTATTGTGATCTATGATAATAGAATAGGTAAAAATTGAATGTCTATGAAAGATTAAGATCAAGGTCATTTGGTGACCTTGGCCGAAGGTCACTTGTATTGCAGGTCCATTGACATATTAGAATACATTTTCTCTAAAATTCCTGGGCCATTTTCATTTAAATTTTACATGCAGCCCAAGGACTGTAAGGGGACAAAAATTTATTTACATGTTCCGGGTCACATGACCAAGATGGCCCCCATGCCTGAATATGGTAAAACGTTACTAATTGACCGATTGTCCTAAAACTTGGTATGTAGCATATGGTGACTGAGTACCAGCAAGTTTGCTACAATGATGAGACAAGGTCAAATTGGATGGTATTGCTTTTAAATGGTGAAAAGGTGGAACAATACATTTTCGAAAAATATTGGGGTCTGTGACATGAGAATATATACAAAATGAATGCTAAATGGTCAAGGTCATTTGGTGACCTTGGCACAACTTCACTTGGATTGCAGGTCCATTGACATTTCATTAGGCATTTTTTTCTGAAACCACTGGGCCAATTTAATTTGAATTTTATATATTGGACATGGGGTTATGCCAGTTTAGTTCAGGTCATGAGACCAAGATGGCCACCATGCCCTATTATGGTAAAAACCTTAAAAATCTTCATCTCCGGAATCACTTGGCTGATTGTTTTGAAACTTGGTATGTAGCATCAGGTGATTGAGTACTACCAAATTTGCACAGGCCTCAGGGGAGCGACCAGGACCTCATGGTCCTCTTGTTAAATATATGTACGGCATTTTTGTATTTATTCTTTGGCAGTGAAGTTTAAAACAAAAGTTTGCAGTTTTGATAAGCATCCACTGTTTATATCTGCCACTATCTGAATAAAAGCTGGTTTTGATAAACCGAGTATTCCATGGAAAGTTGATTTCAGGCTTAATTTTGGATTAAATATTACATCTATTGCTCCACATTAAAGTTTTAAACAAACTTGATGAATGGTATATAATATTGTTCTTGATATCACAGCCCGTTTATAAACCTAAAAAATAGTGAACAGAAAATATGTTCATAGAAATGCGTAGATAACACACGTCAATCTTGAATTCAATACGAAATATTGAGGAAACATACTTAGTTCAATAACATGTACGTAAAGTCTTGAATGTATTTATTACTTTTTATTGATCATTAAACTTCACACTATTGACGTCTTCACAGTTTATGTAATGCAAATCAAGTCAAAATGTTAATTTGTATCATTGTTCATGTTAAATCACTTTTCTCGATTTCATTTAGCAATTTCTTTCTTAAGTGAAAATGCACAGTTTTTAGTTCTGCAGTTATGCTAGCCTAGGATATTCTATTTTCATTTTGATTTAATATTTGAGACTGAGTGTTGCTACAAGATCATGTTCGCCAGTGCCTGCAAGCTATATTTATACTTTAAGTGAAGGGGTACACCTTCAAAGGGAGGTTTAAATATATAGTTCCGTAACCTTTGACAAAAGGGGTCTGCTCTTAAGGAGCAAGTTCTTATGTTTATGTGTATATCCATACTTCAGATAGATATGCGGTTGTTCCTTAGCAATTTTTTATATTACGCAATGTTTTGTGTTAATCGACTAACCTTTTCTTTTCAGTTTAGTTTGGTTTATGTAGAGGAAAAGGGATTTTTCGTCTTTTCTTCAGACTTTAATAAATTTGATAATACACGATAAATGAGCATGAATGCAATATTATATTTATCATCTGACATTTAAAACGCATTTTATTCACGATTTTTTTTTTACCAAAATGTCTCTAGTCCGCCATTTGCGACGTCATTAAGGACAACATTCTTTTCACGTTACGAGGCGTATATAATTAACTTCCATATTAAATCACTAGTGGATTACCGAATATAATACATGACGTTATTACATTCATATGACATAAAGAAATAAACAAGAAATCCCAAATGTGTCGCTGGTGTATCTGTTCCCCCTTTGAACAAATAGGCAACAGCTCACATTATCAAATGTTTAAATGCGAAAGGATTCGAATGCCTTTTATCTGTAATACTGCAGCTGGAATACCCAGCGGACATATGACGTAATTGTGACGTCACATCAACGTCGGTACAAAGTCAGGACGATTATGCAACATCGCATCTACGTCGGTGCAACGTCGTGACGTTGCACCGATGTTGATTTGACGTTGTTCTAGCAGCGTGTGCCTGCTGGGATAGGATCTCTGCGTCACACACACTCGCGCGCGCGCAAAGTAGAAAACTAAGCGATGTGCAGGTGTGAAATGTTTCTATGTTATGAATGCAAAACTAAATGAAGTTTACGTTTTCATATATCAGAACGACACAGAAGTGCAAGGGAAGGCATGGAGTTAACAGATGAACAGGAACAAAGAAAGTATTTACAAGAGGTGGGTCTCTCTTTAGATGACGAGTTGTTCAAATCGATAAAAAAAATCTGTAATTATGTAAATTGATTATAATTCAGCCGGGTCATCAGAGAACATATGACTATACAGAAGTACTAGAAGGCTATTGCGATGACTCAGATCAGTTTGCAGATCTGTGTAGTGCGGTCAAAGTTGTTTCTCTTCACACGAGCTTTCTATAGTGATATGCAATGGCACTAGGTAGACTGACAGGATGCGCAGGCCCATCAGAATCTGTTCTGTTCATACAGGTCTTCTGTTGTGGTTTATAATCATTACGATAACACACCTGATTTTCACATATCCAAAATGGCTATTTTTCGCATGAAAACCCGTGATATTTTTCTTATTTATGCCGCAAACATAGATTGTTAATGCTCGTTAGAACCGTCTCGTTGAGGCAGTTGTAACGAATACCCACAACATATGTATTGTATCATTAGAAGAAAATTAATGTATACCACAGTTCTCTCTATATGAAGTGGGGCTTAGGGGGTGTTCATTTCACAAACGTATTCACGTGATGTGTCATTGTTTACCTTTGCTTATATGCACTGCTTATAATAGCCGATTGGCCGTTTTGTATTGCTTTCTATATGCAATATATGCATATTTTAATTAGTGTGTCTTAAATGTATATTTGTGCTTTTTTGCTTATATATTGATGTTTCCTGGTCCGTGTAATTAGTGTTCATGTATTATTGAATTTATCAAACGAGTTGAAAAAAAGGAATAAAAGGCGAGGATTTGACAAGCAGTATATCCATTTTCTTTAACGGGTTTAATAAATTCAATAATACATGAGCACGAATGCAAGATTTTATTTGACCTATGCCATTTAAAACGCATTTTATTCACGATTGTTGTAACAAAATGTCAATATTCCGCCATTAGTAAATGCGACGTCATAAAAATCGTCGTACGTGTAACGTTACGGGGCGTGTATGACTAATTTACATATTTAATCCACTAATGGATTACCAAATTTATTACATGGTGTTATTACATTCGCAGACGCGACATCATATGATAAAAATGATGATAATAATAATGCTGGCAATGATCATACGAATAGTTCAAACGACTAGAGGCCCAAATGGGTCCGTTTCGCTCACCTGGATAAGGCTGATCCTATATTACATTGCGACTTGGTGGCTATTTCGTCTATCAGATAACACCGCCTTTAGCAATTCTGAATCTGCATGTTATCTTGATGCTTCTGATTAAGTTTCTGAACAGCTTTGTCTGATTTAAGATTCAAAAAGAGATGATGTTGATGCAGAGTTGAGGTGTATAGTTTGGCAGGCCAGACCTATCGTTTGCACCTGCCTTTGGCATATTCTGTTATCAAATAAGTAAACCAAGTCAACCAATCATGTGAATGCAACTGCAACACAAACAAAGCTATGGTGGATATGGCCACTTACAAACAAGACACAATACCGGATCTTCTTGTGGACTCAGCGAGTTTCACATATTATACTGACAACACCTGAGTCGCCCCTCCCTGTAAATCTTAAAAAATTATATACAATTACTATACCAGGTGCTTTGAAGAATATCAAGACGGCCAGCTGGGATATCAGAATACATCACGAAAACGCGCCTATATAATTTTGACCCACTTGAACCCCACTTTTATATAGTAAACCTGGGGTTTACAGGGGTAAACATATAGATTGTGGGTACTCGTTAGAACCGCCTCACCGAAGCGGTTCTAACGAGTACCCACAATCTATATTTCGAGCAGAAATAAGAAAAAATTCACAATTTTTCATCTTAAATGTTTCATTTTTTTCGGCGATATAGGTTACAATGTATTTGCGTGTACAATGCGTGTTTTCGAAATGCAACAGTTTTAGCAATTGTGAATCTTCATGTCACCCAAATGTTTCGCACCAGTTTCAACTAATTTAAAAGACGATTCAATAGTAGATTTGGTTTAAGGATTTTCAAGATGGCCATCGTGACAGCCATCTGAGATATAAGAACAGAATGGTTCTAAGAAGTCTGAATCTCCATGTCACCCCGATACCTCCCACCAAGTTTCGGCTCAATTCAACTTAATGTGGTTTGAAGATTTTCCAGATGGCCAACATAGAAGCCATCTTAAATAACAGAACAGAATAATTTCAGCAATTCTGAATCTCCATGTTGCCCCGATGCCTCCAATTAAGTTTTAGCTCCATCCGACCTTTAGTTCAGTAGGAGATGAAGTTTGAACATGTCATTTGAACTTGGTTATCGGAATGGAACGATTTGATCAAATGTGAATCTCCATGTCACCCCGATTCCTCACTTCAAGTTTCAGCTCAGTTCGACGTTTGGTTTGGGAGATTTCGTTTGAAGAATTTCAAGATGGCCGCCATGACGGCTATCTTGGTTATCGGAACAGAACGATTTTAGCCAATCTAAATCTCTTATGTCACCTCAATGCCTCCCATCAAGTTTCAGATCGATTTGACCTTTGTATTGGTAGATGTCGTTTCAAGAGATGTCAAAAATTTGAAAAGTTAACGACGGACGGACGACAGACGACGGAAAACAGGCCACGGCATAAGCTTACCTGGAGCTTTGCCCCATGTGATCTAATAAAGTAAGGTAACAAAATGAGACAAAACATTAAGTTATTTATCTTACAGCTATTGCGAACGGCGATTTACTCTTGACGACGTTCTGCAAAACTTTGCGTCGGTGAATGCTACAGAAATCGATGTAAATCAGTGACAGAAGACCAAGAAAAAGATGGAACAGTTCCAGAGAAGTCAATAGCTGAAAACATACATCCATGCATGTTACTCAGTAATAGGATAACGTATCTATGTGAGAACTGCCTCTGTGTGGCGTTCGTGCTGGTATCAACAGTCTATAAATAGGAGGATTTGGTTTGATTTGAGGTTTAACGTTCCCGTCAATACAGTTTAGGTCATTTTGGAGACGTTGCTTCAAATGTTTGGAGGACTTTTACCTGACAATGAGATGAAATGACATCTCAAGCCCTGTCGCCCAAATGAAACTAATATAGTTTATAATCATGGACGGTCCAACTCGCCCTGCTTTGCCTGGGCAGGCTTAGATCCTCTAAGCGGTTTACCAGTACTCATGTGCGGTCGGTTTCAGCTCTGCGTTGAAGCATCATGCAGCCCATCTGTTTTTCTTCCAAGCCCCGATAGACAGGGTCGAATAAATAGGAGGGAAAAATGAGATATCCCTGTATGAAGAGGGAGATTCAAGTGTGTATATATATTATTGACTTTTAACCCATTCAGTACCAGAAACCCCTAAAGGGGTACCTTGGCAAACAGTGCAGGCCCAGATCAGACGCCGCAGAACGCGGCGTCTGATCAGGGCCTCCACTGTTTGCTTAAAGTTCAGTCATGTTCCAAAGAAATTTTGATGAAAACCCAACCTAACACCCCTACATTTTGAAATGGACTCCTGCTATATATAAGGAGGAAGATTCCATTTGGTACAAAAAGGGTTAATGCTATGAGCTCTACTTCCAGTGATATACTTATATGCTCTTTATCCAGTAGTTTCTTGTCACATAACCTACATTTTTATGCTTCTGTAAAATGGTCTATTTGTTGGATACTGATTTGATTGTTTGAATTGAGGTTTAACACCCCCGTCAACACTGTATAGGTCATTTTGGAGACGTTGCTTCCAATTTTGAGGGACTTACCCGACATCGAGATGAAATGACATCTCAAGTCCTGTCGCCAAATGAAACCAAGAGGGTTTATAATAATGGACGGTCCGACTCGCACCGCTTTGCACGGGCAGGCTTAGTTCCTCTAAGCTGTTTACCAGTATTCGTGTGCGGTCAATTTTAGCTCTGCGTGGAAGCATCATGCAGCCCATCTATTTCTTCAAGCCCCGATGGGCGGAGTCTTAAGTAAGCAGTAGAGCAACACCTTCAGTTTACTCGTGGACAGCCATGCTGTAATACGCAGATGGTCATCAAAAGGGCTCATATAACAATAACACATCCGTCTGATATGTGCTCTCTCACGACTGTAAAATGACTTCATAACGAAAACACACCTATTTAAGGGGAATGGTAACATCTGGCATATTTTCCCGCCATTTTTCAAAGGGAGACGACTTTCGGGACTTCTTGTTCGCTTTTCTATAAGCCCCGTACCGCTGAAAAAGGGGTCTACTCTTAAAGGAAAGAATTTGCTCCTCAGGAACAAATTCTTTCCTTTAAGAGTTGACCCCTGTTGACATGGGAGACAAAAATACTTTTGCAGGAGTTGATTCCCCTGAAGGTGTTCCCATTCCCCTTGAATATGTTGAAAATTTTACCATTAAAAATGAAAAAAAAAATCTGATATTTTTTTATATATATCATATTTTTGCTTAAAACATAGGCTGCGGTTACTCGATAGAACAGCTTCGGCGAGGCTGTTCTAACGAATACACACAATCTATGTTTGTAAGCAGAAATAAGAAAATAATGTACAGCCCTGTAAACCCACGTTTTACTATGTGGTTTAAGGGGGTCAGAATTATATAGGAGTGTTTTTGTGACTTTTTCTGATAACAAATTGTAACAGTTCTCTTATTTCTACCACAGACACAGACCTATCGTGCAACGAACTTAAAGGTGCTGATCAAATTACGCAAATGCTTAGGCTGATATAATGAAGGGCAAAAACAGTGTGTGTGTGAATTCGGGTTTAACGTCGCTTTCAACAATTTTTTAGTAGTCATATCACGACGGTGTCTGGTTGCGAGGGCAAAAACTGGCATCACGAAAACATGCCTGTATAATTTTGACCCCCTTGAACCCCACTTTAATATATTAAATCTGGGGTTCATAGGGGTAAACCTTATTTTTCTTATTTCTACTCCAAAATATAGATTGAGGGTACTCGTTAGAACCGCCTCGATGCGGCGGTTCTAACGAGTACCAACAATTTATATTTTGGGCAGAAATAAGAAAAATATTACAATGTTTCATCTTAAAATTTAATTTAACAATGTGTTTGTATAGGCGTGTTTTAGTAATGTTTTCTAATGACGAGGCTCACATAAGAAACTATTAAGTAATGACCGCAGAAAATTTAGTCAGTGTGTGTGTGTGTGTGTTGGGGGGGGGGGGGGGGGGGGGGGGTGAGGGGGAGGGCTAGTCAAAGAACACGTGCATATAAGCAATGTTCTCTGTTAGGGAATCAGAAATGACATGTGTCAGAAAATCCTTTGTTGCACAATTTTGCTTAATGCTCAAAATTTAAATTAAAGGTGCTTGTTAGTGCCCAACTCCTCAGTGCGACGGTTCTAAGGAGTACAAATAGTAGATGTTTCGAGCAAAATAAGGAATATAATGAATAAACACGTAACCTCCTCTACTATTCACCCCTTTCTTTTTTGTTGGGGTAGGGCTGGAGATTTTTTTTTTTTTTTTGGGTTTTACGGCCCTTTCAAGATTATTTCACTCATATCGAGCCGATCGTTAATCATAGGTGGGCGAAAACCGGAGTACCCGGAGAAAAACCACCTGACCTTCCGTTGCAGAACTTGGCGTCTCACACGTGACCCGAGCGAAGCTCGAACCCACGGCGGTGAGAGACCTAATGACTAAGAGTCAGCGCTCTTATCCATTAGGCCACGGAGGCCCGTTTAGGGCTGGAGATTAATGACCCAATCAACACAATGATTTTGTCGAGCCAGTCAGTTCGCTCTTTCGCTTGAAAAGCTGAAAAACTGGCAGAAGGTTGACATTGGTCGTCGAAAATATCCCATGTGCTGAGGGGCCCGGTGGGATTGAATCCCACAGCCTCCTGATCATACGTAGAATGTGCATCCTAAATAGCAAATTAGGCCGGTCGTACTTTTAAATAACGAAATGTGTTTACTAGGGTTTCATTCTATGGACTTTTTAATGTGATTCAGTCCAGTCTGTAAGATGATTAACAAGTACATGGGTTCGGGAAGAGATGCCATTTGAAGAATTTCAGGATGGCCACCATGGCGGCCATCTAGGATATCGGAATTATCAAACCTGAATCTCGATGTCGCCCTGATGCCTCCCAACAAGTTTCAGCTTGATCAGACCTCTGGTTTGGGAGGAGATGTCGTTTGAAGAATTTCAAAATGTCTTCCATGGCGGCCATCTTGGATATCGGAATGGAACAATTTTAGCAAATATAAATATCCATGTCACCCTGCGGCCTACCAGCAAGTTTCAGCTCAGTTGGATCTTTGTCATTTGAATAATTTCAGGATGGTCGCCATAGTGACCATCTTGGATATCGAAACAGAACAGTTTTAGCAAATCTGAATTGCCATTTCGTTCCGATGTCTTCCATGAAGTTTTAACTTGATCCAGCCTCTGGTTTGGGTGAAGATGTCGTTTGAAGAATTTCAAGATGGGTGCCATGGCAGACATCTTGGCTATCAGAACAGAACAATTTTAACAAATCTGAATCTTCATGTAATCCCGATACCTCCCATCAAGTTTCAGCTCAATTCGACCTTAGGTTTGGGAGGAGATGTCGTTTGAAGAATTTCACGATAGTCGCCATGGCGACCGTCTTGAATATTGGAACGGAACGATTTTAGCAAATCTGCATGTTACCCCGATGCCTCCCATCAAGTTTCAGCTCAATTCGACCTTTGGTTTGGGAGATGTTGTTTGAAGAATTTCAAGATGGCCATCTTGGATATCAGAATGGTACGATTTTTGCAAATCCGAATCTCGATGTCACCCCTGTGCCTACCATCAAGTTTCATCTGAATTCGGAGGAGATGTCGTTTGAAAGAATTTCAAGATGGCCGCCAACCATGGCGGCCATCTTGGAAATCCGATCGGAACCATTTTAGCAAATATGAATCTCCACGTCCAACCAGGTATTAGCTTAAACTGACTTCGGTTCGGGAGCAGATGTCGAAAATGTAATAAGTTAACGACGGACGGACGACAGACAACAACCCACAGCACACGCTTACCTGGGGCTAACGAGTAACCACAATCTATACTTGAGAGCGGAAGTAAAAAAAATAAGGATTACCCCTTTAAATCCATGTTTTATTGTATAAGAGTGAGGTTTAAGGGGTTCAAAAATTATACAAACTTGTTTACTTGATGGCTTCACTATTTGCATGAGGCTACCGCAAGGACTTCTTTATCTGTGAGCAACAAAGGCTCTAGCCAGTCTCTGCATAAACATGTACATTACGACGATAACACACCCATGTGACATAGTGCATTTTTTCACATCTACACATAGGCTACTTTTCTGATGAAAACCTGTAATAGTTTTCTTATTTATACATTAAGCATAGGCTGTGGGTGCTCGTTAGAAATAAGTATCGAGCCCAAATCGGCCGCAACTACTAGTCTAGCGTAGAAACTATGATTCTCAATGTCCATTTGTGTGAGTGTCCGAATGCAAACCATTTCTTCATCTTTTTATATTTTTTGTTGTTGGTTTTACGGCCGTTTTAAGATTATTTCACTTATTTCGAGCCGATCGTTACTTAATAATGGGCGAATACTGGAGTACTTGTAGAAAAACCACCTATCCTTGGCGTCTCACATGTTGCCTGAGCGAGAAGCGAACTACAGCCATGAGAGACCTTATGATAAAAAGTCAGCGCTCTTACCCATCAGGTCACAGAGGTCGGTAAATCTTTCTTTAAATGGCTTGGGACAGCTGTTCTCCTTGAACTAGGTTTTTCCTGAGTATAGTTTTCTTCCTATTATTTTTGGTCCTTGCCAGAACATATCCATGTGCAAAACTGGCGTCTTTCTTTCATCTTTAAGAAGCAATTTTCACACGAAATTCTTTGGTATTTTTCTTCATTTTAGTTCAAACCTAGATTGTGTGTGCTCGGTAGAACCACCTCAATGAAGCGGTTCTGACGAGTATCCAAAATGTATGTCTTTGAGCAAGAATAAATCATTTTATTGTAAACCCAATTAAACCCACTTTTCTCCATATAAAGTGGGGCTATATAGAGAAAAAATGGTGGCCATAAAACGTCACCCCGGCCTTTATCATAGGGTAGCTTATACTTTCTTGTCCTTTAGGATCATTGACTACTGAAAATATTTGAGGGTGACTGATGCGGCCTTATTGGCCGAAAATAGCTAGTCTGACCATGAAGAACGTACACTCAATGTTTCAGTGTTTCCAAATGATGGCTCTTTCAAAGAAGATAATTAACGTCACTACAGCTGGTGTTATGGGAATGTGTGGCGACCGTAAAACGTCTCTCTCCCTGCCCTCCATCATTTTCTTGTTCTTTGCCATCACTGATTCCATTATGGAAATTTGAAAAGATTTGAGGGTCACTGATGGGGCCATATTGATCGAATCTAGCTAGTCTGACCCATAACAATTTCTATACTCCACATGTTTAAGTTCGGTGGTGTACTCCTTGCTTCCAAATGATAACCCTTTCATAAAAATATTTACAGGGGTATTAATTTCACGTGATGGGATTCCGAGACAGTATTTAACCCTTTTTGTACCAAATGAAATCTTCCACCTTATATATGGCAGGAGTCCATTTCGAAATTTAGGTGTGTCAGGCTGTATTTTCTTCAAAATTTATTCCGGAAATGGCTGAACATTTTGCAAACAGTGTAGGCCCTGATCAGACGCCGCGTTCTACGGCGTTGGTTCTGGGCCTGTACTTTTTGCCAAGGTACCCCTTTAGGGGTTTCTGGTACTGAATGGGTTAATAGCTTTAAAGTTCTTTAAAAGCTGTTTTCAGCTCTATGAAACAAACCAATATTGGCTGAAAACTTCCCGGTAGAAAATAAGCCGAACTTTAAACCCGAATACCTTTGTGACCATGACAATGTGTTCGAGATAGGGATAGTCCGAAATACTGAGGTTTAACCCTTTTTGTGCCAAATGGAATTTTCCTCCTTTTGTATACCAGGAGTCCATTTCAAAATTTAGGGGTGTCATGTTTTATTTTTTTCTTCAAAATTTATTTTGAAAATGACCTAACATTTCGCAACAGTGTAGGCCCTGATCAGACGCCGCGTTCTATCTATCTATCTTCATATACTGAGCCGGTCAAACTTGGCCATTACCTCAGTTGGGTGGTGCGCTAAATTTAGAATTTAGCAAAAAAAAACAAAAAACACTGGATGAGTTCTTAAAACTATTTACAATCTGCTTTCAGAGGTGTACTAAAACGCACACCTCTGGATCCCAATCTACACCATGCGGGCTTTGAACTCCTCTGCAGTTTTGGCATTTACCACAGAGGAGGGAAGACTATTCCACTGAGGAATAGATCTAGGGGGGGGGGGGGGGGGGGGGGGAAGGGGCGGCTAGTCAAAGACCACGTACATATAAAGCAATGTCTCTGTTAGGGAATCAGAAATGGCATGTGTCAGAAAATCTTTTGTTGCACAGTTTGCTTAATGCTCAAAATATAAATTAAAGGTGCTTGTTAGAGCCCAACTCTCTCAGCGCGACGGTTCTAAGGAGTTATGTTTCCTTGATTTGAGGTTTAACGTCCCCGTCAACACTGTAAAGGTCATTTTGGAGACGGTGCTTCCAATTTTGTGTGACTTTTACCCAACAATGAGATGAAATGACATCTTAAGCCCTGCAGCCCAATGAAACCGATAGGGTTTTTAAGCATGGACGGTCCGACTCACACCGCTTTGCCTGGGCTGGATTAGATCCTCTAAGCTGTTGACCAGTCCTCGTGTGCGGTCGGATTTCAGCTCTGGGTGAAAGCATCATGCAGCCCATTTATTTCTTCAAGCCCCGATGGGCGGGGGCCGAAGTTCTAAATAGTACACACAGTCTATGTTTTGAGTAAAATAAGGAATATAATGTATAAACACGTAACCTCTACTATTCACCCCTTTCTTTTTTGTTGGGGGTGGGGGTGAAGATTAATGACCCAGTCAACACAATGATTTTGTCGAGCCAGTCATTTCGCAGGACAGTGTACATTCTTTTGCTTGATAAGCCGAAAACTGGCAGAAGATTGACACTGGTCGACGAAAATATCCCATGATTAATTTCCACGAAAGAATGCTGAGGATTGAATCCCACAGCCTCCTGATCGTACGTGGAAAGTGCATCCTAAATAGCCAATTAGGCCGGTCGTACTTTTATCTAATGAAATGGGGTCACTAGGGTTTCATTCTATGGCCTTTTTTATGTGATTCAGTCCAGTCTGTAAGATGATTGACAAGTACATTAGGCATTTTGTTTGCCATGTACCATTACGAAAACACGCCAGTACAAATACATTGTAACCTTTATCGCCGAAAAATGAAAACTTTTAGAGGAAAAAATGTGATATTTTTTCTTATTTCTGCTCAAAATAGTGGTTGTGGGTACTCGTTAGAACCGCCACGTCGAGGCTGTTCTAACGAGTATCCACAATCTATATTTTAGAGCAGACATAAGAAAAATAAGGTTTACCCCGGCAAACCCCAGTTTTACTATAAAAAAGTGAGGTTCAAGGGGGTCAAAATTATATAGGCCTGTTTTCGTGATGCACTGAAATGTCAATACCTAGAACACGGACAGTCAGTTTATCCAATTTCAACTCAATGCAACTAAGCAATCGGTGGCAGAATGATGTGCTTTCAAGATCGCCAATGTGGCAGCCATCTGGGGTATCCGAACAGAATGGTTAGATGTCACCCTAATGCCTCCCAACAAGTTTCGGCTCAGCCCAACTTGATGTGGTTTGAAGATTTTCAAGATGGCCAACCCAAAAGCCATCTTAGACAACAGAACAGAATGATTTCAGCAATGCTGAGAATCTCCATGTTGCCCAAATGCCAAATCTGAATCTTCATGTCAACCAAATGCCTCCCATCAAGTTTCAGCTCAATCCAACCCTTGGTTCAGGAAGAGATGTCATTTGAAGAATTTCAGGATGGCCACCATGTCGGCCATCTAGGTTATCGGAATGGAATGCTTGTATCAAATCTGAATTTCCATGTCGCCCTGATGCCTTCTAACAAGTTTCAGCTTGATCAGACCTCTGGTGTGGGAGGAGATGTCGTTTGAAGAATTTCAAAATGTCTTCCATGGCAGCAATCTTGGATATCGGAATGGAAAATTTTAGCAAATATAAATATCCATATCACCCTGCGGCATACCAGCAAGTTTCAGCTCAGTTGGATCTTTGCCATTTGAATAATTTCAAGATGGTCACGATAGTGGCCATCTTGGATATCGAAACCGAACAGTTTAGCAAATCTGAATTGCCATTTCGTCCCGATGTCTTCCATGAAGTTTCAAATTGATCCAGCCTCTGGTTTGGGTGGAGATGTCGTTTGAAGATTTTCAAGATGGATGCCATGGCGGACATCTTGAATATCAGAACAAAACGATTTTAACAAAACTGAATCTCCATGTAATACCGTTGCCTCCCACCAAGTTTCAGCTCAATTCGACCTTAGGTTTGAGAGGAGATGTCGTTTGAAGAATTTCAAGATAGTCGCCATGGCGACCGTCTTGGATATTGAAACGGCAAGATTTTAGCAAATCTGAAATCTCCATGTTACCCCGATGCCTCCCATCAAGTTTCAGCTCAATTCGACCTTTGGTTTGGGATAAGCTGTTGTTTGAAGAATTTCAAGATGGCCATCTTGGATATCAGAATGGTACGATTTTGCAAATCCGAATCTCGATGTCACCCCGATGCCTCCCATCAAGTTTTATCTGAATTCGACCTTTGGTTTGGGAGGAGATATCGTTTGAAAGAATTTCAAGATGGCCACCAGCCATGGCGGCCATCTTGGAAATCCGAACGGAACCAATTTAGCAAATCTGAATCTCCATGTCCCACCAGGTATCAGCTTAATCTGACTTCGGTTCGGGAGGAGATGTCGAAAATGTAATAAGTTAACGACGGACTGACGGACGACATCGATGGACAACAGCCCACAGCATACATGGAGCTAACGAGTACCCACAATCTATATTTGAGAGTGGAAGAAACAAAAATAAGGATTACCCCTTTAAATCCATGTTTTATTGCATAAGAGTGAGGTTTAAGGGGTTCAAAATTATACAAACTTGTTTTCTTGATGGCTTCACTATTTGCATGAGGCTACCGAAAGGTCTTCTTTTATCTGTGAGCAACAAAGGCCCTAGCCAGTCTCTGCATAAACATGTACATTACGACGATAACACACCCATGTGACATAGTGCATTTTTTCACATCTCCACAAAGGCTCCTTTTCTGATGAAAACCTGTAATAGTTTTCTTGTTTATACATTAAGCATAGGCTGTGGGTGCTCGTTAGAACCGCCTCAACGAGGCGGTTCTAACGAGTACCCACAACCTATGTCTTGGGTCAGATATAAGTAAAATATTGTTTCCCGCCCGTAAACCCCGGTTTTCTTTATATAAAGCGGGGTATAGCGGGGTGTTCATTACACGGACTTGTTAACGTGATGTATAGTCTCGCCTGAGCCTGGGTTGGTCATCTAAGCTAGAAGTACCATTTTGACATGAGCTGAATCATTTATTGACGTATAATTTACTTAAAAATACATGTATAAAAGTAAAATATGAGAAACACAGTATATTGTATTGTTTGTTTTACCCAATCTACATTGGTCCCCGCCCATCGGGGCTTGAAGAAATAGATGGGCTGCATGTTGCATCCACGCAGAGCTGAAACTGACCTGCACACGAGTGCTGGTAAACTGCTTAGAGGATCTAACCCTGCCCAGGCAAAGCAGTGCGAGTTGGACCGTTCATGCTTATGAACCCTAATGGTTTCATTGGGCGACAGGGCTTAAGATGTCATTTCATCTCAATGTCGAGTAAAAGTCCCACAAAATGGGAAGCAACGTCTGCAAAATGACCTATACAAAAAAACAAAATTCAATCTACATGCTTGTAGCAGAAATAAGCATCGAGCCCAAATCGGCCGCAACTACTAGTCTAGCCTAGAAACTCTGATTCTTAATGTCCATTTGTGTGAGTGTCCGAATGCAAACCATTTCTTCATCTTTTTATATTTTTTGTTTTTACGGCCGTTTTAAGATTATTTCACTTATTTCGAACCGATGGTTACTTAGAAATGGGCAAAAACTGGAGTAATTGTAGAAAAACCACCTGCCCTTGGCGTCTCACATGTGGCCTGAGCGAGAAGCGAACTACAGCCATGACAGACCTTATGATAAAAAGTCAGCGCTCTTACCCATCAGGCCACAGAGGCCCGTAAATCTTTTCTTTAAATGGCTTGGGATAGCTGTTCTCTTTGAACTAGGTTTTACCTGAGTATAGTTTTCTTCCTATTATTTTTGGTCCTTGCCAGAACAAATCCATGTGCAAAAATGGCGTCTTTCTTTCCCCTATAAGAAGCAATTTTCACACGAAATTCTTTGGTATTTTTCTTCATTTTAGTTCAAACCTAGATTGTGTGTGCTCGGTAGAACCACCTCAATGAAGCGGTTCTGACGAGTATCCAAAATGTCTTTGAGCAAGAATAAATCATTTTATTGTAAACCCAATTAAACCCACTTTTCGCCATATAAAGTGGGGTTATATTGAGAAACAATGGTGGCCATAAAACGTCGCCCCGGCCTTTATCATAGGGTAGCTTATACTTTTTTGTCATTTAGGATCACTGACTACTGAAAATATTTGAGGGTCACTGATGCGGCCTTATTGGCCAAAAATAGCTAGTCTGACCATGAAGAACGTTCACTCCATGTTTCAGTGTTTCCAAATGATGGCTCTTTCAAAGAAGATATTTAACGTCACTACAGCTGGTGTTATGGGAATGTGTGGCGACCGTAAAACGTCTCCCTCCCTGCCCTCCATCATTTTCTTGTTCTTTGGGATCACTGATTCCATTATGGAAATTTGAAAAGATTTGAGGGTCACTGATGGGGCCATATTGATCGAATCTAGCTAGTCCGACCCAAAACAACTTCTATACTCCACATGTTTAAGTTCGGTGGTGTACTCCTTGCTTCCAAATGATAACCCTTTCATAAAAATATTTACAGGGGTATTAATTTCACGTGATGGGATTCCGAGACAGTATTTAACCCTTTTTGTACCAAATGAAATCTTCCACCTTATATATGGCAGGAGTCCATTTCGAAATTTAGGTGTGTCAGATTGTATTTTCTTCAAATTTTATTCAGGAAATGTCTGAACATTTTGCAAACAGTGTAGGCCCTGATCAGACGCCGCGTTCTGCGGCGTTGGATCTGTGCCTGTACTGTTTGCCAAGGTAACCAGGGGTTGGGTTAATAGCTTTAAAGTTCTTTAAAACTTGTTTTCAGCTGTATGAAACAAACCAATAATGGCTGAAAACTTTCAGGTAGAAAATAAGCAGAACTTTAAACCCGAATACATTTGTGACTATGACAATGTGTTCGAGATAGGGATAGTCCGAAATACTGAGGTTTAACCCTTTCTGTACCAAATGAAATCTTCCTCCTTTTGTATACCAGGAGTCCATTTCAAAAATTAGGGGTGTCATGTTGTTTTTTTTCTTCAAAATTTATTTGGAAAATGACCTAACTTTTCGCAAACAGTGTAGGCCCTGATCAGACGCCGCGTTCTGTGGCGTCTGATCTGAGCCTGCACTATTTGCCCTGGTACCCGTTTTGGGGTTTCCGGTACTAAATGGGTATTAACGCTTTGAGTGCACACAACATACATTTAAGGGGAATGAATGCAGCTGGAAGCTTTTTCGCCATTTTTCAAAGGGAGACAACTTTCGGGACTTCCTGTTCGCTTTTCTATGAAACTGTCCCACGGAAAAATGGGTCTACACTAAAAGGAAAGTACTCGCTCCTCAGGAGTAAATTCTTTTCTTTTCAAGTTGACCCCTTTTGACATGGGAGACAAAAATACTTTTGCAGGAGCTGCCTCCACTGAAGGCGTATCCATTCCCATTTAAAGATAAAATCAGGAAACCCTCTCTAAACTAGAAATGGTGTTTGTAAAACACTATGCGCCCAACCATATGCTTGTCCATAAATGCCCAAATTTTCCAAAGGCCATTATCGTAAAAAAAAAAAAATCTAATGATTTATTTTTCATCAATTGTTATTGTTAATCAGATGATGTACTAGTCATTCCAAATCAGCCTGTCAAGTTTTTAGGCAACAATTTAAATAGTTCTTTAAATATCTTGCAACAAGAAAGAAACACAATTAGATGACCTGAAAATGCAAAGGGCAATCACTCCAACCAAATTTCATCAAACTGGTTGAGTATTTAATCCTGTAATCTTCTCCTCAGCCCAAATCGGTATACCAAATTTCAAGGCTCTAGCTCCAACACTTTTTTAGATATCTTGCTAACGAGATTGCTATGTTACAAGGACTGTTCAAATATGAATGCAACTAAGCACATAAAAATGATTCCGTGATAGATTTCGATGAAAAAATTATTTTGTCCCCTCAAAGTATTCACCTTTAACAGATATACAAACTTTCAGTCTTCTGATCCAATCATTGAATGCATTTTGGTAGTCTTTTCGAGATATACTATGAAGGCACTGGAATATTGCAGAACCGGGGTGTTTGCGCTGTACAAATTTTCGACCAGAAAGGTATTTTTTCAGCCGCGGGAACAAAAAAAAAAGTCACACGGGGCAAGGTCAGGGGAATACGGGGGTTGAGGGAGTTCAACAACCTTTTCCTGCTTCAGATAGTCTTGCACAATGAACGCCTTGTGCGATGACCCATTGTCATGAAGCAATCTGACATTGGCCAAACCAGTTGCGGGTCTTCGTTCTTTGAAATATTTCTTCAATTTTCGAAGAACTTTATTCTTGTAAAACTTCGCATTTACAGATTTGCCTTTAGGCACAGCAACCTGAATGGCAGGGCCCTGATTTGAAAAGAATATGGCATACATTATCTTCTTGACGCTCATGGTCCGCTTTGCAATGCATGGTCTTTTGCAATACTTTGTTGCCAATATTTTGTTCTGAATCTTTCGTTTTGGCTCAAAAAAGTGAACCCATGTCTCGTCACCTGTGACGACATTAGCGAAAGACCGTGCATTGTAATTTGGAAACTTTTTAAGCAGCTTCTTGGCGCAATGAACGCGTGTCTTTTTCTGCTCATATTTCAACAGATGGGGAATCCATCTAGCATAGATCTTTCTCATTTTCAAATCCCGTTTCAGAATTGTATGAGCTGCTCCTAATGAGATGCCAACCATACTAGCCATTCGCCTAGTGGTGTATCGTGCATCGGTAGCAACTATTTCTTTCACTCTAGCAACCATCTTGGCAGATGTTGCTCTTTTCGGCCGACGATCATGTGGTGCATCTTCTGTTTAGCCTAGCCCACACCTGAATTGTTTACACCAACGAAAAACTGTCGGAAAAGACATTTCATTATGCCCATAAACCGAACATATTTCATCAAAAATGTCTTTGCACCGTATACCAAGAATACAACGATTCTTAATATAGGACCGTATTTCAACGGCGTACTCTTACCTTCTTCCAACCATGTTTTGTATTAGTATACAAGAGTAGACAGTGTTTATCGAACGATATACATGGCTAAAGTCAACGGATTTTAACAGGCTTGGTATCAATGTATAGGTAAAATGTTTTTCTACGCTGTGATATTATTTCCAGGTGATTTTCGCATTAGTGCATGAGAAAACGTTCTACTTGCATTCATATTTGAACAGTCCTCGTATTTAATTAAAAAGGAAATAACACAAACAGGGGAGATAAGTCAATAAGAAAAAAATACGGGTCAACAATTTTTTCATGAGGAAACCATATATGAAATTTCAAAACACTAGCATACATAGATCTTAAGTAATACTATGCACAGGAAATCAACACAATTAAATGGCCAGAAATTGTAAAGGACCTAACTCTAACAAAACTTCATTGAATTGGTTGGAAATTTAACCAGGTAATCTCCTCCTTAGTCTCAATCAGTATACCAAATATCAAGGCTCTAGCTCAACTATTTTTTAGATATCTTGCTAACGAGATTTCTATGTTATTAAATTAAAGGGGAAATAACTCAAAAAGGGGAGATAATTCGGAAAAGAAAAAAATACGGGTTAACTATTTTTTTCATGAGAAATCCACATATGAAATTTCAAAACACTAGCATACATGGTTATAAAGTTATGCTATGCACCAGAGCAACACAATTAATGGCCAGAAATTGCAAAGGGTCATAACTCTAAAAAATTCATTAAATTTGTTGAAAATTTAATCAGGTGATCTCCTCCTCGGTCCCAATCAGTATACCAAATATCAAGGCTCTGGCTCAAATACTTTTTGAGATACCTTGCTAACGAGATTTCTATGTTATTTAATTAAAGAGGAAATAACTCAAAAAGGGGAGATAATTCGGAAAAAAGAAAAAAAATAAGGGTCAACTATTTTTTCATGAGAAAACCATACATGAAATTTCAAAACACTTGCATACATAGTTATAAAGTTCTGCAATGCACTAGAAAGCAACACAATTAAATGGCCAGAAATTGCAAAGGGCCATAACTCTAACACAATTTCATGAAATTTGTTGAAAATTTGATCAGGTGATCTCCTCCTCAGTCCAAATCAGCATACTAGATATCAAGACTCTAGCTCAAATACTTTTTGAGATATCTTGCTAACGATCTTTCTATGTTATTCAATTAAAAGGGAAATAATGTGAAAAGGGAAGATAATTCGGATAAGAAAAAAATACGGGTCAACTATTTTTTCATGAGGAATCCATATATAAAATTTCAAAACACTAGTATACATGGTTCTAAAGTTACGCTATGCACAAGAAAAAGCAACACAATTAAATGACAAGAAATTTAAAAGGGTCATAACTCCATCAAAATTCCATCAAATTGCTTGAAAATTTCATCAGGTAATCTCCTCCTGAGTCCCAATCAGTGTACCAAATATCAAGGATCTGGCTCGAATACCTTATCAGATATCTTGCTGACGAAATGTCTATGTTATTTACTTATAAGGGCTATAACTCGAAAAGGGGGGATAATTCGGATTAGAAAAAATACGGGTAATTTATTTTTTCATGAGGAATCCATATATGAAATTTCAAAAATCTGAGATACATGGTTATAAAGTTATGCTATGCACAAGAAAGTGTGACGAATGTACGAACGAACGAGCAAACGAATGAACGAGCGAACGAACGAACGGACAAGCCAGAAGCAATATGCCCCAAGACTTCTCCTAGGAATCAAGATCGAGTTCCAATAAGCAAAGGAAAGCGAGTCATCCGTATTCGAGTTATTGAAGTTTCTCTGTAAAGAGTTTCGACATTGATCATAAGCAGTACTGAAATGTGCAAAACTACTTATATCCTCTTGGTTTTTTATGTGGTTTGGTTTTACGGCCCTTTCAATATTATTTCACTCATATCGAACCGATCGTTAATCAGAGGGGGCGAAAACGGGAGAAAAACCACCTGACCTACCATTGCAGAACTTGGCGTCTCATATGTGACCCGAGCCAGGCTCAAACCCACAGTGGTGAGAAACCTAATGATTAAGAGACAGCGCTCTTATCCACTAGGGTACGGAGGTCCGAACATAGTCCTCTAAGGCTAACTTTATTTCAAAGTCTTAAGTGGGCTCAATGATCCCAAATAAATCATAAATATAAACTGAACTACTTTGAAGTACGCAACCGGAGACTCTTTTGCAGCAGCTACAGAAAAGTGAAACAAAGCTATAAATAACATGCATAACAGAGATATACCATGATTTCTTTTTTTTACATAATCATGGTGTTTTTCTTTTTCTGAGAATATTTCCTCTTAAACCCCTTTAACTGAAACTACATTTTAGCTCGCCTGAACTACATACAGCAAGAGCTATAGCAGTTACACTGGCGTCGGCGTCGGCATAGGCGTATACTAGTACGTCACTCAAAGTTAAAATTTTTGGTTAAAGTTTTCTGTAGCTCTTTATCTCTAAAACCACTTGATGGACCTAGTTACTTAGTTTCGCACAGTACCGGTCTCACCCCTTCAGTGACCTTGATGTCATGGTCACGGTCTAAGAAATTTTATGTTGAAGATTTTTGCTCATAGTTGATAATAACTTGATAGAAATGCCAGTTTTAATTGTACATTTTAATATAAAGCTTCCAGATGGGCGAGCTATGCTGTCTTGTGACATCTCTTGTTCTACAAGATACTGATTCTGCAATGAAATCATCATAGTTAAACGCGGGAATGTTTCAGTCCTTTGTCATCTCAATGGCGGCTGAGGTGAGTGACGTTTGAGGAGGCAACATTGAAACAAAAATTACGCAGACATGGCCATTGAATGAGAAGTATATTTTACTTTCTCTAATCTCACATTTTTATCACTGAAACACTTTGATTCTTTTTTAATTCAGAACTTTAGAAAGCGCTTTCGATATGGCGCCAATTCAGTAGTCCTTTCAGTCAAATTAAGTAAATAAACTCACTACGCTGGTGAGCTGTAAAGAGTCAACTGTACAGAAGTCCAGATACGAAATGATCCTAAAAGTTTATGGCAGTACTAGTGCATGCAATGCATGGTTTATTCATTTCTCCTATCTTAAATATGGGATTTATAAACATCGGGAGGTAAATAAATCCGAAAAAGAAACCTGTGCAGATCATTCGTTTATCAGATTTTTACCTCACTCGATTTCTAAATACCATTTATCATATGACGTCGCGTCTGAGTGTAATAACGCCATTTATTACATACCTACTATAGGAAAATTACATTAGAATCTTTCAATACAGGCTCATGTTTTCGCTATTTTGATGGCACAGTCACGTGACGGGGCCAAAAATCCATATAATATGGATGTTTGGCACTGCCTTTCCATATTGGCACTGCTCCACTCTGTTACTATAGCAATAGAACGTTAATGCCGTACTCCATAAGCTTCAAAATGGCCGCAGAAAAGTCACTTGAAGCAATGTCAACCCGACTTCTGGACCTAGACAGAGCGATAGAAGACATTGATAACAATAGATTTTGAGAAAAGTCTCATATTTCGTGGCAAGCATGAAAAATGAAAAACAAAATACTTTTCAAAAGAAGTTCACTCACTATTGGGAAGCATTGTGAAGGACGTTGCTTTCAAGCACAGCAGGGATGTCCCAACATTTGAAACAATAAGGTCTTGCCAACAACCTTAAACGAACAGATCCCTTCACTTATGAGCAGCTGGAAATTGTGCGGAAGAAATCTCAATCTGTGGGAGGAAAAAATGTCCCCAAAAATTGTCTTGTATTTAACGTTAACAACCACCGCGACCGACTGCTACACACGGAATCGATTATGCAGTAGCTTGATAAATGACACTATCAACCTTTAAAATTAAAATTGTCTTCAAATAAGCACAAACCATTCTGTAAAATACCTTAAAACATTCTTTGAACTGCAGAAATTCTGTATTTAAAATGGCGATTTCTTTTGGTTTTGAAACTTACAGTTGCGACGTCACTTGTGACGTAATTTGCTGCGCACTACTATGTTACTGTATTACCGTGAGCATGGTTAGTGTAGGCCTACTAATGAGTTGTATAATTTAAAAGGAATTTCTTTTTTTTTCGGCGGATACCGAAAATATATCCTCAACACACTCGATGAAACGTTCCCAGCATCAATCTTTAAAAAGTAAATATTCTCTTTGCCTTCATTTCTTCACGTTGCAATATAACTATGCTATATAAATGATGTAATAAAGAGGTTATGATATGGTGAAGGTGTGCCTCTAAGTCATATTGGCACCGGAAGTCATATTGGCCCTCGGGCTAAAGCCTCGCATTTTATCCCTTTTCCTCAACTCGTTTAATAAATTCAATAATACATGAACACTCATGTAAGATCCTCTATATACAAAATAGGAAATAAATGAAATAGAAGTGGAGGCAATGATCAGGAATCGATACAATTAACCCTTCTCTTGCTGAATATTCATTAAAGCCACACCCATTTCTGTCTATCAACCAATCAAATTACTTGATGTTATTTATTGCTAAAAATTCATAAACTGAATGCCAAACAGTGTAGATCCCGATCAGATGGCTTCTTCAGAAGCCATCTGATCTGGATCTACACTGTTTGCAAAGATAGGGGTTGTCGTGAACAGCAAGATAAGGGTTAACCCACAGCTTCCACCAGAGATACAAAAGGGAAAGAAACACAAACATGGAATAACTAGACCCTAATGGAAACACCCAACAGCAGAAAGCCGAAAGGAAGTCACTTTCCCACAAAATAACCAACTGGCTATCAAAACAAAAATATAAGTGAAAATAATTCTAATTCTAAATCTAATCATAGTAATAATAATAATAGTAATAATTCGTCTGTCATTACCGACAATGACCAATCTTAATCATATTTGAGAAATGTTACTATTTGTGTGTATATGATTATCTAAGATGACATGTGCTGTGAATTGGATTATAGTGAGGGAGAGACGTGCAGTCAACCTCACTCTCGCGTCCTGGCCTAGGCTTGAGAGCTCCATCTAGCCCTTGCAATGGCAGAGGAACCACCATGGGTTCCATGTCTTCCCTGTGCATAGCCAGAGTGACTGCACAAAGTAACGCGAGGCGCGTCTGTCCTATAGGGGAAGTCAGTATTCAATTAAGATAAAAAGTTAGTCCTCCTGCCACTTGTTAGGATTTGTTTAGGGACCTAAAACCCCTCAGTGGATTGCCAACCAAGGCTACGGGTTCCACCTACCCCTACCGCCGCTAGCTTTGTTTAGAGATCTAGCAACTCCTAGACGGGTTGCCTTCCCGAGGTGTCGAGTCCAATCTACCCGCATGCAACAGGTTGTACTGGCTTACATGTTACCAGTAGCAGCAATGGACCTGACCTGATGTTAGCGATACAAACAATCAAAGACAAACCATTACAAAAATAAACCTCGACAGAAGAACCGCGTTGGAACGGTCAGTGAACTCTATATATATTTTTTTTCGGCAAAAAAGAACACATCATGAAATTAGACAAGAGGGCCCAGAGGGCCCTGGTTCGCTCACCTGATCCAATGTTTAACAAGTGGGCCCCGGGCAGGGTCAATTTTGGCACCAGGGCTATAATTTGAACAATCTTGGTAGAGGTCCACAAGATGAAGCTTCATATCGAATATGAAAGACCTGGGCTTTCTGGTTTCAGAGAAGAAGATTTTAAAGGTTTGCCCTGCATAAAGAAGTCTATGTAAAACAAGATTTTCCCTATATAAGTCTATGTTAAACCAAAGGGCCCGAAGCAGGGGCATTTTTGGCCCCAGGGCTATAATTTGAACAATCTTGGTAGAGGTCCACTAGCTGAAGCTTCATAACAAATATCAAAGACCTAAGCCTTGTGTTTCAGAGAAGATGATTTTTAAAGATTTTCCCTATATAAGTCTATGTAAAACCAAAGGGCCACATGGCGGAGGCATTTTTGGTCTCAGGGCTATAATTTGAACAATCTTTATAGAGGTCCACTAGCTGAAGCTTCATAACAAATATCGAATACCTAAGCCTTGTGGTTTCAAGGAAGAAGATTTTTCAAGATTTTCCCTATATCCGTCTATGTAAAACCAAAGGGCCCGGAGCAGGGGCATTTTTGGCCCCAGGGCTATAATTTGAACAATCTTGGTAGAGGTCCACAAGATGAAGCTTCATACCAAATATCAAAGACCTGGGCCTTGCAGTTTCAGAGAAGAAGATTTTTCAAAATTTTCCCTATATAAGCCTATGTAAAACAAAAGGGCCCTGGTGCGGGGGCATTTTTTGGCCCCAGCACTATAATTTGAATAATCTTGGTAGGGGTCCACTAGATGAAGCTTCATACCAAATATCAAAGACCTGGGCCTTGTGGTTTCAGAGAAGAAGATTTTTCAAGATTTTCCCTATATAAGCCTATGTAAAACAAAAGGGCCCCCGTGTGGGGGCATTTTTGGCCCCAGCACTATAATGTGAACAATCTTGGTAGGGGTCCACTAGATGAAGCTTCATACCAAATATCAAAGACCTGGGCCTTGCGGTTTCAGAGAAGAAGATTTTTAAAAATCTTCCCTATATAAGCCTATGTAAAACAAAAGGGCCCTGGTGCGGAGGCATTTTTGGCCCCAGCACTATAATTTGAACAATCTTGGTAGGAGTCCACTAGATGAAGCTTCACACCAAATATCAAAGACCTGGGCCTTGCGGTTTCAGAGAAGAAGAGTTTTCAAGATTTTCCCTATATAAGCCCATGTAAAACCAAAGGGCCCCCGTGCGGGGGCATTTTTAGATCCAGCACTATAATTTGAACAATCTTGGTAGGGGTCCACTAGATAAAGCTTCATACCAAATATCAAAGACCTGGGCCTTGCGGTTTCAGAGAAGAAGATTTTTCAAGATTTTCCCTATATAAGCCCATGTTAAACCAAAGGGCCTCCGTGCGGGGGCATTTTTGGCCCCAGCACTATAATTTGAACAATCTTGGTAGGGGTCCACTAGATGAAGCTTCATACCAAATATCAAAGACCTGGGCCTTGCGGTTTCAGAGAAGAAGATTTTTCAAGATTTTCCCTAAATAAGCCCATGTAAAACCAAAGGGCCCCTGTGCGGGGGCATTTTTAGATCCAGCACTATAATTTGAACAATCTTGGTAGGGGTCCACTAGATAAAGCTTCATCCCAAATATCAAAGACCTGGGCCTTGCGGTTTCAAAGAAGATTTTTAAAGAATTTCCCTATATAAGCCCATGTACAACCAAAGGGCCCCCGTGCGGTGGCATTTTTGGCCCCAGCACTATGATTTAAACAATCTTGGTAGGGGTCCACTAGATGAAGCTTCATACCAAATATCAAAGACCTGGGCCTTGCGGTTTCAGAGAAGAAGATTTTTCAAGATTTTCCCTATATAAGCCCATGTAAAACCAAAGGGCCCCCGTGCGGGGGCATTTTTAGATCCAGCACTATACTTTGAACAATCTTGGTAGGGGTCCACTAGATAAAGCTTCATCCCAAATATCAAAGACCTGGGCCTTGCGGTTTCAAAGAAGATTTTTAAAAGTTTTCCCTATATAAGCCCATGTACAACCAAAGGGCCCCCGTGCGGTGGCATTTTTGGCCCATGCACTATGATTTAAACAATCTTGGTAGGGGTCCACTAGATAAAGCTTCATACCAAATATCAAAGACCTGGGCCTTGCGGTTTCAGAGAAGAAGATTTCTCAAGATTTTCCCAATATAAGCCCATGTAAAACCAAAGGGCCCCCGTGCGGGGGCATTTTTAGCTCCAGCACTATAATTTGAACAATCTTGGTAGGGGTCCACTAGATGAAGCTTCATACCAAATATCAAAGACCTGGGCCTTGCGGTTTCAGAGAAGAAGATTTTTAAAGATTTTCCCTATATAAGCCCATGTAAAACCAAAGGGCCCCCGTGCGGGGGCATTTTTGGCCCCAGCACTATAATTTGAACAATCTTGGTAGGGGTCCACTAGATGAAGCTTCATACTAAATATCAAAGACCTGGGCCTTGCGGTTTCAGAGAAGAAGATTTTTTAAGTTTGCGGTGAAAAAAATCTATTTTTGGCTACTGTGGCCTATATGTGCAACGGACCGGAACCATTTGAACACCTTTGAAAGGGGACCACCTAAGGATCATTCCTGTGAAGTTTGGTCAAAATACGATCAGTGGTTTAGGAGGAGATGTCGTTTGAAGAAAAGTTTACGGACATACGCACGGACGCACGACGGACAAAAAAAGATCCCAAAAGCTCACCTTGTCACTACGTGACAGGTGAGCTAAAAATGGGAGTCACGGTTTTTCTGAGACTTTTCCTTGAATGGTGACATAATGGGACAGTACCAGTCTACTGTTTATGACACTCTACATGCAGGCCCTTCTACAATGTGGATTTATAGCAACACATAAATACTCAAGGAAAATATGGTTTGTACATTTTATTACTAAAACGTTGAAATATTTTACAAATACATATAGCAAATATAGCAAAAGCAATAAAATGTATTCATACAGCTGACATTAAAACAAAAACCAAGCAAAACTATAATTATGGCAAGCCAAGTGAACAATAAATCTTATAACATAACCACGGCTTGAACTTAAAACAACAGTCTGAAGTGTTCAAATAACGGGTTGAGACGTTCAAACCATGGTTTCAAAGAAAAACTGTACAATAATGCTTCCAACCACGTTTTCAACTTTCAAACTGGGGCTATCATTTATTTTCTTATACCTTCACTTCAATCCTTAGTTTAAATACTTCAAACCCAGTGACAACTCACATGTACAATAAATCTTCAAACCACAGTTTTAAGTTTGAAACTTGGGATCAGACGCCATTTGCACAATAATTTATCATTTTAACTCATACTTTAAATATTCAAATTTTAAAAGGGAAACGATCAGAAACTGATGCAATCAGATCCTAAATCCTCCCAACAATATATCACCAGGCAAACAAGTCCAAACATGCAGTGCCAACAAAACAGAACAGACCACTGGCAAACCGAGTCAGCAACGGTTCCCTTCAGATAATCCAAACGTAACTAAAAAGGAACTACATACATAATGGGGAAAGACATAACACCCAAGTTTGAAGTTATTTAATGAACAAATTTTCCTCAAAAGTACGGTTTCAACATGTAAATCACCATTTAAAAGCTCATAACGTGGTTTGAAGATTTATTGTTTGTTTGGCTTTGAAACTGGGGTTTAAAGTTCAGGATTGAAGTAAAGGTATTAGAAGATAAATTATAAACACCAGTTTGAAAGTTGAAACTGTGGTTTGAAAAAATATTGTGCACTTTTTCTTTGAAACCGTGGTTGATATTTTAAAACCCTAGTTTGGAAACCTCAAACTGGGATTTCAAGTTCAAACCTTGGTTTAAAGAATTATTGTGCACTTGGCTTGCCATACATAACTGGATTACGCATTTACCATTTTTGTACCAAATGGAATCTCCCTCCTTATATATAGGAGGAGTTCATTTAAAAACTTAAGGGTGTCAGGTTGTGTTTTCGTCAAAATTTATTATGAAAATGGATGGACTTTTTGCAAACAGTGCAGGCCCTGATCAGACGCCGCGTTCTGCGGCGTCTGATCTGGGGTTGTGCTGTTTGCCATCTACCCATTTTGGGGTTTCTGGTACTAAATGGGTTAAAGGTCAGTCCTATGTATGCTTCTGACCAGCCAATCTAGTGTATTACCGTCGAGACGGAGACTTTCCGTTCGCGACACAAAGGTGTTGACAGAGACAGCTCCTTCATCACGCCAACATGCCCTAGCAATGAATACACTGGTAAAACGAAAGGATCCAACTATTCAGAATTTACTTATATAAAAAATTATTACGAAAACACGCCTTTACAAATACATTGTATTTACCGTTAGAAAACCTAAAATTTTAAGATGAAAAAAATGTGATATTTTTCATAGTTCTGTTCAAAATATAGATTGCGGGTACACGTTAGAACCACACAACCGCGGCCAGCGATTCTAACGAGTACCCACAATCAATGTTTTTGAGCGGAAAAAATAAGGTATACCCATGTAGATCTCAGTTTTTCTATTTAAAACTGGGATTTGAGGGAGTCATTTCGCCATGTTATCGTGATGAGAAAGGTAAATATGTCTGTACCACAGACTGTTGGTTCTCATTAGATCCGGCTTATCGGGGCTATTCTAAAGGGCACTCACGATCCATGTTTGAAGTAGAAATAAGGAAAAGGACTGTTTTACAGATATGAAAGCGTGCACTAGATCACATGGAAGTATTAACCCTTTTTGTACCAAATGGAATCTTCCTTCTTATATATAGAATGAGTCCATTACAAAATTTGGGGGTGTCAGGTTGTGTTTTCATCAAAATTTATTTGGAAAATGACTAAACTTTTAGCAAACAGTGGAGGCCCTGATCAGATCAGACGCCGCGTTCTGCGGCGTCTGATCTGGGCCTACACTGTTTGCCAGGGTACCCGTTTTGGGGTTTCTGGTACTTAATGGGTAAACCTAAATCATGGAAAGAGATTACTGGAAGGGACCCTTTTTGCGCAAACCAGTTTATTTTACGTTAAAAAGAGTTGTGCTGAATTAGACGCTTTCATAATGAAAACACGGGGAATTGCCAACTAAAACGCTAGGTTTAATCAATGAAACATTGGACTTTCAGTTTATCTTGGGAGTAATACCAATACCTATACAACCTTCTTTTCATCTACATTGTAACTTTATTGCCTTAACAACTCTTTTTAACGCCAAAAATTACACACGTGAACTAAATAACAGCTACACACATTTATTACAGTTTATATTTCAATGAATGGCGAAACATACATTTTCTGATGGATGCACTGCCATCAAGTTAACCAATCTGTGTACTGATTACATTTGCAAACCTCACACAGTGAAATCTACAAGGGTAAATAGTGTTGTTGTTTTTTATTTGGGCACAAATGCATAGGCAGTGGATACTCATTAGACCTGTCACATTGAGGCGGGCATAAAAAGCACCACAATCCATGTTTGTAGAAGTAACTTTGCCTTAGCATTACGATAACACAGCCATGAAACGTAGTGCCTTTTTAAATATATCAAAAGTTCTAATGATTCTGATTGTTTGTTTGTTTGATTTGAGGTTTAACATCCCCGTCAACACTGTAAAGGTCATTTTGGAGACGTTGCTTCCAATTTTGTGGGACTTTTACCCGACATTGAGATGAAATGACATTTCAAGCCCTGCCGCCCAATGAAACCAATAGTGTTTATAAGCATGGATGGCCCGATTTGCACAGCTTTGCCTGGGTTGGCTTAGATCCTCTAAGTGGTTTACCAGTACTCGTGTGCGGGTCGGTTTCAGCTCTGCGTGGAAGCATCATGCAGCCCTGTCGCCCAATGAAACCAATAGGGTTTATAAGCATGGACGGTCCGACTTGTGTGCATTGCCTGGGCAGGCTTAGATCCTTTAAGCGGTTTACCAGTACTCGTGTTCGGGTCGGATTCAGCTCTACATGGAAGCATCATACAGCCTATATATTTCTTCAAGTGGGGTTGGGCGGGGGCTGCAATGATTCTGATTAAAATTTGTGATATTTTTCTAATTAATACTCCACACATAGGTTGTGGGTACTCGTTAGAACCGTCTCATTGAGACGATTCTAATGAGTACCCACAACCTATGTTTTCGAGCAGAAATAAGAAAAATAATGAAAACCCCTATAAACCCATGTCATGAAAGTGAGTTAAGAGGGGTGCTCATTACACAGACTTGTTAACATGATGAAAAAAAGTTTATCTTTGAGGCCCTGAAACAAAGCATTATCTCAATAACATACACGTATGAATGGAAGATGAACAAAATGATGACATGTTGACTTATTTTGCACTTAAAACAAATGGCAAAATGCAGGTGAAATAATGAATGCCATATCATAAAATGCATTGTTGAAAAGTTTACCCTAAAAGCCCTTCAATTTATACAATTTCCATTTATAAACATGGAACATTTGTAGTGACTATGGCATTCCTAAGTTCTAATCCACTGAAAGATCTATAAAAGATTTTCATTTGACTAGACACTATGACTTGAAAATTAATTTAGACTATAAGAACAGTCTGTGTGAAAAGCAAATTAGTAACCATTTTGTACCGAATGGAATCTTCCATCGTATATATAGCACAAGTCCATTTCAAAATTTAGGGGTGTCGGGTTGTGTTTTCATAAAAATTTATTTCGAAAATGACTGAACTTTTAGCACACAGTGAAGGCCTTGATCTGACCCCGCATTCTGCGGCGTCTGATCTGGGCCTACAAGGTTTGCCAGGGTACCCCTTTTGGGGTTTCTGGTACTGAATGGGTTAAATAGCTGAAAACATATGCAATCACCCATTGCCTTTACCGGGAAAGACAGATCATCTAAGATTACTAATCTTCATAATTTGTTTGATTTGAGGTTTAACGTCCCCGTCAACACTGTAAAGGTCATTCTGGAGACTTTGCTTCCAATTCTGTGGGACTTTTACCCGACATTGAGATGAAATGACAGCTCAAGCCCTGCCGCCCAATGAAACCAATAGTGTTTATAAGCATGGATGGTCCGATTTGCACAGCTTTGCCAGGGTAGGCTTAGATCCTCTAAGTGGTTTACCAGTACTCGTGTGCGGGTCGGTTTCAGCTCTGCGGGGAAGCATCATGCAGCCCATCTATTTCTTCAAGCCCCGATGGGCGGGGGCCGACTTATCTTCATAACAAAACACACTTATCTTCATAACAATATTTCGACAAAGTTTCAAATGAGACCCGCAGACTGAAGAGGACTGAGATTCAGGCTTGTAAAGAAAAAACTTTTAGGTCATGTTCAAATAAATTTAGGCCAAATCTTGAATAGGAATTAAAACCCTATATAAATAAGTGGACCTAAATATTCCGGGAATATTTAGGCCCACTTATTTATACAGGGTTTTAGACCATGAAAAGTTATATATAGAGCATACTTTGATGAAATGAGAACATTAAGCAATGTAATGTCAATTGTTCTTATGGTAAAATAGGCTTGACCCTTCTAGTAAAATCTTCTAGGTCATGTTCAAACAAATTTAGGTTCAATCTTGAGTAGGAATATTTAGGCCCACTTTTAAATATTGGGTTTTAGACCGTGAAATGTCATATTAAGAACATACAGTTCGAATAATTTGACATGAGACTGACCTTTATGCAAGGACTAAATTAGTCAATGTTATCGCCTGATACGTTAGCTTTCATATACTGCTCGTGAATTTTCGGCATCTCGTGAAAAGCGACCCATTTACCGACCTCTATGTATTGTATAGCAATATCAGGTCATATATATAATATCGCCACCTTCAGTAAACGGCGAAGATAAATACATGCATTCAGTCAGGTGTGAAATTATGTTAATGGAGTTCACAAGTCTCAGGTCAATTTTTGCGAACTATACTTTGATGAAATGAGAACATTAAGCTGTGTAATGTCAATTGTTCATGCATAATTTTAAGGATACAAGCAGATGTAACGTGATAATATACATGCATGCATTTCAGACATCATGTTTAGGAATGACCCATTGGCTGTTACCTATGAGTTCCATGTATCAATACAGAGTAATACAATAAGCAAATTAAACTAAATTATTATGTAAACAAACATGTACATTTATTCCTTTGAATTTCACTTTTCGTTTTTGTGCAGTTCTCTGTTACCCCTTCAATAACAGTAGGACCATCTAAGAGATTTAGACAGGCCCAGTTCCATTCATGTTTCAAGAAACTGTGATGACCATACATATTAAGATGCCACAGGACCTGATCCGGATCTATACTATTTGTCAATGTCCCAATTTGAGAATGTTAGGTAAGCATGGGCTACTCAGTCCAAGTTTTCTTGTAATAATTGAAGTTATCACGAAAACTTGACAATATAAATGCCTATATAATTTGACCCCTTTAAACCTCACTTTTATGTAGTAAAACTGGGGTTTACAGGGGTAAACATTATTTTCCTTATTTCTGCTCAAAAACACAGATTGTGGGGGTCGTGTATGAAACACCCTTCCCGATCCCGATCCCGATCCGAAAATCCCCGATCCAAAATTTTCTATTTGCCCGAATTCATTAATTAAAATATATTTTAAACACTTTTTGTGTTTATTTTATTACTTTTCAGTATTTTAATCATGATTTATGTATATTTTGTTTTAAAAAGTCCAATTTGTGATTTTAGCCTAAATTATTCCTATCTCAGAGGTATGAAAAACCCTGCCGATTTCTCGTAAAAATATTGTATTCTTCCGCCTCTAATTAAAAAAATAAACAATAGCTAAATGATAAAATCAACATTAAGGAATTGTTATATACGTTTATGGATTTCCCAAATAAAAGATAACTTAAAAAGACTTTCGGGGGTGTTTTTTGCATAGTTTTATCTAAAACGATTAGCGATCATTATTTCTATTTATAGTTACGTAAATTGAATTGAATGTGAAAGGAATCACCGGAAACGGACCCATCTTGAGTTTCATATTGTCTCAAAAATAAAAATAGATAGATAGAACGTAGTGAAACTTCTCTCACTCGCACAATGGTCGTTAAATGTCACATATACGATTTTTGAGACAACGTGAAACTCAAGATCGGTCCGTTTCCGGTCATTGTTTTCACATTCGGTTCAATTTTCTTAACTATAAATAGCAATCATGATCGGCAGTCGCTTTGGATAAAAATATGCAAAAAACGTCTCCGAAACTCTTATTAAGTTCTCTTTTATTCTAGAAAAGCCATAAAAGTATATAACAATTCTGTTATTTTGATTTTATCATTTAATTATGGTTTATTTTTTAATTAGAGGAGGAAGAATACAATATTCTTTACGAAAAATCGGCAGGGTCTTTCATACCCCCGAGAGAGGAATAATTTAGGATAAAATCACAAATTGAACTTATTTAAACAAAATAAACATAAATGATGATTAAAATACTTAAAAGTAATAAAATAAACACAAAGAATGTTTAAAATACATTCTAATGAATGAATAAGGGTAATTAGAAAATTTTGGATCGGGGATTTTCGGATCGGGATCGGGATCGGGAATGGTGTTTCATACCCGACCGACTGTGGGTACTTGTTAGAACCGCCTCAACGAACCAGTTCTAACGAATACCCACAATCTATTTTTAAAAAAAAATAAGAAAAATTTCACAACTTTTAACTGAAAAATTTCGCTTTCTGGCGGTTTAATTTACAATATATTTTGATTCGCGTGTTTTCGTGATGGGCTCACCATCTCAATCCGGATCTACACTGCTTGAATAGGTACCTATGTCAATCAAAAAGCTTGAAAAGGTTAATGTAAGTGGCACTTGGGGTTTTGTGCTGCATTATGTGTGAATGTGCAAGAATTTACAAAATGACCATATTAAAATAAAGTGTGTGATGATAATAAAAATATCATGGAAATAATATGCATGCATTATTGTAAACAGTTTTATAAACATATAAACAACTATACATGTTTTTAAACATACATACTTCTACACAGTACAAGTAAAATAAAAATGCATTGGCATAACCTTCTAAGCCCAGACAGAGATCAATGTGTTTTATTACTGAAGCATAACACATATAGAATTCAGTGTTTAAGAAGTTTTTCGCAAAGCACTATCAGAAATAATTATTTTTGAACTATGCAAAAAGACAAGAAATGAACTTTTTTGATTTTTGCCTTTTTTATTTATCATAATTTCAATTGAGCAAATTCGTCAAAGTTGAGGTATATTTTTGTTTTCTTTCAATCTTGTTTAAATATAACTAAATATGATCATAATTAGGTAAATAATGTTTCGCAAACACCTATTATAAATTCTGTAAATGACATCGCTTCATCGTGTAAATAAATCCGTGCCATGAATATCCCGCATATCCAGCTTTATTGAAGGCAAACTGGGTTTACAAGGATACACTGCATTGTTCTTATTTTTTCACAAAAACTATAGATTGTAGGTACTCATTAAAACCATGTAAATAAGTCATTTCTAATGAGCACCTATATTCTCTGTTTATAGCATAAATGAGAGCAAATTCATAAAGGTTCATCTAAAAACCTCATTTCGACAACATATTTGCATGATACTGTCTTCAATGTCTTTATAATTGACTATTTTACAGATGAAATTTGTGAATTTACTCTAATTTATGCTTTAAACAAAAGCTGTAGATGCTCATTATAAAGACATTATTGAGTGGTACTGTCCATACACTAAAGAATGATAAGAAAGAATGATTAAGTTAGTCCTTAGGCACAAACCTAGTATTTCAACTTCTGTAATGTAACTTGCCTAACCATAAGGTACCTAACCATAAGGTTATTCACCTTTCTATCTTTCACCAATTACTTGTCTAAATCAAGGTATTCTTTCTTTTATGTCTCTGACATATCTGTTTTTGCAGATTCTTTTTAACTCCATGACTATATGTATTTACATGTACTGTAAACTCACTGCTACTTTCGAGAACTTTATTTTCACATACATGCCCAAATTGGTTGATCTGCGAAGTCTGAAGTATCGCTCATTATGAATATATCAGCCAAAAAAGCAAGAAATAGTTTTTGTATATCAAACTACATGTAGGAATGTTCAAAGCAACTGCACAAGTTGTATTTTTATAGGTGCTGATAGGTTCATTGGAGAGTATATTATAGATTGGCGGACAATGAAGTTCATGAAAAAGACCATCAGTACCTGCATATATAAAATTTAGAAAATGCCAAAACATGCAAAATATCATATGCCCAAATATGATGCCAAAATCGCCAAATAAAGAATCGTTAAACTTTAGTGATTTACAGTAATAAATGCAAGTACTTCAGCCTCCGCATTTACAACGTTTACAAAAAGAAAAACGCCAAAACCCGCTAAATAGCATATCCAACTTTATGATGACAAAATCTCAAAATGAAGAACTCGCAAAACGTCAGTGATTTACAGTAATAAATGTAGGACAATTGACTCCTTGTCACCAAGATCGACCTAAAACATATCTCATGTTATGCACCTTTCCAAACGCTTCTCTATGATTTGTCGTCTTTGCTGGGCTTGCTACCATTAAATATTTACCACTGGACTACAGAATTAATCGATCTGAAATGAAAAGAACAACGGAACATGTATGTATATATGGATGGAAGGATGGATGATTTTTCTTTGTTGTGTTCGAGGACAAGGGTTTTAGGTACAAGTTAGAACTGCCTCAATCTGACGGTTCTAATGAGCACCCACAATATATGTTTAGAATGTATATAGAGAAAATAAAATAAAAAAAATCAGAAATATAAAGGACAATACCTAGCATAAGTATGTCGGCCCCCGCCCATCGGGGCTTGAAGAAATAGATGGGCTGCATGCTGCCACGCAGAGCTCAAACTGACCACACAAGTACTGGTAAACAACTTAGAATGCCTAAGCCTGCCCAGGCAAAGCGGTGCTTATAAACCCTATTGGTTTCATTGGGTGGCAGGACTTGAGATGTCATTTCATCTCAATGTCGGGTAAAAGTCCCACAAATTTGCAAGCAACATCTCTAAAATGACATATACAGTGCTGACTGGAACGTTAAACCTCAAATCAAACAAACACATAAGTATGTTTTCAATTGAGTGTGACAAACAAAGCGCCTCAGTCAAACTGTGTCGGCTGTTTTCAATAGCAGACCGAACCAGGGACCTCCTGATCACCAGTCGAACCCGTATCCGACTGAGTCACTGAGGCTTGCATTTCTTGCACAATACTGTAAAATCCTAAAAATTCAGACACTTTGAGGACTTGCTGAAATTCTCCTAAAATTTTAACAAATTTATTTCACGATCCTGCAAGCAGTCCAAAAGGTGCTAAGGAATGACAAACATTGAAGGACCTGTTCAGACTAAGCAGTCTGATCTTGGTCTGCACTGTTTGCCTAGACCTGACTGTCCAAATAATTAGGATCCTTACGGTCCATCAAGGTCTCATCAGCATTACCTCAATATGGGCCCCGTCAAGCGATTTTGGTACTTATCGCTTATGCGAGCAGCGAAGGTTCAGGCGAACCTGCGCATCCGCGCAGTCTCGCCAGAACCTTCGCTGCTCGCTCAAACAAGCAGTGAATCAAGAGGAACCTTCAGACAGAAAGCCATATCCCTGGCCCTTCTGAATGGCTGGGCATGCGCAGTTAAAACTTGTCATGACGGAATGCTCGAAGACCCAAATTCGCTTGGCGGGGCTCATATGCAAAGGTTCAGAAGAGACAAGACAAAATTACAATGACTGAGAGAAGCAGCTCTGCTTCATTAATTGAGCCCCGCCAAGCGAATTTGTGTCTTCGAGCATTCCGTCACGACATATTTTAACTGCGCATGCCCAGCCATTCAGAGGGGCCAGGGATATGGCTTTCTGACTGAAGGTTCCTCTTGATTCACTGCTTGTATGAGCGAGCAGCGAAGGTTCTGGCGAGACTGCGCGGATGCGCAGGCTCGCCTGAACCTTCGCTGCTCGCATAGGCGATAAGTACCAAAATCGCTTGACGGGGCCCAATTAGAACAAGATGGCAAAGATGGCCCGGAATCGCTCACCTGTTTTCAAGATGTCACATAGCTTCTGAAAGTCATGCCGGTCACTGACAGCCATCTTATTCCATGAAGCATACCTGTTTTACTTAGTTTCGTAGAAGGTCACCTAGGCAAAATTATTGTGCAGTTTGAATGAAACAGGCAGAAGACGTTACAAGAAACTGTCATTAAAAGTTTTTTCTACTTTTAAGAATGTCAGCTGTTTTGTTCATCGGAACAAACCATTTTAGTAAAATGTCACCAAACCAACCTTCCTGTTTAGTTTAAATGAAACGGGACCAAAAGTACTGGAGGAACTGTCATTTAAAGATATTTCTATTTTAGCTCTGGCAGCCCATCTTGCTAAATGGAGGGGAACCATTTTAACTATTTTGTGAAAGGGTCACTTAAGCAACGTTCCTATGAAGTTTGAATGAAAGTTGACATAAGACACAGGAGTTATTGTTTAAAGGCCTTTTAGTTAGCCATGGTGGCCAGTTTGTTCATTGGAGTGGAATGGTTTTAGCTATTTGTGTGACGGGTCACATATGCAACCTTCCTATGAAGTTTTAATAAATTCAAACCAAAGGTTTAAGAGAAATTATCATTAAAACCTTCTTCTATATTTATGTCTATCAGCAATTTGTTCATTTTTGCAACTGAACGTTTATTTTTTATTGGAAGGAAACTGATTTAGCTAATTTGGAAGAAGGTCAATTAAGTGACAGTCCCGTAAAAGTTTAAATGAAACTTGTCCAAAGGTCAAGAAGTTGTCATTCAAAGGTTTATTAACTTTTGAGATCTAATTGCCATCTGGTTTATGTGAGCGGAACCATTTTAGCTATTTTGTTACATGGTCTCATAAGCAACATTCCTGTGAAGTTTAAAAGAAGATAAACAAAAGGTATATGAGTTGTAATTTAAAGTTTTTCATTTCTATTTTAAGCTCTGGTAACCATCTTGCTCATTGGAGCAGAGACATTTAAGATATTTTGGTACAGGACCACCTAGCCAACATTGCTGTGAAGTTCGAATGCTGCTGGCCCAATGGTATAGGAGTTGTCATTATTTGTTTTTCTTTATATTTTTATCTCTGGTGACCATCTCGTTTATAGGAGCAGAATTGTGTTAGCTATTTGGCAGAGGGGGATATTAGCAACCTACTTGTGCAGTTTGAATGCAATTGGACCAAAGCAATAGGAGAAATGGTCATTTACAGGTTTTTCAATTTTGAGCTCTCTGTTGCTATCTTGTTCATTTGAGCGGCACCATGTTGGCTATCAGAATGTCACCTTAGCAAAATACCTTTGAAGCTTGAATTAAAAAGGACCAAAGAACTAGGAGGAGTTGTCATTTTAAGGTAAATCGTCCTTAATCCTTTCAGCTAGTGTTGTTCCGTTAGTGTCTAGTTATTTCATGTTTGCGTTTCTTTCCCTTTGGTGTCTCTGATTGGAGGTGTGTAACAATTATATCGATTCCTGATCATTGATTTCGCTTCTATTTTCTTTCTTTAACTGCGATGACCATCTTACTAAATGCAGCAGATCCAATTTAGCAAATTTGGTCAAGGGTCATAGAAGCAACATTTCTGTGAAGACAGAATGTAATTGGACCAAAGGTATAGGAGAAATTGTAACCTAATTTTTTTCTGTTTTTAGCTCTGGCTGCCATCTTGATCATTTGAAAGATTTTGGTAGAGGATCACATAAGCAACATTCCTGTGAAGTTTGAATATAGTTTGACCAAAGGTATAGAAGGGGTTGTCATTTAAAAGTTGTTTATATTTAGCTTCAGTGGCCAACTTGTTCATTACAGTAGAACAGTTTTAGCCATTGTTTGGTAGAGGGTCATATAAGCAACATTCCTAGGAAATTTGAAAGAAATTGGACCAAAGGTATAGGCGAAATTGGCATTTAAGATATTTCTACTTTTAGCTCTGGTGGCCATCTTGTTCAATGGCGCAGAACGATTCATCTATTGTGGTAGACGGTCACCTAAGCAACATTCCTGTGAAGTTTGAAAAACATTTGACCTAAAGTATAGGAGGAAGTGTCATTTAAAGGTTTTTCTATTTTTAAGCACTGGTGGTCATTTTGGCCATTGAAATCGTTTTAGCTATTTTGGTAGAGGGTCACCTATGCAACATTCCTATGAAGTTTGAATGAAATTGGGCCAGGGTAAATGAGTAGTCATTGTTTACAGATATTACTATTTTTAGCTCTGGTGGCCATCTTGTTCAATGAAGTGGAATGATTCAAGCCTTTATGTAAGGAGCAAGCTAGACAACATTCATGTGCAGTTAGAGTGAAATTGGCCCAAGGGCTGGACGGACAGCAGTTTAGAGTCATGAAGGTTAGCATGCACTATTCCACAGAAAAATGTTATTCTAACAGATTATCTTACCTGAGCATCTCTAAGGGCACAAAACAGGATGATGGAGAAGATCATTCCTAAGATCTGGAAAAGAAAACGGTTATGCATCACACTGGCCTGCAAATGGGCAAAGGAAACAATATATAAAGAAAACTTCAATCGCTCAAACAGCTTTGGGAATATGAATTTTTGTTAGAGGTATTCGTAGTTCAAACCAGTGAGATCAAAGTGCTAGGTCAGAAGCCATAATTCAGGTGATTTTATCTTTTCAATATTCAATAAAATAAAGGTATGTTCTGCGTACTCATTAGATTCGCCTCCTTGAGGCGATTTTTAATGAATACGTTTTATGTTGTGTGTACTGATTAGAATCGCCTCGTTCAGGAGATTCTAATGATTACACACACAATATACATGTACATGATGAAATAAAAAAAAACACTCTCTTAGTATACTTTGTGCAGTCAAACTTCAATGGCTCGAACACGTTTTGGACCACGAAAATCTGTTCCAGACAGGGGTAGTTCGAGCCACTGAGGAATACTGCCAGTGGGCGTAAAGGGGATAATGTTGGGATTCTTGTCAGTGTTCTATGATATAAATGTATGCTGTGTGTACTCATTAGAATCGCCTCGTTGAGGCGATTCTAATGAGTACACACAGCATACATTTGCAAAATAAGAGACGAAAATATTCTTAAAGTTCCCTCACTATTTATTATGTAGAGAAATTCCTTCGGGACTTTAGAACGGGTTCGACTCAGCCATGGTAAACGAGCCATCGGTGTTCGAGCCATCGAAGTTCTACTGTATGTGGATATATGAAAGGAAGTCTCTAGGGAGTGAAGAGCATGAATAATCTGTGTTCGAGAAATTAAAGTTTCAAGAACAAATTTTCAGCATGTTAAATGATTTTATTTGTTTGTATTGGAGTTTAACGGCCCAGTCAATACTATTTGAGGTCATTTTTGAGCCGGTCAGTTTACCTATCCACACTCTCGATGAGGCGGTTCTAACGAGTACTCACAATCTATATTTTCAACAGAAACAAGAAAATTAAGGTATACCCCTGCAAACCCCAGTTTTACTTCATGAAAGTGGGGCTCAAGGGGTCAAAACTATATAGGAGTGTTTTGTGATGTTCTGTCATGCTTCCTCACAAATGACATAATTGTGAGCTTCTATAACAGGCACATCACGAAAACACGCCTATATAAGGCGGTTCTAACGAGTGCCCACAATCTATATTTTAATTTATAACTTTTCATCATAAAATTTTCATTTTTTCGGCGATAAAGGTCGCGAAGTATTTGTGTAGGCGTGTTTGCGTAATGGTAGCCTTACTTGCAGACTGAACAAATATTTGCCTTAACCACGACAGAAACAAGGGCGAGGACTGTGGCCATGTAAAATCTACTTAAGCCTTTCTGCTGACCGTTCCAAGACAGTTATTCTGTCATGTTTTATTTTTGTTATAGTTCTTTTTTGCGAGTATGTATTGTTAATATCTTTTCATTTCTGGATAGCAGTTTGGCCATTTTGCGGAGAAGTAACCGTCCTTTTGGCTTCTTGCTTGTGACGTTTTCATTACAATGAATTTATTTTATGTTCTTGTTTCTTTCCCTTGAATGTCTTCGTGGGTGTTGTGAGGTAATTGTACCGATTTCTTATCACCGCCTTCACTTGTTTTATAGGCCACTGGATCTGTGGCACAATGGAATTAACGTTTCCTTTTTGTCGATGTAGCTTCCTACAACAACATGGCAACTAAGTACTTTGCATGTGGGGATCGAATAAAATACTAGTCAATACATTCTATTAGAACTTGCTCTCTCTCTCTCTCTCTCTCTCTCTCTCTCTTGTTTACATTTAATGAAGGAGTTCTTTGGGTTTAATAGGCACTCAAAATCCTTATCATTACATGAACCAGTCCGTGGAATGAACACCCCTGAACCCTGCTGAGAAAACTGGGGTTTACCGGGTTACAGTATTTTTTCTTATTTTTGCCCCAAGAAATAGATTGTGGGTACCCGTTAGAACCGCCTCAATAAGGCGGTTCTTACGAGCACCTTTGCAGTATAAATAAGACAAATATTTCGAATTTTGATCAGAAATGTGAAAAACTGCACTATGTCGCACGGATGTGTTAAAGTAATGCACAGAGTGGAAAGAAGTAAAATAATATCCTTATCTATACAATGTTGTATACTGCACGACCGGTTCATGTGATAAGGAAAGCTGAAAATTCCGAATTTTCAGCTTTCCTTATCACATGAACCGGTCGTGCAGTATACAACATTGTATACTGCACGACCGGTTCATGTGATAAGGAAAGCTGAAAATTCCGAATTTTCAACTTTGATGAACCAAAAAGAAATCAGGTGTTCATTACAGTGTCCACATGTTTTCGTGTGGTGAAAATAGACGAGAATTGAAAATGAACTTACAAGAATTACAGCGATCCCTATGGCAACTCCGGCAATAATCAACAAATGTTCCTTCACATACTGGAATAATCTGTCTTTACATGGCTGTAAAATACATAAACAAAAGATGCATTTGATATGTAATTTTAAGAACAGTTACATTAGCCTCTTCTCACGCGGCCTTTATTGGGGTTTTGCACATTCATCTATGTATAATCCTAGTACATCTATAACAAGCAATCTCCGTTGCTTTACCATCAGTGAACAAGTCCGTATAATGAAGACCCCCCCCCCCATAACCCCACTTTATATAGAGACAACTTGGGTTTACGGGGGTAAACATTGTTTTTCTTATTTTTACTCCAAGACGGGCCTCCGTGGCCTAGTGGTTAAGAGCGCTGACTCTTGATCATTAGGTCTCTCACCGCTGTGATTCGAGCATCACTCGGGTCACATGTGAGACGCCAAGTTCTGCAACTGAAGGTCAGGTGTTTTTTCTCCGGGTACTCCGGTTTTCGCCCAACTCTGATTAACGATTGGCTCGATACGAGTGAAATAATCTTGAAAGGGCCGTAAAACCAAAACCAAAAAAAAAAAAAAAAAATTCTCCAAGGCATTGGTTTTGGGTACGCGTTAGAACCGCCTCACTGAGGCGGTCATAACGAGCACCCACAACCTATGTTTGCAGTATAAAATTCGAAAGATATAATGGATTTCATGCTAAAAGATGCCATTTTGGAGATGTGAAAAAATACACATGTCTTACGGGTGAGTTAACGTAATGTATAATCCTAGTACATCTATAACGAGCAATAGCCATTGCTTCTCTATGCAAAGTAGTCATCTGCGCTATGATTAAGCCCCCGCCCATAGGGGCTTGAAGAAATATATGGGCTGCATGATGCTTCCACGCAGAGCTGAATCCGGCCCGCACACTAGTACTGGTAAACCGCTTAGAGGATCTAAGCCTGTCCAGGAACCGCGGTGCGAGGCGGACCGTCCATCTAATAAACCCTATTGGTTTCATTGGGCGACAGGGCTTGAGATGTCATTTCATCTCAATGTCGGGTAAAAGTCCCACAAAACTGGAAGCAGCGTCTCCAAAATGACCTTTACAGTGTTCACGGGGACGTTAAACCTCAAATCAAACAAACAAATCATCTGCGCTATGAAAGACCAATAGCTGTTTTGTTTGTTTGATCTTAGGTTTAACGTCCCCGTTAACAAAGTATAGGTCATTTTGGAGACGTTGTTTCCAATTCTGTGGGACTTTTATCCGACATTGGGGTGAATTTTATTGGCTCAAAACGAAAATGTTTTGTTTGTTTGATTTGAGGTTTAATATCACCGTCAACACTATAAAGGTCATTTGGTTGTCGCCAAATACAACCAAAAGGGTTTATAAGCATGGACGGTCTGACTCGCACCGCTTTGCCCGGGCAAGCTTAGATCCTCTTAGCGGTTTACCAGTACTAGTGTGCGGTCGGATTCAGCTCTGTGTGGAAGCATCATGCAACCCATTTATTTGTTCAAGTCCCAAAGGGCGGGGGCTGAAGATCGTTTTAAATGTAAATTGAAGAACAGTTACATAAGCCATTTGAAATGGACTCCTGCCATATATAAGAAGGAAGATTCCATTTGGTATAAAAAGAGTTAAACAGGCTACCAAGACTCGAAACTTGTGGATGCGCAGGGTGCGGGTCACACAAACTAACTATCAAACATTTTGCTTAGATCCTTTAAGCGGTTTTTCAGTACTCGTGTGCGGTCGGACTCAGCTCTGTGTGGAAGCATCATGCAACCCATCTATTTGTTCAAGCCCCAAAGGGCGGGGGTCGAAGATTTTTTTAAATGTAAATTGAAGAACAGTTACATAAGCCTCTTCTCCTGTGGCCTTTATTGGGGTTTAGCACAGTGCCACTCATCTATGTATAATCCTAGTACATCTAAACAAAGCAATTTCCGTTGCTTTAATGTCAAGTGACCCAGTCCGTGAAATGAAGACCCCCCCTCCCCTAAACCCCACTTTATATAGAGAAAACGGGTTTACGGTGGTATTATTTCTTATTTCTACTCCAAGACTTGTTTTGACCGCATTTATAAGAAAAAATATCTAGGTTTTTCATCAGAAAAGTAGCCATTTTGGAGGTGTGAAAAATGCATTATGCTGTACAGGTGTGTTATCGTACTGTTTGTGAAGTAGTCATCTGCTCTATGAAATACCGCAGACCAATAAATGTAGAGATTCGATTGGCTCAAATCGAAAAAGTTTATGAAATGCAAATCATACCCGGATTGGTCAATAGTGGTGTCATGCCAAACTGGCTTAAAATTTTTGGTGTGAAAATAACTGCTGATTATATTTTATACTTAAATGGTCGAGAAGTACTGTGTCCAGTTGTTCAAAGCCTCGCTAGCTTAATGAGCTCGTTAGTTGTCAATTTGTCAACTGTTCTACCGGACAATATCTAAAATTGTGTTAATTTTGCTGAAAACAAAATGTGAGTAGCTTTTGAATGTCATCAAAAATAGTTTGTATATTTGTCATATTTAATGATAAAAAAAAAAAAAAATGTTAACAAACGACGTCGTTAGAGTTTAGTTTTGAATAACTGGCCCCTGGTGTAATCATTTGCGTTCCTTTTCTAACCTAGTATAGAAGTCGCAGATAAATTGACAGGGTGGGGTTATCGTTTGCCCCTGCCTTTGGAATTTTCTATTAATAATAAGTTAAGTCAAGTAGACAGACTGTAACATGAACAAAGGTATGATGCATACGGTCATTTTGACGGTTTGCAAGAGCATGCAAAAGGCACTCTACTGAGTCTGCTTGGCAACTCATCCAGTTTAAACTAACTCATCCAGTTTGACACATATTGACAACACCTGGACTGGCCTGCCCTGCCAATCGTATCACAACTATACCTGTGGAACTTAGCGCACCAAGGACCAGCCTTCGATACCAGTCGTGACAAACTTCTTGTGTACATTTGGGAGGCCAGAGAACCTTCTTTGTAAATATTTCACAACAGAAAATGACCTCATCAAAAAATGTTGATCCAGATCAGACGCCACAGAACGTGGCAAGGGGTTTGTATCTCAGTTTTCCTAAAGAACTTGACAACTTACAAAAATTAAAAAAAAAAATAGAACCCTTTAAAACAGAAAATGGCCTGGCCAAATATATTTATTGGAAAATTCTATGTGGCATATCATAGCTTGAAACCATTCAAAACTTAAGGCAGTTGTATGAGAATATGTAATTGCAATTGCGATCTGCTTAGAACAACAAGTATTGTCGAGCCTAGTGGATCTGTCAGATGCATATTTAACTGACAGTCAGAAGGTAAAGTGTTTGATTCACTGCCAGGCTTGGCACCCACCGTTTTTATCATTTTTTTTCCTGGAGACAGATCAAAGAATATTTTATAAAGCGATTCTCTCTCTAGAATCCGCAAATTCAAGAAGGATAGATGACAGTTTCGGACGACAGAAAGTGCGCTGTAGTGGTTAGCTACTGAGGAATAAGATAGTATGCATGGTGGGCAAACTGACTCGGCTCGATTTGACCTAGTCGTAAGCCAGTCTCCTATTTTTTTCTTCCTTCTGTCTCTCTGTTTTAGTTTTACTTTGGCTTCGAGTTGAAGTCTTATATTGAGTGTTATTAACCATTTTACTCCTGCATTTTCCAACATAGTTCCAGATATGGCGTTTTTTTATCCAAAACGTGCTGAGATATTTCATATTTCTGCATGAAAACATGTGTTTTGGGTATTCAACAAGGCGCTTCTAATGAGTACCAAAAACATATGTTTTCATGCAGAATTAACCCTTATCTTGCTGTTCACGACAACACCTATCTTTGCAAACAGTGTAGATCCAGATCAGATGGCTTCTGAAGAAGCCATCTGATCAGGATCTACACTGTTTGGCACCCAGTTTATGAATTTGTAGCAATAAATTACATCAAGTAATTTGATTGGTTGATAGACAGAAATGGGTGTGGTTTAAATGAATATTCAGCAAGAGAAGGGTTAAGAAAACTAATATGTGATACACCCTCTTATTTGGGCTATGCTGCCATCTTTGAATGTGGACACATCATGCTTGTACGACTATTGGGATTCATAGGGTGCCAAACATTTTTGATCCTGGCGAGACGGCCATAAAGAGATATCAAGCAAGTATACTGATATGATAAATACGAGAGTGAGAACTCTTTATACATGTCTGGGCCATTCAACTACCAACAAAAACCAAAATTTAATCAACCAACATTCTAATGCATATGTAACGCGACGTTTGATTGGATATCTTCAAAAAATTGCGAATGTCGGAAACCCAACATCATCATGTAACGTCACATTTTAATGGGTAGCATTCGGTTTTACCCAGCCCGTAAATCTAGCCGCTTTGAGCAAAATAGTACATTTTGTAACAAAAGAACTTAATAAGTGCATTAGAATGGGGATAACTGTATCGAAAATTGTCATTTGTGGAGGTGGCACGTCGCCGTAAAACGAAATTTTCGACCGTAAAACCGCCGATTTACCTCTACAATTGACAATTTTGAAAACAGTTTTCCACTAGGTAACCATATCCCATATTTAGCAGTGCTTACCTGACTTGGAAATTTACAAGATGTTACCAGATACCGTTTATCCTCGGGTAAATAGTCTTCTATTCCCCCTGTGGACCCGCAGCACTCAAACTGAAAGGAAAAGCAGTTATTAGGTGTCAAAAAATGGTAAAAACCTGGGGCCAGTTGTTCAAAGCATCGTTAGCTTTACGAGCTCGTTAGTGGTCATATTGTTAACTCTTCTAGCAAGTACAATATCGTAAATTTTGGCATATTTGCCATATTTAATGATCAAAGTTTTAACGATACGTTAACTAACGACATTGTTAGTTTTGAACAACTGGCCCCAGGCCAATTGTAACAAACCCTTTTTCACGCTTGATTCGATTGAACATGAAATTAGTAATGCTCACAAATAAATGGGGGCAATTTCAAGCTAAACCCAAATCACTAAGATAATCACAGACTTATTTGTCCTGCTTGCAAACTTTTGGTGGCATTTTGAAATTTATGCAAGATAAATTACATGCTGGATCAAGTATGTCAGAATCAGAATTAGAATTGTTACTGGTGACACGCCAAATGACATTCATACACCAGGACCTGTGTTTGGGGAGTTAGCCCCTAGCTCTCACCAGATAGGCTTGGCAACACTATCCTCTGCATCTTCAACTGTGAATATGATCGAATCGGGAATCACATTCCAATCCCTAATTGTTCGAGGGAAGAACGATTCTTGGTAGATGTCAGTTCTTGCAGTCGGGGTCTGAAACGGCAGTTAATTTTGATTTCTACAGACTACACTACCTAACTGGGGGAACAAGGCCATTAGTTGTTGGGATGCTGGCAGTACCCTTTAGAGCTTTGTATAAAAGTATGAGCCTACTGTCTTTTCTCCTTTTCTTGAGAGACTCCCATCTGAATTTTCCAAGTATTCCAGACATGCTCCCAATTTTAAAGTAAATCTGGCAGCTCTTTTATGTGACTACTGGTTCCAATTCTTTATGCGCTGTGAAGAATTTGTACCATTTTTTCACAGCGTAGAATTTTCGAAATGAGAATTAACGGTTCAACAGTGCTCTTCCGTCGGTTTTGAATAAACATCTACATGTAGTTCTTGGACAAATCTTATTTCTTAAGAACATCTATGCACACCTTGCTTAGCTGCAAAAACCGGTTCTTTTTTTTTCAGCTGGCTTTATTTTCAATAAGTGTTGATGCTATTCAGATTATAATGTGAGAGCACTTGCCCTATATTTACATATAACTCTTATCCAGCTGCATAAATTAATTTAGCCAAACCAATGTACATTTCAATCAATCAAATTAATTGATATTATTTATTTATTTAAATTCGCAAACTGAATGACAAGCAATGCAGATGGATGGCTTCAAATCTGGATCTACACTCCCAGCAAGCACACGTCGCTATGGGCAACGTCAAATCAACGTCGGTGCAACACCAAGACGTTGCACCGACATTGATGTGACGTTGCATAAACGTCATGACGTTTTACCGACGTTGATGTGACCTAAAATAACGCCATATGCCTGCTGGGCTGTTTGTAAAAATAGTTTTTCTTGCTTCATTTGTTCAACGATTTACAGAGCCCTTATCCTGTTCAATAAGGATGTGTTCTACCGTAACAAACAGATCAAAGGGCTTCTTCTTCAGAAGACATCTGATCAGTATCTACACTGACATTCATTTCATGAATATGTAGGATTTGTTTGTCTGTTTGATTTGAGGTTTATCGTCCCCGTCAACACTGTATAGGTCATTTCCAATTTTGTGGGACTTTTTACCCGACATGGAGATGAAATGACATCTCAAGCCCTGTAGCCCAATGAAACCAATAAGGTTTATAAGCATGGACAGTCTGAATTGTACCGGTTTGCGTGGGCAGGCTTAGATCTTCTAAGCAGTTTACCAGTACTCACGTGCGGTCGGTTTCAGCTCTGCGTGGAAGCATCATGCAGTCCATCTATTTTTCATGGCCCGATGGGCGGGGCCGGTGATATGTAGGAAAAACTGAACCAAGTAATCCAATTGGCTGAAAGTCAGAAATGGCTGCTTAATTTATTCAGCTGGAAAAGGGTTTTCACATGATTGCTTAATATGTGTGATCTTTAACAACAGGTGTACAGGCATGTTGCCTTGGTAACTCACGTCAGTTTGAACCATATCCATGAACGTTTTCTCCACAGATTTTGGATTGAAATAACCGTCGACTCCTTCGTTTAGGGCATTGGTCACCACACCATCTAGCTGTAATATTCAGAAATTTTTGGTTACCATCACTACAAATTGTGGAGAACATCACGAAAGCACGCCTATGTAATTTTCTGACCCCCTTCAGCCCCATTTTTATATAGTAAAACTGGGGTTTACAAGGTTAAACCTTTTTGGTTTTTTTTATTTCTGCGCCAAAATATAGAGTGTGGGTATTCGTTAGAACCGCCTCATCCGAGGCGGTTCTAACGGGTACCCACAATCTGTATTTTGAACATAATAAGAAAAATATCACATTTTTTCATCTTAAAATTGTAGTTTTTCGGCGGTGCAGTTATCAATGTAGTTGTATAGGCGTGTTTTCGTAATGACAAAACATTGGCAAATACAAAAATAACCATATATTCTGGATCGATTGTTCAGGGTTCATCAGAATCATTTATAGAAAACCTCTTATACTTGAATGCTCAAGTAAACACATGTATAATTTTTTTTTATAAAACTTGCCAAAACAAAATAAAAACAAGAGGGCCATGATGGCCCTGGATCGCTCACCTGATCCATAGGGTATCAAGTGGGCCCCTGGGAGAGCCATTATTGGCCCAGGCTATAATATGAAATCGGGCCAAAGGGCTAGGAGGAGATGTTGCTTAAAGGTATTTCTATTTTTAGCTCTGGTGGCCATTTTGTTCAGCGGAGCAGAACCATTTTATCAATTTCGGTAGAGGGTCATCCAAGAAACATTTCAGTGAAATTATTTTGAAATCGGGCCAAACGGCTAGGAGGAGATGTCGTTTAAAGGTTTTTCTATTTTTAGCTCTGGCGGCCATTTTGTTCAGCGGAGCGGAATCTTTTAGCAATTTCTGTAAAGGGTCATCCAAGGAACATTTCAGTGAAATAATTTTGAAATCAGGCCAAAGGGCTAGGAGGAGATGTCGTTTAAAGGTTTTTCTATTTTTAGCTCTGGCCGCCATTTTTTTCAGCGGAGTGGAACCATTTTAGCAATTTTGGTAGAGGGTCATCCAAGGAACATTTCTGTGAAATTATTTTGAAATCAGACCAAAGGGCTAGGAGGAGATGTCGTTTAAAGGTTTTTCTATTTTTAGCTCTTGCGGTCATTTTGTTCAGCAGAGCGGAACCATTTTAGCAATTTCGGTAGAGCATCATCCAAGAAACATTTCTGTGAAATTATGTTGAAATCGGGCCAAAGGGCTAGGAGGAGATGTCGTTTAAAGGTTTTTCTATTTTTAGCTCTGGCGGCCATTTTTTTCAGCGGAGAGGAACCATTTTAGCAATTTCGGTAGAGGGTCATCCAAGGAACATTTCTGTGAAATTATTTTGAAATCGGGCCAAAGGGCTAGGAGGAGATGTCGTTTAAAGGTTTTTCTATTTTTAGCTCTGGCGGCCATTTTGTTCAGCGGAGCGGAACCATTTTAGCAATTTCGGTAGAGGGTCATCCAAAGAACATCTCTGTAAAATTATTTTGAAATCGGGCCAAAGGGCTAGGAGGAGATGTTGTTTAAAGTTTTTTCTATTTTTAGCTCTGGCGGCCATTTTGTTCAGCGGAGCGGAACCATTTTAGCAATTTTGGTAGAGGGTCATCCAAGAAACATTTCTGTGAAATTATTTTGAAATCGGGCCAAAGGGCTAGGAGGAGATGTCGTTTAAAGGTTTTTCTATTTTTAGCTCTGGGGGCCATTTTGTTCTGCGGAGCGGAACCATTTTAGCAATTTCTGTAAAGGGTCATCCAAGGAACATTTCAGTGAAATAATTTTGAAATCAGGCCAAAGGGCTAGGAGGAGATGTCGTTTAAAGGTTTTTCTATTTTTAGCTCTGTCGGCCATTTTGTTCAGCGGAGCGGAACCATTTTAGCAATTTCGGTAGAGGGTCATCCAAGGAACATTTCTGTGAAATTATTTTGAAATCAGGCCAAAGGGCTAGGAGGAGATGTCGTTTAAAGGTTTTTCTATTTTTAGCTCTGGCGGCCATTTTGTTCAGCGGAGCGGAACCATTTTAGCAATTTTGGTAGAGGGTCATCCAAGGAACATTTCTGTGAAATTATTTTGAAATCGGGCCAAAGGGCTAGGAGGAGATGTCGTTTAAAGGTTTTTCTATTTTTAGCTCTGGTGGCCACTTTGTTCTGCGGAGCGGAACCATTTTAGCAATTTTGGTAGAGTGTCACCCAAGGAACATTTCTATGAAAGTATTTTGAAATCCATTCACTGGTATAGGAGGAGATGTCATTTAAGTGAATTGTTGACGACGCACGACGCACGACGCACACCGCACGACGCACGACGCACCACGCACGACGGACGCCGGACAAAAGGCGATCACAATAGCTCACCTTGAGCACTTCGTGCTCAGGTGAGCTAAAAACTTGACAACCTTGTAATTGAAATTTATTAGATGTGTTAAAAACAGATTGCTTTTGATTGTTTGTTTGTTTGATTTTGGTGTGACGTCCCCGTCAACACAACCTGTACGTATTTAGGTCATTTTGGAGACGTCGCTTCCAATTTTGTGTGACTTTTATCCGCCATTGACATGACATGACTTCTCAAGCCCTGCCGCCGAATAAAACCAATAGGGCTTGGTCTGACTCTCGTCAAAATGAACTTCTGATATTATGCTGCAAAACAAATTAAGGGATGCAATAAATTGATAGAACAATTAATCCTGTACGGGAATAAACATTACGATAACACACCCGTGCGACATAGTGCATTTTTTCACATCTCCAAAATGGCAACTTCTGATGAAAATCCGTGATAGTTTGCTTATAAATATTGCAGACATAGGTTGTGGGTGCTCGTTGGAACCGCCTCATTGAGGCGGTTCTTGCGAGTACCCACGACCTATGTCTTGGAGCAAAAATAAGAAAAATAATGTATACCCCTGTAAACCCCAGTTTTCTCTATATAAAGTGGGGTATAGGGGGGTCTTCATTTCACGGACTTGTTCACGTGATGGAATTATGAAAATTCAAGATAAATTTATGACCAAGATATAAGCAAAACCAAGAGCTTATTAGCTACTTGGCATAACCACTAATTTAAACTGATATGAAAAGTATTTTTTACACCTTCAGGGGAGACAAGTCCTTCAAAAGGTTTTTTCACCCCCCCCCCCCCCACCCCCATTGTCAACAGGAGTCAACTCTTAAAGGAAAGAATTCGCTCCATTTATTTCCTTTAAGAGTAGACCTCTATCTCAGCGGGAACGATTTATGGACTAGAGCTATCACTAAAGGTGATGAATACCCCCACAAAAACTGCCTTGATAGTACAACAGCGGCATGGTGATATATACCCAAATCATCATTGACAAAATTGACGAATTGTAGTGGAAATCGAACTTGACCTGTATTTTATGATGTTACAGCAGTGTACCAAAATTATAACAAGAGGGCCCAATGGCCCTATATCGCTCACCTGTGTACCAGAAAATCATTAATGTAGGAGACCACTTGACATTGCTACATACTAAATATCTAAGCTCAGGCAAAGCGGTGTCCATGCTTATAAACCCTACTGGTTTCATTGGGGGACAGGGCTTGAGATGTAATTTCATCTCAATGTCTGGTAAAAGTCCCACAAAATTGGAAGAGACATCTCCAAAATGACCTATACAGTGTTGACGGGGATGTAAAACCTCAAATCAAACAAAATCTGTGCCTTATGGTTTTTGAGAAAAAGATTTTTTTAAAGTTATTTCCAGTGTAAGTCTATAGGAGCTAATGAGCCCTGGGGCTTGGCCAATTTTGACCCAAAGGGCACGATTGGCAGGATTTATGTAGGCAACCATTTTGTGTTGCTATATACTAAATATCTAAGGTCTGTACTTCATGGTTTCAAAGAAGATGTTTGAAGCTTTTTCCATTATAAGTTTGTTGGAGCTTAGGGGCCACAGGATTTGGACCCCAGGGGCATGATTGGCAGGATTCATGTAGGCGACCTCTTGACATTGCTACATGCTAAATACCTAAGCTCTGGGACTTATGGTTTCAGAGAAGAAGATTTTTATCCCCATTTTAAGTTGCTTTTTTTAGCTCACCTGTCACATAGTGACAAGGTGAGCTTTTGGGATCACTTTTTGTCCGTCGTCCGTCGTGCGTCCGTGCGTCCGTCCGTGCGTCCGTCCGTGCGTCCGTCCGTAAACTTTTTCTTCAAACGACATCTCCTCCTAAACCACTGATCGGATTTTGACCAAACTTCACAGGAATGATCCTTAGGTGGTCCCCTTTCAAAGTTGTTCAAATGGTTCCGGTCTGTTGCACATATAGGTCACAGGAGCCAAAAATAGATTTTTTTCACCGAAAACTTAAAAAATCTTCTTCTCTGAAACCGCAAGGCCCAGGACATTGATATTTGGTATGAAGCTTCATCTAGTGGACCCCTACCAAGATTGTTCAAATTATAGTGCTGGGGCCAAAAATGCCCCCGCACCCGGGGCCCTTTGGTTTTACAAGGGCTTATATAGGGAGAATCTTTAAAAATCTTCTTCTCTGAAACCGCAAGGCCCAGGTCTTTGATATTTGGTATGAAGCTTCATCTAGTGGACCCCTACCAAGATTGTTCAAATTATAGTGCTGGGGCCAAAAATGCCCCCGCACCGGGGCCCTTTGGTTTTACATGGGCTTATATAGGGAGAATCTTTAAAAATCTTCTTCTCTGAAACCGCAAGGCCCAGGTCTTTGATATTTGGTATGAAACTTTATCTAGTGGACCCCTACCAAGATTGTTCAAATTACTGTGCTGGAGCTAAAAATGCCCCCGCACCGGGGCCCTTTGGTTTTACATGGGCTTATATAGGGAAAATCTTTAAAAATCTTCTTCTATGAAACCGCAAGGCCCAGGTCTTTGATATTTGGTATGAAGCTTCATCTAGTGGACCTCTACCAAGATTGTTCAAATTATAGTGCTGGGGCCCAAAATGCCCCCGCCACAGGGCCCTTTTGTTTTACATGGGCTTATATAGGGAAAATCTTTAAAAATCTTCTTCTCTGAAACCGCAAGGCCCAGGTCTTTGCTATTTGGTATGAAACTTCATCTAGTGGACCCGTACCAAGATTGTTCAAATTATAGTGCTGGGGCCAAAAATGCCCCCGCCCCAGGGCCCTTTGGTTTACATAGGCTTATATAGGGAAAGTCTTTAAAAATCTTCTCCTCTGAAACCACAAGGCGTAGGTCTTTGATATTTGTTATGAAGCTTCAGCTAGTGGACCTCTAACAAGATTGTTCAAATTATAGCCCTTCGACCAAAAATGCCCCCGCCATGTGGCCTTTTGGTTTTACATAGACTTATATAGGGAAAATCTTTAAAAATCTTCTTCTCTGAAACCACAAGGTCTAGGTCTTTGATATTTGTTATGAAGCTTCAGCTAGTGGACCACTACCAAGATTGTTCAAATTATAGCGCTGGGGCCAAAAATGTCCCCGCTCCGGGGCCCTTCGGTTTTACATAGACTTATATAGGGCAAATCTTGTTTTACATAGACTTCTATATGCAGGGTAAACCTTTAAAATCTTCTTCTCTGAAACGACAAAGCCCAGGTCTTTCATATTTGATATGAAGCTTCAACTTGTGGACCTCTACCAAGATTGTTCAAATTATAGCCCTGGGGCCAAAATTGACCCTGCCTGGGGCCCACTTGTTATACATCGGATCAGGTGAGCGAACCAGGGCCCTCTGGGCCCTCTTGTTTATTATAAGGGCCCTGTGGTTTCAGAGAAGAATATTTTTGAAGTTTCTCCAATTGTAAGTCTGTGGAAGCTAAAGAGCCCTGGGGTGGGGCCAATTTGGATCCCAGGGGCATAACTGGCAGGATTTATGTAGGACGTTGCTACATAATAAAAATCTAAGCTCTGGGCCTTATGATTTCATAGAAGAATTTTTCAAGTTTTTTTTTCCATTATAAGTCTATTGGAGGTGATGAGCTCGGGCGAGGCCAATTTTGACCCCAGGGGCAGGGTTAGCAGGATTTATGTAGCTGGCTATTTTATGTTGCTAGATACTAAATATCTAAGTTCTGTGCTTCACAGTTTCTGAGAAAGAGATTTTTGAAGCTTTTTTCCATTATGAGTCTATAGAGCTAAGGGGCACCGGGACGTGGCCCATTTGGACCCCAGGGGCATGATTAGAGAAGAAGATTTTTGAAGTTTTTTTTCCATTATGGGTCTATGAAAGCTAAGGGGGTCCAAGGGTGTGGCCCATTTGGACCCCAGGGGCATGATTGGCAGGATTTATGTAGGTGACCACTTGCCATTGCTGCATGCTAAATATCTAAGCTCTGGGCCCTGTGGTTTCAGAGAAGAAGATTTTTTAAGCTTTTTTCCATTATGAGTCTATGGGAGCTAAGTGGCCCCGGGGCGTGGCCAATTTGGACCCCACGGGCATGATTGGCAGGATTTATGTAGGTGACCACTTGCCATTGCTACATGTTAAATATCTAAGCTCTGGGCCCTGTGGTTTCAGAGAAGAAGATTTTTGAAGCTTTATTTCCATTATGAGGATATAGGAGCTAAGGGGCCTTGGGGCGTGGCCCTTTTGGACCCCAGGGGCATGATTGGCAGGAATTATGTAGGTGACCACTTGCCGTTGCTACATGCTAAATATCTAAGCTCTGGGTCCTGTGGTTTCCGAGTAGAAGATTTTTGAAGCTTTTTGTTCCATTATGAGTCTATGGGAGCGAAGGGGCCCCGGGGCGTCGCCCATTTGGAACCTAGGGGCATGATTGGCAGGAATTATTTAGGTGACCACTGGCCATTATGAGGAGCTAAAGGGCCCAGGGGCGTGGCCCGTTTGGACCCCAGGGGCATGATTGGCAGGAATTATGTAGGTGACGACTTGCCGCTGCTACATGCTAAATATCTAAGCTCTAGGCCCTGTGGTTTCCCAGTAAAAGATTTTTGAAGCTTTTTGTTCCATTATGAGTCTATGGGAGCGAAGGGGCCCCGGGGTGTCGCCCATTTGGAACCCAGGGGCATGATTGGCAGGAATTATGTAGGTGACCACTGGCCGTTGCTACATGCTAAATATCTATATAAGCTCTGGGCCCTGTGGTTTCCGAGAAGAAGATTTTCGAAGCTTTTTTTCCATTATGAGTCTATGGGAGCTAAGGGGCCCCGGGGTGTGGCCAATTTGGACCACAGGGGCTGATTGGCAGGAATTATGTAGGTGACCACTTGCCGTTGCTACGTGCCAAATATCTAAGCTCTGGGCCTCTTGTTTCAGAGAAGAAGACTTTTGAAGCTTTTTTCCATTATGAGTCTATAGGAGCTAAAGGGCCCCGGGGCGTGGCCCATTTGGACCCCAGGGGCATGATTGGCAGGAATTATGTAGGTGACCACTTGTCGTTGCTACATGCTAAATATCTTAGCTCTGGGCCCTGTGGTTTCCGAGAAGAAGATTTTTGAAGCTTTTTGTCCCATTATGAGTCTATGGGAGTGAAGAGGCCCTGGGGCGTCCCCCATTTGGAACCCAGGGGCATGATTGGCAGGAATTGTGTAGGTGACCACTGGTCGTTGCTACATGCTAAATATCTAAGCTCTGGGCCCTGTGGTTTCAGAGAAGAAGATTTTTGAAGCTTTTTTCCATTATGAGTCTATGGGAGCTAAGGGGCCCTGGGGCGTGGCCCATTTGGACCCCACGGGCATGATTGGCAGGATTTATGTAGGTGACCACTTGCCATTGCTACATGCTAAATATCTAAGCTCTGGGCCTTGTGGTTTCAGAGAGATGATTTTTGAAGCTTTTTTCCATTATGAGTCTATAGGAGCTAAGGGCCCCGGGGCGTGGCCCTTTTGGACCCCAGGGGCATTATTGGCAGGAATTATGTAGGTGACCACTTGCCGTTGTTACATGCTAAATATCTAAGCTCTGGGCGCTGTGGTTTCAGAGAAGAATATTTTTTAAGCTTTTTTCCATTATGAGTCTATGGGAGCAAAGGGGCCCCGGCGCGTGGCCCATTTGGAACCCAGGGGCATGATTGGCAGGAATTATGTAGGTGACCAATTGCCGTTGCTAAATGCTTAATATCTAAACTCTGGGCCCTGTGGTTTCAGAGAAGAAGATTTTTGAAGCTTTTTTTTCCATTTTGAGACTATGGGAGCTAAGGGGCCCCGGGGCGTGGCCCATTTGGACCCTACGGGCATGATTGGCAGGATTTATGTAGGTGACCACTTGCCGATGCTACATGCCAAATACCTCAGCTCTGGGCCCTGTGGTTTCAGAGAAGAAGATTTTTGAAGCTTTTTTCCATTATGAGTCTATTGGAGCGAAGGTGCCCCGGGGCGTCCCCCATTTGGAACCCAGGGGCATGATTGGCAGGAATTATGTAGGTGACCACTGGCCATTGCTACATGCTTAATATCTAAGCTCTGGGCCCTTTGGTTTCAGAGAAGAAGATTTTTGAAACTTTTTTCCCATTATGAGTCTATGGGAGCTAAGGGGCCCCGGCGTGTGGCCAATTTGGACCCCAGGGGCATGATTGGCAGGAATTATGTAGGTGACCACTTGCCATTGCTACATGCCAAATATCTCAGCTCTGGGCTCTGTGGTTTCAGAAGAAGAAGATTTTTGAAGCTTTTTCCATTATGAGTCTATAGGAGCTAAAGGGCCCCGGGGCGTGGCCCGTTTGGACCCCAGGGGTATGATTGGCAGGAATTATGTAGGTGACCACTTGCTGTTGCTACATGCTAAATATCTAAGCTCTGGGCCCTGTGGTTTCCGAGAAGAAGATTTTTGAAGCTTTTTGTTTCATTGTGAGTCTATGGGAGCGAAGGGGCCCCGGGGCGTCGCCCATTTGGAACCTAGGGGCATGATTGGCAGGAATTATGTAGGTGACCACTGGCCGTTGCTACATGCTAAATATCTAAGCTCTGGGCCCTGTGGTTTCCGAGAAGAAGATTTTTGAAGCTTTTTGTTCCATTGTGAGTCTATGGGAATGAAGGGACCCCGGGGCGTCGCCCATTTGGACCCCAGGGGCATGATTGGCAGGAATTATGTAGGTGACCACTGGCCGTTAATACATGCTAAATATCTAAGCTCTGGGCCCTGTGGTTTCAGAGAAGACGATATTTTATTTTTTCCCATTGTAAGTCTATGGGAGCTATATGTTGCCATGGCAATCAGAATTCCAATCTGATCAGCACAAACACCTTATGCAGCCTTCCCCCTACCTGATGATGCTTCTCATGAAATTTGATCAAGATTGACCATGGGGTATTAGAGATATACTTATTTGAAATTGTTTACGCACGCACGGACGCACGCACGACGGACAAAAAGTGATCACAAAAGCTCACCGTATCACTACGTGACAGGTGAGCTAAAAATCGGTGAAGCGCTTTTTGAGTTATCGTCTGGAAACCAAGTCAACAGACCGACCGACAGACCGACAAGCTCACTCCTATATACCCCCCCCCCCCCCCATTTCATTTGTGGGGGTATAAAAAGTTAACAGGAAGTCCCGAAAGTTGTCAACTTTTGAAAAATGGCGGAAAAAAAATCGACCAGGTGTTGCCATTCCCCTTAAACAGCTTAACCACTGTATTTACAATGCTGTCATGTCAAGTGGTGTTGGTGTCAATCACTGGGTTAGGCTGTTAGCCAAGAATGGCAAGATCATTTTCAACTAATGACATTTTCTTTCGCCAACTATACATCACGTGAACAAGTCCGTGAAATGAACACCCCCCTAAACCCCACATTATATAGAGAAAACTGGGGTTTAGGGGGGTATACAGTATTTTTCTTATTTCTGACCCAAGACATAGGTTGTGGGTACTCGTTAGAACCGCCTCAATGAGGCGGTTCTAACGAGCACCTACAACCTATGTTTGAAGTAAAAATAACAAAAATATGACAAATTTTCATCAGAAAAGTAGCCATTTTGGAGATGTGAAAAATGCACTACGTCACACGGGTGTGTTATCGTAATGAGAAATCAAAGCACTGGCAGTGCTGGTGGGTCGATTTTCCAGTTTCCAGTGTAGGCTGGAAAAATGGTCCTGAATGAGAACTTTAGGGAATGGGAACACATGGCAGGTTTTTCCGCCATTTTTGCAAAGGGAGAAAACTTTCGGGACTTCCTGTTGGCTTTTCTATAAGCTATGTCCCACTGAAAAAGGGGTCTTCTCTTCAAGGAAAGAATTTGCTCCTCAGGAGCAAAATTCTTCCTCAGGAGCAAATTCTTTCCTTTAAGAGTTGACCCCTATTGACATGGGAGACAAAAATACTTTTGCAGGAGTTGCCTCGACTGAAGGTGTTCTCATTCCCCTTAAGACTGGTTCGTTTAACTCCTTAAATTCCTGAACTTAAAGCAAACAGTGTCGACACTGATCAGATACCACGTTCCGTGACGTCTGATCTGGGTCTACACTGTTTGCCAACACCAGGTCAATGTTTCGCAACAAGCTTCGTCTACTCCAGGAAAACTGATGTGAGTCGGATCGCTCCTGCCAGCCAATAGTGATTTTGGGCGATAGGGCTTGAGATGTCATTTCATCTCAATGTCGGGTAAAAGTCCTACAAAATCAGAAGCAACGTCTCCAAAATGACCTAAATAGTGTGGACGGGGAGGTTAAAACCTCAACACAAACAAACAAACCTCTTTTGACGTCACAATGGCAAGAATAGCAAGGTTGTAAATTACCATTATCTGGGTTTCGCACAAAGTCTGTGATAGTCACGTGGACATTGGAAACGTAAAGCAACTATGTTTCGTAACTCCAGAGTCGTTTAACAAAACAACTGACCCCAAAATTACATAAAAGCGTAAAATAAATTGGGGTGCTGTTATTTTTTATCATACAGTGAAGAAGATAGAAAAATCAAACTGTCACATGACATACTCTTTAGAGTCTTTACCATCACGTTAACAAGTCCGTGAAATGCCCCCCCCCCCTCACCCCCAATCCCCACTTTATATGGAGAAAACTGGGGTTTACGGGGGTATACATTATCTGTCTTATTCTGCTAAAAAACATAGATTGTGGGTACTCGTTAGAACCGCCTCATTGAGGCGGTTCTAACGAGCACCCACGATCTATGTTGAAAGCAGAAATAAGAAAGAATTTGTTATGTTTTACCTAAAATGTGTCATTTCTGATACCATGTTGGACGCCATTGTTTCACATGAAACATGTTGCGGCGAAAAGCGGTGAGTATGAATTTGAATATTTTTTGGTTTGGTCGCCATGAGGCGGGCAAACCGGGTATAATGACCAGATTGAAACTGTTCCATGGAGGGGCACGTGACGCGATCAACCAATCAGCTTTAACGATGATGCAATACTTTACTGCAATTACAGGAAACAGCCTGTCTGAATAGCGAAACAGACCGAAAGGCGACCAAACCAATAAATACTGATCCGGGTGTTCGAATTATTAGAAAATATCAGATTGGAAATTTGTCAGTGTTCGAACTGTTTGATCTGAAAGAATTCCATGCAATGGATCAGGCTGTGTTCAATATTTTATACAACTACGTTGTTTTCCCGTGGCCCTGTCAATCCGCACGTGATTAGAAGTTATAAATATCACTTATGCAGGGCAGAACCGTTTGATTTATAAATAAGCCAGTGTGTGCAAGGGGGTCTTTGAATGCGAGTTTATCATGTAGTTACAAGTATAAGGTTACACATTGTCATCAATGACATTTACATCTATTGAACTATCACTATTCCCTTTAAAATGGGCGAGTCAATTTGTGATCTCAGGAATAACAGAAATTGATTTGTTTGGAGCAAATTCTTTTCTTAAGAGTAGCCCATATCTAGGAAAAAGATGATTTTTCAAAGAATTTCCTTATAGTCTGTAATATTTTTTTTGTTCCGGCTACACCGCAGCATACAAAGTCCAGCTACATGTATATATGGGATGCGATGTTGAAACCCGCCTGTGCAGCTACCCAGTGGAGCAAGGCGCATAGATACTTCACCCCCCCCCCACACACACACACACACACACACACACACAAACCTATATTGTTTAAGCGCATAGGGAAGCCTCTGGCGAGACTGCGCAGCCTTGTTTGCGTATTCTCTGTTTACTCATAAGCTGTCTCAAATCAGCGTTAGCCGGGGGCATGTAGCAATTCAATGCCCATCGAAGTAGTCCGGTGAAGACTGATTAGACTGTGCGGATGCAAAACCATCATGTTATTGAGATAGGCGAGTAACAAGAAAAAGAAAATGCAGACATCATACACAAATTTAACATGTGCATGTGTGATCTTCACTTTGTGCGCGATGAAACGTTTCAAACCTCTTGAACATTGAAGACGCAACCGCGATTGCACAACTGCGCAGACTTATCAGTCTTTCTGTACGCACATGCGCAATAAGTATTTTACTCGAGATAGGAGATCTGAACAGACTGATCCTTGCACTTGGTAGCTTAGATTGTGTTTGTAATGTCGCAAGCAGATTTGGCCGGTTAAATGTACACACCGTCGTTTTAAGCCGGCGCACGGCGAAAAAAAAAGTTTTCAAACGAAGGACCAGATCAACCTGCGCATCTAGCCAATGTGGCCATAGTTTTCACCTGATGTTCTTTGATTAGCACAGAGGCCATGGTAGGCACATACGAACAACGAAGACTGTTCAGACTGCATGCATGTGCAGGCTGACCTGAGTCTTCGACCATCGCATATGACTTATTTTCTTAATCATGTTCCCCGAAATTACTTCCAATAAAACCTTGTCACGATGAAATTCTTCACTTGCTCCTCATAAAACCAGGGTAACTGACAGTTGTTTTTAAGGTAACCGGGTGCCATGGGCACATAGGGGCTACCCCATTTAACCCAACAGATAACCTGAATTAAACTACCTTTTTGCATGCATGAATTTAACTCGCACGTGCTAAAAGATGTACTGTGGAAAAAGGCGGGAAACTCTCAATTAATATTTAAAGGGACGCTTCTGCTATCAAAGCGGCATTGAATCAATGCCACAGCACATGGAAAAAGGGTTACACTGTCACACAAATAATAATGAAAGCTGAAGCTACGCTCCAACGAGTCTGAGAGCAAAGCGAAAACACTTGCATATGTATGGTGATCCAAGCCTTCGTAGGCCACAATGCTACATCACAGACTAGGACCAGCCTGCACATCGATGTAATGTGATCAGTCTTTACTGAACCCTTAAATCTTACGAAGTCACAAGGCTAAGTGAAACATTTTGCCTTACATACCAGTAGTGGGTGCGCATGTTTAGTGTTTGCAGGTCGTTGAGAAACCAGCGATGACACATCTTAGCGTTCTCATTCATGCAATCCGATTAGAGTCTTCGCTGATCGCATGAGCCTGGGGCAGACGATGGGATTTTCACAACATAAATAAGCGAAACTCCTGTGGCTCATCAAGGTTGATCTAAGCACTTGCACTTGCAGCCTGCGTTTCTCACAGTCTGATCAGTATTCGGTGAGGGTATGAACCTTCCATTACCACAGGGCTATCCAAAGTGAGAGAAGCGAAAACCATTTGCCTTACAGAGTGCATGTTAATCCGAGTCTTTGGAAGTCGCACATATTTCATGCTAAGTTTTCTTTTTTTATTGCGCTAGCTCATATACGACCAGTACGATGTTGTAATGATAAACCCGGGAACGGTCCGAAATGCTTGTTGTGGATGCATTTTTCGGCATTTTTTTTGTATGTGTGTTCGAAGTATTAAAAATTCTGATTTCTGAAAAATTTGGGAGTTCGACTTAAATGAGAAAGTTTTCAGCCTCAAATTCGAAATAATTTTGGGTGTTCGAACTGCTAGGGTGTTCGAACTAATTGGTCACCTACCGTAAATTGCGGGAGTCGACAGAAACGCCTCGACGAGGTGATTCTATCGAGTACCCACAATCTAGTGTCTCAGAGCATGAATACGGAAATTAATGTACATCCCTGCAAACCCGAGCTTTACTATATAAAAGTGAAGATTATATTTTCTTGTCCTTTGGGATCATTGATTCCATTGTGGAATTTTGAAAATATCTGAGGGTCAATGATGATGCCTAATTGGCCGAAACTAGCTAGTCTGGCCCAGAAAATATGTACACTCCATATTTTCAGTTCTGTGGTGTATTCCTTGCTTCCAAAGGATAGCCCTTTTATAGAACATATTTAACTTCACTTCGACTGGTGTATGGGAATGTGTGGCGGCGGTAAAACGTCTCCCTGCCCTACATCATAGTGAAGATTATATTTTCTTGTCCTTTGGGATCATTGATTCCATTGTGGAATTTTGATAATGTCTTAGAGTCACTGATGAGGCCTAATTGGCCGAAACTAGCTAGTCTGGCCAAGAAAACATGTGCACACCATATTTTTTTTTAGTTCTGTGGTGTATTCCTTGCTTCCAAAGGATAACCCTTTTATAGAACATATTAAAGGGGATCATATTCTATAGGCATGATTTCGTGATGGAAATACAACTTTAAGGACCTTATTGTTGCTACTCTGTTGGTTCTTTTCAACTGAAAAAGGGGTCTACTCTAAAAGGGGAAGAATTTGCTCCTCAATGGGTCTACTCTTAAAGGAAGAATTTGCTCCCAAGGAGCAAATTCTTTCCTTTAAGAGTATACCCCTTAGACATATCCAAAGAGAAACTACTTTTGCAGGAGTAGCCCCACCCCCTTATGGCGTATCTATTTCCCTTATGGGAAACTTAGAACAACCGCAGTCATTTTCGCAAATTTAGTCTTGCAATGCCATTATTGAGTAAGTCCATTGGGCCATGGAAACGAAAAACAACAGAACATAACTACTGCTACTCACAAAGTGTGGCTGGCTGCGGTAGCTCAGTCAGATGCAGTCTGACTGGTGATAAGGAAGACTCGGGTTCGATACCTACCGGGGTCGGCAACATTCTTTCGTGGAGATTGATTATGAAATCTTTTCTATGGTCACTCTCTCCCTTCCGCTGATTCAGGAAGGGCAGGGGTCAGTTTTTGGGGACAGAATGTGCAATGAACTGATAAACCGCTTACGGATAAGCGTGCTCGGGAAAAGCGTGGATATCTATAGGTACAATGACAGACCCAAACATGACCCAGATCAGTGTTGACTGGGCCGTTAAATACAAATAAACAAAACTTGCAAAGTTTACTTCACACAGATAGGAACAGATTTATATATTCTGAACATCTTTCGGTACACTGATAGCTATATTAATACGTATATGTAAATGTTGGAAAGACAGAGAACGTTATTTTTCCTCATTTATAAAGATCGCTGGGTGTAACGGGCCTCCATGGCCTAGTGGATAAGAGTGCTGACTCTTAATCATTAAGTCTCTCAACGCTGTAGGTTTGAGCATGGCTCAGGTCACATAATGAGAAGTTCTGCAACGGAAGGGCAAGAGGTTTTTCATCGGGTTCTCCAGTTTTCGCTCACCTCTGATTAACGATCGGCTTGATGTGAGTGAAATAGTCTTGCAAGGATCGTAAAACCAAACATAAAAAAGATCGCTGGGTGTGTAAAAACATGTTCATGTCTTTGCTACTAGAATTAACGTCAGTGCGAAGGTCGAAGGTTCTAACTCTTCCAAATATATAAAATATTTAGGGTGCGAAACAAAGTCATAACGTTGATGGGTCGTTGTTTATTGTTCTTGAGCCCAGCACAGATAGCAATAGTTTCTTTTCAAAAACTTCATGACTACTAAGTGACCTGCCACCAGTTACAGACTGAGTTGTTAAAAGACTTTTTGGCGCATTCGATGGGAGCTATTGTATCTGATAAGCCGAGAGTGGTGTTTTTTTTTTTATTTAAGAAATAGATCAGCTCTAACTGTGATTTGTTGAGTAATAAATCACAGTTTGGAGGTCAGTTGTAAAGTAGATCAAATCACAAGCGCGTAGCGCGCGTGATTTGTCTACTTACAACTGACCGACAAACCGTGATTTATTACTCAACAAATCACAGATTAGAGCTGATCTATTTCGATTCTTACACGCTGAACATCGGCAATAATGTTGTTGTTTCCTTCAAAAGTTCACAACAATTCGCCATTATTAGAATAAATCGCGCTAAAATTCTCGATTGAAACACATGCATTTCTATCCTTTTCTAACGTTTTCGATGTGAGAAAATGACGTTACACCGTCTAGCGTCAAGCAAATCGACTAGTGACGTCATAAATTTGCAGTTTTTAATGACGTCACCCTTCACGCTCTTCCGAGCTGTGATTTGTTGCAGAATAAAACACAGTTATTTTCCATTGCCTATATAGGCGCGCTGTGTTAGAATTCTACTCAATACTTGACGTTTTACTAATCAGTTTCTTTTACAATTAAATTGTGATCCAGAAAGATATATAAAAGGATTGCAAATTTCAGGTTTTTGCTCAAAGAAACTACCGAGGTTTAAGATACTGCCGAGGTTCAGCAATACTTCAAAGTTCGGTCGGTTTCAGCTCATGCAGTCCAATATATTGCCCCAAGGTCTGATCGGCCGCCGTCCATCGGGGATTGAAGAAATAGATTGGGCTGCATGATGCTTCCACGCAGAGCTGATACCGGCCGCACACGAGTAGTGTTAAATCGCCTAGAAGTTCTAAGTAGAAGTAAAACAAAGATCAGGAATCGATACAATTAACTTACTCCACCCATCAAAGACACCAAAGGGAAAGAAATACAAACATTAAGCGACCAGACCATAATGGAAACCTAAACAAAGGAAGGCCATAAGGACAGTTACTTTCCCACAAAATGGCCATATGGCCATCCAAAATTAAAAGACACAAGTGGTTATGACACACAGTAAGTAACAAACAACAACATAAATAAAACGCCACAGAAGAACCGCCTTGGAACGGTCAGTGGAAAGATTTCCACTGGGGGCTTAAATCGATTTTACGTGGTCACAATCCTCGCCCTTACTTCCGCCGCGATTTAGACAAATAATTTGTTCAGTCCGCATGAAGGCCTCCTAACTCATCAGTGCAACATCTCCGTGAACACAAAAAAATCAAAGAACCACAGAGGTGAGACAACGGTGAGGACTCGACAGCAAGAAACCACTGAAATGCTGGAGCAAAAGAAAACCAACAGTTAGACTCCGATGGGCCCGACCTGAGACAGAGCCTGCCCAGGAAAAGTGGCTCGAGTCGGACCGTTCACGCATTTCAACCATTTAGTTTCATTGGGCGACAGATTGGAAGCAATGTCTCAAAAAAAAAAACTCATACAGTGTTAACAGGGAGGTTAACAACACATGGAATAGATAACCAAGGCCCTATAGAAGGCCTGATGACTTAGGAAAAATCTTTTTATATACCCGTTTGAAAAACAACAACAACAGCAACAACAACAACAAAAAACGGTCGTATTAAGTTATGGGGTTGGTGTCCGTCTGTCCGTTCGTAAACTTTTTTTTCGTTTCCTTATAACTCCTACTATACAGTTTTCATCCGATCAAGCCTAAAATGTGTATGTAGTAAGGCTAAGATGTGAAGATGCGCCTTAAGTTTCGAGAATTAATGTCCACCAAATATTAACAGAGTTATGACCTTTGAAAAATTCGGTTTACATTTTCGTTTGGTTAAGTTTTGTGCTAAACATGTGTAAACCATGTGTAAGTTACATTTAGTTTATACTTGCCATGGCAAACCATTTTATCACATAATACTCATCACTACCTACCCCTCCTAATACCAAGGTCACAGACTTCGAAATTTTATATACACGTTTTGTATTAAAAATAGAAGTGGAGGCAATGATCAGGAATCGTTACAATCAACCCACAGCTCCCATCAGAGACACCAAAGGGACAGACACACAAACATGAAACAACAGACCTTAATGGAAACACCAACAGCGGAAAGCCAAAAGGACAGTTACTTTCCCATAAAATGGCCAATAGGCTATCCAAAATGAAATAACACAAGCGACACAAACATCCAAAGACAAACCATAACAAAAACAAACCGCGACAGAAGAACCACCTTGGAACGGCCAGCGGAAACAAATTCCACTCGGGGGCTTAAATCGATTTTTCGTGGCCACAATCCTCGCTCTTACTTCCGACGCGATTTAGACAAATGATTTGCTCAGTCCGCATGAAGGCCTCCAAACTTCAGACAAACCATAACAAAAATATACCGCGACAGAAGAACCGTCTTGGAACGTTTAAAGTTTATTATTTTATTCAAAAAATGCATTAAGTGGGACAATGATATCAGCTGGCTCAAATCAGAATGTAGACTGACAAGACCAAACCTATTGGATGCTTTTTGAAAGCAGCCAACTTGTGCATTCATGTTCCCACTGGGTGCCCCTTAACGCGCTTAGAGGAAAAATGCACCGTAACCAGAAAAGATAAACCAAAACAGTCGTCTGCTTTCAACGTGGGCAGAAAAGTCAGGTACAGTTTACCCATATACGGACATGTAATGCAGGCGAGACAGCTAACATATATATGATTACAAATTTAACGTGTGTGTTTATTGCAAGATTAAGGAAATGCACTTTAAGGGGAATGGAAACACCTTCACGGGAGGCAACTTCTGCGAAAGTATTTTTGTCTCACATTTCAATAGGGGTCAACCCTTTAAGAGTAGACCCCTTTTAAGGGGAGACCCCTTTTTCAGTGGGACAGGGTTTCAAAAAAGGGTAAAGGAAGTCCCGAAAATTGTCTCCCTTTGAAAAATGGCGGAAAATTCCCGTTCCCCTTAAGACAAACAGATCTGAGTATTTTTGTTTGGCAAATGACTAGTTTGGGACGCCAGGTATACATGGGTTAAAATTGAACTTGTTACCATGCTTTATGAGAAGCGACATGGGGTTTTTATGACTTTAACATCAAAGTATGACGATCACCCGACTCGAAAAAAAGCTCATAAAATGGGTTTAGTGTAATAGTTTGAACTAAACCCAGATATACACCTTTTTACATATGTGGTGCGTGCGCTGTGCTGCAAGAAACCCACGAGAGAGAGAGAGAGAGAGAGAGAGAGAGAGAGAGAGAGAGAGAGAGAGAGAGAGAGAGAGAGAGAGAGAGAGAGAGAGAGAGAGAGAGAATACGAAAAGACGCCTATACAAATACATTGTAAATATTTTCCGCCGAAAACACGTACATTTTCAGATGAAAATTTTTGATATTTTTCTTATTTCTGCTCAGAATATAGATCGTGGGTACTCGTTAGAACCGCCTCATTGAGTCGGTTCTAACGAGTACCCAAAATTTGTATTTTAGAGCAGAAATAAGAAAAATAAGGTTTACCCCTGTAAACCCCAGTTTACTTTATAAAAGTGGGGTTCAAAGGGGTCAAAATGATATAGGCATGTTTTGGTGATGAAGCCCATGAGAGAGAGAGAGAAAGAGAGAGAGAGAGAGAGAGAGAGAGAGAGAGAGAGAGAGAGAGAATGGTACTGAATATTATATAGGCATGTTTTGGTGATGGAGCCCATGAAAATGAGAGAGAGAGAGAGAGAGAGAGAGAGAGAGAGAGAGAGAGAGAGAGAGAGGAGAGAGAGAGAGAGAGAGGGAATGGTACTGAATATTATATAGGCATGTTTTGGTGATGGAGCCTATGAAACTGTGAGAGAGAGAGAGAGAGAGAGAGAGAGAGAGAGGATGGTACTGATAAATCCCTTCAAAAACTGTGACACCTACCTCATCTTTTTCGACAATAGCCCAGATTGCGGCACCAAGCAGCACACAAAAGATGATGAACAGCAGGGCGAAAAACTGAAAGACACAATAATTTGGATAATTTTCATAGTTATTTTACAAAGCAACACAGATTAATGTTACTCACTGAGGCGGTTCTTACGAGAACCCGCAATCTATATTTGCAACAGAACTTAGAAAACTGTCGCTTACATCCATTAGTTTGAGACGTTCACATATTGAATCAAAACGTACTGATATTTTTCTCATTTCTGCATGAAAACATATGTTGTGGATACTCATTAGAAGCGCTTCTAATGGGTACCTACGGCATATATTTTTTGTGGAGAAATAAGAAAAAATAATATGTGGATACCCCTTCTTGTCTGGGGGTATCCGTAAAGGTAAAGTGGATGTTCACTTACTTTTCATATAACGTCGTTATTTGGCGGATAACATCATGTTATAAAAATGGCGACCACACACCAGGGGTCAGTTATTCAAAGCATTGTTAGCTTAACGAGCTCGTAAGTGGTCATATTGTTAACTGTTCTAGCAAGTTTAATATTTAAAAAATGGTATTTTTGCTGAAAAAATGTGAACAGCTTTTACGAAAAAATCAGCCTTTTTCCAAATTTATTTTGAAGGAACTACAACCTGACACCCCTAAATTTTGAAATGGACTCCTGCTTTATATATTGGTGAAAAAAGGGTCCATGATTCCAATTTACGGACGGACGGGGCTGGAGCCGAGCGATGGTCTCTCCATTCACCAGCAACGTGGAATAGGGATACAACCGAACGGCTACGGTGTAGTGCCAGAATGGATTCGTTCCCTGGGACCCCATCAGCTGATGACCCGCGACACGGGGAAACTGGAAACAACAACAACGTTAATTCCAGTCTTAACCTTCTACCATGATCTCAAACATTGCTTTTCTATTTTGTTCTCGGAGAAAATCAGGTTTGACATTTGAGTCAGCGCATGACAAAATCTACAAGAAGGCTTGAGCGACCAGCGAAGACTCAGATCAGCCTGCGCATCCGCGCAGTCAGAACAGAGTATTCGCTGTTCGCATGAGCCTTCTATAGCATCTAGAATGCTCCGACCAGGCTCACCTGACCAGCCGGCTGAACTCAGTCTTCGACAATAGCAAGGGCCTTATTGTAGGTTTTGTCATGCACCGGCTCATTTAATAGGCATCGTCTGCTCGAGGAGAAAATCAGGCATGACATTTCATGTCATTCCACTGCCGAGTAGACGATTCTTATGACATTTAAATATGTTCTAGAGAAAGGTAATCTTTTGGATGCAAGGACTACAAGACAGAACAGAACTGAAACTGTGGATTGTACACAATTTTTCTACGGCCGCCGCCAATAGGGGCTTGAAGAAATATATGGGCTGCACGATGCCTCCACGCAGAGCTGAATCCGGCCCACACACTACTAGTGATAAACCGCTTAGAGGATCTAAGCCTGTCCAGGAACCGCGGTGTGAGGCGGACCGTCCATGCTAATAAACCCTATTGGTTTCATTGGGCGACTGGGCTTGAGAAGATAGTTCATTTCAATGTCGGGTAAAAGTCCCACAAAATTGGAAGTAACGTCTCCAAAATGACCTTTACAGTGTTGACGGGGACGTTAAACCTCAAATCAAACAAACAAAACACGATTTTTCAGGGTCAGACCAGCTTGTTTCAGCAAATTAGTCCTCATCAGTGACCCTCAAACATTTTCGAAATGTCGCAGTGGAATCGATGATCCTGATAACCAAATAGTGAATAAACATACATTTATAACGTTGTTTCTTGACGTTTCAAGGACTGGTACATGTACCTACCGTTCCCAGCATACACTGGTTTTCTCTGATAGCGCCACAACAACCAAAGAAGCCAATGACCATAATAACGATGCCGACGGCAATAAACACATATGCCCCCGTGAAGAGCATGTTGAAGTGGTCGCTGTTGTCCACATACTTGCTAAATTTAGGATCCACCAGAACCCAGACGCCTACGCCGAGGATCGCACAGCCTAGCAACTGAAACGAGGAAAATAAACAGTAAAAACTAGTCTTAACCCATTTGGTACCGGAAACCCCTAGATGGGTATCTTGGCAAACAGTGCAGGCCAAGATCAGACGCCGCAGAACGCGGCGTCTGATCAGGGCCTACACTGTTTGCAAAAAGTTAAGCCATTTCCCAATCAATTTTGAAGAAAACACAACCTGACACCCCTAAATTTTGAAATGGACTGCTGCTATATATAAAGAGGAAGATTCCATTTGGTACAAAAAAGTTAACGATCAGCTCTTATAAGTAGTCACCTGAAATGTGTTGGTGGTGGTGGTGGAAGTGATGGCATATATAGTGGTGGCTTGAGGTTGGTTTCATCCCAGCAAAGGGAAAAGATTGATGTACGTGTACTAAGCAAAACAAGCACTTGTGTTTAGCAACCAGGTGTTTGACTGTATGCAAATAATTTTACGAGCCGGGGCACAACAATGCTCTCTCTCTCTCTCTCTCTCTCTCTCTCTCTCTCTCTCTCTCTCTCTCTCTCTCTCTCTCTCAGTTTCATGGGCTCCATCACCAAAACATGCCTATATAATATTCAGTACCATCCTCTCTCTCTCTCTCTCTCTCTCTCTCTCTCTCTCTCTCTCTGTGTTCTACGTCCCACCAACAGCTAAGGTCATACAGAGACGGGGGCCTCGGTTTAAAAACTTATCCGAAAGTCTGGAGAAACCCGGGATCGAACATACGACCCCTGGTTTATGAGGCGAGTAGCATAACCACTACAGAAAGGGGCTTCTATGAGGCATTCATAGCGCGAAACATTACGATACACGTGGTCCATGTGCATAATGCATTCTTTCATATCTCTAAAATGGTCACTTTTCTGAGGATTCATGAATATTCGTGACATACAGTAGAATTCCTCTATTAAGACCACCTTTGGGACTGTTCAAAAGTGGTCTTAAAGACCACTTTTGAACAGTCCCATAGGTGGTCTCTTAACAGGAGACACTGGATGTAGAAAACAAAAAGAAAGAATAACTGAAACCCTCCCAGTAAAAGCAGATTTTTTCTCTTTTTTTGGGGGGGGGGGGGGTTACGGCCCTTTCAAGATTATTTCACTCATATCGCGCCGATCGTTAATCAGAGGTGGGCGAAAACCGGAGTACCTGGAGAAAAACCACCTGACCTTCCGTTGCAGAACTTGGCGTCACACATGTGACCCGAGCGAGGCTCGAACCACAGCGGCGAGAGACCTAATGGTCAAGAGTCAGCGCTCTTATCCACTAGGCCACGGAGGCCAGTTTCTGAGGATTCATGAATATTCGTGATATACAGTAAAATTCCGCTATTGAGACCACCAAAAATTAAGACTAATTCCGCTTCAAAAAGCTTATTTATTAGGCTGCAGTTATTCTCTCTTTACACTTTCTGCATACAGTGTTCTATGGTCAGAGACCACCTTTGAGACTGTTCAAAAGTTGTCTTAAAGACCACTTTTGAACAGTCGCAAAGGTGGTCTTAATATACGAATTTTACTGTATATTGTGATCCTCGTTCTAACGAGTATCCGCAGCTTATGTTTTGCAGCAGGATTATTAAAGAAATATAATGTATACCCCTGTAAACTCCAGTTTTTCCCTATATAAAGTGGGGTTTAGAGGGATGTTCAATTACACGGACTTGTTAATATGTTGCTATGGAAATCCACTGCGTTCCATTTCACTCCGTTGTTTATGCTTAGCTTTATTTTCATTACCATCAGAGATTTATAAACAATTATCAATCGACCAATAAATTACAAAATTAGAACCAACACAAAAAGGTAGAGCTCCTAATTACTGTTTTCTGATGTCCATGATTTTGATGAAAATCTCCAACCGTAGAGCTGATATAAACCATTACCGATGATATTAAAACGCTTGTTAATCACGCATCAAATATTTGAAACCTCGCCAACACCAATCTTTCCGAAACTTTACATTTGCTTCGATTTTATTTTATTTAGTAGTATTTTACGTGTTTTTGGCTGCACATCACTGCGGAATGCAAAGGTAACCTGAGTATCACGTTGACTCTCTTGTAAAACGTGCTGATGACATCACACACCTTGAGTTATCTTTCTTGCCGGAAACACTGAGGCTTTTTTTCCAACATAATTCTAATGCAATATCTGCATGTTTATTAAGCCTTGATTATATTACTCTACACATGCAGTGTTTATCAAATGGACAAAGAATTGAATAAATTTGTATAAAAAAAAAAAAAAACCTTCCTCGTGGCACCAACATGACGAGTCAACGGAGAACAACCTTACAAAACTGCTGGGTCTACAACAACTCAACTTTTGTCAGGGGAAAACGGAAGCATTTTTTTAAAAACTAATTCGTCTCCCTTAACAATATGGGTCGGTTCTCAAAAGATCGAATTGGCTCCTCCTCTGGAGCAAATTCTATTCTTTGACAGTCAACCTCTTTTTCGACAGAAAAATGTTAGGGCAATGATATTAATTTTCTTTGACACCGCATTTTAACGTGTTTGTCGTTTCCTGTCGACAAGTTTCGAAAACCATAATTCTCCCTTTACGTCGGCTTATCACGTTAACATGCAAAATGCTAGGCTCTGTAGAACAATAGTGCATAGGTCCATGCACCGAGGCGGTTCTAACGAGCACCAAACAATAACAGGCTACCATTTTGCTCAAAGGCTATGTGGTGTTTGTGTTTAATGACCAGTCAATACTTTTCAAATCATGTCGATCTAACCTGTTACCAAACGTTTCTTGAGTAGGCTTATTCATAATCTACATATAATAACCATACAGTATAGTGTGCATTCTTTCTATAAAGACTGACAACTGTCTTCGTGAATCAGCGGAAGGGACAGAATGACCAAAGAAAAGATTTCATGATATATTTCCAAGACTGCTACGAAAGAACGTTGCCGACACGGCCAGTATCGAACCCGCGGCCTAAGATCACAAGTCAGATGCGCTTCCGACTTAGCTACTGATGCATAAGCTAGTAGACCGCAATTTTCTCTACACAAGTACATGTAGGGGTAACAAGAGTTTTTTTTGTTGCACGGACTTGTTAATAATAATAATAATAATAATAATAAATAATAATAATAATAATCGACCTTATTTATAGATGGTAACACATTTAGTACTAGTCCTAATCTTCCATGTGGACCTCCATTCCTGGGTAGAAATCAGTACTAAGCAATGTGGATAAAGTTTCTTGCTCATTAAATTTCAGAGGTGTAAAATTCCACTCGCCCGCTCGCATTTGCGAGCAAAGTGCATATTCGGGCGAGTACAACTTACCCCGAAGCTCGCCTTACCGGGCGAGTGCATTTTTTGACCAGAAATACGCATAATTTCGGAAAATATTGCACACAGTGTGATCGGCGAGGGTCGGCGATCTTTTTCTACCGCAACCGGAAGTTTACATGCATGTTTCCAGAGTTATCCGTTTCTGCGTTTTCTTAGGGCCGATGGCTGCTACATCTCTCATATAATCATCAATGAGGACACTTTAAATAATAACAAATTCACAAGGGAGATTATTGCTTGTGACTAGCAAGGGAGATAACTGTTATTATTTAAAGTGTCCAATCACAAGGGAGATAACTGTTATTATTTACAGTGTCCAATCACAAGGGAGATAACTGAGCCGGAGCATGATAAAACCTACAATAAGACTGGTGCGACCAACAGAGACTCAAATCAACCTGCGCACCCATCCACTATGACAAGACCTTTTGCCTATGTCTCTTTCCATAGATATTAGCCTCTAGTAGGTACATGCGATCAGCGAAGACTCTGATCAGACTGCGCGAATGCGCAGGCTGATCTGAGTCTCCGCTAGTCGCTCAAGCCTTCTTGTAGATTTTGTCATGCGCTGGCTCAACTGTTATTATTTAAAGTGTCCTCAAACTTCACTCGAAATTTACATAGGATCTTCCAATTAATAGCTTTGGGCCGACCCATTTTTAAATTTCAGAGGTTTCAGATTTTGTTTTACGTGTAAGTTTTACAAACATTACTCTTCTTCAAGCAGGCTTTGCAGCCCAAGATATAGCGGCGTCTGATCTGGAGCTACACCGTGTGCCCGTGTCCCTAAGGCATATTTGTACAATATACACTGCTCAAATTAAAGGAGCAAACATTTAAGCCTGTATAACATCACCGCTTGGCAGTTTTCAAACTCAAAAAGAGACTATTTTTAAAGGGACACCTCTTAACAATGTTCATACAAACGTCAAGAAGCAAGGTTCACGTGCAAAGCAAGAATGTGAGCCACAGCATGGATACCCCTATAAAACGGCTGAAATTCAATATGGGCGATCTGTTCAAAATTTGAGTTTGGGTCAGAAACATGTCAGTCCTTCGGTTATGCGTTATTTTGGGCTTCATAGTGACTTCATATGGTGTTAGGCGGTTCAGGGAAGAAGTTGGGGTCGCTCAAGCTGCCGCTTTGCTTGAAAATGGGTACACCCAAAGGATCGATGCTGAACACTTTGATGTAACGAGAAGTGTTGTTGCTACCCAGGAGACGGGCGAGTTTACTAGATACTAAATATATATAGACGATAAGGGCAAGGCCGACACCGCATGACGTCACAAAGAGAAGATTAATATCTTCGAAATCTAGCGCTACGAAATCGGCAGTATACGGCTAGCAGGCTACAAGTCGATTTCCAGCATGCAATTGGTCAAAGGATATCCGATCAAACAATATGTAACAGGTTACATGAAGTTGATCTGAGGGCCAAACGTCCGGCAAGAGGGCATATTCTCACCAGACAACATCGTGCACGGCGATATGAGTTTGCCCAAGAACATCAGAACTGGCGATTGCAAGACTTGCGTACAGTTCCGTTCACGGATGAAAACAGATTTCACCTGAGTGCATGTGATCGACGTGTTCCGAGTCTGGAGACGACCCGGAGAACGATACGAGGACTGCAACATTGTGGAAACAGACAGATATGGAGGGGGTCAGTGATGGTATGGGGTGGAATTTCTTATGAAGGCCGAACTGACTTGTACGTGATAAACGGGGGTACATGTACAATGAATGCATAACGGTACCGAGCTGAAATTTTAGATCCTATTCCGAGGCCTTTCGCTGCGGCAATCGGTGACAATTTCATTCTGATGTAGGATAATGCGAGCCCCCATTCTGCTAGAGTTGCAAGGATTACCTACATCGTGAGACTATTGAAGTATTGGACTGGCTGACTTAAACCCAATAGAACAGGTACGGGACATTCTTTACAGACGTATCTCACAGGGCGATCATCAACCAATGACTATTCAAGAACTCACAAACATCCTTAGACATGAGTGGGAAACACTAGCTTTACAAACAGTTCAAAATTCGATTCGTAGCATGCCTCGGCGATGCCAGGAGTGTTGTGTAATACACAATACTGACAGGAAAAATGATTTGCGCATGTCTATGACATTTAAAATAATCTGACATAAAGATTGAGATTTCTCAAACGTTTATGCAAATTCTCCCTTAACAGGTTACAGGCCGTGATTTGTGAATTTGCCATTACCACGTTGCAGATCTTTCTGAATCGTTGTTTCATCATCATTATCCAACATCTTTATAATATGAGGAAATATGTGTTTGTTCCTTAGATTGTTTTGAGCAGTGTATTTCAGGCATGTTGCATGTTATATCAATTATGTTGATATAACTCGGTGATAGCTGCATTTATCATGCAGCACTGTCGCATGCCGTCGTGCATGTTGTATTATACAGTGAAATTCCGTTATTAAGACCACCTAAAATTAAGACTTATTCTGCTTTAAAAAGCTTATTTAGAAGGGTGCACCTATTCTGTTCTGTCCACAAGGTCCTCTGATCAGGGACCACATTTGGGACTGTTCAAAAGTGGTCTTAAAGACCACTTTTGAACAGTCCCGAAGGTTGCCTTAATATAGGAACTTTACTGTAACAACATTTGGAATTTATAAATAGATTATTATGCCAAGCTGACAACAAATTGTCTGGAAGGAGTTTCGTAGCAAAGTAATTACAATTGGTGCAATCATATTAACAGCGGCAACAATGCGATTAGTTCCATATTTAGAAGGCCTGTTACCATAAATGGTCACCCGGCGTGGCAATTTGTCAGTTCATAACATATCGGTTTCACTATTTGCAAGAATAGCTGTAGCATATGGGACAAAAATATTGACTACTTTGGCACACGGTAAAGCTTAGCAACACGATCTATAAACATAAACCCTGAGTTTATGGAACTTTTTTTTTCATCTTGATCGTAAATTTCAAAATGCCACGGTAAGCATTTTAAATTATACGCCCGTAGCAAGTTAATATTTATTCGACTGAAACCTTAATATAATGGTCTAACTACATATCAAGTTTCAGCTTGATCGGATCTAAAATGTAGGAGGAGTTAGCCGGAAATGAAAATGTCTACAGATATTTTCGAAGTTTTATACTTACATGTATATAAATATATGGTTGACCATCCTCTCTAACCTATAAGCACTGCTCCACATCATAGTCAAACTTAATATCAATATTTTGCTAGATCGAATGTTACCTGCAGGAGAATTTAGCCACAAACGAAATGTGTACAGACATTTTCAAAGGGGCATAATTCGATTAATTTTTGGTGAACCGTAACCTCAAAACAACAAGCACTGCGCTACATAATGGCCTAACTACATGTGAAGTTTCAGCTTAATCGGATATTAATTGAGCCCCGCCAAGCGAATTTGGGTCTTCGAGCATACCGTCATAACAAATTTCAACTGCGTATGCCTAGCAATTCAGAGGGGCCAGGGATATTGCTTTCTGTCTGAAGGTTCCTCTTGATTCACTGCTTGTATGAGCGAGCAGCGAAGGTTCTGGCGAGACTGCGCGGATGCGCAGGCTCGCCTGAACCTTCGCTGCTCGCATAGGCGATAAGTACCAAAATCGCTTGACGGGGCCCAATTGTTCGAGAAGTTAGTCACAAACAACGTACTTACAGTTATCTGCAAAAGGGCATAATTTTATTTATATCTGGTAAGCCATAACCGCTGCTCCACACTGCGGTCAATCTATATATCAATTTTGAGCTTGATCACTGTAGGAACAGTTAGCCATAAACAAAATTTTGACAGCAAATTTCAAAGGGGCATGACTCTATAAATATTTTGAGGACTATAACCTTGAAATAACATGCACTGCTCCACATCTTGGTCTAACGATATATCAAGTCTCAGCTTGATCGGTTCTAAATTGCAGGTAAAATTGCCTACAGAAACTTTCAAAGGGGCATAACTTTGTTTTTATTTGATGGGCCATAACCTCAAAACCACATCACTGACTACGTCAGAAAGGGCCCCACACGAACTATTGAAGAGGTGTGGTACAAGTTTTTTTGTCAGAATGTAGGTCTTGTGATGGTTAGAATTTGTGTGAATTTTCGTGAGAGAAAGGCAAATACTTTTGAAGTTATGACCAAGGTTAGGTTTTTGGTTAGGCAAGAGAAGCACACGGACAAAACAATATAGGTATGGTCCTTTGTCAGTTTTGTTTGTTTGATTTGAGGTTTAACGTCCCCGTCAACACTGTAAAGGTCATTTTGGAGACGTTGCTTCCAATTTTGTGGGACTTTTACCCGACATTGAGATGAAATGACATCTCAAGCCCCGTCGCCCAAGGAAACCAATAAAGTTTATTAGCATGGACGGCCCGCCTCGCACCGCGGTTCCTGGACAGGCTTAGATCCTCTAAGCGGTTTACCAGTCAGAATATAGGTCTTGTGATGGTGAGTATGTATATGAAGGTTCAAGAGAGTAGGGCAAATCCTTTTGAAGATGTGACCGACGTTACGTTTTTATGGTTAAGGGGTTACAAACACACAGACAACAGAAATATAGTTGTAGCCAGTGTGGGACCCTAACAATATGCATTGCTCCACATCATGGTCTAAATATACATGTATATCAAGTTTCAGCTTGATCGAATGTAGACTAGCTACTAAGTCTAATAAATAAGGTCGGATCATTTTTGGTCTTTTTATTTTATTAATCTTAGTAATAGCAAGTCTATTTTGTGGAGTCTCAAATCTTGAGCCAGCGAGACTAGACTAGCTAAATTTTTATACACTGTTCATTTTAGTGCAAAAGATGATTTTGATTCTATATTATTCATTTTAACGCCTAGTGGCTAGCTAAGGCTAGATCGAAAATTAATTGTTAGAGGAATTATCTGGAAACGAAATATTTACAAAAATACTCAAAGGGGCATAACTCTGTAAATATTTGGTGGACCAAAGAATATGCGCTACATCAGGTCATGGTCTTACTACCTACTACAGAAATACTCAAAGGGGCATAACTCTGTAAATAGTTTGTGGACTAAAGAATATGCGCTACATCAGATCATAGTCTTACTACTTACTAAGTTTCAGCTTGATAAGATGAAAACTGTAAGAGGAGTTATCCGGAAACGAAAACGTTTACAATTTTTAAAAGGGGCGTAACTCTGTGACTATTTGGTGGACAGTAACCTCGACATGATATGCGCTACAGCAGGTCATGGTCTCATTATTTACCAAGTTTCAGCTTGATCGGATGAAAACTGTAGGAGGAGTTATCCGGAAACGAAAGTTTACAAAATGTTTAAAGGGGCATAACTCAGTAAATATTTGGTGGACCAAACCTCCAAACGATATGCGCTACATCAGGTCATGTTCTTACTATCTACCAAGTTTCAGCTTGATCGGATGAAAACGGTAGGTGGAGTTATCAGGAAACGAAAAAGTTTACAAAAATTTCAAAGGGGCATAACTCTGTAAATATTTGGTGGACAATAACCTCGCAACCAAAAGGCACTACAACAGGTCATGGTCTTACAACTTACCAAGTTTCAGCTTAATCGGATGTAAACTGTAGGAGTTATCTGGAAACGAAAAGTTTACAGACGGATTGACGGACGCCGAACCCATACCATAATACGACCGTTTTAACAAACAGGCGTATATAAAGCATTGTATTCGCTTTATTTCCTCACTGTAACACCTCGCGAGATATTTTTCCGATAAACATGTATATCACGGGCCCCGCCCGTCGGGGCTTGAAGAAATTAATTGGCTGCATGATGCTTCCACGCAGAGCTGAATCCGACCGCACACGAGTACTGTTAAACCGCGTAGAGGATCTAAGCCTGTCCAGGCAAAGCAGTGCGAGCCGAACCGTCCATACTTATAAACCCTATTGGTTTCATTTGGCGACAGGGCTTGAGATGTCATTTTATCTCAATGTCAGGTAAAAAAACCCCACAAAATTGGAAGCAACGCCTCCAAAATGACCTATATAGTGTTGACGGGGACGTTAAACATCAAATCAAACAATATATAATTCCTTGTCTTACAACCATATATTGTATGTGCTCGTGCGAACCGCCTCAGCCTATGTTTCAAACAAACAACAACAAAAATGCCTTCACGTTAACAATTTCGTGTAAACAACAGCCATGTAAACCCCACTTTATAAATATATAGAAAAACTGCGGTTTACAGGGGTATATACCGCCCCACCCATATAGATGAGCATGCATGATGCTTCCACACAGAGCTGAAACTGACCGCATATCAGTACAGGTAAACCGCTTAGAAGGACTAAGCATCCACAGGCAAAGCAGTGCGAGTCGGACCGACCGTCCAATACATATAAAACCTATTGGTTTCATTGAGCGACAGGGCTTGAGAAGTCATTTCTTCTAAAGTCGAGTAAATGTCCCACAAAATTGGAAGCAGCATCTCAAGAATGACATAGTCTTGACAGGGACGTTAAACATCAATTCAAACAAAACAAAACAATCAAAGGCTTGAAACGCCTCAAAGCCGGTGAATTACAGGCTATTTGATCCGGATCTACACTATTTGCCAGTGTCCAACATTTGCATGTTAAGAAACACTCACATTTAAAATTATTATCTGATTTTCGTTTAAGATGACTCTTTGACAAAACAGTTGCAGGAATGATTCTGGGTTGTTACATGTATTTCTGCTTTTAACATACATGTACATAGTAGACGCATTCTTTTACAGCTCAAACACTGAGGTTTTCCTGGTGATGTTTTCATGTCTGCTTCAAACATCGATTGTAGGTGGTCCAGGCCTCATACTGACCAAGCTTTTCAAAGCCTGAAAGACCTAATTTTGCAGCCTTAACCCTCTCCTGCTGTACATGTCAACCATTACCTTTGCAAACAGTGTAGATCCCGATCAGATGGCTTCTGAAGAAGCCATCTGATCAGGATCTACACTGTTTGTAATGCAGTTTGTGACTTGAATACATTATATCAAATAATTTGATTGGTGAATAGGCAGAAATGGGTGTGGCAAAATAATTTTATTCAGAGGACAAGTGTTCAATAGTCATTTTAAACAGAATATAGGAGGAAAAATCAAAATATAAAAAGCCTGAAATCAAGTAAAAATCAAGAAACAAATCAAGCCTTAAAAGCCTGAAATCCTGCATATGCCTGAAAAATATGAGGCCTGGTGGTCGTAAGAATTGCGCCAATGAAGAGGTTCTATCCTCGTTTTAGAAGAGAAAAAAGACGAATAATGTATGCCCTGCAGGCCCTATCATTACGCTAACACACCCGTGCGACATAGTGCATTTTTTCACATCTCCAAAATGGCTACTTTTCTGATAAAAATATGCGATATTTTTCTTATAAATACTACAAACATAGGTTGTGGGTGCTCGTTAGAACCGCCTCATTGAGGCGGTTCTAACGAGTACCCACAACCTATGTTTTGGAGTAAAAATAAAAAAATAAGGTTTACCCCCTTAAACCCCAGTTTTCTCTATATAAAGTGGGGTTTAGGGGGTGTTCATTTCACGGACTTGTTCACGTGATGTTTTCTCTAAAAAATGAGTATATGGAGGTGTTCATTACATAGGCTTGTTAACATTATGGGTCTTAAAAATGTTTGCTCTTAAAATTGGGATCTTGTAAACCACAAGAACGATGCTGGATTACAGGTTTATAAAGCAACTGCAATTATGAGCTGCCACATTTAATCAGATTATCGGGTCATTCATACTGATAAAGAATGCAGAGGATTGTACTTTCTCTTTCAGCAGACGTAACACAGCAATGTTCTACCGTGGTTTCATATCTTACAATCTTTAATCAGGCAGGTACTACATTGTGATCGGAGGATTACATGAATCCTAAGGCGGAACCAAAAAGCGACAGCTAATATACTTCTAAAAACCACTCAATAGACGGTGGATGACAAGGGTCATCGAGCGACAACTAAAGTCTGGCGAATTCACTTCGTGGATTCATCGACTAAAATTTCTTGTCATGTATTGCTTAAACTAATAAATATGTTTAAACCAAAATGAAAAATCAACAAATTTTCATCAGAGACATGTCAAATTTTGGAGCCATGAAAGAACTGACAGTGACAAACACGCCTACAAATTTCGGTCCCCCTTTAACCCCACTTTTATATTGTAAAATTGGGAGTTTCGAGGGGCATGCATTATTTTTCATTTCTGCTCAGAAACATAGATTGTGGGTACTCGTTAGAACCCCCTCACCGACGCGGTTCTGCGTTCTCACAATGTATGTTTTTGAGCAGAAATATGAATAATATCAGATTTTTTATCTGAAAATATTCTTTTTTTTTTGTGTGGAAAGATATTCAATTTTTTTAACAACATCGTTTCGTAATCATGCATCAGAAAAATGATATCATAAGAGCCATGAAAGACAGTTTTATCTCACGCATGTGTTTGGTGTCCTGACACTTAATTTTAAATTATCTCTTCTCAAGCCATAATGCCAGAAATTGCCATGGTTAATGTTCTTGCTACAATTACAAGAATCTATGTTATTGCCTTATTTAGCATTCCGAACGATAAGCTCAAAGCAACACGCAGTCATAATTGATATTTTCATATTGTTTCCATATAGCCGTCAATATTACAAACGCTTGCCCTTTCAACATGTCTCCCAGTAGACTAATTACAATGACTATATTGGAATGACAATTTGTATTTTCACCGCAATATATGTTATTAATATAATGGATAGAATATTTTATTTGCTTTTTGGATATCGTCGTTTGAAAAAAAAAAAAAAAAACCTTTCTCTGAATTACACATCACGTTAACAAGCCCGACAAAGGGAATGGGTACACCTTCAGGGGAGGCAACTCCTTCAAAAGCATTTTGTCTCCCATGTCAACAGGGGCCAATTCTTAAAGGAAAGAATTTGCTCCTCAAATTCTTTCCTTTAAGAGTAGACCCTTTTTTTCCGTGGGACAGGGCTTATAGAAAAGCGAACAGGAAGTCCCAAAAGTTGTCTCCCTTTGAAAAATGTCGGAAAAATATACCAGGTGTTCCCATTCCCCTTAAATGAGTACCATTGTAAACCCCATTCAAACAATGGAACGTTTGGGTTTACAAATACAAGGGTATACATTATTTTGCCTCCTCAAATATAGATTATGTGTGCTCAATAGAACCGCCTTAAAAAACATTACGACAGCATACCCACCCCGTACGATAAAATAACGTTTTGGTTATCTCAAGAACCAGCATTTATTCAGCAGATTTTTTGCTTCATATTTTCTTATTTCTAGTGCAAACACATATTGTGGGTGCTAGTTAGAATCGCCTCAATGAGGCGGTTGTGTGGCGGTTCTAATGAGTACCCACAATGTATGTTTTCAGCAAAAATATGGTAAATTATAAATGTCCCCATACGCCCCACTTTTCTTTATTCAAAGTGGGGTTCAAATTTATTGGTTACATTGGGCGACAGAGATTGAGATGTCATTTCATCTCAAATTGAGTCAATGTCGGGTAAAAGGGTAAAAATCCCACAAAATTCGAAACAACGTCCCCAAAATGATATATACAGTGTTCTCGGGGACGTTAAACCTCAAATCAAACAAACAAAACAAGTACTTGTTTACCTGATGGGGCGGTTCTAACGAGTACCCATAAACTTTAATATGGAGGATAAAATGGCTTAACAGTTTAATTGTCTTACTTGTATATCTTAGAGTCTTACTTGGTACCCTCGAGATTCCCGACCGATCTGTCCTATACAAATACATTGCAAACTTTGCTCCCAGAAAAACGAAAATTTTAAAATAATAATGGTGATATTTTTCTTATTTCTGTCCAAAACATAGATTGTGGGTACACATTAGAACCGCCTGTTTCCCCCTGTAAAACTGTTTTACTATATAAAAATGGGATTCAAGCGGGTCAAAATTATATAGGCGTGTTTTCGTGATGTACGAGGGTTGTCCCAAAATAGCGTGACCAATTCTAGATCGCCAATTTCTCGACGTACATGGGAACAAAAATTTTTCACCGACGTTAAGAAAACATATTTAGGTAAATTAAAGCAATTTTAAGGGCATTTTTGGCTTTAATAGCGAAATTACAATGAAGATTTTCATATAAGCGCCATATAACCGGCGCAACTCCAAAAATCGCATCCGTCAAAATATTTCTCTTCCGTTTCTGTGCCTGAATTATCAGCTTTACGCTATTTTACAGCGATAAAATATCAGCTACGTTGCCGTCAATTATTCTGACATCATTATGCGAATTTTGCTCGTAAAGTGACGTATTGCGTCAAAAAAGTGCACGTTCTTGTGTTCGTCGATCTTGGACAGCCATTGAAAATGGTGACGTCAGACAAAAAGGCGGCGCACAGAAACGTGATTCAGTTCGGCGAAGACCTTGGAATGACTCCGGTTGATATTTATAAGTAAATGCAAAACTAAGAAGAACGTACCTAGGACAATAGTATACAAGTGGCATAAACGGTTTACGGACGGACAGGAGGAAAATAAGGACAATGCCCGCCCAGGACTACCGAAAACTTTTGATGCCGGGGAAGTAGAGAGAATAAGTGATCAATGAAGACAGGGGACATACTTTGCGCGAACTTGTGGCGAGGACGGGAATAAGCAAATCTTCAGTACATAGAGAATTATCTGATGAGTTGAACATGTCACGGGTGAGTGCTCGATGGGTTCCTCGGCTTTTAAAACCTGAGGAGAAAGAGAGGCGGGTGCTCGCATCAGAGGCGTTTCTGCGACGGCACGAGGAAGATCAGGGATTTCTTACAACATATGAAACCTGGCTGCATTATTTTGAGCCAGAAGGAAAAAAAACAATCCAGTGTTTGGAAAACACCACAAACACCACCTCCGAAGAAAGCAAAACTGTCAACATCTATGGGGAAGAATATGTTTATTGTATTCTTGGACCAGCAAGGGACAGACCGTGAATGCTGATTACTACTCAAACGTACATCCGTTCCATTAGCATTTATATTACGGAGTGGCTATTTGCAGTCAACTGCAAATAGCCAAAAAACGTTAAAATGGCTATTTGCAGTCAACTGCAGATAGCCAAAAAACGTTAAAATGGCTATTTGCAGTCAACTGCAAATAGCCAGAAAACGTTAAAATGGCTATTTGCAGTCAACTGCAGATAGCCAAAAAACGTTAAAATGGCTATTTGCAGTTGACTGCAAATAGCCAGAAAACGTTAAAATGGCTATTTGCAGTCATTCTATTAGCGTTAGAAAAGCCACCTGGAGATGTTCAAAATATTTTAAAATGGAAGGGGCCTCTGCGGCCTAGTAGTTAATTAGAGCTCTGACTATTAATCATTAAGACTCTCGCCGTTATGGCTATGTTTGTTTGATTTGATGTTTTACGTGCTCTGCAACACTATTTAGGACATTTTAGAGACGTTACTTCCATTTTTGTGCGACTTTTTCCACAGATTGAGACGTAAAGACATCTCAAGCCCATGTCACCTATAGGGCCTAGGACGCACCGACTCGCACCACTTGGCCTTAGCAGGCTTAGTTCTTCTAAACGGTTTACCAGTACTCACATGCAGGCAGTTTCTGCTCTGGATGGAAGCATCATGCAGCCAATCTATTTCTCCAAGCTGCGATGGCCGGGGACTATAAAATGGCTATATAGAGTCTATATTTTGTGTGAACATATGACACCTATAGTTTTAAATCACATATTGTTGCCATTTTTGTTGCACTGTTTAGCAATGTTCTCTGCTTATTTAAATGTAATATCTAATTTGTAAAACCCATGAGAGTTTGGTGTGGAGTGGGGGCGGGCGGGGGTGAGGCAAAGGTGACGTGTGTCTTGCGTCACTTGGGCGTCCATCTGATATTGGCTTACAGTTGGTTAAGATAATGGTAGAGAGGGTATGATGTTATTTCTTCTAATGATGTTTTTTCTTCTGTTTCTACACTTCCATTCGTTTTCCTCTTACTCCTCCGTCTCTCATGGTCGGCAAGTCATTTCATCTCAATGTCGCCGGGTAAAAGTCCCAAAAACTTGGAAGCAACGCCTCCAAAAGACCTAAATGGTGTTGACTTGGACGTTAAACCTCAGTTCAAACAAACAAATGACCCGCCTCCGCCCATAGGGGCTTCGAGAAATAGAATGCGCTGCATGGTGTACACCAGGCACTCATTGTGCCGGTAACGTCTAAGTAACGTCGATGCAACGTAGTGGCAAACACTCACTATAAATTGAACGGGCGTGGTGTGGTATTTAACCATTATCATGCTGGACAAGTCAACCCTACCTTTGCAAACAATATATATTCAGATCAGGAAGCTATCTGATCAGGATCTACAGTGTCTCTCATGAAGAAGTGAACTGAACCAGTGCTTCAGCTGAAGTGCACGACCCGCCGGATGCTTTTAGCTTTATGAGTGTTACCATATATGGGTATGGCGGCCATTTCGGTCATGTGTCCTGGACCTAAAACGGTTCCCCCAATAAATGCGCCTTATCGTAAGGAGCAAAAATATATCTTATACTTTAGTACTGCATTCTGAATCGTTTGCAGGATAAAATGCATTCTCACTTTTCCAATACAAAAGCATATGTGTCAAGGTTGACCTAGGCACAAAGAATGTCAAGGTCAACCCAGGGTCACCATTTAAGCAACTTATGATGGGCCTACGTCCCAGATGCTATTTATCAAGTTTCGTGGAAACCTGCCCAGTGGTTCTGGAGAAGACTATTTTTGAAGGGTTTTTACCATATATGGCTTGGCGGTCATTTTGGTCATGTGACCTGGACCTCATGAGCAAATTTTGGTTTCCCTCATCCCATAGAGCCTCCATATGAAATTTGACTTCAATCGGCCCAACGGTTTCCGAGGAGAAGCAGTTCGAAAATTTTCACATTTTTCGCCTCGGCGAGGCTATACCATATGGAATGTAATATTTCGCAAGTTCATTGGTTAGATCTCATTGATATCTATCAGTATGCCAAAAAACTGTTTAAATATTCCAAGCGGTTAGGTCACTATCACCAATTTTTACAAACGGGTTACGGACGGACAGACAGACGGTAGCCGGACAAAATCCCCCCCGGACATAATCCCCCCCCCGACAAAATCCCCCCTTTTTGTAAAGGCGGACAAAATCCCCCTCGGACAAAATCCCCCTCGCTGTATGTAAAAAATCACCATTGCTCTAAATTGTTCTAGTTGATTATCCTTCCACTACCCACAATCTATGTTTTTGAGCAGAAATATGAAAAATATTGGAATCTGTTATTGGAATATGTCAATTTTCAATATATTTGAACAGGCATTTTTCGTAATGGTAGAGCTTCTAAAATAGAAGTGAAGGCAATTGATCAGGAATCAATACAGGTCAGGAATCTAAGATCGGTAACCTAAGTGTGCCAGGAACTGGGTTAGGTTAACTGATCATGCCAGACATAATCCTAATGGGTACACATGTACAATTACAAAAAGTTAATACAAGTATGCCCTTTTTACTTTGATCTTACAAGCAACGTCACCAAAATGACCTATACAGTGTTGACGGGCAATAATTTCTCCATGAGCACCAATATAGCTTTGATAGTACTGCACCAAATCTGACATGGAATCTGCAGTTTTCAAAACGACAGACTGATTTTCAAAAACCAGTAATTGTGCATGTGGAGGTGTGCGGGATACTGTCCACCTTTATGAACAGCAGGGGGGATTATGTCCGGGGGGATTTTGTCCAGGAGGGATTTTGTCCACCTGAACAAATGTTGGGGGGGGGGGGGGGTTTGCTCGCCTTTACAAAAAGGGGGGATTTTGTCCGGGGGGGGGATTATGTCCGGGGGGGATTTTGTCCTGGAATCAGACAGACTGACAGAATGACACGGTGATTTTAGGGCACTCTTAGAAAATCAACCGACTTCAGTCGGTCGCTTTTTCTGCGGGTCGTGCAATGAATACAGTAAATGGAGAAATGTCATTTTTTGATATTCTGCAATGGGCGTGGCTAAATTAATTGTAATTGTTGTGGTATTTAACACTTATTATGTTTTTAAGACAAACGCTTCCTTTGCTAACAATGTTGATTCAGATCAGGAAGTCATCTGATCAGGATCTGCAGTGTTTGTTATGAATTTGTGGCAAACAATGTCGATTCAGATCAGGAAGTCATCTGATCAGGATCTGCAGTGTTTGTTATGCATTTTTGAATAGAATGCAGAAAACCATTTTTTTAAATAATGTACGGGCTGCATATACTGGGTGATATAAATTTTCACTGAAAATTTAAAGCCTTTGTTTTAATTTGTAGAGGCAATATTCCCTCGTTGTGTCATTATATTTTTCTCAACTGTTTTAACCCCTTAAGATGCCAATCGCAACAATTGTCATCTGAGTTGCTGTGTGCTGATTACATTAAAAAGTTAGTGTTTAAACAGTGTGGATCCAGATCAAACTGCTGGGAACAATCTGATCGGGGTCCACACTGTTTGCTTGTATGCCTAAATATTCTTTTAGACTGCACAAATGTGAAATAGATGAGATACGCAGACGACATTTTCAGATGCAGTTTTTCTTAGCACCTCAAGTGTTGAATTAATAAATGTCATCAATAGGATTATAATATCTTTCAATAGGATTAAAATAGACATGCGGTCAACATTACAGCCCCCGGGGGTCTCCACACGCCTTTATACAAACACGATTGTATATGAACCACACCATGAGAAAAACTGTCTTTCAAATCTGTTCAAATACCATGTACTGATTATGCATAAAGAGTTTCCTATTTTCCTGTGTGAGCCATATTAAAGAAACCACCGAAAGAAAAGATTTATCATTACATCATGGACTGGCTCATATTTACAGAATTTGAATTTTGACATGCACGTTTATATCACACATATATTGAAACTTTTACCACCAAAAAGTGGAAGTTTTCAGATACTAATTTTTTATATCTTTCATACTCCTGCTCAAAACATAAAATTGTAGGAACTCGTTAGAACCGCCTCGGCGAGGCGGCTCTAATAAGGACCCACAATATATGTTTTGACTAGAAGTAAGAAAAATAATGTATCAATACAAACTAGAAGAAAAAGAAACAAATTACACTGAAAGAAAATATATTCTGCTACTGTAGGGGCTTGTACGATAGCGAAATGATACAGTGTTGCCAGTGCTCCTTGGGTCAAAATTGGCTACGCCCATGGGCCTAGTAGCTACCATAGACTTAAAATGGAAAAAAAAAAATAAAATTGAAAAAAAAAAAATCAAAAATCTTCTTCTCTGAAACCATAAGGCCCAGAGCTTAGGTATTTAGCATGTAGCAACGTCGAGTATTCGTCTACATGAATCCTGCCAATCATGCCCCTGGGATCCAAATTGGCCAAATCCTGTGACCCCTTAACTCCAATAAACTTATAATGGAAAAAAGCTTTAAAATCTTCTTCTCTGAAACCATGAAGTACAGACCTTAGACATTTAGTATACGATATTGCACGACCCGCAGAAAAAGCGACCGACTGAAGTCGGTTGATTTCTAAGAGTGCCCTAAAATCACCGTGTCATTCTGTCAGTCTGTCTGTCCGTCCGTAACCCGTCCAGGTCACATGACTAAAATGGCCGCCAAGCCATATATGGTCTGTCTGTCTGTCCGTCCATAACCCGTTTGTGAAAATTGGTGATAGTGACTTAACCGCTTGGAATATTTAAACAATTTTTGGCATACTGATAGATATCAATGAGATCTAACCAATAAACTTGCGAAATATTACATTCCATTTAGTATAGCCTCGCCGAAGCGAAAAATGTGAAAATTTTAGAGCTGCTTCTTCTCGGAAACCATTGGGCCGATTGAAGTCAAATTTCATATGGAGCCTCTATGGGATTGGGGGAACCAAAATTTGCTCATGGGGTCCAGGTCACATGACCAAAATGGCCGCCAAGCCATATATGGTAAAAACCCTTCAAAAATAGTCTTCTCCAGAACCACTGGGCAGGTTTCCACGAAACTTGATAAATAGCATTTGGGACGTAGGCCCATCATAAATTGCTTCAATGGTGACCCTGGGTTGACCTTGACCTTCTTTGTGCCTAGGTCAAACTTTGACACATATGCTTTTGTTGGAATATTTAAACAATTTTTGGCATACTGATAGATATCAATAAGATCTAACCAATAAACTTGCGAAATATTACATTCCATTTAGTATAGCCTCGCAGAGGCGAAAAATGTGAAAATTTTCGAACTGCTTCTTCTCGGAAACCGTTGGGCCGATTGAAGTCAAATTTCATATGGAGCCTCTATGGGATGGGGGAAACCAAAATTTGCTCATGGGGTCAAGGTCACATGACCAAAATGGCCGCCAAGCCATATATGGTAAAAACCCTTCAAAAATAGTCTTCTCCAGAACCACTGAGCAGATTTCCACGAAACTTAATAAATAGCATCTGGGATGTAGGCCCATCATAAATTGCTAAAATGGTGACCCTGGGTTGACCTTGACCTTCTTTGTGCCTAGGTCAAACTTTGGCACATATGCTTTTGTATTGGAAAAGTGAGAATGCATTTTATCCTGCAAACGATTCAGAATACAGTTCTAAAGTATAAGATATATTTTTGCTCCTTACGATAAGGCGCATTTATTGGGGGAACCGTTTTAGGTCCAGGTCACATGACCAAAATGGCCGCCATACCCATATATGGTAACACTCATAAAGCTAAAAGCATCCGGCGGGTCGTGCACTTCAGCTGAAGCACTGGTTTAGTATAGTATAGCAACATAAAATGGTCGCCTACATAAATCCTGCCAAACATGCCCTTTGGGACAAAATTGGCCACGCCCCAAAGCTCATTAGCTCCTATTGACTTACACAGGAAAAAAAGTTCAAACATCTTCTCGGAAACCATAAGGCCGAGAGCTTAGATTTTTAGCTCACCTGACCGAAGGTTCGAATATGGGTCCTGTTGGGTCAAAAAGTCGGTCAGTAGATCAACCTTGTTAACACTCTAGAGGCCACAGTTTTGGTCCAAATATCATTCGACTTGCCCAGAATGATCCTCATAATAATATCTAGGTCAAGTTCGAATATGAGTCATGTCGGGTCAAAAGTAGGTCAGTAGGTCAAATCATAGAAAAACTTTGTTAACACTCTAGAGGCCGCAATTTCAATCTAATCATCATCAACCTTGCTCAGAATGATCATCTTGACAATATCTAGGTCAATTTTAAATATGGGTCATGTGGGGGTCAAAAAGTAGGTCAGTAGGTAAAATCATAGAAAAACCTTATTAGCACTCTAGAGGCCACAGTTTTTGGTCCAATCATCATCAAACTTGCTCAGAATTATAATACCTTGGTCAGGAGGGGTACCTTTTACAAAGGGCAACCCCTTGTCAACATTGTTAGTTAGACTGAGTCTATTCATCTCCGTCTGTAGCACTAGGACCTGACCCTCAATGTCCACAAGGTGCCCAGATAGTGACATACAGGCCAGCTCTTTATCGTCAAAGGGTTCCACCCCCCAGCCCCCCCCCCCCCAACACACACACACCATGCGTCATTATTAGCAAGACTGAACCCGTTCATCTCTGTCTGGTGCAGTAGGACCTGACCCTCAATGTCACAAGGTGCCCAGATAGTGGCATACAAGTCAGCTCTGTATTGTCAAAGGGATCGCCCCCTCCCCCGCCTACACAGACACCATGGGTCATTGTTAGTTAGACTGAGCCCGTTCATCTCCGTCTGGTGCACTAGGACCTGACCATCAATGTCTACAAGGTGCCCTGATAGTGACATACAAGTCAGCTCTGTATTGTCAACGTGATTCACCCCCCCCCTCCCCCACCCCCCCCCCCCCACCCCCGCACACACACCAAGAGTCATTGTTTGTTAGACTGAGCCTGTTACTAGGACCTGACCCTCAATGTGTCCACAAGATACCCATGGAGATAGTGACATACAAAGTCAGCTCTGTATCGTCAAAGGGATCCACCCGGCCCCCTTTCACCTTCACCATGAGGCATTGTTAGTTGGACTGAGCCCGTTCATCTCCGTCGGATGCACTATGACCTGACCCTCAATGTCCACAAGGTGCCCAGATAGTGACATACAGGTCATCTCTGTATTGTCAAATGGATGGATACCGCCCCCCTTGTCACCATGAGTTATTGTTAGTTAGAATGAGCCCGTTCATTTCCGTCTGGTGCACTAGGTCCTGACAGGTGCCCAGATAGTGGCATACAAGTCAGCGCTGACTTCTTCCTAAAAAAGAAAACAATTTTGAAGGAAAGTTCCATGAGTGCCACTCTGACAATTTTCCAATCCAGAAAAGAATATATAGCCCTTAAAATGACTTAAGTTCCTAAATAGCTAGATTAATTTTGAAACAATTTCACAGAAATGTTCCTTGGGCCACTGTCAGCCAAAAATTGTTCAAACCGTCCACCCACCTAATATTACCTGCCATAAGGATCAGCTGAGCGATCCAGGGTCATCATGACCCTCTTATTTGAATGAAGATGATGTATATTTTCCTTATTTCTAGTCTAAACATAGATTGAATGTGCTCGTTAGAACAGACTAAATGAGGCGGTTCTAACGTGTACCCACAATCTATGTGTTTGCACCAAAATAAGGAATGGTAATAATTACCCCTTAAACCCCGCTTTTCTCTATATAAAGTGGGGTTTAGAGGAGCCATAATTTCATGAACGTGTTAACCTGATGCGAAGAGCACACAACGAAGACTATGAATAGACAGAGCGGATGCGCAGACTGATCTGAATCTCGATGTGCGCACGTGTAAATGGCATGTATATAAAATGACTGCAAATAGCCATTTTAACGTTTTTTGGCTATTTGCAGTTGACTGCAAATAGCCATTTTAACGTTTTATGGCTATTTGCAGTTGACTGCAAATAGCCATTTTAACGTTTTTTGGCTATATGCAGTTGACTGCAAATAGCCATTTTAACGTTTTCTGGCTATTTGCAGTTGACTGCAAATAGCCATTTTAACGTTTTTTGGCTATTTGCAGTTGACTGCAAATAGACTCTTCCTTTATATTAATTAAATTTTAAATTAATTATTTATTTAATAAGTTTTTACCTCTGGAAAAATATTTCAACATTAACAAATTTTTAGAAAATGTGTTTTGGACAAAAACATGTCGCAAATTCGGTAATAAACAATCCTATTTTGTGACGTGTTCTGTGCGTTTTCATTTCAGGTAGTCCGTAGAGATCTCATGAATGCCATACGGAAGAAGCGCCCAGCCTTCTAAACTGATCCTGGTTCAATCATATACCACCAAGAGAACGCCCAAACCATGCAGCTGAGACAACTCAATTGGAATCTGACATCTTAGGCTATCGTGGCTTGAACATCCCCCATACTCGCCCGATCTTGCACCCCCTCCCCCCTTGACGTTGCGTATTTCCCGTGACTGAAAGAGCATTTGCGTGGAAAACGATATGAAGACGCGAGAAATATTAAGATTCAACAGAAGACTTGGAAGAGACTGCTTCAACTGTGTCTTTAAAAAAGTGTATTAAGCGCCATCGGTGGTGCATTCAACACCGTGGAAATAACTTTGAAAAAGAGCAAAAAAGACGTTGACGTTACGCTTCTTGCGTTTGCGCCGGTCAGTGGTATGTTGTACACTTTAAACTTCAACTGAAGTTGTTTGACGTATTTACATGAACATTTCACAGTTTGCTTTTGAAATATGAGCAAGTCTTATAAAAACCGATTCATGTTTCACCAAAATACAGAGTTTGTCACGATTTTTTGGGACAACCCTCGTATATATCTAACGTTATTATACTGTTAATGAATGAGCGCATGAAACACCAAGGCACGAGTAGAACTCACGACAGGGCCATACTGTACATTGTATTTTTACCATACAGATACCCAGCAGAACCAATCGCCCAAGAACGCAGCCACTGATCCGTGTCTATACTGTTTGGTTACAGTACTGCAGAAACATTCGTTGGCTTCCTATCCTATGCTGTAGACTTATCCAAACTGACTAGTTTGATCATGCTTGGGAAAAGCAAAGGCTCAATAGCAACGGTCGAAATCTGCCCGACTTTCTCAGAGTTTTCCGTATAATTACATATTGGTCAATCATTATCGGGAAGAAAAGTACACATTGATCATGGTAACTGTCCTTAATTAGCAAGAGCAAACTGGTGGATGGATTCCGATATATCAACAAGATGTTAACAAGTTTTATGTCCTCCATGGCCTTTTTCGGCTAGACTTGTATAAGTCTCCTACTTTATTATTTTCATTTCAAGTTCTTGTGTATGTCTTTTACAATCTTACCGCTTGTCAGTTTAATTTTGGCTTGACTCTTATTTTCATTTTATTCTGTCTGTCTTTTTCAATCTTACTGCTTGTCAGTTTAATTTTGGCTTAACTTTAATTTTCATTTTATTCTGTCTGTCTTTTACAATCTTACTGCTTGTCAGTTTAATTTTGGCTTGACTTTAATTTTCATTTTATTCTGTCTGTGTTTTCCAGTCATACTGCTTACCTACTTTGCTTTGGTTTGACTCTCATTTTTCATTTTTCCTCTGCCACTCTTTTCCAGTCCTACAGCTTGACAAGTTTGCTTTGGTTTGACTACAAATTTTATTTTGCTTCTACCTCTCTTTTTCAGTCTTTCTGCTAATGAATTTTGCCTTGGCTTGACTTTGATTTGCATGTTTCTTCTGTCTCTATTTTCTAGTCATGCTGCTTATAAATGTTGCTTTGGCATACATTACGCAAACACGCCTATGCAAATACATTGCCGCCTTTACCACCGAAAAAATGAAAATTTTAAGATGAAAAATTGTGATATTTTTCTTATTTCTGCTCAAAATATAGATGGTGGGCACTCGTTAGAACCGCCTCATTGAGGCGGTTCTAATGAGTACCCACAATCTATATTTTAGAGCAAAAATAAAAAAATAAGGTTTACCCCCTGTAAACCCCAGTTTTACTATATAAAAGTGGGGTTCAAGGGGGTCAGAATCTTATAGGCGTGTTTTCGTGATAACTACAATTTTCATTTTGTTTCTGTCTCTCTTTTCCAGTTATTTGCTTTGGCTTGATTTTATTTTCATTTTTTTCTCTGTCTCTCTTTTTCAGTCATACTGCTTATCAAGTTTGCTTTTGCTGGACTTTAATTTTCAATTTTCTTAAGCCTCTCTTTTCCAGTCTTTATGTTTATCAGTTTAGCTTAGCTGGACATTACTTTTCATTTTTCTTCTGCCTTTCATTTCCAGTCTTACGGCTAATACATTTTCCTTTGGCCTGACTTGTATTTCTTTTTTCTTCTTCTTTTTCCAGTCACTTAATATGGGAAACGCGACCCCTCCTATCCGGGCATGGAGAAATAGATTGAGCCGCATGGTGCTTCCGCACAGAGCTGAACGACCAAACTTTTGAGAACTGAGTAAACCGCTTAGACGTCAAGCGGTCTAAGCTTGTCCAGGAAAAGTGACGTGAGTCCTTAAACCCCGGCGTTTTTTTTTCCTTTTGTGTGTTTGTGTGTGTGTGTGTGGGGGGTGGGGGTGGTGTGGGGCTTGAGAGAATATCATTTTACCCCAATGTCTGGTAAAGTCTAATAAAATCGGAAGCAGCGTCTCTTTATTCATTTTCGTAACTGATTGCTATTTTGTCTTGACGTATGTTATTATTATTATTATTGTTATTATTATTATTATTTGTGACCTGAGAAAAATCGAATTTTGTTGAGTTTAACTCTACAATCTTCCAAGGAATTCCTTCCCAGACTTATTTTAGCTCATCGCAATCCCTTAAAAGTTTATTTATTAGTAAGCTGGACCCTGCTGTGGTTAAACATTCATGTCATTTTCCCTCTGTGTCTAATAGAAAAATCAATCAAATTATCTAGTTACTTTATACTGCAACAAATAAGGCAGTTTCTGTTCTCTTAAGTCTACTGGGAAATATAAGAATTTGTAGTTGAAGTGACGACGTTAACTGTTCATTACGACAACACATCCGTGTAACATTGTGCTTTCTTTCATACCTCCTAAAAGTTTGTTTTTTTTTTTCGGTGAAAATTTTTATTTTCCTTTCTTTCTTTCCTTTCTTTCTACTCTTTCTTTCTACTGATTCTGCGACCATTTCTCGCAGGTGTACATTACATTCACTCCAGATTTTCTATACTCCGAACATATCATTATAGGTTGTGGATGCTCGTTAGAACCGCCGAAAGGTTATTCAGGAAAAGCCACACACAAAAACAGAACGACCTCAAACCACCAACAATCCATGCTTCAACAGCATAAATATCATTATTATAAGCAAGGAGAAGTTAACAGTTACATTATTAAACAGACCTACGATCGAAAAGCGAAAGGCAAACTAACTTCTGAAAGTCGAAAAGCGAAAAGCAAACCAACTTTTGAAAGTCGAAAAGCGAAAAGCGAAAAGCAAACTAACTTCTCCTTGCTATTATTATGACACATCCGTGTGACATAGTACACTTTTTCATATTTCCAAAACGGTCATATTTCAAATGAAATTTTGTGATATTTTTTATTTATACTTCAAATATAGGTTGTGGGTACTCGTTAGAACCGCCTCATTGAGGTGCTTCCAACGAGTACCCACAACCTAGAACCTTTGTGCAGAATAAGGAAACTTTTAAACCCCAGTTTTCTCTATATATGAAGCGAAGTTTAGAGGTATATCCATTACCCTGACTTATAAACGTAATACAGAATGTCGACGTAAGCCACGTCACGCAGAAACGTTTTGCGTTGGAGATTATCGACCCAGTCAACACTACTTAGGTACAGTAAAACTCCTATATTAAGACTGCATTTGGGACTGTTCAAAAGTGGTCTTTAAGACCACTTTGAACAGTCCCAAAGGTGGTCCATGACCAGAGGACACTGTGGGCAGAAATCACAAAGGAAAATTAAGTGAAGCCTTCAAAATAAGCTTTTTAAAGTAGAATTTGTCTTAATTTTAGGTGGTCTGAATAGTGGAATTATACTGTATATGTAAAATCAAGCATGTCAGTTTACGTAACCACACGTTTCCTGGGCCGGCTTATACATGAGCCGTCAAGCAGCACAGTGCATACCATATTACCATAAATTGTCAACTTCCTTTCTTGAATCATTAAGGTTTTAAAGAAATTTGACATAGTGACCTAGTTTTTCACCTGACTTGACCCATATTTGAACCTGACCCAGATATTGTCAAGACAAACATTCTGGTAATGTGTCATGAAGATTGAAGAAATTTTGTGGCCTCTTGAGGGTGAACAAGGTTTTAAAGGAATCTGACCTAGTGACCTAGTTTCTGACCCTACATGACCCATAACTTGACCCAGATATGAAGACTGAAGCAAAAACTGTGGCCTCTAGAGGATGAACAAGGTTTCAAAGAAATCTGACCTAGTGACCTAGTATCTGATCTGATAAGACCCGTATTCGAACTTGACCCAGACAGCTTCAAGTCAAACATTCTTGTGAAGTTTCACGCAGAGTGCCCATTTTTATTATTACTTTTTTTGGTTTGTTTGGTTTTACGGCCCTTTCAAGATTATTTCCCTTAAATCGAGCCGATGACCGGCGTTGATCACGTTGATCAGAGCGGGGCGGAAACCGGAGTACCCGGAGAAAAAAAAAACACCCGACCTTCTGTTGCAGAACTTGGCGTCTCATATGTAACTCGAGCCAGGCTCGAACCACAGCGGCGAGAGACACAATGATAAAGAGTCTCAATATATCACTGTCTCGAACAAATTTTTGTGGTCCTAAAGGTGTTTGAGCCATTGAAGTTCGAATATAAAAGTACATCCTTATTACTGGACACCATGACCCAAGATATGAATATTTATTCTCAGATTCAGTGACAGGATTAATTCACAACAACAAAATCTACATTGAAATTGCGTAGAAAATGTGATACAGATATATTTACATACAGATTACACTACAGGTCACTGTACTTTGTTTTGGAAATCACTGATTTAATACATGTATGCAAAATCATTGAAAGGAAGTTAAAAGTGGTTGTAAAGTCCACGAAACCACATACCGCGGCAGTATATCGATAACTAATTTTTTTCTATTACATTATGAAAACACGCCTATACAAATACATTGTAAGCTTTAACGCCGAAAAAATGGAAATTTTAAGATGAAAAATTGTGATATTTTTCTTATTTCTGCTCAAAATATAGATTGTGAGTACTCGTTAGAACCGCCTCATCGAGGCGGTTCTAACGAGTACCCACAATCTATAGTTTAGAGCAGAAATAAGAAAATTATGGTTTACCCCTGCAAACCCCAGTTTTACTACATAAAAGTGGGGTTCAAGGTGGGTCGAAATTATATAGGCGTGTTTTTGTGATGTGAGTTTAACGGCGCAGTCAACAATATTTTAGGTCATTTTTGAGCCGGTCAGTTTACCTATCCACACTTTTCCTGAACAGTTTTATACATAAGCGGTTAACCAGTACAGTGCACATTCTTTCGCCCCCAAAAACGGACATCCAACGGAAGGGAGAGAATGGCCGTAGAAAAAAATATCATGATCAAACTCCACGAAAGAATGTTGCCGACCGGCCGACATACAGACAGACACATAGATCGATTGCCCTGCTAGCATTCTACATAAATCTACAGCGGGCCGTTAGCGGCCCGTCAGCTACCCTGACGGGCCGCTAACGGCCCGCTGTAGATTTATGTAGAATGCTTACTGGGTGGTTAGTCGATCGACTGATTGGTAGCTCTGAGCACACAGTGAAGACGTTCACAGGCACGCTGTGGGTACTCGATGAGGCTATTATATATAGGATCTTACATGAGTGCTCATGTATTATTGAATTTATTAAACGAGTTGAGGAAAAGGGATAAAATGCGAGGCTTTGCCGAGCATTTTATCCCTTTTTCTCAACGAGTTTAATAAATTCAATAATACATGTGCACGAATGCAAGATTCTATTTATCATATGACATTTAAAACGCATTTTATTCACGATTTGTTTACAAAAATGTCAATATTCCGCCGTTAGTAAACGCGACGTCGTTAAGGACGTCGTACATGTAACGTTACGGGACGTATCTAGCTAATTTGCATATTTAATCCACTAGTGGATTATCGAAAATAATACATATAGATTATTCATTCTCCTAGTTGAAATTTGGGATTTATAAACCGAGGGAGGTAAAACAATCCGATAAAGAAACGAGTGCGAAGCACGAGTTTCTTTAACGGATTGTTTTACCTCCCGAGGTTTATAAATCCCATATTTCAAATAGGAGAAATGTATAATCTGTATATTACATGCACTTCCATAGACTTTAAGGAGAGTTTGGATCTTGAATTTAGGATCTGAATGCCCGTTCAGTTGACTGTTTACAGCTCATGTAAACGGTTCAATCAGCGGAGTGTTACAGAATCTGGGTGGAAGAACAACTGGATGGGCGCCATTTTGAAAGCGCTTTCTACATTTTTGTACAAAAATAGAAGAAATAAAGTGTTTCAGTGATAAAACAAGTAAAACGTTAGATTAAATAAAGCAAAACTTACATCCTAATCAATGGTCATATCCATGTTTTCTTTTGTTTCAGCGTTGCATCCGACTCAAACGTCACGCATTCTGAACGTCTGTTGATATTTCTTAGACGCCATTACAATGACGTCATGAATAACGTCACCGTGATTGAAACTTTCCCGCGTTTGAATAGAACAATTTCACTGCAAAGGGGTATCTCGTATCTTGTACATAAAGTAGTTCCAGCTGAAGGGATTTATTTCCCCGGCTAAGAGGAAATATTTCTTCTTAGCAAAAAGGAAAATACCAAGTTTATGTCTGGTAGAAATCATGGTATTTCTCTGAAATGCATGTAATATATGACGTTATTACACTCTCAGAAGCGACGTCATATGATAAAATGAGTACACACAGCATGAATTTTCAGGACAAAAGAAGAAAATTTCCTTGAATTATCCCACATTATTTCATATCTGACCTAACGATGCAACATTTTGGGACACTAGCAAACTGTATCTGATCAGGGTCTACACTACATGCATAAAAAACTTAATACAAACAAAACAAACCCAACACCCATAAAATTGGAGATTGACCAGGCGGAATATTCGATTGTCGTATGTGGGCATTAAAAGAAAAGAATTCCATACATATGTAAACGAGTACGACTCAGCTATGGTAAACAAGTCATCGCTGTTCGGGACACTGAAGTTTTATTTATGTTTATTTTGAGGTTTAACGTCCCCGTCAACACTTTAAAGGTCATTTTGAAGCCGTTGCTTCCAATTTTGTGGGACTTTTACCCGACACTGAGATGAAATGACATCTCAAGCCCTGCCGCTCAATGAAAACAATAGAGTTTATAAGCATGGACGGTCCGACTCGCACCGCTTTGCCTGGGCAGGCTTGAATCCTCTAAGCGGCTTACCAGTACTCGTGTGCGGGTCGGTTTCAGCTCTGCGTGGAAACATCATGTAGCCCATCTATTTCTTCAAGCCTCGATGGGCGGGGGCCGGAGGGCCATTGAAGTACATGTATATAGTTGCATCACATACTGAGGGTTAGCTTTCTTTCTTTTTTCTTTCGTGCGCACAGACCTAATTACGCCATTATCATTAAGACCGGTAATCATGGTAATGGGAAATCAATACATGGTTGTTGTTGTTTTTAAAGTAATATTTCTTAATCTTTCGACACAAGACAGCTTTAAATTATCACAGCGCTGGCAGCACTGGTTTGAGTGTATGTTGTAAAATGGGGCCCAAGGCCGAAACTGTTTCAGTTAACCCTTAAATTCCTGCAATTTAATCAAACAGTGCAGACTCTGATCAGACGCCGTATTCTGTGGAGTTTGATCAGAGTCAACACCGGATGCCAATGTCCTATACTGGGACATATACCATTACGAAAACACGCCTGTACAAATACATTATAAATTTCACCGCCGACAATAGTAAAATTTTAAGATGAAAAATGTGATACTTTTTCTTATTTCTGCTCAAAATATTGAATATTGTGGGTACTCGCTGAGGCGGTTCTAACGAGTACCTGCAATCTTTATTTTAGAGCAGAAATAAGAAAAATAAGGTTTACCCCTGTAAACCCCCGTTTTACTCTATAAAAGTGGGGTTCCAAACATATACAGACGTGTTTTTGTGATGTAATGTAACCAATTCAATTATGTGAGAAACTTCCGATCTTTGTTTTTCTGCTGCTCATTACGATAACACATCCTCGAAACATAAATGTATTTTTTTCACATCTCCAAAATGGCTACTTTTCTGATAAAAAATCCATGATGTTTTTATTTATACTGCAAACTTAGGTTGTGGGTGCTCGTTAGAACCGCCTCATTGAGGCGGTTCTAACGAGTACCCACAACATATGTCTTGGAGCAGAAATAAGGAAAATCATGTATACCCCCGTAAACCCCAGTTTTCTCTATATTATATGGGGTTTTGTGTATTCATTTCACGGACTTGTTCACGTGATGTTTTCAGTGTTCAAGTCGAATATTGGCAGCTGGCGGCCAGTTGCCAGTTACCAATTCACTAGAATTTGCGAATCGACATCTGGGTGCCGTTTGCCAGTTGCCTATTCAGTTGTAATGCTCCTAAACCCTCTCAAATCGAATTGGCAGCTGGTTGCCAGTTGTCAATTCACTAGAATTTGGTTGTCGTTTGCCAGTTGCCTATTCGGTTGTTATACACTAAAACCCTCTCAAATCGAATTGGCAGCTGGCTGTCAGATGCCAGATGCCAATTCACTAGAATTTGCGCATCGGCATCCAGAATGTGAAGTCAGCTGCCATTTACCAGTTGTCGATTGAATAAGCAACTGGCAACTGGCAGACGACCTCACGGACATGATACATTCCGGCCCCGCCCTTTGGGGCTTGAAGAAATAAATGGGCTGCTGGCTGCTGCCACGCAGAGCTGAAACTTACCGCACACGAGTACTGGTATACCGCCTGGAGGATATAAGCCTGCCCAGGTAAAGCGGTGCGAGTCCATTCTTATAAACCCTATTGGTTTCATTGGGCGACAGGGCATGAAATGTCATTTCATCTCAGTGTCGGGTAAAGTCCCACAAAATTGGAAGCAACGTCTCCAAAATGACATATACAGTGTTGACAGGGACGTTAAACCTCAAATCATACAAACAAAGCATTTATCCAATACTATCAACAATGCAGCGATTTAGTTGATTTTGAACTGGATAATTGCTAAAAAGGGGTTTAGTCAGAAAAAAAAGAAAACTCATTATGAAGCGTCTCATCTGGGTTTACTTCGTAAAATTATAATTTTATGTTTAAATATATCTTTTTAATGGCAGATCCCAGCTATCATTCCTGGCTTGCATAGACGTTTTCAAGCCACTTCCGGCTTCCACTACTACTGAAATGTTTCCGCGTAGATTTTGTTTTATTTTTGATGCAGTTTAACTCAAATATATATAACATTTATTTGATATTTGGAACATTTTCCCGTTCTTTCATGCAGGCATCGCGATGCTGGCTTGTCATATAAAAGAGGCTCTGTGGAATACCTTGCTTATCAAACAAAAGAATCAGGCTCTCTTAGGATTCTACAGTAAGATGTTTTGACATGTCACACATGTTAAATCGTTTAACATCAGTAGATTGCAAGTCACTGTCTTCTTAAATAGTATTTACTGTCAAAAACTGACAGACATGATATTCGAATGATGTGAACTTCAAGACAAGAATCAAATCGTGGAACCCTAAACATGTAAATAAGCCTTTGCAGGTAGTACAAAACACTGGGTAATTATCTAACATTTGTGCAAAATGTTGCTAGGGAACCCATATTTGGGGGCTCTAAGCGAGAAGGAATATTCGAACATGCGCGCACAGCAAAGAGTCTGATCAGAGTCTTCGCTGTGCGCTATACAGTGCAACTTTAATGGCTCGGACACGAATTGCTCGATTACCGTGCCTTTCTCGAACTCATTCTTCAGATTCAATGAAATTCTTCCCCTAGCTCCTAATGTGAAATAGTTAGGCGTTTGTTTGTTTGATTTGAAGTTTAACGTCCCCGTCAATACTGTAAAGGTCATTTTGGAGACGTTGCTTCCAATTTTGTGGGACTTTTACCCGACATTGAGATGAAATGACATCTCAAGCCCTGTCGCCCAATAAAACCAATAGGGTTTATATGCACTGACAGGCCGACTCGCACCGCATTGCCTGGGCAAGCTTAGATCCTCTTAGCAGTTTACCAGTACTCATGTGCGGGTCGGTTTCAGCTCTGCGTGGAAGCATCATGCAGCCCATCTATTTCTTCAAGCCTCGATGGGCGGGGGCTAAAACAGTTTGGCGAAATCATCACGAAAACACGCCTATATAATTTTACCCCCTTCAACCCCACTTTTATATAGTAAAACTGGGGATTACAGGGGTAAACCTTATTTTCTTATTTCTGCCAAAAATACGGGTTGTGGGTACTCGTTAGAACCGCCTCGATGAGGCGGTTCTAACGAGTACCCATAATCCATATTTTAAATAGCAATAAGAAAAATAAAAGTTGCCATTCCTAGATGCAAGCGTGTACCAAATATCATTAATGAAGCTCTAATAGTTCTTGAGAAATGAACTAAAACATTAGGTTGAACACTAGGGTTGATGCAATAGTTCACTAAGTCAGTGGACCATGAAATTTAGGTCAAGGTCAAATATGGATGCTTGCATTTAAGTTGCCATCCACAGATACAAGTTAGTACCAAGTATCATTAATGAAGCTTTTATAGTTCTTGAGAAATAAACTTGACCATTTGGGTGAACGCTAGGGTGGTCGCAATATTTTACAAAGTCAGTGAACCATGAAATGTAGGTCAAGGTCAAATATGGATGCTTGCATTTAAGTTGCTATCCACAGATACAAGTTTGTACCAAATATCATAAATGAAGCTCTTATAGTTCTTGAGAAATAAACTTGACCTTTGGGAGAACCTTAGGGTGGTCGCAATATTTTACAAAGTCAGTGAGCAATGAAATGTAGGTCAAGGTCAAATATTGATGCTTGCATTTAAGTTGCCATCCACAGGTACAAGTTTGTACCAAGTACCATTAATGAAGCTCTTATAGTTCTTGAGAAATAAAACTGAACCTTTGGGTGAACGCTAGGGTGGTCGCAATATTTTACAAAGTCAGTGAATCATGAAATGTAGATAAGGTCAAGTATGGATGCTAGCACTTAAGTTGCCATCCACAGACACAAGTTTGTACCAAATATCATTAATGAAGCTCGTATAGTTCTTGAGAAATAAACTTGAACCTTTGGGTGAACGCTAGGGTGGTCGCAAATGTTGAGGCCTTGACAAACGGACGAACAGACGAACGGACGGAAAACCGGGCGTCTATATCGCGGCATCTCAGTGGACCTCGAACAAATCTTCATGGCCGAGCCAGTGAAGTTTCACTGTATACGGGTGGCCATTGTGATATGTCAAAAAGCTTTCTCATACAGTCAGAAAAGGCTGCTTACAGTGTAGTTTGAGACTTTACTGATCTCCCATGCTTGAAAAAGCCTTTTCGTCTTACACGGCCCAGCTGAATTGCATATGTATACTTGTACTTGTGGGAACAAATTACAATTTTGAAAACTCTATTAAAGGAGCTAAAAGCTTTTTCTATCCAGCCTGCACGGCAACCACAAGGCGAGAAAGTGACCAAGAGACTGGATATCTACAAGCTGAAACAAGACAGCAAGACGCAAGCCTCACCCATGACATCTGCAGCAGACTAGATGTAATGGAATTCAGTACAGATGATCCTGAAGAGAACTGGAAAGTCTTCAGAGACACTGTTCACTCTTCAACAATGGATTCTCTGAGTCCAGTATCTCACAAACATCAAGACTGGTTTGACGAGAATGATGGAGAAATACATGGACTCCTTGAAGAAAACCACCAAAAACACAGGGCATTTCTCAGTGATACCAGCTCAGTATCCAACAAGGGGACCTATCCAGATATGTGCAAGACAATCTAATCAAAACTCAGAGACATGCATTATTTATTTGTATTTGCGTCTGAGCTAGGTATACACTGTTTGCCAAATCCAACATAATTCCAGTCCAGATTCTATTGGCAACCAACCCTCTTACGCAACACACTGACCTTACAGCGAGAAGAATAGCGCGGCTGTGACAGTTACTTGACAACTGGATTTGAAAAGCTACTGCGATTAGTAACTTAACAATCGGTCCCAAAAATGGTGAAACATACATGCATATACCAATGTCCGCACCGGGAACGGGAGGTCACGGGTTCGATCCCGGGCCGCGACATACCAAAGTCGTTAAGAATGGTACTAGCTGCTCCTCGCTTGGCACTCAGATTTACGGGGTAGAGCTAGGACTGGTCGACCCAGTGTCAGGATAATGTGACTGGGTGTGGTATCATGTAATGTGTCTGGGACATGATACTTCAGTGAGGCAGCACTATAAAAGTGAGCATTGAGCTCCCTGTCGCAACCAGCCACCGTCGTGATATGACTGAAAAATTGTTGAAAGCGACGTTAAACCCGAATTCACACACACACACACACACACACACACACACACACACACACACACACACACACACACACACACACACACACACACACACACACACACACACACCAATTCCCTTACGATTACCTCCGCAAATAGCTTTGATACTAAGAACAAACATCATTATGTCTGTGTAAATATTGATATCACACTATCAACCTGCCCTAAACAAATCTCTTCCTTTTTAACCCATTGTACACTAGTGGACTCTTCCATTGCTATATGGTGGACAAGTCCATTTGTCATATGAGTGATGTAAGGCCTAGTTTTTCATTTTTATTCTAATTTTGATGGAAATTTCTGTTAGCACATAGTGCAGGCCCTGATCAGACGCCGCGTTCTGCGGCGTCTGATCTGGGCCTACACTGTTTGCCAAGGTTTTTCCGCGTGCAATGGGTTAATGTGTGCTTGATCGATTTTATATAGGGTTTTGCCGATGTTCCGTAAAACACCAACATTTCGCCATAGGCCGACTCCATGCCATCAATCCCGCCCCACTTCAATGGAAACAGCCATTTCTAAGCAACTTCGGAGGCAAGTTTTGAATTCAAAGATGTTTGGTGAAGGAAGAAACAATTGAAATCAAAGAGATGAAATCAAGGATTAAACACCTAATTGACTTGTTTCAAAGAGACCACCAAAGTATGGAATCAACAGTTTTAGTCCACATAGAAATTTAGGGTGTTCATAAAAATATATATTAAGCAAATGGCCGAACGTTTGGAAATAGTGACGGCCCTGGGCAGACGCCGCCATCTACGGTGTCCGCACTGGGCCTGGACTGTTTGTGAGTGCGTGTTTGAGTTTTACGTCACACCAACAGCTAAGGTCATACGGAGACGGGACCTCGGTTTAAAGATTCATCCAAAAGTCGGAAGGACTGTTTGTCAATGTCACTATTGGTCTGTACTTTTGACCCCACTTTTTATATAGTAAAACTCACAGGGTATACAATATTTTTCTTATTTCTGCTAAAAAAAAAAACAACATAGACGGTTCTAAAACCGTTTAACGTGGCGTAGCGTTGATATAGTGGTATTAGATATGGCCAAAGCGAAATAATCTAAATGCGTACAATGGTGTTTCGAAGTCTCGAACATCTTTGGGAACATACAAATTTGTCCGAAACAGGGACAGTTCGAGCCCCTGAGGGTTATTCGTAGTGACATAGGGGTTATATAAAATAAAGGCATGCTGTGTGTACTCATCAGAATCGCCTCATCGAGAAGAATTTAATCGATATACCCAACAAAGCTTTATAATTAAATATCTTAACAATATCTTATCAGGTCCTACGGAGGCTCAAGGGCGGGTAAGAACCAGCCATGGTTTGCGGGCCATCGGTTTTGAGCCATCGAATTTTCACTGTACGTATATGCGGAGACTCTTGTGTCCAAATCTTGATTGTCCTCGAGTCACTGATATGTATACCATGTTTATAATATTAACCCTCATGTTGTTATATTGTTGTATAACCTGAGTATTAAATAAACTTGTAAACAAGCTACAACAACGTATGTTTTGAGCGAAAATATGAAAAACATCAGTTTTGTCTGATTTATTTCATTTGTTGCTGATACAAGTTTCAATATATTTAAATACGAATGTTTTAGTAATGAGGTTTACTGTCTTGTTTAAAGAGTAGACTGAAAGTGGAGGGCATAGATCATTGAGATTAAAAAAAAAAAAAAAAAAGTGCGTGGACATGGACGAGGATACGATTCAAGACAAACAAAACCAGCCTATTTTAATGGATGTAGTCAAACGATTCAGTTTGGGAGTTACCTACAAAGGGTACATAGCCTTAAACAAGAGCACGTATGATGAGCTACTTGCCTTAAACTATAACCCTGGGCCGTGAGGGAGTAGAAAGGTAATTCTGTCAAAATATCTAGGTATGAAATGTAGCGCAAAAAGTAAAGGGTGCTCTTTTTCAGAATGAATGAAAATCTGTCGACTGCATCATAAATGCTTTATTTCTTATATAAAATGATATGTCGACTGTATATGATGCATTGAGCCACATCACTAAAAAAACTTGTTTGACGTCACGGGCGACCAGCAATGACACCGATCAACATGCGCAACGGTGAAAATGCGGTCACAGTCTTTGTTGTTCAGATGAGCCATTTATATGCTCTAGGCAAAAAAAGTGAAGGCTGGTCTTCACTTTTTCTGCCCAGAGCACAGGTATGCAAGCTCTGTTTCCTCAGTACCAACGCATTCGTGCTGAGTTACATTTTATGCAGTCAGCGAATCATATGGGCCCCGGCAAGCGAATTTGGGTCTTCGAGCATTCCGTCATGACAAACGTTAACTGCGCATGCCCAGCCATTCAGAGGGGCCAGGGATATGGCTTTCTGTCTGAAGGTTCCACTTGATTCACTGCTTGCATGAGCGAGCAGCGAAGGTTCTGGCGAGACTGCGCGGATGCGCAGGCTCGCCTGAACCTTCGCTGCTCGCATAGGCGATAAGTACCAAAATCGCTTGGCGGGGCCCATATGAACCTGTCAGCAAGAGGTTTTTTTTTTGCAGTTTGACAAAAATTTGAAAGCCCATGCGTATAGCCAAGAACGGAAATGTAAGTTGCTACATTTTCAGCACCGCCGATCGTGGGCTTTTAGGGCAACATTTAAGTTCTAGTAAACCGCTTAGAAGGTCTAAGCCTGACCAGGTAAAGTGGATGCGACTCGGACCGTCCCTGCTTATTAACCCTGGCGGTAGGGCTTGAGATACATTTCATCTCAATGCCAGGTAAAAGCCCCCAAAAATTAGAAGCAACGTTGCCGAAAACACCTAAATATATGTAAAGTGTTGTTTTCGGCCCCCGCCCATCGGGGCTGGAGAAATAGATGGGCTGCATGATATTCCCATACAGAGCTGAAACCGACCTGCACACGAGTACTGGTCAACCGCTTAGAGGATCTTAGCCTGCCCAGGTAATGCGGTGCGGTCCATGCTTATAAACCCTATTGCTTTGATTGGGCGACAGGGCTTGATATGTCATTTCATCTCAATGTCGGGTAAAAGTCCCACAAAATTGGAAGCAACGTCCCCAAAATGACGTTTACAGTGTTGACGGGGACGTCAAACCTCAAATCAAACAAACAAACGAATACAAACAAAATCTCTCAAACATGGAAATTAGAAGGCAAATTAAATCATGAGTCAGCGTTTTATTTCCGTGTTTCAGGCTCAGAATAGACTTTCTTGAGCCGTGTCACGAAAAAACCTTTATTTGGGGGTTAAGGTAGAAGCAAACCTGTCTGCGTACACACGTTAGCGATAGGTTTGCAATTGTAAGGGGAATGGGAACACCTGGCACATTTTTCCGCCATTTTTCAAAGTGAGACAACTTTAGGGACTTCCTGTTCGCTTTTCTTTAAACTCTGTCCAATAGAAAAAGAGGTCAACTCTTAAAGGAAAGAATTTGCTCCTTTGGAGCAAATTCTTTTCTTTAAGAGTTGACCCCTATTGACATGGGAGACCAAATTATTTTTGTGGGAATTCCCTCCCCTGAAGGTGTACCCATTCCCCTGAAATATAGACCATTTAAAGGTGTTGTACTATCCAAGGTGCGAACGTCAGACTGTACGGATGTGCAGGCTGGTCTACAATTTTGTTGTTAGCAAAGCCAAAAGCATAGATTCTCAAGACGAAGGTCTTATTTATACCGTAATTCTTGTTCAGGTCCGGCACTTACACCCAATACCGCGAACATAATAACAATCAAACAAGGCGGTTATATTAATAGCCTGCAGTGGAAGACCTGAAAATGGTGTAAAGCGCGACCAGACTGCGCATTGAGGAACAGTCTAACCAAGGCCTATAGTGTATTCGCTTGCATGTATGGGTGAATATTTTTGTGGTATTATGGTATTTATAGAAGATAATATTTTACATGAAAGGATGATCATTAAGACGTGCATGAGTTATTTATGATTCATATTTTATTCATTTAAAAGAGAGACTATTCATATTTGCTTGTAACATGAATGGTTTCGCAACAGCTACATGTATGTACGAAATCCTATATAGTGCCTCAATCAAACAAACAAACAAAAGCCATGCATTACACATATTACGTAAACCCTAGTCAACCCCACTTTATAACGGGGAAAAGGGGTGTTTACAAAGGAATACAGTCAAACCTGTTATAGTGGCCACCTCTATTAAGCAACCAACCTGTCTTAAGCAACCATGCATTTAGTTCCCAAGAAAGGCAAATGCATTAAAATTCACCTGTATTAAGCAGGCACCTGTCTTAAGCAAGCAGATTCTGATCATCCTGAGGTGCTTGCTTAACACAGGTTGAACTGTACTATCTTTTTATTTCTGCTAAAACTATATAGAATGTGAGTACTCGTTAGAACTGTCTCAATAAAGCTGTTCTAGCAAGCACCCACAACATATTTATTGAAAATATCAAACCTTTTCAGGTCCGCCCCCGCCCATCGGGGCTTGAAGAAATTGGTGGGCTGCATGATGCTGCACACAGAGCTGAATCCAACCGCACACGAGTGCTGGTAAACCGCTTAGAGGATCTAAACATTGCGCAGGTCGGACCGTCCATGCTTATAAACCCTATTGGGGGCATTGGGTGACAGGGCTTGAGATGTCATTTCACCCCAATGTCGGGGTAAAAGTCCCACAATGTTGGATCTATACTAAAAAAAACAAAAAATGACCTTTTCAGAAGAATATTATCACTGTAAGTGACATGAAATTATCGTTTAAGTTATACTCGGGTGCAGGCCCAAAATCAGATTGATCCTCTAGGAGCAGTCTGATCAGGGTCCACACCACTTGTCAATGTCTATTTGCAAAACATGTTTGAAAAGTTTCCAAGACATTTCACATCTTCACGACACCACGCCTATATAATTTTGACCCCCCTTGAACCCAAGTTTTATATACAATGTAATAAAACTAAGGTTTGCAGGGGTAAACCTTATTTTTCTTATTTCTGGTCTGAAATATAGATTGTGGGTACTCGTTAGAACCGCCTCGACGAGGCGATTCTAACGAGTACCAACAATCTATATTTTGAGCAGAAATAAGAAAAAATATCACACTTTTTCATTTGTTCGGCGATAAAGGCTACGACGTATTTGTGCAGGCGTGTTTTCGTAATGTGACGTTTATATTAGCATCTAGCTGCATTGACAATACAAAATAGAGCATGACTACAAATGAGAACAGCGACAGAACAGATCAGACTGTGTCCGTTCAGTTAGATTATGGTCTTCGCTGCTTTCTCGACGAATGGCCATCTCAACTCAGGCTAGTGTGCGATAATTCTGATCAGGCTGTGAAGACGCGAAGTCGGTTCCGAGTTGACGCCTCTACGCTCAAATCGCTTGAGTCCTAATAAATATTCCATCTTGGGAGACAAGTGAATTAAGGAATGATGTAGATATAAAGTAAAATGAATATTTAACAAATATGGAGACAATAGGGCTTCAGCGATTACATAACCCTTTCATCCCTGAGTTTCTGAAGTCATGATTCTTAAACGCGCCCAGTCTTGAAAACAGGGGGTAAAGTCAAATCCATCAAATCAGGTCTTGGAAAATCCCTGTTTACAAAATAACAAACAGTGTAGATCGTTATAATTACGCTATTGTATAATTAACTTTGGGCCGACTGACAAAAAATCGACCTAAACTTGGGAACTGATATTTCAAAATATCAGCATTTTTTCATGTAACCCTCTACATGTGGGAAACCCCAAAACGGATACCTTGGCAAACAGGTCAGGCCCGGATCAGACGCCGCAGAACGCGGCGTCTGATCAGGGCCTGCACTATTTGCTAACAGAATTTTCCGTCAAAGATAGAATAAAAAACAAAATAATAGGCCTGACATCCTTTATATGACAAATGGACTTATCCAACAAAAATATAAATGGGAGAGACCACTAGTACACAAGGGTTAAGAAACATTCCGCAGAAACGTTCCTTGCTTAGGTGAGACTTCGAAAGGCGCAGTCTCGCATGCGCCATTTCGTTCAAACGAGTTACACAGCCTGTATTCGCGCTTGAGGGCACTTTTTTGCCAGTCGGTTATATAGGTCAAGCTACAAATCGATCAAGCAGATGCCCTGTATTTTTCTGCTATCATGTTTTGACTGATTACATGTGTTTTATAGATTAATTCCGAGATTCCGATTTGCGAAAATATTTCTATCAAACTTCAAGCAATGTGTATACACAACAAGATATAGCTCTGTAATTATCCAAAAAATTCAGCTTGCCTTTGTACTCGAGTTGGCATTAGAATAGCATGCCTATGTGGTGCATGCATATTTTCTTTAGCGGCCTAAAAATGGTTTTCTTATTTCTGCAACCAACATAGATTGTAGGTACTTTTTAGAAACGCCTCATTGAGGCGGTTCTAACAAGTTTCACTGACCATTCTATATTTTGGGTAAAATAAAAGAAAATAATGTATACGCGTGTAAAACCACGGCTTTCATGTATGTAAAGTGGGTTTTACAAAGGCATTTGTTATATGCAGCTATACGTGACGGCGTTGGAGACGACGTAAGCGTCTGCTAAATTACGTTTTTTGAAAACTCTGAATTTAATAAACCCCTATATAAAGAGTATACTGCAGTGCCGGATAGCCTTATATGCGCTATATGAGCGTTCTATTTTGGGAATACCTCTGAAGACGTCGGCCACTGCAGTGCTAGTCTGCGCGTGGGTTCGAATCGCATAAAAAGGTAAAAAAAGCTTGGGTTTATTGTAAATATGCCAAGGATTCCAATCTTTAACATTGGAAAATAGTGGAGACCAAGATGTGGTCGACACTACTGCTTAATGTACAGCTATCTTTGTAGCACGCAAGCACACCAAAACAAGCGTCTCTATATAATGAAACAGACTGGTACCAAGTTAACCCTTCTCTTGCTGAATATTCAGTTTAGCCACTTCTGTCTATCAACCAATCAAATTACTTGATTTAATATATTGCTACAAATTCATAAACACAATGCCAAACAGTGTAGATCCTGATCAGATGGCTTCTTCAGAAGCCATCTGATCTGGATCTACACTGTTTCCAAAGATAGGGGTTGTCGTGAATAGCAAGATAAGAGTTAATACGACGTGTCATAGTGGAAATTCAGCACTACAAGAGAAGATATCCCTCAAGACTATTTTTTTCTAAGGTTTATCAATCGACCCAAGGGTACTAAGCATAGAAGCTTCCTGCTTGCTATTGTCGACGTGACTATTGCTGACAGTTTATAAAATCCAGGAACATGTATCGGTTATGTATAGCAGCGCTAGTCTCAGAAAGCTTTGTATCACGAAAAGACGCCTGTATAATTTTGACCCTATTGAACCCCACTTTTATATAGAAAACTGGGGTTTACAGGGGCAAACCTTATTTTCTCATTCCTGCTTCAAAATACAGATTGTTGGTACTCGTTTAATAACGAGTACCCACAATATATATTTTGAACAGAAATAAGAAAAATATCACAACTTTTTCACCGTAAAAATTTCGTTTTTTCGGCGCTAAGTTTACAATGTATTTGTATAGGCGTGTTTTAGTAGTCTGTAATGTAAAAAGTAAAATCGACTCTACTGGGACATTGGCAGACAGTGTAGGCCCAGATCAGACGCGACAGAACAAGGTGTCTGCGTTTAATGAACAGGAATGTAAAGGTGAAAAGAAACGGTTTTTCTACAATCAAGCCATTTGGCCAACCAGTGCTAAAAAGTTTTAAGTTCAATGCAGTAACCAGAGTCAATAAGTTACTTCCCTTTTTAAAAGGCAGAAATCCTTTCCCTTGACCTTGAGGGAAAAAGGGTCTAACTCCTTTAATCAGAAACAATTTTTAGGACTGCCGTGAGTAGAAGGTTTCTGACTTAGTTAAAGTACTCCTCCAAGACTATTTTTTCTACTGTATAACCTCCCTTGCCTGGCATACCATTGCTGATGAAACTTATTATAAACAAATAAAGCATTTTATAATGACTTAAATTTTACTAAAAGGTGTCTTGAGGCCATTCCAACGATGCTGTTTACTTCCAAGAACAGAATCCACTCTCTAGGCAAGTTCAGCAGACGACAAATTGTTGATATTTTTCTTATTTTTCAGCATATTAGTAGACAATTTGCATGAAATTCTGCGAAAATTAGAAAAAAATATTTTAAAGTGTCGTCTGCTGTATCTGCTGCGAAAAGTTACCCAGCATGCAGAGTTAATAAGTAAACCAAATATTTTGACAGAGTTGCCTCCCTTCAAGCTGTACCCATAAACCCAATCCTTTATATTTCTGCTGATCAACAAAATTTTATTCCTCAGATTGTGTTGTGAGTAAAGAATGGTTTATTTTATTGCTGCTACACCTGTGAAATTGTGTTGGATGAGGCATTTAATCGGGGGTATATATTTCGCATCGAGCCATAAAAATAGCTTAACCCTTGTCCTGCTAATCCCGGATATGCCTTATCTTTGAAACAATGTAGATCCAGATCAGATGGCTTCTGATGAAGCCATCTGATCAGGATCTACATTGTTTGCCATTCAGATTGTGAATTTGTTGCAATAATTTGCATCAAGTAATCTGATTGGTTGATAATCGGTAGTGGGTGTGGCATATATGAATATTCAGCAGGACAAGGGTTAACCATAAAAATAAAGAAATAAGAAAGTACCCACTCATCACTTTAACAAGTCCATGAAATGAATACCCCCGTAAACCCCACATTACAGAGAGGAAACAGGCGTTTACGGGGGTAAATATTATTTTTCTTATCCCTACTCAACGCTAAATACAGTCGAACTTCAATGGCTCGAACACCTTTGGGACCACGAAATTCTGTTCGAGACAGGGGTAGTTCGAGCCACTGAGGGTTACTGCCAGGAGGCGTAAAGGGGATAGTTTGGGACTTCTTTTCGGTGTTCTATAACAAATGTATGCTGCGTGTACTCACTAGAATCGCCTCGTTGAGGCGATTCTAATGAGGACACACAGCATACATTTACAAGATAAGGAACGAAAATAGCCTTAATTTTCCCCTTACTATTTCTTATGTAGCGAAATTCCCTAGGGACGCAAGAAAGGGTTCGACTAAGCCATGGTAAACGAGCCATCGGTGTTCGAGCCATCGAAGTTCTACTGTAGATATAGGATGTTGGTCCTCGTTAAATGATGCTGTATGGTATGTCCTTTGAGGGCCATGAAGGACGGGCATACCCAAATATTCAACCATTTGCATAAGAATGATAATTTACCTTTGATCTTTTTTATGTTCGGTAAATATTTCACCTGTTTGATGACCTGGTTCTTTCCGCGATACTTAAGAAAGGGGATATTTCGTGGTCCAGTCAACATTACTTAGGTCATTTAGGCCTGGTGACCTTACCACACTTTTCCTGAGCAGGCTGATACATTAGCGGTTATCCAAGTACAGTGTACATTCGACAATTGCCCCCCATGAATCAGCAGAAGGGGAACATGGCCGTAATATCCACGAAATAAGTTTGGCGACCCGGCAGTTATCGAACCAGCGACCTCCTACGCGCATCCGACTGAGCTGTCGAGGTCGGCACTCAGGGTTTTATTACAAAGAGGGTCTCCGCCCCCGCCCATCGGAGCTTGAAGAAATTGATGGGCTGCATGATGCTTCCACGCAGAGCGGATATCCGTCCGCACACTAGTACTGGTAAACCGCTTAGAAGATCTAAGCCTGTCCAGGAACCGCGGTACGAGGTAGACCGTCCATGCTTAAAAACCCTATTGGTTTCATTGGGCGTCAGGGATTAAGATGTCATTTCATCTAAATGTCGGGTAAAAGTCCAACAAAATTGGAAGCAACGTCTCCAAAATGACCTATACTGTGTTGACGGGGACGTTAAACCTCAAATCAAACAAACAAAAACAATACAAAGAGGGTCTGCTGAAAAGTTGAGAGAAGTTGACCTTGTTGCATGGCCCAGTCCCACTGCTTGCTATTATATGCCATAAAATATGATTAGACTAAACAAAACTTAGGATCAAAAGCCTGGAACCTCAAGCATTCATAGTGTTCCAGGGCGCAGGGCCAGGTGGAACACCATCACGCGAACAAGTCCGTGAAACAAAGACCACTGTAAACCCCACTTTATTTAGAGAAAACTGGGGTTTAAGGGGGGTAAACATTATTTTCCTTATTTCCGCTCCAAGACATAGGTAGTGGGTACTCGTTAGAACCGCCTCAATGATGCGGTTCTAACGAGCACCCAAAACCTATGTTCTGAGTATAAATAAGAAAAATATCACACATTTTCATCAGAAAAAAATACCTTTTTCGAGATACGAAAAAAATGCACTATATCACACGGATGTGTTATCGCAATGCATTAGGATTTACATATCCGTGTCTCATAGTGAATTATTTTGCTAGTGTCTCATAGTGAATTATTTTGCTAGGAATCTTCTTATCTGGATCCACAAGCTTTGCATGATTCCACATAGGTCTACAGGGTTGAAAGATGTAAGAATTGTAAAACAAAACAAACAAACAAAAAAAAAAAAAAAAAAAAACCACACACACACACACAAAAATTTAAAGCAGACATTACGATAACATACCCGTGTGACATGGTGCATTTTTACACATCTCCAAAATGGCTACTTTTCTGATGAAAATCCGTGATATTTTTCTTACAAATACTGCAAACATGGGTTGTGGTTGCTCGTGACAGCCGCCTCAGCGAGGCGGTTCTAACGAGTACCCACAACCTATGTCTTGGATCAAAAATAAGAAAAATAATGCACACCCCCTTAAACCCCAGTTTCACTATATAAAGGGGGTGTTCATTTCACGGACTTGTTCACGTGAAGTACATTCCTTTTAAAGAGTTAGAGGCAAATCATTTATGTAAGAGTGAGTGAGTGAGTGTTTGAGTTTTACGTCCCACCAACAGCTAAGGTCAAACGAAGACGGGACCTCGGTTTAAAGACACATCCGAAAGTCTGGAGAAGCCCGGGATCGATCCTGCGACCCCTGGTTTACAAGGAGAGTAGCGTAACCACTACACCACGGAGGCTTCTTTTTATGTATTAAGAGTAGATTCCCTTGAAAGTAGACCCATTCACCTTGAGTACATTTTTAGATTTTTTATAGCCACAACTTTCAAGCTGTAAGCTTCAAGTGGCGAATCTTATTAACCTAGCAACGGGGCGTAGGTCATTTTGATACAAACAAAAACATCGAGTATTATACACAAGAACAGATACATCCTCAGGGGAGGCAACTCTTTCGAAAATATTTAGTCTTTGTCATCAATGTCCTGAAGACGAGCATAATAACAAGTCCGTGAACACCCAAAACCCATAAACCGACTTTATATAGAGAAAATCACGGTTTACAAGGTATACAAAACAAAAACGTTTTACAGGGGAAAAACACGCATAAAGCATTCAGGATGTAAACTTTCTCATAACCACTCTGGGGGCTTCTTAAGTGTCAATATATTGTCAAAGCAAAGCTTTAAATTTTAACATGCAAGATCTTATATAAAAATAAAGTTTTAGGTGGTTAAAAACATGCAAAATAGAAAATAGTGAAACTCGTCGCCTATATCTGTTTTATACATGTACACACATGTAAATTTCATATCCTTTCTTCTAGTGGGACCAGTCCCGACAGGTAATTTTTGGTTGCATGTTCTGAACTTTATGATGGGTAAATAATGTTTGAAAATAGTTATCTAGCTTAAAACTGGAATGGAATTTACCTTTGGTCGAGCAATCATAATGACGAAATCGTTAGTTTTGAACAAACGGCCTCAGCAGCAGTATTATTCTAAAATACCTCATAAATATAACTTTGCCAAGGGTCGTTGACAAGTGTTTCAGTTTTACGTCCCACCAACAGCTAAGGTCATACGGAGACGGGATCTCGGTTTAAAGACTCATCCGAAAGTCTGTAGGAGCCCGGGATCGAACCTGGGACCCCTGGTTTACTATAGGCGAGTAGCGTAACCACTCGACCACGGGGGCTTCTAAGGGTCGTTGACAAACGTTTTCAAAAGACCCAGTAAAATCGAATTTTTCTCTTTTTTTCTCTCTCTCTATTTCTTATGTTATTTTCTTCCAAACGGAACATTTTATTATCACATGCATGTATATTCCTTATTGGCAAGACAAAGAATTTGTTCTTTCTTTCTCGCAGCGGTTTATTTTACAGGAAATCAAACAAAAAATCCCGCGCGTTGTCTCCCTTCTTAAAAATGTTGGAAAAGAAAGCCGCTGGAATGCGCAAAAATGTTTCTCAAGACGCATGTGCGGGAGCCATTTCACCATGTTTAGAGGCCAGACCTAAAGTTAGGAACTACAGTGAAACTCCGAAAACTGGAACATGCATATCTCGGTTACCATAGAAAATTCGAACTCGTTATTGAGTCCCTAGAGAATTCACCCAACACTGCCATGCACATATCCATATATTTGGATATTTAAGGAAAGTATTCCTGATTTTACCTGTAAAAGGTATGTTGTGTGTACTCATTAGAATCGCCACAATGTGGCGATTCTAATGAGTACACACAACATACCTTTATCTTATAGAAGATCGTAAAGATATTATAGTAATACTTATTGCACTTCATAACCTGAAAGTATTATTAAAACCTCAGTAGCTCAAACAACCATTAGTTCGAATTAATTCTCATGGTCCCGAGGATATTCGAGTTATCGAAGTTCGATTGTATACTAATCTGGGTTATGATTCTGATATCAGTGTGACTATCATTGGCCACGCAAAAAGCTCGTGTACGAAATCCAAATAACATTTCATGTCATAGATCTGTGTGAAAACGGCTGGTTATGCCTGTGATCTGTATTGGGGCAGACAGTAAACCAGGGCAAGTCGATGGTGTGCAATCGCGAATACCCACGTTTTTTCTAACTTTGACCTTCAACGTAACCCCATGATCCCAGAGGGTCAGATCGAAATTTGTATACCTTTATGCACATCTCCAGTCCGAAAGCAATATGTGTACCGGGTTTCTTCATAATAGGCCAAGAAATATATAAGTAGTTGCATCCACAAGCATTTTCTTGAAAATTTGACCTCTGACCTCACCCAGTGACCTCACAGATCAAAACTTGGATACCCCCATGCACAACTGCAGTCCCTAACCATTATTTTTATTTGTAGCAAGTTTGGCAACCAAGGTGAATATAAAGGAGTACAATGCTGTTGCATTCACAAGCATTTTCTGTAAAATTTACCTTTGACATCAGCCCATGACCCCATGGGTTCAGATCAAAATTTGGATACTCTCATGCACATCTACAGACCCTAAGCAATATGTGTAGCAAGTTTCGCAATCCATACGTGAAGAAATAAAGAAGTGGTTGCAATCACCATCATTTTCTTGAACATTTTACCTATGACCTCACTCCATGAACGCAGGGGTTCAAATCAACATTTGGATACCCTTACGCACATATGAAGTTCCTAAGCAATATGTGTACTGAGTTTGGTGACCATAGGGCAAGTAATAAAAAAGAAGCTGCATTTACAAGCATTTTCTTGAAAATTTGGCATTTGGCCTCAGCCCATGAGCCCAGGGGTTCAGATCAAACTTCAGATACCCTTATACACATCTGCATTTCCTAAGCAATGTGCGTACCGAGTTTGGTGACCACAGGGCAAAAAAAAAAAAAAAAAAAGGAATTGCATTCACAATGTCCGTGACAGACCGAAAATATAAAGACTGGTGGAATTTCAAATTTTGGATTTCATGAATTACTACAGGATAGAACTTCAAACTCCTGTGATCAGACGCCGCATCTGATAAGGGTCTACACTGTTCAAGACTATTTTACCAGCTTACACTCAAAGACAAACGACCCATCAGTGCTGCCAGTTCTGCAGACATTCAACTCAAGCACACGCCTATTCATCTATATTGAAAATTTAACCACTTAAAATTGAAAAAAATTCAGATAAAAAAAACCCCGATATGTTTCATATTTCTGCTCAAAGCATAGACTGTGAGTACTCGTTAAAACGGCCAAAATGAGGCGGTTCTAACAATAACACACAATATATTATATGAGCAGAAAAAAGAAAAATAACGTATATCCCTGTAAATCCCAGTTTTACTATATACATAAAAGTGGGGTTTAAGGGGTCAAAATTATACAGGCGTGTTTTCGTGATGGCATGACAAATATCATGGAGGAAAAGTAGAAATCCCGTGACGTCTCTTTCTTGGACCAATTCAAAAACGGTTTCATGTTTCAAGTACTTTGTAAGCGAAATGCACTTAGTTCAAAACGTAGCGTAGCAAGCAAAATGATACGACAGATTGGAAACTACAGTAGTTTGTTGCCTCGGCCCCCGCCCATCGGGGCTTGAAGAAAAATATGGGCTGCATGACGCTTCCACGCAGAGCTGAAACAGAACCGCACACGAGTACTGTTAAACCGCTTAGAGGATCTAAGCCTGTCCAGGCAAAACGGTACGATTCGGTCTGTCCATGCTTATAAACCCTATTGGTTTCATTGGGCTGCAGGGCTTGAGATGTCATTTCATCTCAGTGTCGGGTAAAAGTCCCACAAAATTGGAAGCAACGTCTCCAAAATGACCTTTACAGTGTTGACGGGGACGTTCGACCTCAGATCAAACAAACAAACAAAGATGTTCTCGTGATTATCACTGATAAACTTTTTTCACGTAGTGTAAGGAATCAACCAGAAGTATATAAAATCGGAGTTAGCTGAATGAAAACAGAGGACAAACCAAGAGGCCCAAGAGGTCCTGATCGCTCCCTTGTGCCCTGAGTATTAAGTGGTCCTTTTTTCCTCATCTGAGTGACTATGATTTTTGGTACTGATAAATAGGTCAAGGTCAACCTGGGGTTTATATTGATAAAATATTGCAGTACTCAGTCAACTGAAGCTGCAAACAAAGTTCATTAGGAAAACATGTCCGTGTGAAATAATGGCGCCCAACATGGTGTCAGAAATGACACATTTTAGGTAAAAAAATATTATATTTCTTATTTCTGCTTTCAACATAGATCGTGGGTTCTCGTTAGAACCGCCTCAATGAGGCGGTTCTAACGAGTACCCACAATCTATTCTTTTGAGCAAAAATAAGACTGATAATGTATACTCCCGTAAACCCCAGTTTTCTCTATATAAAGTGGGGTTTAGGGGGTGTTCATTTCACGGACTTGTTCAACTGATGCAAGAAATCGGCCCAACGGATCTGGAGAAGATTATTTTATTATTATTACTATTATTATTATTATAATTATTATTATTATAAATGGTCATTGCAGCCATTTTGGTCATATGGACCATTTGAACAAACTTTCATTAAGCCAACGCCAAGGCAGCTGTATATGAAATTTATTTAAAATTGACCCAGCAGTTTCAGAGAACGTGTACTTTAAAAAGTTGATGGGCGCCTGGGGCCAAAGTCGCCGAATGACCATGACATTAAATAGCATTCAAGGACATTCATATATTACCTTAAAACATTGCATAATCTCAACAAATTTAGAAAAATGCATTTTAACCGCTTTCGCGTTCAAAAGCTTAAAGAATCAATTTTGACCTTATCCAAAGATTGGGGTCAAGGTCAACCTTGGATCGTCAGTGGAACAAATTTGGTTGTACTCAGTAACTTAAAGCTACATACTAAGCTGCAAGGCTAATTGGTCCAGAGTTTCTGGAGAAGAAGACTTTTTAGGGAGTTTACAATATTTAGGCCTGGTGGCTATCTTTTTCATGTGACTTGAACCATCATCGAATAACTTTTCGTTCTGCCATTGTCAAGACTGCACAAAAAATTCAACTGAAATTGGTTCTGCAGTTTTAGAGAAAATGTCATTTGAAATGCCAATGTACCTGCAATCTAACTGACTGAGGCGAAGATCATCGAATGACCTTGACATTTGACATTCACAGACATTCAGATGTACCAAAGCACAATAGTTTTCGAAAAAAATCATTTTCCCATTCAATAGCTTAAGAGACAAAATTTGGCCTTGTCATAAAATAGGTCACGGTCAACTATTGTCATTATTTCAACAAATCTGGTAGTTTTGTTTGTTTGACTTGAGATTTATAGAAACTATATAGTTCATTTTGGAGACGTTGCTTCCAATTTTTAGGGAGTTTTACCCGCAAATCTCGTAGTACTCAAGTCACCTAATGCTGCATAAATTTTCGAGACAATTTTGCCGAGCACTTCCGGCGAAGAATATATTTTAAATGTTATTACAATATTTGGGCATGGCGGCCATCTTGGTCATGTGACCTAGACAATTCAATCAAGGTCTCATTCCCCAATTGTGAGGAGGTTGCATATGAAATTTAATTGAAATTGACTCAGCTGTTTATGAGAAAGGATCCTTTGAAATACTGATGGTCCTGCAATCAAAATGACCTCAGGCGACACTGACGTCTTGCATTCATAGACATTTATTTTGTACCTATCCGCAATAGTTTTTGAAAAACGCATTGTTCTACCTTTTTCCCATTGAAAAGCCTATGTAAACACATTTGACCTTGCTGAAAAGTAAGTCAAGGTTAACCTAGCATTATCAGGTGAACAAAATTGACTGTACTCAGTCACCCAATACTGCATACCAAGTTTCAAGACAATCGGCCAAGTGACTCAGTTCTGGAGAAGAAGATTTTTTTTTATATTTTTACCACATTTGGCCATGGTGGGCATCTCGGTCCTGTGACCTGGACCATTCCATCAAGAGTTTGTTTTCCAATTGTCAGGAGGTTGCCTGGGAAACATTACGATAACACACCCGTGCAAAACAGTGCATTTTTTTCACATCTTCAAAATGGCAACTTTTCTGATGAAAATTTATGGTAGTGTTCTTATTTCTATTCCTAACATAGGTTTTGGGTGCTCGTTAGAACCGCCTCATTGAGGCGATTCTGAGTACCCACAACCTATGTCTTAGAGCAGAAATAAGAAAAATAATGTATATCCCAATAAACCCCAGTTTCCAAACATAAAGTGGGGTTTTCGGGAGCTGTTCATTTCACGGACTTGTTCACGGGACGTTAACTGAAACTGGCATCGCTGTTTTAGAGGAAATGTGCAATAAATGTCAATGGATCGGCAATCCAAGCGACCTTGGGTCTAGGTCACCGAATGACTTTGACCTTTAGTAGTCATAGATATGCATTCTGTACCTATTCTCATGTCAAGGAAGGTGGAAGCTTCCGTGGTGTAGTGGATAAGCTACTCGCCTCATAAACCGGTGGTCATTGGTTCGATCCCGGGCTTCTCCAGACTTTCGGATGAGTCTTTGAACCGAGATCCCGTCTCCGTATGACCTTAGCTGTTGGTGGGCCGCATAACTCAAACACACTTTTCGATGATGCATTTTGTTTTACTTTTTCCCATTGAAAAGCCTAAGAAACCTTGGCGTAAAATAGGTCAAGGTCAACCTATCGTCATTATTTTTGCAAACGTTGTAGTACTTAGTAACCCAATGCTATATACCAAGTTTCAAGATAATCGGTTCAGTGGTACTGGAGAAGATTTTTACCATATTTTGGCATGGCGGCCATCTTGGTTATGTGACATAGACTTTTCGAACAAACTTTTGTTCCCCCGCTGTCAGGAGGCTGCATATGAAATTTAATTGAAATTGGTCATGTGGTTTCAGAAAAGAAGACGTTTGAAAATGGTTCGTACCACGGACGGACGCGAGGCATACCGTCCTTTAAGCTTTCCCGGAGCCTTTGGCTCAGGGGAACAAAAAGAAGAAAACAATTTTCCCGTGTTGTATGTGCACTGGTTTAATAGGACTAGTTTGACGTACGTTGTCGTCAAAAACACCACATTATGGCGGTCGACAAACAATCGATCGGAAAAAAGGAAGCATTTGTTCATTACATGGATTTGACCGGCCCCGATAGCTCAGTTGGTAGAGTGTCCGCTCCGGGGAACGGCAAGTCACGGGTTCGATCCCGGGCCGCGACATACCAAAGTCGTTAAAAATGGTACTAGCTGCTCCTCGCTTGGCACTTAGATTTACGGGGTAGAATTAGGACTGGTCGACCTAGTGTCAGGATAATGTGACTGGGTGTGGTATCATGTAATGTGTCTGAGACATGATACTTCAGTGAGGCAGCACTATAAAAGTGAGCATTGAGCTCCCTGTCGCAACCAGACACCGTCGTGATATGACTGAAAAATTGCTGAAAGCGACGTTAAATATGTTCTATAAAAGGGTTATCCTTTGGAAGCAAGGAATACACCACAGAAGTGAAAAATATGGAGTGTACATGTTTTCTGGGCCAGACTAGCTAGTTTCGGCCGATTAGGCCTCATCAGTGACCCTCAGATATTTTCAAAATTTCACAATGGAATCAATGATCCAAAAGGACAAGAAAATATAATCTACACTATGATGTAGGGCAGGGAGACGTTTTACCGCCGCCACACATTCCCACACACCAGCTGTAGTGAAGTTAAATATGTGTTATAAAAGGGTTAAACCCGATTTCACACACAGACACACATTACATGGATTAGCCTGGGATATGTTTCCCCTCAATTTCGGTCTAGTCCGTGTTTTAAAGTATGCATTCTGTCACTGCCGTGTGTCTCTAGAATTTCCAGGAACGTCGTCGGCTAGTGTTAAGTACAGTCATCAGAACCACTAAAAGACCTACTAAACTTCTATTGATCAATATCTTGAGAGAAGACAAATCATTTCGTACGCGAGCTACTGTAATCCATCTTTCTCAAGATTAGCAGTATGAAGCACCGTTCGCCGTTAATAAACATATTGATGTCCATTTTGATAGCTTTTTGGGATGCAGAATCTCAGTCACGCTATATCGGAAGAGTGCAATGACATCGATACCACTCGGTCGTTTTCGCTAATGCCTTCCCACCAGGAGCATAGCGTTAGAGAATTATATGCTTCTGGTTCCGACTCTCAACTAAAGTAACCATATATGCCTGTGGTGGAAATGCTTCAAAATGGGAATAGCAAAGAAAAAAGGCCCTTCGAGCATATGCGCAGAGCGAAGACTCTGATCAGACTGCGCATTCGCGCAGTCTGATCAGAGTCTTCGCAGTGCGCTAGCAGCGCTACATGGCTGGACATTATTAAATACAGGGTATCTTCACGCAGTCAGTGAAAGTTGTATTGTGCTCGCTTTGGGGCTTGGGGCCCACATTTTACAGTCAAGCCTCTTTATACGGACATTCGATATAACGAAAAACTCGTTATAACGACAAAATCAATGGAATGTGCTTAGCCTCGGTCCCGATCGGCGCGGGCATCCTTCTGGTTGGAAGCGCCTATTTCGAGTCCATAGTCATGAAAGATTCTGCAACCTTGTATTCTAATACTCCAAGAACACAAGTGATAGATGTTTGTTAGAATCGCTTCATCGAGGTGAGTCTAACAAATGTCTACAGCATTTTTTTTTTAGTAATAATGGGGAAAAGGCCCTTTATTACCTGCATTTCATACACATAACTGCGATTCTTTATAACGGCAAATTCTTTGTAGGGGAAAATGTTGCCGTTATAACGCAGGTCCTCTGTATATAGCGAAAGGTGGGGTTTTGCAAGGCAAGTATAAAATCGTGCTCCTTATGTTTGCATCAAGTGGATTTGAAATATCCCGTAGAACTCCGATGGCTCGTTTACCATGGCTGAATCGAACCCGTTCTAAAGCCCCGAGGGAATTTCTCTACATAATAAATAGTCAGGGCAAATTTAGGATATTTTCGTCTTTTATCTTGCAAATGTATGCTGTGTGTACTCATTAGAATCGCCTCAACGAGGCGATTCTAATGAGCACAAACAGCATACATTTATATCATAGAACACTGAAAAGGAGTCCCAAAATTATCCCCTTTACGCCCCCCTGAAGTATCCCCCAGTGGTTCGAACTACCCCTGGCTGGAACAGATTTTCGTGGTCCCAAATGTGTTCGAGCCATTGAAGTTCGACTGTATTTGCCATGTTTTGGCGTTTGCGTGCGTACGTCAATACTACATGTAATATCTACATGTAAGTCATCACGTTAACTATTCCGTGAAATGAACACCCTTTCTAAAGCATGAGTTATGGGTACTCAGAACAGCCTCAATGAGGCTTTTGTTTGATTTGAGGTTTAACGTCCACGTCAACACTGTAAAGGTCATTTTGGAGACGTTGCTTCCAATTTTGTAGGACTTTTACCCGACATTGAGATGAAACGATATCTCAAGCCCTGCCGCCATATGAAACCAATAGGGTTTATACGCATGGACGGGCCGACTCGCACCGCTTTTCCTGGGCAGGCTTAGATCCTCTAAGCGGTTTACCAATACTCGTATGCGGGTCGGTTTCAGCTCTGCGTGGAAGCATCATGCAGCCCATATCTTTCTTCAATCCCCGATAGCCCGGGCCGACCTCAATGAGGCGGTTCTAACGAGCACATATAAACTAGGGTTTGAGTAGAAACAGGAAAACTATCACAAATATTCACCAGAAAAATTAACCATTTTCATCACGAAAACACGTCTATCTAAATTTGACCCCCTTGAACCCAACTTTTATGTAGTAAAACTGGGGTTTGTGGGGGTAATCCTTATTTTTCTTATTTCTGCTTCAAAATATAGATTGTGGGTACTTGTTAGAACCGCCACATTCTATATTTTGAGCAGAAATAAGAAAAATATCACAATTGTACATCTGAAAATGTTAGTTTTTTGGGAGGTAAAGTCAACAATGTATTTGTATAGGCGTGTTTTCGTAATGGGGGGGGGGGGGGTAGGCATGTTTACGTGAATTCGGGTTTAACGTCGCTTTCAACAATTTTTCAGTCATATCACGACGGTGTCTGGTTGCGACAGGGAGCTCAATGCTCACTTTTATAGTGCTGCCTCACTGAAGTATCATGTCCCAGACACATTCCATGATACCACACCCAGTCACATTATCCTGACACTGGGTCGACCAGTCCTGGCTCTACCCCGTAAATCTGAGTGTCAAGCGAGGAGCAGCTAGTACCATTGTTAACGACTTTGGTATGTCGCGGCCCGGGATCGAACCCGTGACCTCCCGATCCCCGGAGCGGACACTCTACCAACTGAGCTATCGGGGCAGGTAAATGGGAGGTATGAAAGAATGCACTATGTCGCACGGATGTGTTATCGTAATGAAGTTTGGTTTCGTTCGGTTTTGAGTTTTACTTTTACTAACAAGTCCGTGTAAGGAATTTGCTTGTTTTAATGGTTTGCAGTTTAACAGCCCAGTAAACCCTATTAAGGTCATTTCAAGTCCGTCAATTTACCTAGCCACAATTTGATCTGGACAGGATTGCATGTACATGTACATGGGCGATTTATCTGTACAGTGCACATTTTGTCGCCCGAAACTGACAACTACTCTTCTTGAATCTGTTCATGATCAATCTATACCAAAGAATGTTGCCGATCCGGCAGGATCAATCGTTTGACTAACGGGCCTCCGTGGCCTAATGGATAAGAGCGCTGACTCTTAGTCATTAGGTCTCTCACCGCCGTGGGTTCGAGCCTCGCTCGGGTCACGTGTGAGACGCCAAGTTCTGCAACGGAAGGTCAGGTGGTTTTTCTCCGGGTACTCCGGTTTTCGCCCACCTATGATTAACGATCGGCTCGATATGAGTGAAATAATCTTGAAAGGGCCGTAAAACCCAAACCAAAAAAAAAAAAAAAAAAAAAAAAAAAAATCGTTTGACTAACCCATTTTGTACTGAATGACATCTTCCAATTTATATATAGCAGGAGTCCATTTCGAAAGGGGAACCAGGTTTTGGGTTTTGAAATTGAACCATGATCAAAAATGGTTTTGCACTCAATCAAAAGGCGGCGTCTGATCTGGGCCTGCACTGTTTTGCTAGTGACCGATTTTGGGGTTTCGTGCATAAAATGGTCTACATGGGCTATAAGCGGATTAGCATAAATCTGAGGGTTCTCTACGTACTTCGATAAACCAACCGAAGCACAGATAAACCCATGCGATGTGATAATGCGCCATAAATGTTCAGATTGGTTAATTCGGTTAATTCGGACAGCCCACAGGTGTGACATAGTCAATATTTTCATGGCTTCAAATATGACAATGATAACCCCTCTAAAACCCACTTCATATAGAGAAAAGTGGGATTAACGGGGATGTTAGTTTATTAAAAAACAAGAAAACACATAGATTGTGGGTACTCGTTAGAACCGCCTCATGGAGGCGGTTCTAACGAGTACCAACAAGCTATATTTGAACAAGAAATAAGAAAAATATCGAACATTTTCACATCATAGTGAAAAATGCTACTTCTTGAGATATGAAAGACGCCATTAAGTACACAGATGTGTTATCGTAATATTTACATTTCCAGTGTAAAGCCTAATGTAAACCTAAAGAAAACAATGTAGTTCATACTTCAATGAACGCATCGAGTCAAATGATTTTCCGTGACGTCAAATGACGTAAGTCTAAATATCTTATTGGGCGTTGGCGACTTTGACGCTGTTCCGCTATTTGTAGAAAAAACAGCGTGCAACTGTTTTTCAGCTTTAAAAGTTTGTCCTACAAGCATTTTTCGCCAAGTGATGAGGAGGAAAGAATGTAAATATAAGAAATAAACTTAATTTTTCTGCTGTTCATGAAAGTATGACCGACAGCGGATCGCAGGCAAAGTTTACATGAACCCCTTCGGAATTGTTTTACTTTGCAGGCGACCCACTGCGTTCATACTTTCATGAACAGAAGAAAAATAAATTTAATATCTTAAATGGCATATGCACAGGCTCATCCGAGTCTTTGTTGTCCGTCCATGCGATAATGACTATTTTCTAATGAGCTCGCTCAAATAATTAACTTCCATCTTTTTTTTATTTATACAATTACAATGATCGATAACTGTTGAGTCATCCAACTTAATGAAAGATGAAAGCTTAAGATAGAAATTATACAAAACATGATAAACGGAATTCTACATGCTAAAATTGATTTTTATATCGGTTTCAAACTACAAAGCGAAGCAACCTGTAATATTAATAAAAAGCGTCGATTTTATGATGGTTTTATGTCATGTAAGATGCCATATTCTTTTTTCTCTTTGATACATGCTGCAGTTGGTTCTCTCCTCAGTGGTATGTTATGGCGTCAAAGAAAGGCGTACATTATACTTTTATCATATGGTATTTTAATTGATTTTAAGGTTATTCCACAGAAGGCTATGCCGTGTCTGTGAGTGGGTGTTAGTGCGGGGTGGGGGGAGTGAGTGAGTGTTTGAGTTTTACGTCCCACCAACAGCTAAGGTCATACGGAGACGGGACCTCGGTTTAAAGACTCATCCGAAAGTCTGGAGAAGCCCGGGATCGATCCTGCGACCCCTGGTTTACAAGGCGAGTAGCGTAACCACTACACCACGGAGGCTTCTACGCGGGGTGGGGGGAATCAGAGAACGAGGTCAAACATCAAACATGGATGCTTGCATAAAAGTTGTCATTCCTAGATGCAAGCTTGTAACATTAACCCTTTTTGTACCAAATGGAATCTTATATATAGCAGGAGTCCACTTCAAAATTTAGGGGTGTCAGGTTGTGTTTTCTTCAAAATTTATTCAGGAAATTGCTGAACTTTTTGCAAACAGTGTGGCCCCTGATCAGACGCCGCGTTCTGCGGCGTCTGATCTGGGCCTGCGCTGTTTGCAAAGGTACCCCTTTAGGGGTTTCTGGTAGTGAAAGGGTTAATGAAGTTAGTTTAGAACTTGTAATTCTTCAGAAATGGGCTTGAACATTAAGGCTGACCGCTGGGATTGACGTAATACATGTATTTAACAAGGTCAGTGAACCCTAAAATGTAGGTCAAGTTCAAATGTGGATGCTTACATTAAAGGCACCATCACTAGGTGTAAGTTCGCACCAAGTATCATAAATGAAGCTAGTATACAATGTAGTTCTTGAGAAATGGAGTTAACCATTAGGAAGAATGCTAGGGTGGTCGCAATAGTTTACAAAGTCAGTGAACCATGGAATAAAGGCCAAGGTCAAATATGGATGATTGCAATATAGTTGCAATCTCTAGATGCAAACTTATACAAAGTATCATTAATAAAGCTCTTATAGTTCTTGAGACATGAACTTGAATATTAGGGCGAAAGCTAGGTTTGGCGCAATAGTTTACAAAGTCAGTGAACCATGAAATGTAGGTGAAGGTCAAATATGGATACTGGCATTATAGTTGCCAACCTCAGATGCAAGTTTGTAACAAGTATTATTAATGAAGTTCATATAGTTCTTGAGAAATGAACTTGACTTTTTGGGTGAACGCTAGGGTGGTCGCAAATGTTGACGGTTTGACAAATGGACGGACGGACGAACGGACTTAAACTCACATACCGCGCTATGCTTAAAGACCGTTACTGCTATTCATCATGTAAACTAATAAGCCCGTGTAGATGTCCGAAGACTTGAACATAAGTGTAGCCCAATTTTATATACAGAAAACTGGGGTCAAGTGTATACATGTACATTAGTTTCCTGATTAATCAGATTTAATATGCTTAAAATATAGACCATAAGCACCTATAATGTAGATTGTAGCGAAATAAGCCTATTATCACTCTTTTTGTATTCGAAAAAAGGAATGCTAAAACACATGAACATTTAATACGACAAGTATAGCTTTTACAAAAAGCTAGTTCTACGATAAGAGCATATTAAATGTAAATGTCTAGTTATAACGGAGAAATGTGTTTTATACAGTTAACTGTCGTTGGAAATATTCTAGTTGCCAGCCTCCACCCAGGATCCTGCGGAATGAAGTACAAGGTCTGAAATGTCAAAGTTCCAAATGTTGTAATTGTGTCAAAAAAGCACATATGCAACTTCAATATGTTTGTAACATCTTATCAAATGAAATACTTGAAAACTGTTGGAGAAGTTAAGCAGACAACTTTCCTACCATTTACAGAAGACTAATTGAAACCAGCCCAAACATTTTGCTAACGGCGAGCCAAGTTATTTAGCTCACCGAGGTCAAAGGCTCCTGGGGAGCTTATAGGATAGGCAGTGGTCCGTCGTGGTCGAGGAGTTGTAGATGCATATTTTATATAAGCTTGTACAATTACCACAGCAAATATGGGCTTGTACAAATGTGATGGCAATTCTGTGCCATAGCTCTGTCCATGGGCTTCTTTTGTGTGAAAGCGTATACTTGTTATGTCTTTACTCTTGTGAAAGCTTATGTCTGTTGCTGCATAACTATAAAGGTCAATCTGCAATGTGGGTAACTAATGTTCAATCCAACGTCTATAATGTATACGGCCATGGGCGTAGACAATAACACATGAGCTAAGATTGCGTCTTTCTTATCCCTAGAACTGGCATTTTTCTGATGAAAATGTCTGATACTTCTCTTATTTTTGGCCCCAATATAGATTCTGGGCTCTCTTTAGAATCGCCTCAATGAGGTGGTTCTAATGAGTACCCACAACCTTATTTTAAGCAAAAAAACATGCAAACAATGAACACCCCAGGCCCCATAAACCCCTTTCTTCTACATAAAGAGGGGATACCGTTTAGTATGGTTTTCGTTACACGAGTCTGTAATTCTGATGTGTTCTCGCGAACGAGCACTTGACTTGGTAGATTAGTAAGATGTATACGGCATGTATTGTCTTGGTCTGTGTCAGCCTGTTCCCATTCCCCTAAAGGAACTCTGAGTTGAAAGGGCTATTTCAGTCTCTTGTGGACCTGACAGGCAAGGGCCGCCCTTTGGTTGTTCGCATCTGTACTTAGGTCATTATAATTAGAATGAACATCAAAACATGCCATGCCTACAGGTGCAGGTTTTGTCTTTCAGAAACAAACTTATTTTTCTTGTGCCTTGGTAAAACTGACAACTCACTTGTCACTTTCACAAAAACGGACAAGACAAAACGCCGATATTGCACAATTGGACTAGATGCAAACAGCATATAGATTCAATGGCGAAACACCACCCAAACAGCAAAAAGGATACTATGATGTGCGACCAGCGACGCGCATCACATAGCCACAGATAAGAGGGTGTATCCACATATATTTGTTTTTTTTTTTTATTTCATGTCACATTGTGTTGTGGGTACTCATTAGAAGCGTCTCGCCGAGGCGTTTCTAACGAGTACCCACAACATATGTTTTCATGCAGAAATAAGAAAACTATCCTATCTGGAGCTTTGGCATCAGCACAGGCTTATCGGTGTCTGCGAGAAATCTGTATGGACCCAAAGCTGTTCGTACAGCTACACCCATTGAAATGAATGGAATATTCTGCTGTTTGTTTGGTCAGGTGCATTTACAATTTCAGGCACGTCTGTTTGTCTACGCTCATGGGCGTAGACATTATGGGCGCAAGCGTTATAGACGCAGCACCGAATTACAGCCATTAGTTACCCCAAATGCAAGTTGCAGGGCCGACATTATCAGTTTTTGCACTAATCCGAGCTTTTATCCCTGACTTACTTACATTCAAGTTTCAAGAATATTCGATCAAAACTAAAGAGCCTACAGTGATGACAAGGTCTAAAACAGACATTTTATGCAAACAAAGTGACGTAACTCTGTAATAAATAAGCCGAACTTACTGGTTTTTGAAATCATTCGAGCTTTTATCCCTGACTTGCTACTATGTAAGTTTTAAGAAGATCAGATCAAAACTGAACGGGCTACGGAGATGACAAGGTCAAACATAAACATTTTCTGCAAATTTATAGGAGCAGAGCGGTTGGGGGGGGGGGGGTGAATGCACCAGCTAATTTGGGCCACTAGGGCTTTTGTTTGGGTTTCTGCGGCTCCCAGCTCATTTCAGCCCAGCAGGGAGGGTGAATGTACCTAGCCGCCCCCGAACCCCGGCCCGTCGATGGTTGTGGTCCGTCCCGGGGCTCGGGGCGGGGGCTATAATTAGCTGGGAGCCGCAGAAACCCAAACAAAAGCTGCGGCCCAAAATAGCTGGCGTATTCACCCTCCCTGCTGGCTGAAATGACCTGGGAGCCGCAGAAACCCAAACAAAAACCCCGGCGGCCCAAATTACCTGGTGCATTCACCCTCCCTGATGGGCTGAAATGAGCTGGGAGCCGCAGAAACCCAAACAAAAGCCCCAGCGGCCCAAACTAGCTGGTGCATTCACCCCCCTCCCCCCAACCTGCTGCCTTAGGGGACATAACTCCGTGAGTAATCGACAGACATCGCTAGTTCTCGAACTCATCCGAATTTTTAATCTATGACTTACTTGTTTGTAATTTTCAAGAAGACAAGTTGTACATTTAAACTATAGGAGTTATGGTGATGACAATGTAAACAAATAGGCATTTTCTGCAATCAAAGGTAAAATCCGATAAAAACTGAAGGGGCTATGGTGATGACAAGGTCAAAATATACATTTTCTGAAATCTAGGGGGACATAACTCTCTGAAATATAGGCCGACCTCGCCTATTTTTAAACTGCGTCGAGGTTTTATCCCTTATGTACTTGTAAGTTTAAAAAAGATTCGATGGAAACTGAATGGACTACAGTAATGACAAGGTCAAAAATAGGCATTTTCAGTAATCAATGGGCAGAACTCTATGATAGATAGGCCGAACCTCGCCAGTTTTCGAACTCATCCAAGCTTTTATCCCTGACTTACTTGTTTGTAAGTTTCAAGAAGATCTGATCAAAACTGAAGGGGCAACGGTGATGACAAGGTCAAAAATAAGCATTTTCAGCAAAGTAGGGGACATATCTCCATAAGTAATCGACCGACATCGCTAGTTTTCGAACTCATCCGAGCTTTTATCCCTGACTTACTTGTTTGTAAGTTCCAAGAAGATCCGATCAAATCAGAAGGGGCTACGGTGATGACAAGGTCAAAAATAAGCATTTTCAGCAAAGTAGGGGACATAACTCCATAAGTAATCGACCGACATCGCTAGTTTTCGAATTAATCCGAGCTATTTACCATGACTTACTTGTATGTACGTTTCAGGAAGATCCTATCAAAACTGAAGGGGCTACGGTGAAGACAAGGTCAAAAATAGGTATTTTCAACAATCAATGATGGGGCGCAACACTATGATTATTAGGCCGACTTGGTCGGTTTTCGAACTCATCAGAGTTTTTATCCCCAGCAAGAAATGGTTGAGATCAGCCTGCAGGTTGCAGAGATATAACTAGTCAAAGATGTGAACGAACGAACGGACGACCCTATATACCACAAGCTCCCCTGGAGCCTTCGGCCGTGGTGAGCTAAAAAGCGGCCCACAACAAGTATAAGCTTTCACACAAAAAGAGGCCTACGGACAGAGCTCTGGCACAGAAATTGACAGAACTGCTATCACATTTGTACAAGCCCATATTTGCTGTCATATTTGAAGACGCTAATACAAAATATACATCTACAAATTCTTGACCACGATGTGCTACTGCCTATTCTCTAAGCTCCCCAGGACCCTTCGGCTCTGGTGAGCTAAAAAACAAACTTGCTTCGCTGTTAGCAAAATATTTGGGTTAATCTTCGGTTATTCTTCTATAAAGTGTAGGAAAGTTGTCTACTTAACTTCTCCAACAGATTTCAAGCATTTCATTTGATAAGATGATACAAGCATATTGAAGTTGCGCATGTGCTTTTTCAAGGATGAAACAGTATTTTTTTTTTTTTTTTTTTTTTTTTTTTGCACAAAATTACAGCTTTGCAACTTTGACATTTCAGACATTATATTTCAGTAAGCAGTATCCTGGATGAAGACTGGCAATTGAAATTTTGTCAAAAACAGTTTATTGTATAGATCACATTTCTGTGATATAACTCTGGAAATTTACATTTAATATGTTCTTAGCGTAGACCTAGCTTTTTGTAAAAGTTATACTTGTTTATTTGTAGCGTAACCATGTTTCAAGGAAATCCCTATACTAAAACAAACTGTGCAGAACTTGATCAGACACAACGTTCTGTGGCGTTTCATCTTAGTCAAAACTGTTTGTCAATTACATTGTGTCACAATTTGACGCTCTAGGCATGCATAAATTAAAGCTAAAACTAAACAGGCTGTGTGAATGTGCACATTGATGTCACCTAAACAGTTTCCCCCACGCTTTCCCTTTGGGTGGGGCAAAGAATGTGCATGATGACACTGATGCACAAAGATGACATGACACCTATCCACTAAGACATACGGATATCTAATATTACATGTACAATGCACACAATTCCTAGATGCTGAATTTTATCATCACGTAATTATGACCCCATTAAATCCCTTTTATTTAGTAAAACTGGGGTTTGCAGGGGAATATATTATTTCTCTTATTTCTGCTCAAAAAGATTGATTGTGGGTACTAACGAGGCGGTTCTAACGAGTATCCACAATCTATGTTTTGAGCATAAATAGGACAAATATAAAAAATTTTCATCTTACAAATGCAGTTTTTCGGTGTTAAAATTTACAATGTACAGTAAAAGTCCTACATTATGACCATCTTTGGGACTGTTCAAAAGTGGTCTTTAAGACCACTTTCGAACAGTCCCAAAGTTGGTGACTTATAAGGAGACACTGGGTGTAGAAAACACAAAGAAAGAATAACTGAAATCTTGTCAATAAGCTTTTAAACGTAGATTTAGTCCTAATTTCAGGTGGTCTTAATAGCGGAATTTTTTATTTGTATAGGCGTGTTTTCGTTGTGTGCAACTTACAGAAGGATGTTCTCATTTACTTATTCCAGCTTTCGCAATAGTCGAACTTCAATGGCTCGAACTCCTCTGACACCATGGAAATTTGTTCGAGACATAGGTAGTCCGAACCACTGGGGGTAGTTCGAGACCCTGGGGGTTAAAGATAGTGCCAGAGGAGATGACCTTGGGTTATGATTTCAATATTCTATAAGAAATAAAGGTATGATGTGTGTACTCATTAGAATCGCCTCATCAAGGCGATTCTAGTAATAAGTACATGGAATACACATTTTCGAGATAAAATAACTTCCTTAACTCGGAGTAGACCACTTCATAAACTCGGAGGTTGGAGTTTGTTTATTCGGAGGTCATTTTGAAGCATCTTGAATCAGCGTAAGGGCCGAAAACAATTTCCACAGAAGAATGGTGCCGATGCCTGCTGGTATCGAACCCGTGACCTTCTGATCTCCAGGCAGGAGCGCATCCGACTGATCTACTTGTAACGAGGCCGGCAGCTGGGAGTGAAAGCGTTAAACATCTATCAAACAGCATGTATAGTAGGATGTATTCGCAACAGTAATATGCTTTTTGGATTCAAGGTCCAATGTCTTAACCCATTTCGTACCGCATACCCCAAAACGGGTACCCTTGAAAACTGTGCAGGCCCATATTTGACGCCGCAGAACGTGGCGTGTGATCTGGGCCTACACTGTTTGCATAAAGTCAGCCATTTTCCAACTTAAATTACAAGAAAACAACCTGACACCCCTAAATGTGCTATATGTAATGCGGAAGATTGAAAAAAGGGTCAAATACGTGTAACTCGGCACGCCCACCAATTTAACCCTGAGGCCTCTGCATGATTAATAGATACATCATGTGTGCTGTTCACACGTTAACACACCGACTGTGTATAGTTTATCATGACAATCAGAGTGCCTTTCCAAACAAAGCACAAAACGGCGGGCCAGAATGGGTCAGACAGCGATACCACGTTGTATCGCTGTCGGCCCTTGCGCTTTATTGGCTGGGTTGTTGGGAAACACTCAGGTTGATGTATCAGGACCCCTTAAGGGGGTTGTTGCGATTATTCAATTACCTCCGTACGACATGGCCAACCCAGCCAGCAAAGCATGTCGGGTCATATCGCTGTCGGCCCGACGTTGTGATAGCTGGAAAACTGTCATTAAGCAATCCTGCGTAAAATGCAGGTGCAAGACAAGGAAACTTTTTTCCTGTGATCGTGCCTCCCCGCTAAACGTTACAAATGGGCGCCAAACGCTGAATTAAATATACAGGCATGAGACTGGAAGACTGCTAAAAAAATCTGAAACCAGAGTGAAAAAATCTGAAACCCCTATCACCCCTTCCAAAAATGTCATTTTTACAACTTTCAGACAAAAACAAGCAACTTTGCAAAACACATTTTTAAACAAAAAAATCTGAAATCTGCCAAAAATCTGAAAAGTCTCATGCCTGAATATATTTAAGGTGTTAATTCAGCAAGATATTAATCAATATGTTCAATACATGTATAAAGTGGTGTTTAAGCGTCAACATGCTTAATCTGAGCCTTAAGTAATCGAATAATATGTATTTTAAACATAAAGTCAACAGGTTTTAAAAGTATACTGCTAATATTTGCACTTACCCAGAATAAAAAGTTGAAGGCAAACATTAAATACCGAATACACGTATAACAGCTTCCCATTGCCATTTTTGCTAATTTACACTAAAAATCTCGAGGGTAAAAATTCCAAAACAAGTCAAATAACTCCACTGAAAAACCAAATCGAAACCAACTCCACAAAGGAAAATGCAATATAGGTTGTTTCGCTCGAACGAGTAATTGTGTTTATTATTAGCCAGGGGTTATCAAGGGGGAATTTCTATTTTAAGAAGCGAGATAACTCCGATACTGAGCGAGCGCCTATTTCAACCTTGATTATCGTTAGTGTTAGTATCGGGGTTTCAAAAGGAAGAGTAACCCCAACAGCGAGCGAGTGTTTGAGTTTTACGTCTCACCAACAGCTAAGGTCATACGGAGACGGGACCTCGGTTTAAAGACTCACCCGAAAGTCTGGAGAAGCCCGGGTCGATCCTGCGATCCCTGGTTTACAAGGCGAGTAGCATGACCACTACACCACGGGGGCTTCTGTAACCCCAACAGGCACTCAACGTTGAACTAACGTTGAAACAACGTTGAAAACGTTGTTTCAACGTTAGTTTAATGTTGAGTCGTTTTCAACGTTGTTTCAACGTTAGTTCAACGTTGAGTCGTTTTCAACGTTGTTTCAACGTTAGTTCAACATTGAGTCGACGTTTTGTGCCTGCGGGGAACTGATAATGAGGAAAGCAAAAAGAGGGGGGATAATCACAAACAGCACAGCAATCAGCTCCCTCTCCCCTCAAGAGGTTAACAAGGTGCAGCAGGTATGATTAATGAAAATTAAATAAATAATATGCGCACAAGTTTGTTTGTTTGTTTTCGCGTTTAAACGGCCAATTCAACACTATTTAGGTCATTTTTGAGCCGGTCGGTTTACCTATCGACACTTTTCACATCCATTTCGTACCCATTCCGTACAGTACCCAGGTAAGAATTGACCAACGTGGTTTCGAAATGACTTGAGCAGAGTCAGTCCGTACTGTTTTTTTTTGTTGTTGTTTTTTTTTTTTTTTGTCGTGTCGAACTACATGTATTTTGGCCATTTCGTACCTGTTTGTTTTTTTGTATTTGACTTTAACGGCCCAATCAACACTATTTAGGTCATTTTAGTCGGTCAATTTACCTATCCACACTTTTCCTGGGCAAGCTTATGCGTAAGCGGTTAACCAGTACAGTGCACATTCTTTCGTCAGAAACTGGCAACTGTCCTTCTTGAGTCAGCGGAAGGGAACGAATTACAGCAGAAAATATTTCATTATCCATCTCCACGAAAGAATGTTGCCGACCCCGGCAGGTATCGAACCCGCGTCCTCCTGATCGCCAGTCAGAAGCGCATCCGACCGAGCTACCGAGACCGGCGTCATTTCGTACTTAGATACTTATATTATTGTATACTGACGGATGGACGCCCCACCCACCGAGGCTTGAAGAAGTGGATGGGCTGCATGATGTTTCCACGCAGAGCTGAAATCGGCCGCACACCAGTACTGGTAAACCGCTTAGGGGATCTAAGCCTGCCCAGGCAAACCGATGCGAAGCCATGCTTATATACCCTTTTTGGTTTCATTGAGCGACAGGGCTTGAGATGTCATTTCATCTCAATGTCAGGTAAAAGTCTGTTAGGAGATGGAATAGGAAACATTTCTGGTGCTTATGCACATCGAAATTATTTTAGTGGATATATGACAAGGCAGCGCGACTGAAATATTTTAGGTGAAATACGCTAGGCAAAATATGCGGCTCCCCGCACAAATCGTGCATACATCATACAATGTATGCAACCGTTGTTTGGGGAAATTATTTACCATACACTTGGCCGCTATAAGGCTGATTTCTATATAGTTTGCCTAAAAAGTCGCCAACCGCCAAATTGTGCCATACATATTTTTCATGCCAGTCCCAATGCTGTGGGTGTTCGTACTGACGGGAGTTATACCATTGATCTGTAGGGAAGTTTCGTCATTTTTCCCTAATGGAAAGGCAATTCTAACGTAAATAATGAGCTGCTAAAATTTCCTATATGGCTATGATTGTTTATAGTATCTTTACTTCTCACAATTTTAGCGAGCTAGCACTGGATTGCATGATTTTCCTGCTGTAGTATTCATAGATATAATAACCCTGAAAAATGAGCATTATATCAGCAGCAGGTCGATTGTGCAAACGTACCCACAGCATTGTGCGAAGAATCTTTCACGGCACAATAACATGTGGTGACCTGCTGTTCCCTGTTCAATAGGAGCAGGTACCGGTACGACGCATCGGTTCAGATGTCCTGCAGAGGCGGGCAGAACCAGTTAAGCAGACCGTCGAGGCCATAACGACAAGTTGAGTGAGAAGTCAAATTGTCTGTGAAATCAACTGACAATGAAGTCAAATTGACCGTGAAGTCAATTGACAGTGAAGTCAATTGACAGTGAAGTGAAATTAATTGACTGAAGTGAAGTCAATTGACAGTGAAGTCAGTTGATAGAACTCAAATTCACAGTGTAGTCAAGTCGACTGTTATAACCGACATTAGTTCATTTCTCAGGACACCAGCGCGTCGACGAAGTTCACCCCACGTGGACTTATATGATATGTGGCCAGTCACGTATTTTATTTTATTATTATTTTTTGTTTTTCGTTTGTTTTGTCATTTGCTTCTATAATTTTCACGTCGCCGTCTCGAGCACAAAACGACGTTTTGCTTACGGGGCGTGCGCCATGAAGCGATTATAGAGGCGAATAAATGTAATGTTTAGTGTTGGTATTGTTGTAAATAGTTACTGTTAATAATTTATGTCTTCCATATAATATCTTTCTTGTGCCTTACATCACAGCTGCCCGTTCACCTGTCAGAGATCACCCTCGGTTGTCTTGTCAGCATGTGGATTTGCGGGACTCCGTAAACCCAAATCTAACATTTGGTATCAAAAGTGGGATAAATTGGTCTCTGGGGGTGTTCCCAGCTGTGGACAGCACATTGATGTTCTAAAACTTCATCCCCAACCAAACGATTCCATTCCTCATGCATTAATTGCCACACTTGGAAATTAACTTGAATCTTCCTTCCTGCGTTGATGAAGTGCGAAACTCATGTGTTCAACTAAATGCATACTGACAAGTTCAAAGTTTCTGAGCAGGAAGGCAAGGCAAACCCTACTTTTTCTTTGTAACGAAAATTTTAAATAGACCCCATTTAATTGTGTTACCTGGCATTCTACCAAGTTAAACTTGAGTTACTAATTGATCTTATCCACACATGGTTCTGATGTAGCGACGTTAACAATTTACTAACGTTGACATTACGTTAGCGTTAATATATACTCTGTGGCTCGAAGTTAGGTATGGCGTAATAGAAACATTGATGGTAACTTGTTATGATCTGAGTTTGCAATGTGATGAAACTTCAGATTGTAGCCTTTTACTGTAAACGTCTTCAACTTATGACGTCATATAGACTACCAATACATAACGTCATACTTTGCTGAGAGTAATTGACATTTCAAATCGCTTGTGCATTGATAACTAACGTTTTAGTAAGATTAACGCTTATACGTGAGAATTACGTTATCAATAATGGAGCGTTTAATGCAAATGGGCACGGATTTGGGCTATTAGGGGAAAAGTTTGCAAGATTTTGTTAAGCAACAGCAAGATATTGAGAGAGCAGAAAGGCAAGAACAAAGGGATTTAGAAAGGTTAAGGTCAGACGAAAAAGAAAAGGAAAGGATAGAAAAATAAAATGAAAGGGAACATGAACTAGCTATGTTGAATGTTAATAAGGAGCTTGAAATGGCACGCAGTGAAAGGGGACAAAAGGAGCTAGTGAGGCCCATTTAGAACAAATAAAACAAGGGTTTGAGATACAGCACCAAGAATTAAGAAATCAGTTAGAAATGGAGAGAGCAAAACTCGAGCTGGAATTTGAAAGGCAAAAGGCTGAAAAGGTGGCCAATGCCCGGGATCATAAATTACCTTATTTTGAAGAGTGTAAAGACAAAATGGATAGTTATTTATCTAGATTTAAGAAATATGCTACGGCTAATAAGAGTGTTTGGGTCGCGTATTTAAGTGCAATACTATAATGGCGCGCACTTCATGTATATGACAGGCTATCAAATGAAGATGCCATCACGTGAACAAGTCCGTGAAATGAACACCCCCTTACACCCCACTTTATATAGAGAAAACTGGGGTTTACGGGGGTAAACAATATTTTTCTTATTGCTGCTCCAAGACATAGGTTGTGGGTACTCGTTAGAACCGCCTCAATGAGGCGGTTCTAACGAGTACCCACAATCTATGTTTGCAATATAAATAAGAAAAATAACACATATTTTCGTCATTAGAGTAGCCATTTTGGAGATGTAAAAATTGCACTATATCGCACGGGTGTGTTACCGTAATGCGGCGGATTATGATAAGTTAAGGAATGCTCAATTAAAGAATTTTGACATGAAAGAGCGCGGATTTAGGAAGCGATTCCGTTAAAGTAGGCCCGACAAATTAGAAACGTTCATACAGTTCAGAAGTAGATTGAGAAGCTTTTAGAGAGATGGCTTAATATGGCAAAGATTTAAAAAATCTTTTCCGGCGGTCTGTGATTTCATGGCAAGGGATCAGTTCCTGGAGTCGTGTAATAGAGAACTGTATGTACATCTGAAGCCAAAACAGTTGGGTAATTTAGATGAAATGGCTAGGGAGGCAGATTTGTTTGCAGAAGCGCGCGGAGGCATATTTATTTGCATTCATAGGGGGCAACGCAATAATAGAGGCGCAGCTCAGGGTAAACAGCACAAAGATGACTAAAAAAACGAGTGGTAAATCGGATATTAAGTGTAGCATATGCGGCAAGGGGCATTTAACAATTAAATGTTTTAACAAACCCGAAACAATTATATAGCGCAGAGGAAGGAGCAACTGGAGGTGGGGACAGCGATGTTAAGGAAAATTTTGAAACCCGCGTAGAGGCTCAAAGTACTCAGTTAAGAATGAGAATACACAGAGTGTAGTCCGTGGTTATACACGTGGTAATTTTAGAGGGTCTTTTCGCGGACGCGGTAAGAATAATGGCACACCACGTGGTGCAGCACACCAACCTAGCTTTTGTCAAACGGAAGTAACTAGGAAAGGTAATGAGACTGGAAGTATTTTTGAAGATAAGGTTGGTGGTCCTTTGATTTCGGATAGGGAGGAGTGTCTGTTACTTCTTAAAGGCAAGGTTACCGACGGCACAAGGGTTGGTTAATATTAAGAAGGTGGTTGTATTAAGAGATACTGGGTGTACAGGTTGTGTCGTTCGGAGAAGCTTGGTTTCAGATGATCAGTTAATAGGGAAAGAGTCAGATGTTACGTTGATTGATGAATCCACACAAAGGTAACCTTTGGCAATGATTGACAATGGTTGTCCTTTTTCACTGGAAAAACTGAAGCTTTATGTATGAATGATATGTTGTACGATTTGGTTATCGGTAACATTGATGGACCAAAACTTCCTGATATGTCTCATTTCTCCGCTGCAGCTGTATCTAGGTCTCAGATTAGGCAGGATGAGAAGCCTTACAGAAAACTTAAGGTCCCCGATCAGCTCATTAACGATGACAAGGAGGCTTTCAAGCAGGCTCAGGTTGATGATCCAACTTTGGAAAACATCAGGAAAAGGGTTGAATCTGGGAATAAGTCTGTCAGTCGTGGTTTAAACCGAGGTGAAACTAGGTTTATTGAGAAAAAGGGTTGGCAAATAGGGAGTTCTCCAAGGGCAACAAAGTCTCTTTTCAACTTTTGGTCCCTCAAAGTTTCCGAGGAAAGGTGTTGAAACTGGCTCATGAAACGTTTATGTCTGTACATATGGGCATTAGGAAGACATTGGATAGAGTTGTAACTGAGTTTTACTGGCCCGGTATTGGCGGCGATATCGCTAGATTCTGTAAATATTGTGATATTTGTCAGAGAACCGTTCAAAAAGGTCGGGTCACTAAAGTACCTCTAGGACAAATGCCATTGGTTGATACTCCATTTAAGTGGGTGGCAGTGGATATAGTTGGTCCAACTGAGCCTCGATCTGATAGAAAATTTTAACAATGATAGATTATGCGACGAGGTATCCAGAGGCAATAGCTTTACCGAGTAAAGAGGCGGAAGCGCTTATTGAAATGTTTAGTAGGGTTGGCACCCCTGATGAAATCTTGACTGATTGTGGATCACAGTTCACTGCCGAGATAATGACAGAAGTCAGCAGACTGCTTTCTCTTCAACAGTTAACGTGTAGTCCAAGACACCCGATTTGCAACGGACTGATTGAGCAATTCCACGCTTCGTTAAAGCAGATGTTACGTCGCATGTGTGCTGAACGTCCAAAAGATTGGGATAAATATCTTCCAGCTATGTTATTTGCGGTAAGGGAAGTCCCACAAGAGTGACTAGGATTTCCCCTTTTGAGTTGTTATACGGACGTTTGTTTGTTTTTTTTTATTTGTTTAATGTCCCCGTCAACACTGTAAAGGTCATTTTGGAGACGTTGCTGCCAATTTTGTGGGACTTTTACCCGACATTGAGATGAAATGACATCTCAAGCCCTGTCGCCCAATGAAACCAACAGGGTTTATTTGCATGGACGGGCCGCCTCGCACCGCGGTTCCTGGACAGGCTTAGATCCTCTAAGCGGTTTACCAGTACTAGTGTGCGGGCCGGATTCAGCTATGCGTGAAAGCATCATGCAGCCCATACATTTCTTCAAGCCCCTGTCGCGAGTTCGTTTTAGGGGCTGTTCTAGATTACGCTCCCATGCTCACGTATGTTCTCAATATCAAGCAAGCCTGCAAATATATTACAAAAATATATTTAACATGAAACAGTCATGTATAGTAATGTGATGATGTTATGTCAACAATGGTTGAAAGGCGAATGCCAAAATGTATCAAATTACACAAATAACATAAATAACACAATGACAAAACATGGATGGACATACAAGCTACACCATTGGTATTAAAAGTAACATTAATGTGTCATTAATGTTAGATTTAACATCAATGTCCCTTTTCTACCCCACCTTGCCAACGGACAGAATTCCCGAAATGTCATGAAAACAAAGATTCTTATCGAGCACCCACAACATCAGTTGAACATATTTTGGGTATCACAATATATCAACTAATGTAATGATGTCTAGATGAAATGAAATGTAACTTACATACCTGCAAATATATTACAAAAATAGATTTAACATGAAACAGTCATGTATAGTAATGTGATGATGTTATGTCAACAATGGTTGAAAGGCGAATGCAACGGAGCATGGTGACAGAGGTTAACTTAACGCTACACTACATCACACTACCTGTACCTGTTTCAATGGGATTGGACTTTTGCTGGTCAATATAGAAATGTTGGAAATATAGGACAAGGGAAATAAAGTTAAACAAACGCAAGTGAGTTATATATTTATTTCGCCCTGTGACACCCCTATGGGCGGGGGCGAGTTATACGGACTTAACGTCAAAGGTCCAATGGTAATATTAAGAGAATTATGGGCTGATGAGTAACGCGATGAGCAAGTTCTTTCGACGCATCAGTGCGTTATTGGGCCCAGGGAACTGTTAGAGCAGACATGCAAATTAGCGCGTGATTATTTTAAAAAAGGTTCAGATTAAGCAGAAAGCTTATTATGATAAAGGCGCGAGGTCGAGTAAATTTGACGTCGGCGATAAAGTGCTCTTGTTTCTACCGACAGACAGTAATTAACTATTGCTTCAATGGAAAGGTCCATATGAAGTAGTTGAGGTAGTTAACAGAATGGATTGTAAGATTGGCGTCAATGGAAATGTCAACACATACATGTATCACGCTAACATACTGAAGCAATATGTGGAACGTCAAAATGTGATGTCACATTTCTTGCTTTCTGTAGAGTCAGTTCCGTCAACTGAAAATGATGACGTTGACGAATTCCCATTGGAAGATTGCTCTTTCCCTACTGCAAAGCAACCGGGGGCGTTTAGGGACGTCAATATTTCAGAAATGTTAACCGAGGATCAGCGTAAAGAAATAGAGATATTAATCAAAGAATACCCGGACGTACTGTCGAGTGTACCTGGACGAACTGACCAAACAGAACATGACATAAAGTTGCTAACGTCGGAACCAAAAAAGGATATGCCATACCATATAAAATACGGGAAAAAGAAATTCAAGACATGTTAGATTTAGGAGTTATTGAACCATCAATATCTCCATATTCATCCACTGTAGACATCAGGGGACAGTTTCGCATTTGAAGGTGGACGTTTTTCAAAATATTATGGTAGTAGGGTCAATAATGGCATGGTTGCTCGTAGAAATTGTGATATGTGGATATTTTTGCCAATGTGGGCTTTTTCATTAATTATTTGTTGAGTATCTGTATTTTTATGAAATGGAATACGAAATGGAATACGAAACACCCCAGCTGTCTGGATGCTGTGCAAGTTCAAGGTGCAGCGGCATATCTGAAATCACGAAGGTAGCTTTGGCACTAAACAGTGGCTGTTTTTCAAAGTGGATTCCTGAAAAAAATTTACTGGTTGTGGTACACTTTTCTGTCTATTTCTTTGCATGTGACTGAGTGTACATGACATTTCAACAGGTGCCAAGTACTGGTGTTTTGGGAGTAGATTCACAGGATCTGTCTAAGTAAGGTCGAGTAATCCTTTTTTTGTATGTAAAAATAGTGGGTTGGGTAAGTGAAATGATGCCGCTGTCAGCCTATGCAAACAGAGAAGTGTTTCTTTGGTATTCTGTTTTAATTTCATGCATGTTCGGAGCACTTTGAAGCCAAATCAGAAGTTATCGCTTTCTCCAGGAGTTGTCGATAACGATTCAAAAACTTAGTGTGGCGAGGACAAAAAAGTGCTGCAAATAACTGTCCCCTGATGCCTTAATAGTACTTGTCCTAAAAAAGATGGTTCGGTGTGGTTCTGCGTTGACTTCCGTAAACTTAATAAAGTAACGGAGTTCGATGCAGGGGGGCCGCTGTTCTACTTTACAAATTCCGCCTTGAATTTTCAACAAAAATAAAAAGTATTCCGTTTTTTTTTTTTCTTTTAAAACCATTTCATTTCACTTATACCAAGCCGCCATTAATCGGAGGAGGCGAAAAAACCGCATTGTGTTTCAGAGGACGTTCAGGGTTAAGATGACGTTTGTGACGTCATTTAAAGCAAAATCGACGCTGGGTCGCCGTTCAAGGTGTTTCTGCTGGAGCATGCACACATACATATACACACTCATTGTGTAGCTCTGGAACGAGCCCTGTTTAGTTGTCTACAAGCTGCATTTATCGTATGACATCGCGTCTGAGAATGTAATAACGCCATGTTATAAATTCAATAATCCACTAGTGGATTAAATATGCAAATTAGTTAGGTAAGCCCCGTAACGTTACATGTACGACGTCCTTAACGACGTCGCTTTTACTAATAGCGGAATAGTGGCATTTTTGTATAACACTCGTTAATAAAATGCGTTTCAAAGGTCATATGATATATAGAATCTTGAATGATGCTCATGTTTTATTTAATTTATTTCAATAATATATGAGCACTCATTTAAGGTCCTCTATGTATATGAGACATATTATTTAAGAAATGAATTTTATTTTTCTGCTGTTCATGAAAGTATTGACGCAGTGGGTGGCGTGCAAAGTAAATGAACCCCGAAGGGGTACATGTAATTTTTGCTAGCGACCCGCTGTCGTTCACACTTTCATGAAAAGCAGAGGATTTAAGTTTATTTTTTCTATATTTACATTCATTGCCTCTCATCACTGGACGAAAAATAATGCTTATAGTGCAAACTTTCAAAGCTAAAAAGCATTTACACGCCTTTTTTTTTTTTACAAAGAGCGGAACAGCGTTGACGTCATCAAAGAGAACCATGGTTTAGACTGACGTCACTTGACGTTACTGAAAATTATGTGACCCGATGCGTTCATGGAAGTATGAACTACATAGAGGATATTTGATTTTTTCAATTTTATTTCACCGAATGAACACCAAAACCAGTATTTTCACGAGTGGCGTAGCCATGAGTGAAAATACCAGTTTTGGTGTTCATGAGTAAAATAAAATTTGATCTTACACAAAAAAAAATCAAATTTTCTGTTTCTTACATGCTTCAAAATGGCAATATTTAGCTTCACTAATCGCGTCACTCACCCTCAGAGAAAACTAACTTTGTTCCTGGTCGTTTCGCGTCAATTTAGAGGCGTCCAACTTGAGAAATAGCCTGGGATGGCATTTCTATGAATGGTTACTGAAATAATTGAGAGATTAGTTTTCCAAGGAAAGTGCGGACAGATCTAACGTCGCGCGACGTCAGCGTCGAAAAAGACGTCATTAACGTCATCGTGACTTGTGAACGAGCTTAGCGTCAATTCTAATACTGTTCATTAATTTTCAAACAACTGACAATGGAAAAACTGACCAAAGACTTAGATTTCGAGAAAAAAGTAGTCCTAAACAGTGAAAAAATAAAATTGATATCAGTAACTGTTTGAAACAGTGACAATATCGTTTTCGATTTCACTGAGAAATCGCCGTATATTTCATTGAAAAGCATGTAAGAAATAGAGGATATTTGATTTTTTTCAGTGTAAGATCGAATTTTTTTTAACCGAATGAACACCAAAACTAGTATTTTTACGAGTGTCGTAGCCACGAGTGAATACCAGTTTTGGTGTTCATGAGTGAAATAAAATTTGACATTAAGAAAAATCAGTTTTTCTGTTTCTTACATTCTTCAAAACGTCAATATTTAGCTTCACTAATCGCGTCACTCACGCTCAGAGAAAACTAACTTTGTTCCTGCATTGTCGTCTCGCGCCACGATTTATGGCCCCATCCAGATTGCTGATTGAGTTTCGCAGGACCTTTGACTTCGAAAGCCATGTTGACAGTCAGCAAGAATACTTTCAAAATTTGGGTGGTTATGCAGTCGTCCACTACGGTCCCTCTTGAGTTGAAGCAATGAAGTCGAAGGTCAGGTCTTGAGATACCTAGGAATAATTTTCGGATAAGATTTTGTGAGATTTGCTCATATTTTTTATCTAAAATCTCATTGAAATGGGCTAAACGGCAGTAAATCTCCTAGCGAATTGTAATTTAGGTGAATATTTTGCTAAAATTTCTCACTGAAAAATCATGATTGTGCACCTGTTTGGGCTGAACGATCTGTTTGAGCTGAAGGATATTTCCTACTATGTTATTCTGTGAAAAAAAAATTGCCACTGGACGCATAGTGTATTCTTTCATATCTCTCTTTTTTATACTTCAAACATAGGTTGTGGGTGCTCGTTAGAACCGCCTCATTGAGGCGGTTCTAACGAGTACCAACAACCTATATCTTGGAGCAC